>OX392534.1:46202957-46859457 GCA_947623455.1 Mimachlamys varia | reverse complement strand
AAATAAAACAATCCCAAAATATTTATCCACAGAACCATACTTGTAATCAAATGTTATTCATAACATAACAATAATAAAACAAGTTTTCAGGACATTTTAATTACTCTCGATTGTACGGACAAAAACATGCACGGATAGAAACATACATAACGTTTTAATGAAATGAGGGAGGAAACAGGATAACCTCCGTTATCATTTATGTAGTTTATAGTTCATGTATAACTGTTGTTGTGGTTGTTTTCCAACGAAATATCCACTGATTTTAAATCAGCCGTATACTTATATAAGTTTGCAAACTTGTAAATGCATGTAGATTTTATAGTGAGTTTGAATAAACGATCGTCTGTCCAAACGAGTTCATACGAAAATAAGTATCAACGTGAAAATAAATACATCTAGTAATTTTATAATTTATTCTCTAAATCCTCATTGTAATGCCGAACTTAATTATCTAAATATAGTTATGTTAAGTAGAAAAAGAAACCCTTATCAAACTTTCGACAGTGTTCTGCCTTCTACATTAACAAATACCAGAGGTCTTTTTATCTGTTTTATATCATAAGTATATCCAATTACTAGAACGTTTGCATGATACACTTTAGACAATTCTATAGATCTGATACACACTCACTGTCATGTCACATATTACGTTATACATTGGGGATTTAGTTCTAACCAAACCAACAAAGCTTGTTCAGATTCAGTAATAGTCTATGACACTTGAGTATATAAAAACTCACTGATGCTGATAAGTATACCGACTTTAGAGAGAGAAAGACAGGTCGACCTTCCAGCTTTTATTAGAAATGATAACACAAAATCGTTAATACTAGCTGGATTTTTTTTAATTCCAATACGAAGTAAATGATTTTCAAAACGACATTTAAGATAAAAATAGAAAATAACTTTTCTAATTACATACAAAAAAGGCAATGACTGTTGAAATTATGATTTGGCACTGATTTTTATTCATAGGATTTGCTCTATGTTTATATTCTTATATACAAATCTATATATAAATGCTTGGACGATCTACACTATCTGTGTAAATTGCTTTACCTCATGAAACATCAAACTTCATGTAACGTTCCTATATTTCTATTACATTAAATATAAACATTAATTTAATGTGGACACAACCCATAAGTGTAACTCATTTGCAATCAATACAAAATATTTAATTTAAACGAGAACAATGGAGAACTATTTTGGTCTATTTTTCGCAATACATAACATCATATCATAATTCCTATAATCTAATTATTGGCTTTTATTACTTATATTATAAATGAAACTTCATATACAGTCAATAAATGTCAACTCATATTTGATGTCAATTACATATAATTAAGGAAAGTATCTTGTCTGCTGTCAAAGTCTGAATCGCTAGTGAGTTTGCATTTAGTCACATTTATCTCATTATCAAATAGCCACATTGATCTCATTCGATACGTGGCACGGTTCACAATATACACTATTTCATAGTACACGATTTGAAATTATACAGAACCAGTTTGATTTTTCTTCTGAATTCATAAGTTAAAGGTGTTTTACGCACCTGACCCTTCTGCTTCCACATTAGTTTTAGAACATTACGACGATTCTCACCTTTTCGCCCTTAGCATCACTGAATAGTCCTAGGAGGACGAAACAGCTGTATGATGCAATTTAATTCATTTTTGCGGTATACTTGATACTGGATCTGTTACTAAATTTAAAAGATGCAGCATATGTGTGGGTTACGGCATCTTTTGCATATCACTGTTCACATCGTATGTGACAAATCTCTGTGTATAACTATTTATTTGTATAGACTGTATAATTAACAGGATATTTTACGGTCATCTGTATATAGCTATTTATTTGTATAGACTGTATAATTAACAGGATATTTTAGGGTCATCTGTATATAGCTATTTATTTGTATAGACTGTATGATTAAAAACATATTTTACGGTCAGCTGTATATAGCTATTTATTTGTATAGACTGTATGATTAAAAACATATTTTACGGTCATCTGTATATAGCTATTTATTTGTATAGACTGTATAATTAACAGGATATTTTACGGTCATCTGTATATAGCTATTTATTTGTATAGACTGTATAATTAACAGGATATTTTACGATCATCTGTATATAGCTATTTATTTGTATAGACTGTATAATTAACAGGATATTTTACGGTCATCTGTATATAGCTATTTATTTGTATAGACTGTATGATTAACAGGACATTTTACGGTCATCTGTATATAGCTATTTATTTGTATAGACTGTATAATTAACAGGATATTTTACGGTCATCTGTATATAGCTATTTATTTGTATAGACTGTATAATTAACAGGATATTTTACGGTCATCTGTATATAGCTATTTATTTGTATAGACTGTATGATTAACAGGACATTTTACGGTCATCTGTATATAGCTATTTATTTGTATAGACTGTATAATTAACAGGATATTTTACGGTCATCTGTTTATAGCTATTTATTTGTATAGACTGTATGATTAACAGGATATTTTACGGTCATCTGTATATAGCTATTTATTTGTATAGACTGTATAATTAACAGGATATTTTACGGTCATCTGTATATAGCTATTTATTTGTATAGACTGTATGATTAACAGGACATTTTACGGTCATCTGTATATAGCTATTTATTTGTATAGACTGTATAATTAACAGGATATTTTACGGTCATCTGTATATAGCTATTTATTTGTATAGACTGTATGATTAAAAACATATTTTACGGTCATCTGTATATAGCTATTTATTTGTATAGACTGTATGATTAAAAACATATTTTACGGTCATCTGTATATAGCTATTTATTTGTATAGACTGTATGATTAAAAACATATTTTACGGTCATCTGTTTATAGCTATTTATTTGTATAGACTGTATAATTAACAGGATATTTTACGGTCATCTGTATATAGCTATTTATTTGTATAGACTGTATGATTAACAGGACATTTTACGGTCATCTGTATAAAGCTATTTATTTGTATAGACTGTATAATTAACAAGACGTTTCACGATCCGGGGGTTAGGTCGCCGGTGTCTTTTTATCGGGGTATCATGCCTTGTTTCTACTGTGTATTAAACGCAGGGCTGTAAATACAATAGGGTCATTTTGAATACATTACATTGTTTGTATGGCAAGATGGATCCATTTAATTCTGCATATCACTGAATGCCATCTGTCTTTGTAAGCTCAATATTCTGGACTGGTTTAGTGCTAAACACCTACGGAGATATTGTGGTGTCGTGATATATTGTTACGATGAAAATTTAAAAGATGGAATTATGAGGTGATAATTGCTGTTTGTCGGTATCAACATTACTTGTTGTCGGCATCATACATCATAATGAACCAAGATGAACACAAGAAGATTGAACAGAATATATCGTTCATGAAAGAAAGACTTGTCAAACTTGATCCACTCATAGAAAAACTCACGAGAAGAGGAGTGTTTAAATTCGAGGACCGACAGCAGATCGTGAGATATTCTACCGAACATCGTCGTTTTAATGAGTTCATCAAGATACTGAAAGCTTCACCAAACCGAGATGCATTCGTCTGTTTCCTTGAGGCTCTCAACGCTGATGGGCATAATGCCATTGTCCAAAAGGTCCAAAACACTGTGCCCAGACAAGTCGGTAAGTATGGTATTCACGGAACTTAATACAGTGTATTGTTAAATAGGTGATACATACATATTAAACTTGAATTTTGTGTTCTTATCAAACCAGAATGACGATACAATGTAGCAATGATATAACCTATTTTATCCCTAATAATTGTAAATATTGTAAAAAGTTTGTTTTAATCCCATCAGAAGAGTTTTGATTTTCCCCATAAAAATCGCATGTTGCCATGGTGAAATGAAAGGCGTTCGAAATTTGAATGATTGAAAAGTTTGGTATACAATAACAAAACAATTCAGATTTTAAAAAAAACAGGGGTTGAAATATAGGAACCGTAACTTTGCAAATACACTACACTTTTATCAATACTGTAAAAACTATCTAAAAGCATGTCTTTTCATGGAGAACAAAAACAAAGACCTCCCGGGGAAGTTACTAAAGCCAGAAAAAACACTTTCCGCTATTCAACCTGATGCAGTGGTACTCATTACCTTCTGGGGATTGTATATCAAGTTAACTGCATGACCAATTTCTATTACAGAAACCCATAAAGTATCTATTAGATTTGATCCGATTTGCCAACCTTTATTACAACATTTCAGGCTTAAATCAATCTGGTTTGCTTTATGCATCAACAATTAAAATTATTTAATTCATCTTAGTATTCAATTATTCAATTCGAAGTTAACTTTGCATCAGTAATTATTATTATATAAGTAAAAAACCACAAAACATATCAGTTGAAGTAAACTGCGTGTATTAAATTTAAAAAAAAAATCCTTTGAAATCTTGCCTTTGCTCTTCAGGTTTCGTCAAGACTCCCGGAAAAGAGACAGTTGCTGAACCACAAGAGACAATCACTCCACCCAAACAGACACCACCTCCTACATCAAACAGCTTGCTGAGAACCCGCCCCGCCCCTTCTTCTTCCA
Organism: Mimachlamys varia; assembly: GCA_947623455.1. Classification (NCBI taxonomy): domain Eukaryota; kingdom Metazoa; phylum Mollusca; class Bivalvia; order Pectinida; family Pectinidae; genus Mimachlamys; species Mimachlamys varia. The sequence goes on along the minus strand of OX392534.1, from coordinate 46,854,856 downwards.
ACAATGCACCGAGAACCCGCCCCGCCCCTTCTTCCTCCAGCAACTTACTGAGAAACAGACCTGCACCTTCTCCATCAAACAGACATGCGGTAAGAAGAACTACTAGTATACAGAGAACAAGAAATAAGTATTTTTTAGGAACTTTATTAAGAACAAATCAATACTCATCGATATTCTAGATATACATGACATATTCCAGGGGTGTAGAGAGCGTAGGGTAGCGTAACCCCTGGATATCGAGTATGCACTACAAATTGATAAGTCAAAACGGTGCATATCCTTTTCGATCAAAATAACACCACCGTTAAATCTGCCTATAGTGCATGCGTAGCTCCCTTTTTTAATTCTGCAGAAATACATATAATATATGTATAAAAAATCAGAGAATACCAAAGCGTCAACAAAACCACAATCCGAACTGAAAATCGATTAAACTAGAGGAAAAATAGGAACAAAGGAAAGATTTTCATCGAGACCCTCGTAAAAGCACAAAAGAATAAGACCAGGTGTTCCGGAAGAGTAAGCATCTTTATCGACGACACCCGCAATGTAAATCTTGGTCACATCCAAGTAAGCATCAATCTTCAAAATGAGAACCGAGTCATCATTGTAAATCACAACAAGTAAGCACACTAATAAGCAAACTCAAAAACGTGCATCTTCAAATCATACAATGATACAGAATATTTCTCGATGAGATCAAGATGGCGACCATAAAACTTGCCTATAGTCTTCATTAACCTGCATCTCTCGAATCCCTGTGCCGTAAATTTGTTCGTCAGCAGTTGACATCTATCAAGAAAATCTTGATGTTTCTAATGTTTAATTAATCATCTGAAAAGAAAGCGATATCAGACACATTGAGGTCATCCAAAAAGCATATCGAGTGATATATGTACAAGCTTATTATTAACTTTTTCAGGAAAATTTAACTGAAGTAATTTATTAGATTGTTGGTATGCATCATGGCTTACCCTGGACCTTGCTTTTGTCATGTAATTTGCCAAGTTTGGTGTTTGTCAATTTTGGCAAAAGATGTGAAGAAAATGAATGATTCAGTTGGGAATAATTAGCTCCATGTCGTTATGCTCTCAGATGTCTATAATACAAAATTAGGGAAATTTTTTTTGAAATGAAATGGCGACTGTGAATAACATCACACAAATATAGCATTTGGGGAGGTATTTCAATCATCGGAAATGCTCTAATCAGAGACGATTAGAAACTTCTGTTAAATTTGACCGAAAAGTGATTAAAACGTTTGTAAAGATATCAATAGATATGCTATTTAGATGACCCTTAATCTTTTGTTTTCCTTCTGCTGATAGTTACAACCTATGTTTAATTTGTAGGAGCCAAAACGATTAGCGTTTGCCAACCGCGTCAGTACTGTACCTAGTAAAGATGTTGACTTTCCTGAACCAGGGGAACTGAAGACAGTGTTAGACCTGTTTCAACAAAAACAAAATATCCTCCTGGACAAACGGGTTAGCGAGATGAAGCAGGATCAACATGATTTCCTGCAGGAATTCTCCGACCAGTGGAGGTATGAAAAACGTGACTTATTGAAGGAAATATCAATATTGAAGAGACAGTTTGATAGTCTGAAAGATAAATATGATCATCTGTCCGCTCGGGGTGCACGGAATAGTGACAAACTATTTGAGGAAAGAGGAGGGGACTTGAAACGAAGTAATGAGGACTTACGAAACAGATGTAGCAAGCTTTCAGATGAAAACTCGACTTTACAACAAGAATGCAAAAGACTGAACGAAAAAGTGGACAAACAACAAGCGCATATTTCGAATCTGTTACAAAAACAGAAGGAGGCTGAATCCCTTGGTCCACAAGTGATAGTAGGAGAGGACGTGTATGGGTCTGGGGTGGATCAAGATAATGGCTATGCAACATCTTATGGGTCACAAAGGAAGGACCTCGGAAAGAGGTAGTAGGCAAACTGAATAGGTATATGAAGTGTTAGTCAGTCTCTTATCTAAATTGGTTTTCAGTTGTGACGTCAAGTAAGACAACAGTAATAACGACATTACGAAACTAAAATACATGTCGTGTAAAACAGCATGTATAAAATGTTATCTTGTTGTTGTATTATGTTATGTTATTCTTGTTGCAAAAAATGAATACTTGTTGAATTTCTGTCTGCGTTTTGTTTTTTGTAAAGGGAAATGATTCAGATATGCTATATATGTATCGACCAGATTATTTCCTCATGCCGCGTCATCAGACTGCTTTTCACTGCAGTCAGACTATACTCAATTGTGACCTGTTTCTAGAGGCATAATGTCTAACTGAAATACAAAGACGCGAACCTCTTTTTTACAACGAAAACTAACAGATAGTTGATATTTACATTAAACGTTCTATCCCCAACAATATCAATTTCAAATAAAACGAGTTATAAACAAAGTCATTGCATGTGACATCACAATGAGCCTTGCAAGTACATATAACGAGTTTCAAAAAGGGAGGTAACTAGGATAGTTGTTCTTATCTAAGCATGTAAATTGGTAATTTGATCGGAAGGGTTCGAAACGGTTTGAAACATCAAACATACATATTTCAATCCGGCAGTTGTATTTAAGACACATGTCTACAACAAACAATCGAGGTACCTCAAAAATGCATGTATCATTATACTTTCTTGTACAAAATATTATATTCTTGAAGTGTGTTGATAAGACACATTCTTAGTTGACATTATTTAACATTACGATAGTTATCGATTCCATAGTCATTACAGGGAAAAACCTCGAATGGACTTTGATTATAAGTCAAAATATACATTGATTATAATTTGTATTGCAATCTATACATTACTGATAGTGTCAAGATCTTTGACCGTATCCGCTCGACAGAGAAATATCTTTATTTACTGATAGTCTGATGAAGTAAAGAAAGGGACAGTTCGTTTATTTTCGGTTTTGCACCTCTTTCACCAATAGGCCAATGTTCTCCGTCATGTTATGCTGTAAAGTCACACAAGAAAAGTGCCACCACACGCCATATTATGAACAAAGAAGCACCCAAAAATAAGTTTATTCTATTCGTACTTTTTACTACTTTGTCTTGTTGACGGATGTTGCAGAAGAACATTACAGCTTAGATACATAACCTCCATGTGATCTGCCAGATATTGACTATTCGCCGATAATTTTGTAGTGCTGCCGAGTCATGTTTTCGCTTTTCGCTGCAAATTCAAAGGTTGAGCGAAATTTTTGTTCTTAGAATTATTGTAAATGTGGAAATCCGCACAGCGCAAGTAATATTTTCCTGATCAACACTCTTATAAACTCATCAATTTCAGATCGGTTAAAGAGTATATCACCGTCCAAGGATAAGAATGTTTCTGATGACTAAGGACTATCACTTGAGTAAGTGAATGCCCATCAACCCAACAGATAACGTCACTCCTCCTACGCATAAATATTTTACATGCTTTACATTTTGCATATAATGCGTTATTTATTTAAGGGTCGAAAATGGGGTTATATGTTGACAAGGCACTTTCAAATTGAAGTGGTTGATTAACATCGAACGTTTGTCACCATGAGGTAATGTAATTTTGTGTGAGGACGTTTTAATCAGACTTATCCAATGACGGTTGATATATTGATTAGACTTCAAGTATACGTACAAAAAATGTACTTATTTTTTTTGAAGGCGGAGTAGGAGAACATTTAAGACACAGTTAAATCTTCTAAGACACATTATCAAATCTAAACACATTTCCAAGTCATATTAACATACAGTTATCGATACAAAAGAATAAGAAATAAAAATAAGACATACAAAGCATAAATTGCCAAAAGAAAATATATCTTTTTTTAAATATCTTCAAATATATGGATTTTCTTTGTTTTAAATAAAACGTTCATTAAGTACAGATCATATCCTGTAACGATCCAGAGGAAAACATCCATATAAAAGTATTATCAGCTTAACGGAAACAAAATTAAATGCAAGTTTCAATAACAATTTGTCTCTTCTCAAATTATCCTTGGTGATTTTGAATCTACATTGTCCAAGTGTTGGTTTAAGTTAAGATAATGAAGACAATAACAGTTATGTAATATATAACATATTTTCAAGTTGAATTATCAAGCTGGTGCTATTCAATTCACTCAGTATTAACCTGTTCTTGTGGCATCAAAGTCATCGAGTATTAAATGCTATAATTAAACGTCGTGTTGGTTAAACAATAGGGACGCGTTATATACATTGTATTGTCCTAGCTTGCACGGTTGATGGTCTCATTTAAGTCTGCTTATCTTTTAATGTCATCTTCCAAAGTCTAATCAAAACACAGAACGCGCTCAGCCCATAGACGTAAACTCTTCGAAGGGTAGACCTAATCTTTAAATATTATACCATAGCTGTAAATGTAGCGAGATATTAGCGAGGGGCACATTTTCCTGTTTCATTCGATTCGCGGACTATGAATTAGTTTATTTTTGTAGTTAATATCATAATGAACCAAGAGGAACACAAGAAGATTCTCCAGAATCTAACCTATATGAAAGGACGACTAGTGGACCTTGATCCACTCATAGACAAACTCATTGAGAAGGACGTGTTCAAGTTCGAGCACAGGGAGCAGATAGAATGCCACCCAACAGCTCACCGCCAGTTCAACGAGTTTATCAAGATACTGAGAGCATCTCCACACAAGGACGCTTTCCCCTGCTTCCTGGACGCCCTTAACGCGGACGGGCACCAGGCACTAGTCCAGAAAATTCAAAGCACGGTGCCAAGAGAAATTGGTAGGTCACAAGGTATTTCTAGAGGAATAATGATTTAAATATCTTATAATATTTGCTCATTTGAGAAATGGCACGGTTCATAATATACTCTTTTTCGTAGTACACGATTTGAAATTATACAAAACTAATTTGATTTTTCTTCTAAATTCATAAGTTAAGGGGGTTTAACGCACCTGACTCTTTTGCTTTTACATTAGTTTAGCAATTTTGTATTCCCACCTTTTGGCTCCTATAGCATCACTGAAGAGGACGAAACATTTTTCGGGATACTGTATACATATCTACTAAATTTAAAAGGTTTCAGTTTCAGATATATTTTATTGAATTAACAATTGGATTGAGCAACAGGCGTAGCCTATATCAGCTCTCTCCTAACTTCCTTTATTTACATTAAATGTATATTGCAATATCTGGACGTAAACACACAGACATTATCCACTCATACACTAGATCACCCTACACATATGTACAGTCACAGGCACAACATGCATATTTTTATGCAAACATATATACTTGTACTAGCATACAAACTTACATGCATATTGTTCACTCATACATACAGTAATTTGAAATACAAACACATACTGAAATCATGTTGACATAAATAAATATATAGACATTCACACCCATATACAACAGACACACCTACAACATATAACACAAAAACTACCCCCCCCTCCCCCTTTGCGTTCATGCTCACACTATATATTGTTGCAACCTGTACAAACTGATCTATACAGGTTACACAACATATGTTATTGGAGCATGTTCTCTGAATGGCATGGGACTAATTATTATACATTTATACATTATTACTGTTGAAATATAGTGCTGATAGGATGAACCCGACTAACAATGGGCACCATACTTCATATATTTTAGTATAATTATTTACTTATACATGTATATTATTATTTACACTTCCTACCGATAGGTGTTTTGACCAAATAAAGTCCATTGGCAACACTTGTGCCTTGGTCAATTAACCCAGGTAGATATCAGTGGATATATTAGTATGATATATAGGTAATAATTAAAGTTTAACTACACAGTGTAAATAATACGATACATAAAATATACATTGTTATACATTTCCAAGATTATAAAATATGGAACCTTCCTGTAGCCAATAATATACCTGTGTACACACTCCATCAAATACATGTTATGTATATCTGTATTATTTTCACTTCCATTTAGAAGTAGTTGTAATGTAATGATTCGATTAATATTAAGGTTATTTGACATTATATCTTGCAACAAAGATTTGCGGTCAATTGAATAAAGTGGACATTCTAAAAAGAAATGTGTTGCATTTTCATTATCATGACCACATGGACAGCCTGCTGTATCACAAAGATGATCTTTATATAGGTCAGAATATAGCTGACTTGCATTATTTCTCAATTGGCACATTAAAATATCAATTTTTCTATTACCTCCATATTTGAATATAGTTGTACACATGCTAACTAGTCTGCCACAATCTGAAATTATTTGAAGTTCTTTTTTCAAAACAGTTACACTTGATAATTTTGAGAAAGTACAATCAGGTCTGTTCCATGCACTCATCATAAATGGGAAAAAGCTATTTGCATAAAGTGTAGTTCTGGTTTAAAAGGTGCAGCATATGTGTGTGTAACATCATCATTAAGTATGATTTAAAAAAAAAAAAAATGGCTGTTGATTCTGTTTTAATGCTTGCTTACTATTTGGAATCGTATATTGTTATTCGTTTATGTTGAGATTATGTTTATTATCCAGGTTTCGCAAAAACTCCTGGGAAAGTGACTGTGCCTCCTGCTCATCAGACTGCTCAGCCCAAACCTAGAGCCCCTCCTACCTCAAACAGTCTCCTTACAAGTCGACACGACCCTTCTACCTCCAATACACCAGTGGTAAGGGGCGCTACAACTTTACTTATCACAGCGTTCATTGTGTTCCGTGTCTATGTTGCTGTAAAGAATTAGGGACTAGAATAGTTTACGATATTAGTATATAAATTTTAGAACCATTTCTTTTCTAAAAAATTGCCATACTTCAATCAGTTCAAAGAATTACAGGTAATCATCACCCCAGGTATGACATACAACTCTAGATTAGTCGATGTAAATAAAAAATCACCAAGGGCTGTCCCGACAAAAATGATACAAACCTACAGGAGTGGTTGTCTCACAAATGATACAAACCTGATATACCTCTCCTGCATGAGTGGTTGTCTAACAATTTACACTTGTGTTTTGTTACAATTTAATGGTTGAATATAATATTCCTTTTTTGTGAAGATTTTTTGAAATTACAGTGTTTAATTTAATTCATTTCATACAAAAGCTTTGTATTTTTCACACAAGCTGCAATAAGCTGAAGATTACAAATAGCTGTGTTAAATTCGGTACAAAAAGTGTTAATGAACTTTGAGAGCAGTTTTTTTTTTATCTAGTTTGTAAACATACTGTTGTCATGTATGTCTATATTTGAAAAAAACACCATAATTTCGGATTTGGTCATGTTACAGGAGCCAAACCGGTACGAGTTTGCTGAACGTGTCAGTACGGTGCCTAGCAAGGATTATGATTACTCGGAGGCAGGAGGGTTGAAGGCCATGTTGGAACAATTCCAGCAGAAACAAAATATTGTTCTGGACAAGAGAGCACGAGAGATGAAAATGGAACAACAGAATTTCATCCAGAAGAATGAAGTTATTATGAGCACCTACCAAAATCAGTTACAGCAAATCCAGAAATTCTTCGGTCGATGGGAAAATGAAAAACAGGAATTAATGAAAACGAACAGAAAAACTTCAGAAAAGCTTCAAGATCAAATGGATGCATTTGATGCATTGAAAAAACAATATGAAGAGTTAAAGAGGCAGTATGATAATTTGAAAGATCAATACTCGCAGTTGTCCTCCCGCCGCTCAAAGAACGAAGACAGAGGTGGTGAAGAAAGAGGAGGCGACTTGAAGCGAAGTAATGAGGACTTACGAAACAGATGTAGCAAACTCTCGGAGGAGAATTATTCCTTACAGCATGCGTTGGAGTCTGTCCAGAGGGAACTACAGGAGGAAAAAGAAGCCTATCAAACTCTGGAAGACCAGAATTCCGACACAAAGTCTGAGGAAGAACGACTAAAGAACATGCTGAGGGAGAAAGACCGTGAGTGTAAAAGACTGAAGGATAAAGTGGAGAAACAACAGGCCCAGATCAGGGGTTTGCTGCAGAAGCAGAAGGAAGTGGAGTACTTCGGTCCCCAGGTGATGGTAGGAGAGGACATGTATGGCTCGGGAAACAGCAAAGAGTACGAGGAGGTCCAGGACGGTAACGCTTATGTATCAAAGAGGAAAACACACCGCAAGAAGTGAACAAAATGTGTACATTAAAACCCCACTCCCTCGAACTCGTGGGGAAATTATCAATAGTTCGAGGAATACATGGTATTGAAGTAATCCGTGTTTTTTTAATCTGTACGAACTTGGTCGGAATCAAACGAACTGTTCGACGAATGAGAGGTTTTCGATTAACTGGATTCGAGTAAGTAGAATTTTACTGTATTAAGGATGTCTGACAGTTCCAGCTTAGTCGTCTATTTCATCCTTCCAGGACTTAAAAATGTGTTTGTATGTATTGTGGATGCGTATTTTCTATATCAACAAACGTTCTCTCTCTGTTATTGTGACCACTAAAAAGAAGATCTCAAGCAAACGTACAGAGGACAACTTACGGAATGAAGCCGCTTATTTTCTTCATTATAAGAGTGTAATTTTATCAACATCATCAGATACTGAAACAATGGGGAGACGAACGTTCATCGTGTTTGCTTCTGTAAGAATCATCATGTTGTTCAATGAATTTTCTAATAGCATGTCCAGGACCGACCAAGGAATATGAATATATTACATTTTTACCAGTGACATACTAGAAAATATCAGTTTGATAAAACTTTATCATCACTGCTGCTATCATCCCTAGTGATGATATAAGAAATCTCTCCGTAGTACTATTTTCTTCTTGTTTCTGTTATTTGCAATCATCAGGTTGAGGGATATTCATAGTAGAAACAAGTTTGGATGTAAAAAGATAAGCTGATAAAGTTGGGTTGACAAAATATTGTATAATAGTCTCTGTTGATAACTACATGATCCAGTGGCAATGCTTGTGAATTCTCGTAATTCTATGTGATCCATATATCAATTAATAATTTAATCTTGTTTGAAACAAGCATTTTCATTGGCTTAAAATTATGTTATCAGCCCATAAAGTAAAAAAATGACATCGCCATTATAACGTTGCTTTTGATTGGCCGGTGCAGTAACGTAATAATTTGTAAGAGTCCATCAATAAAGTGAATTTTCGCAAGGTATAGATTAATTTATGAGGATTAACTTGAATCTATTTTGCATGTTCTGGGGTTATAACACACAAAAAACGGAGTGTACCCTCATCATAAGATTACACTCCGTTTTTTTTGTGTGTGTTATACCTCCAAAACATATAAAAGATTTAATATAATCCTTAAATATCAATTAGACACATTTAATGAATGGTAAAAACATATCCGTATCACTTCTTTACAATTATATTGTATTTTTTATCATTTACACGTATTATTACCTGTCCTAGGGTCTCCTTCATTAACCAGGGTACGTAGGGATTGCATGTATTTTAAGACGTCATTAATGTCACCTGATGAGCTTGCAGAAGCAAGTGAAAATTCTTTTGAATCTTGGTTTATCATTTTTGATATGATTTGTTTCATTTTTCATTTACAATATTTCATCATCTGTTCGAGATATTTTAAATATATCATCTACAATATATCAACACGTTTTAAGACATCTTATTCAACATATTATCTTTATACATAATCTATCATATAATTATCATCAACCATACAGTACATTGTCTATGATATAAACTTTGTGCCATTGTGTATCATCTTTGCCACATGTTAATTGTAAATCACGCAAAGGTTGATTTCAACACATGTTACGTTTAACACAAGAATATTAATAGTCATAATCCGCTGATGTTCCTCACGAGAAAAGGTTCTTACCCAATCATGTGATATTGTACATCCCCCGCCATATCATGTCTATGACGTCATTCGCGTATGTGTAGCATATCCGTTATCTCTTCATGATATTAATTCTGCACGGCGCGCATGCTCACTAATACGTAATTTATATTTTTTGAGCGGCCTATTAACTCATTCACCCCTAAGTTTCATTTTGTACTATTCCAGAAATTGAACTAGAAGAGCTAAATGTGTCTGTATCGGTAAATAAGGCAGCAGTTAATGTCACTCAAGGATAACGGTTCCGGATCATGTAATTTCGAAAAACTAGGCTTACTGTTGTTACGAAATATGATTGTATATATTTATGCAATTGTGTGTGTATATATATATATGTGTTTAATATTGATAAACAAAATAAGATAGTCTTATTGCGTCACGTTAATGTATGTGATCATGTGTTGCACTTTTTGTCAGTTATGCTTAAAAAAACCCCATTTTTAATAAATAAAGAATCTGTATTGAAACACATATTTTTCATTTTCTTCGAAGTTCGACACCAACAAGCAGTCTTAAGATATCGAAAGTGATGCAATGTTTCTACAACTACACATGGAAGACTCTACTTAACGAGTTACTAAGAACAAAAACTTGATTACAAGCTTAACTTGTTTTGAAATATATTTCCGTTTAGTTAACAACTATCTGCACATATATTATGTCTGTTATGTGACTTTACGACACACCTGTTAGTGGACTGTACGACACACCTGTTAGTGGACTGTACGACACACCTGTTGGGGGACTGTACGACACACATGTTAGGGGACTGTACGACACACCTGTTAGTGGACTGTACGACACACCTGTTAGTGGACTGTACGACACACCTTTTAAGGGACTGTACGACACACCTGTTAGGGGACTGTACGACACACCTGTTAGTGGACTGTACAACACACCTGTTAAGTGACTTAACGATACATCTGTTAAGGGACTGTACGAAACACCTATTAGGTGACTTGCACGACACGTCTTTTAGGCGACTAAATGACACACCTGTCTAGTTATCTTATCTCGCGCCTGCCCACAGTGTGGCGAAATCAATTCTACGTCACGTGAGTATTTATCAGCCGAAATAACTTTATCCCGGGTGACTTTAGCATATCGACAAAGACATAGCAGGTACGTGGACTTTTGTGTTAAAATTCTAAAGATTTTGTTTGAGTACTGATGAGTGTGTAGATAGTGTTGGATATTTTCTGATGGAAATAAGTAACCGGTATGTATGGATTTAGTTTAAATGTTCTGAAGATCGGACATTTCTCATAAAATGTAAACAATCCGAGGTTACGCAATACACGGTATCAAAGGAGGAAGTTACATTTAAATAGCATGATGTGCGAGTATTTCAATGTTGATGTGAATATGGATAGTGCTGTGCTAGTAATGTCACGAATATGAAGGTTCATATAGATACAATGTAAGTGCTAGTTTAAAATATAGGATCATGTGTAGATGTATGTGTGATAAGTAGGGTGACCCACTTTATGTGGAGGAGAAGGTCATGTGCTCACTGGGTTTATGTACTTCTAAAGCAGACGGTCCCGTCATATTTCTATCGAGTTTTGGATCGTTATTTTCATAACATTTCATGCTGTATTATTGTAAAGAATATATCTAAAGTTATGGGTTTTGGAAACAACCTTCAAATGTAACAAAAAGGGCATTATCCTCCAAACCGTATATTGTCGGGTGGCAGGGTGAACCAACTTCCTGATTTCGTATGCTCGAACACCCGTGACGAAACTATTTGTGAAAAATTTTGTTTTCACAAATATAGATCAAGAAGTTTACTGAAACAGATTTGTGTTATCAAAGTTCTGTAGACAAGGGTTGGGGTACGTCTCGGTCTGTATGGGTGTGGGGTAACTGAAATATCAGATATACAGATCTGAGAGTACACGCTAATGGTTTGTAGACAGAGGTGGTCTAGAGTTTGATTGCAAATTGTAATTTTAAAATTTTCCAAATACATCCATTTTAAAATCCTTTAGTTGGTATTTTGTAGAATTGTAGATTTCTGTGTATGAGTAGAACATTTTGTAAATCCGAACTCTATAGATTAATGGTTTGTAGATAGAGATGGTTTTGGAGTTTGATTGTACATTGTATTTTGAAAATATCCATATACATTATGGAAATATTTTCCTGGCATTTTGTAGAATGGTAGACTTTTGTGTATGAGTAGATCATTTTGTGAACCCAAACTCTATATATTAATGGTTTGTAGATACAATGTAGAGGTGGCTTTGGAGTTTGATTAAAAATTTATTTTAAGGTTTGTTTTATGAACATCTATAGAAATACTTGTTCTGGTATTTTGTAGAATCGTAGACTTCTGTTTATGAGTAGAACATTTTGTAAACATAGGACTCTGTATATATATGTAAACTAATGGTTTGTAGAGTAGGACTTAATGTAATGTCGGTGAGTTTTGGTTACTACTCGCTGTGCTTGAGTATACTTGAGATTTGTAGATAGTATATGTTGTGATTTAGTAAATTTCCATGTACACCTGGTTTTTGGGAAAAGACTATATTTATAATGATACAGCATAGAACACAAAACTAAAAAAAAGGATAAAGATTCATTTAAGGTCGATCTCTTAATGAGGTAAATAAACCATTTATGCTTTAGAAATTGAAATAGGAATTTCAACTGGAACCGTCTTTATATAGCATAGTGACATAAATCTAAGACGACACTATTTCAAGCTTAGACTATGTGAGCATGACTTGAAACTAGCCCGCATCAATATATACTGTATCAACTTAACTGTTACAAAGATATTTACAGTGTTTATAATAAGTTGAGCTGAAATTGATAGAATGGTTGATATATCGAAAAGATCTATAATCAACCATGCATCAATGTGTTTTTTTTTGTTTTTTTTTTTTTAAATATTATTAACTTGATTGGTACAATAATGTTGACTTGCCAATAGAAATGAAGATTGATGAAATTGATGCCAACAATTAATTACATGTACAATTCATATAGTCTGCCTTTTATTGATAAAATTCAATTAAATTGAATTGTGAATATGCGTATATTGTCCATAATATTAGTTTGGGTGATTTTGAAAGTGTTGCAGACTTATGATTATATTCTATCTTACGTATGGTAATACATTCATATTCAATAGCATTAAAGATATAAGTGTTTTCCATGAAATATAATCTGATATAGGTTAGATTATCTGTCAATCTTCCCACGTGTTGTTTAAAATGTATTGTCATGTAATCCATGTTACACATTTTAATGTGTGTGGGTGACTTTATAAAATCTGAAAGACTAAACATCCGATCTGGATATATAGGTATTTAGCCTGGGTCCAGTAGTATTATATCATTATATAATATTATATTAAGACAATTAAGATTTCTAATGTTATTAAAAATGAATGCACCTTTTCTATAAACGTCAATTATATGGTGATATTAGAAAAATGCATCTGGATAAAAAGAAACTAACTATGTGAAAATTATATTACTATTTTTTCAACCAATGACTCTACAATTTTACAAAGAACAATTTTTCTATTCATCAAACAGTCATTATAGCTAGGGATAGTGGGCTGCATCAAGTGTATTCTAAAACTCTACTTATATTTCCAAAAGAGTTGTGTATATTAAAATCTTTATTGCCATCAAATTGCTTATATAATTAGAATTGAGCATTGCAGCATGTTTGAATAGTTTAATTGGATTGATAAGTAATGCATTTGATACTTTTTGTAGAGTGGGGTTGGGGTTAGGGTTGCAGGTTTTGGTTTGTGTATACCGAGGTTTGTTTGTAAGTTTGCTCTGTGTAGACTTGAATTAAGGTAAACTGTAGTTTTTTAAGAACATTAACAGATAATGTGTGGACATGGATACGACATATTGGAGATTTTGTAGACTTGGTTTGATGCATGCATGAGATTTCAAGAAAATATTTTGCATTGTTAAGACAAACTACGCATTGATTGATACAATTTAATTAATCATGGTGTTACGTAATATTCTGATAAAAATATAAAATATCAGGAATCAGTTTTGTGCTTTTTTTATGTTTAGTAAAATATAATCCTCTTTGTATATTCAACAGAATGAATGCAACGAGGCTGAAGCTCATTCTGGTAATTTGGATTTCCTTGATTGGATTGTCAACACAGGGATCCGATGACAAAAAACGTAAGATTCTTATATATTTAATCTATTTATCTTTCTTCATTAACATGATATAACACAGAGTAGTCAATGTACTTTAGATTCTGATAATAATGACATAGTATTCCCTTCATCGATCTCAGCGTCTTTTGTTCATGCAGCTTGCTTTAAGTGAAAGGATCGCAATGTTGTTGTTGACATGACATTGATCTCTCATAGTTGTATCAGAAATAAACACACTGTAGTTTTAATTACATAATAGTTTAATCCCTCATAGTTTCTTATCTTATATCATTGCTTCTGTTTATTGTGATAGCGACAGTTGACACATGTTTACAGTTTACATCGGAGAAGTCTGTTTTGGGTGAAAGGATGACAATGTAGCTGCTGACATGACAATTGCATCTCTTATTGTTATATCAGAAATAACCACTTTGTAGTTTTATTTACATACTACTTAAACATCAAGCTCATAGTTTGTTCTCTTATATCATTGCTTCTGTTTATACTGTTAAAGCGACATTTGACACACTTTTACAGTTTACATCGGGGATGACTGTGAGAACTATAAAATACACCATGTGAATAAAGAGGAAACGTACACGGTCGTGTGGAATGGTGGCAGGATACCTAATTACTGCTCCATCGGTTTCATTGGTCGTGATGACGGCTACATGAACGAGTACAAGGTCTGTGTAGAGGCTGACACATGGAGACTTTCGAACTGTGGGGCAAAGGTCAAACTGGAAAAGGGTGTTGTCAGCGTCCTTGCACAGGTAATAATAATATACAATAAGACGACACATGAACTGATCTATGAACTTACCTTCGCTTGGTTAAAAGCTTAATAGAAGACATTTCATAGGCTATATACAACTCCGTTTCTTTCGATTCGTTAATGGGAAAATGTTGATTGGTCGTTTCATGCTTAAAATAATGTATTTTATTTATACCGTATCATATTTCGGTTCACATTCAATAGCTTCTATTTGTAAAATATTCCTTATCTAAAATGTTTGCTCTGGGGTTCGTTGAATAAATATGTCGGCTTGTATAATGAGTATCTATATATATATATAAAAATGTATGTAAACATTATACCCCGATATGTGTCTGTCGTGAAGCGCACATACAGCCTGACTTCAAGTATTGCTGTGTATGTACAACCGGATCTGGTTATGTTATCTAAACATTATCAGAGATATTGATCGATGGTTATTACATATACATACTGTTGATGCACAGCTGTTATCAGCCGATCAATATCATATACGTATTAAGGCCGATCAATATTATATACGTATTAAGGCCGATCAATATCATAAACGTAATAAGGCAGATCAATATTATATACGTATTAAGGCAGATCAAAATTATATACGTATTAAGGTAGATTAATATTATATACGTAAAAAGGCAGATCAATATTATATACGTATTAAGGCACAGTGCTCTAGTTTCTGTCTTGGCTTAACAGTACTTTATTACCATTTATGTACACAACATTGGTCAATATTTATATACAATATTTTGATAAACAATTTCTGTCATTTAAATTCTTATTTACCAAAATGTAATAATAATAATAATAGACTTGATTTAAACTTGATAACATGTTGATCTTAAAGCTCGTCTTACAGTAACACATGGTCAAGATGAGTATAAAATATACAAAGTTTACAACAGTGTCTATGTTATCTTTCCTTTATACTATCAAATACCTAAAATACCAAAAACGAAGAATAATAATCGCTAATATTATTATCTCTGGCGCTGGGATTTACTCGCTGCGATGATACTGACATTGTTGATCATTTTGATGGCCACAGGGATCTCTTATAAGTGGTGACTCGGTTGATGATACTAATATATATACTTTATTTGTTATTAATTCGAAACTAAACCGTACTCCGCAAGGTTCATATAATAGTATAAATAAGGGTTTTATGTACAGCCTCTTCTTTCAATTTGATTTTGGTTTTGATCTTAGCATCACCGATGAGCCCCAGGAGGCGTATTAGCTGTATGATGCACGTTTGGCATGCTGTATCAATAACTTAATTCTATAGTTACAATCTCACATGTTGTTGTTTTTTTTTCATTTCAAAAAAATCATTTTGAAATTGATTGAGTTTTCTCTGCATGTAAACCAAATTGAATGTTCTTAATTGATTGATTATTTAAGAATTACACAGCCTTAGCCGCCATATGGCATTAGTCAGTCTTGTTAATTTTCCCTAAATATTATTTACTATATGAGTTATGTATGATTTCAACCATTGCCTGGTTTATTAGAACAATCAAATGGGAAGTTATTTTAGGACGACATAGGTTAGTATACCTGTTTTTAAGACAGTAATACAGATAACATTATTGAAAATATTTTCGCTTTTAGATCAATTAAATTCTATCAGATGACTTTAGATTTCGAAGTGAGGTAATCAATCACATACTATGGAAATGCCGTAAAAACTCGTGTAATCTGCGCACTTTTTTAAGGGAAATTAGAATAAAAAAGTTGGGGGTGCGTAAATTACAATGATATAGATGTTTGTCAAGTTTTTTTTATACAGATTCATAATACTGTAAATGTATATATTTAAGAGGTACTCAATTTAATTACAGTTTCTGTATATTGCCATATACGGCAAGTATAATGAGTCCTTACGCTGATTTGTTTAAGTAAGGTAATGAGTCTTATTTTTGTTGGGCCAAAATAAATATATTGACAGTAATCGATTTCCTGATTAAATTCAATCTAAATATACATGTATGTATTGTTTATTTCTTAAATAAATTTCAATGTCTTAGATAATCCTGACGATTAAAAAAATGAGAATTAGTTGCAAAGAGAGTTTATTTTCAACTATTTATTATGTAAAGATGAATCATATGTTGGGGAAAAACAGGGTACCAGTCCGTGTAATTCGCTTCAGACAATTGCATCACCCCTCCCTCTGGTATTGCTGGTGTGTAGTTGTATGTGTGGTGAAATGATCTACTTTCTATTCCATCAGGTCTATTCCTGTTTCGATCCACCCTCCAGGTGGTGCGGAGACTCCGACGACTACGTGGATATCATGTTCGAGTCGACATCCACGTTTACGTCAGGGCAGGATGAAATCCGTCTCAAAGTCACGGCCACCATGACGTACAATTGTAGGTTATGATTATTATATATTAACATATGTTATCAATTTGCAATCAAAGAAACCCTTATAACATGGTCAAAACAAGGAATATAGAACAATATAATCTTTATTTCAATGGTGAAACATACTTTTATTACATGAAGTACATGTAGATAGAGGATATTTAACAGTGGCTTCGGTAATACCAAATATATTTCACGAGTGGGGCTAATATTTTGATATTTTCACGAATGCGCAGCACAAGTAAAAAATATCAAAATATTAGCCGCACGAGTGAAATATGTTTGGTATTACTGAAGATACTGTTAGATATTCCGTTTATTACATTTTTATATGAAAATCTACAGCGGCAGCTTCTGTTTTTCCCAAATGTTGTTTGTAAGCAGAAAAAATATCACTTTTATAGAATGAAAATTTTCGACATTTCACTGGTAAAAATGTAATTATTTGTTATATTTTATCTATTTCCGAACATGAAGTATATGTAGTATGTTATATTTTATCTATTTCCGTACATGAAGTATATGTAGTATGTTATATTTTATCTATTTCCGAACATGAAGTATATGTAGTATGTTATATTTTCAGTGTTAAATGAAAGAGGTATGTAAGAGGTAGACTTAGTTTTGTTATCAGAGGCACGGTGGTCTAGTAGTAGGTCGCCGGGCTCGTGATCGAAGGGTTGCGAGTTCGAGTCCTGGTCACGGCACTTGTGTTGTATCCTTGAGCAAGATACTTTACTCTGCTTGTTCCAGTCTACTCAGCTGTAAATGAGTATGTGGTTGGGTAGTGCTAGAAGAATGAACCTCGAATTATTATTATTATTATTATCAGACCTCATGCTACAATTCATTTTGTTGCCAATGACTATTTTATCTCCGTACCTTACCGTTTCACTTACAGACACATTGACCGTTGGAATTGCTGTTGGCGGATGTATTGGCGGTTTGTTTTTCCTGGTACTCGCCATAGTGCTCATTTCAAGAGTCCGAGGTCGACGACGTGTACCTGTGATTTTGACGTCTGGTAAGACAATAATCTATATACCTGAAATTTTGACCTCTGGTAAGACTAGAATCTGTGTATCTGTAATGTTGACCTTTGGTAAGGCGATGCTCTTTGTACCCACAATTTTGACCTCTGGTTAGACAAGGATGTGACTTGTAACTGTAATTTTGACTCCTGGTATTTCAATAATCTGCGAACATGTCACTTTGACCTCTGGCAAGACAAGGATCTGTGTACCTGTAGTTTTGGCCTCTGGTAAGACGATAATATGTAAATCTGACATTGGTAATGACCTAAGGTTAAACGTTATTCTGCAGGTTAGTGATATTCATATAAGGATTGAAAGTCATTTTTGTAACTTTCATAGTGCTATGAAAGGTCAGCATTTACATCCACCTTGCATGAATCCCGCTAGTGCAATGTTAGGACATTTAAACGACAATGACGGAACAGCCCAGTTTGAATAAAAGTGGCGTCAATGAAAATAATTAGTCATTTGAACGTTTGACACAGGGACGTTCTCAGTGTAAATGTATATAAAGTAAGATATTCATCTCTGCTACATGTATCCACAATTGATGAGATGAATATTTTAACCGATAAGAGAAGAAAATTATGTCACTTATAAAATATACCACGCCATATCTTAAATAAGATAATTCTAGCACAGCAGATATGTATTTTCAATACGTCACTTAATTGTTCATTGTTTACATCCGATAAGATGTTTCCCATGGAAAATGATATCAGTAAAAATAACTAATGTTGGTGTCTATTGCAAATTGAATTATATTATTATATATATTATATTATTGAATTATCTCCCTTGCCTCAGATTTAGAGAAATAACATCATGTCGATGTTAGTTTGACGTTTAAATGTATTCTTCCACCTGTTTCGTTATCATCAATATGATGTCAGTACAATTTTCCTCCGGACCTAGATTTTCAATTATACCGAGATTATCATCAGTTAGTTAACAATGCTTAAGATCTCAATGTGAGGACGTTGTGACAGTTGACCAAAAAAACACTTTGATGTGACCTAAATTTGCCTTATTGGTGCCAGGCACATTACTGGAAGAAGAAGAGGAAATTTACAGTTGCTATTTGACATTATTGTAGAAGAGTTTACTATTTATTAAGCTGATAATAAAATATGGGATATTCTTATTCATAATACCATCCTCGTTCTGTACGACTTAGTCATGTGTTATAACCTGAGACGTCAGCTAGAGTCAAAAAGTATTATACCTCCAGGGCTTAAAAGTAATCGCATATATCTTTTTAAAATTCATAATGTCATAATGTAGTAATACTATCTATACGTCTTTGTTTTCCTAGGTTATAGCTCGCCCTCACAAGCGCAGGGTCTTACAAACCCTGTCATGTATTCCACCACAAGCGGAAGTTATCCAGACAATTCCAAACCACCTCCGTCGTACGAAAGTGTGATGAATACCTCTCCATACGCGCCACCACCACCACCACCAACAAACATACCCGTTAGTGGATCGTGAAAGATTGTGGCGAGGGAACATTTCAAAGATAGTGGCGAGGGAACATTTCAAAGATGTGAACTTACATACCAATATTAATCCAATGTATAAAGCTTCACTATAATTTAATCCAAGAAGTTTTCAAATCCAACAAAACAGGACAGGCCTACCTTTTGCCTGACAATGGCTGTGACATTGTTATGATTTTATTTTGTAATTAATTATTTTACCAATTATTTTATTTGATACATATTTTGTGAATATATATCACTATACTACATTATCAATGCTTGTATGTTAAACAATCAATTTATGTCACTAATCATTATTGCTTCCAACAATTACTGTGTTTTATGTATTTTTATTCCGTGTATCTATATGGTATGTAGTTAAAAACTACATAACAACCTGTTTTATGTGTCAAATATATGAAATATTTCCAGAATGTCAAATGATAATTTTTGAAGTTTTGTATTTTATTGTGAATTTGAATATATATTTGTTGATTGTCTGTTGACAACGACTATGAATCGGCGTTAGTATATCAGATTAAGATTGGAATGAATAAAACGGCCGAAAGTGGAATTGGAGGTGGTCGAGTTGGATTTCAAAACCGTTTTTGAAGTTACATTTGATAATAACAGATAAAGTCTTATCACTTTTAAAGTTTTTCTTAAATTCTATATAACAAGGAACATGACAAAAACAAAAAAACAAAAACAGAACAAAAACAATAACCCCTAGTGAAGTTATTTTTTGTTAAATTTGGTGTAAAAAGTGCAGCTTTCCTCCTCTTCCAGCCAAAAAGTCAATATCATTTGTAACCTTGTCACTTGTTATCTGTGTTTTATATGCAGTCCTCGTTATGAGAAACCATCTGATGTGTTAATATGTTTCCTGCTAACTACAAGGCATCCTCTGTGAAGGGAGAGTATTCCAACAACGGTCTGTTTATGTTTCTAAAATCATGCGAGTCTTTGAAAAGAACATATCCAACTTGTTTATAAACACTGGCACACGTCTGGTCTATGTATTGAAGGTGCAAAATGTTCGTTTTCATTCTCCAGCTGTATGCTATTTTTCGTGAATTACCTCGTTTCGCGCACCAAACACATTTATCTCTTTTACCAGGGGTACCTGATGTAAGCGAGCGAATAGAAAGCATTATACTATTAGTAAAATTTATATTTAAGTATTCAAAAATACGACTAGATGTTTCCACGGGCTGCCTGGCTAGCGTCTCGTACAACAATAGACGAATTCTGTTGGGATATTGTTGTCTAAGTTCAGTCATCATGTTAATATCTACCATCATTCGGTCACACGTGTCCTTAGCCAGTGTTATTACATTCCCCCAATTTTGACCATAAGCCATGATTTGAGAAGACAGCTTTCCCCGAGGGTCCCGGATCAAGTATACAACTTTCAGGTCCGGTAACCGCTGTAATAACAAATGTACAGATTCCATTGTCATTCTGATAGTTTTAACGATTCTTAAATCACTCCTGGCACATGGTTTTTCTAACAAGGTGATGCATCTCTTCACGGCTCTAATTGTGGTTTTATTATCATGAATACATTTGGCGTACATTTTCGATGTCAAGGAGAATGAACCCATGAACTGGCTGGTTAGGTCCTTGACGTTGATGAAGCGGAAATCACAAGTTAACCACCTGTACATCATCTCGGCATGGATCCATATCTTCTGCTGCTTCCGAATCCCTCTGCAATATTAAAACAATAACTCTAATTAGTAATGACTTTTCCATATAGCGCAAAAGTTAAATTAGCCTCGATTTTTTTTAATCAATCATCCAATATATTTATTTTAAAAAAATACCGACCTAAACAAAACATTTTGTTTAATTTGATTTACTCAGTTGAAAAGATACAGAGTGAAACTTACTGGCAAAATTGACCAGATTTATGCTAATCAGGTCATTAAAAATTGTTTCCTTTGATTAATTCTGGCTTGAATTAGGCATTATCTGTGTTTTGAATATCGCATTTATTTTGGCAAATAGGGAAGGTCTTAGAAATATTTTGACGATCTTATCTAACTTTCACACTAAATAAATAACATACTTAATTAGTCAAATGATAATCTGTGATTACATTGTTCATTTATCTTTCCTGCATCAATGCAATGGACGTACTTAAGGCTTTTTGCTTTATTTTGTTTTTATGTTCATTTAAATGTAAACGATATAAAACGTATTGGCTTCTCGAGTGTCATGTTATGCGCCAGTGAATAAGATGATCTTTCATAATTATACAAAAATAGTTTGCAGTAACCCATATTATCACACTGTATACGTATTTTCTGGGTTCGTCGTGAGAACAATTTTCTCAAAGCCGCGGTGACCTCTCGATTGTATCCACGTGCTCGCAATGAGAAAATTGTTCTCACGACAAGCCCTGAAAATACTGTGTGATAAACTGTTTATCAACTATATACTACTACCTGATATATTTCGTAATATAGGAAATGTCAAATAAACACCATAGTTTTAAAACGAATTCTAGAGTCATCGATTGCAATCTGTCTTTGGCAAACGTAAACAAACAGAAGATTGTGCGGAGGAATACCATGAACACTAAAATTAGGAGAAAACTATCAGATGATTATATCGAGTTTGTCATGTAACCGGTAGGTGGTATAAAGCAGTAAATAGATGATAAATAGAGAATACCTTACAGTAACTTCAGTAATACCAAATATAATTAACGAGTGGGGCTAATATTTTGAATTTTTTCTTGTGTACGTAGCACGAGTTAACATATATAACTATATATATAAACCTACATTTTTGGGATGAGAGATTGACATGACTTACATGTACCTTGTAGTGCCATTAAAAAATCGGACAGTTCGAGCCTTGTCAATGTCTTCGTCTATGTAGCGTAGGGGTTCAAACACGTAAAAACTGCCCGGATGATGCTGCAGGATGTCGCCCGTCAGGGTAGAGCCACTCCGCATGTAGGTAAAGATGAGGACAGGCACACTTGTATTACGTAACTTCACTTTGTATGTGTCTGTTAATGTAAACTCAAGTATTTCAATTAATCATATACAGTTTCCTATCCACGAAAAACATGAGAAATACAGTTGTGGTATCGCACAACGCACCAAAAACTGCGTGCGTGCATCGTGCATACATCGTGCACACATCGTTCGCCCATAGTGCGCACAACCGGGCGATCTAAAGATCGTGCGTTTATGTGGGCGATTAAATCGCACACACGCACGGTTTGGTACAATTGGTCGATACATATTACGGAATGAAAAACATATTGAACCCTCTTGTCCAAAAACTATTTAAATTCGCATCATATTTATTGGGATGATGTCAATTTAACAATATACAGTAAACAGTATTACAGTGATCATAAGACAGCCAAGTGCGGGTTAAGCTACCAGGTATCAGAATATGTAAATAACATGCCGTAGTGTTACCTGTCCCGTGTGCGGCGATACGCTACGTACGACAGCCATTACCGAGCGACCGTTATGAAAACAAACTGGACTCTTATGATCAGTTATTTGAAAAACCCTCCCCTCCCCAACACTTTACCTGTGTTTTCACACCTAGGCGAGTGTTGTAAGTGCCCCGGGCCAGAGATATCTACATATATTGGCAATGTACAGGTACAGTTTATAACTTGGTAAAACTGGCAATATTTACTTGAATTAGAACTTGTCAATATGAGTTGAAAGTTTACATACATGTGTCTATTTGGTTTGTTTCTAAAACTACAGAAAGACTATTATTATTTTTTAGAAATATATAGATAGATCTATCAGCTAATGTAAATAGTTAAAATATAGAAATATGTTTAAAACAACTAGCGCGAAACCGTTTATATTGTTAAACCATTTCTAAATTTACATCAACTACGATTGTCATCGCACAATGTTAGTCTATCGTGCGCCCACATGTGCGTTAGAAATAATCGCCCAGGATCGCATCGTTCGCACATCGTGCATACACCGTTCGCCCTTCGTGCACCCACCGCACATCCTGTAACGTTGTGCGATCCCACAACCGTACCTAACTAGCCCCACCAGGAAAGCAAGTCACTTCATTCGGAAATAGTTTCAAATTGCACCTCAAACACCTAAAAAGGAGTCATTAAAAGCATTAACAAAAAGTCAAAACAATGTAGTAAATCATTAATTCTTATCGAAGCTCCCAAACAAACTAATCCGTCAGTAACCCCCCCCCCCCCGTACAAACACGCCTTCTCTTAATCTTCAGATATTACAGATATTAGTCATTAGTCTCCGGCACTTATAAATCATTTCATAATTTCACTTGAAAATATATTGTATAAGTTTATCACAAAATAATAAGTTTCGTGAGCTATTTGAAAAAAACTAACATGGATTTTATGTTATTTCTACATTCTGAATTCTAAAAGTTCACCTGTTTTGACCCAATTAAGTTTCTTTTGATTCAACCATGACCTCATAATACAGTTTTAACATTACTTACTTACATTAGATCAGGTACACAACAGACTCTCCTACATCAGCTTCTTACCTCGATCATTACTTAAACTACGACCAACATGGACAGCTTACTACTAAGCTATACGATAAACGTGATGATTGCAATTTTCCGATCGTGAACTTTCCATTTCTTGATAGTAACATCCCTGCTTCTCCAACTTCTGGTGTTTACATGTCGCAGTTGGTTCGTTATTCTAGGGCTTGTTCTAAATACAGTATCGTGATTTTCTTGATCGATGTCGACTCGTGACAAACAAGCAACTATACAGGAATTCGAGAGAAGCAGGTTGGTCAGAACTATAGGCAAGTTTTGTTGTCGCCATCTTTGTCTTTTTGAAAAAATTCTGTTTCTTTGTGTGATATGAAGATGCACGATTTTGAGCTAATCTATGTACTTACTTGATGTGATTGAGAATAACTCGGTTATCATTTCGAGGAATGGATGTGACCAAGATTTACATGGTGGTTGTCGTCGATGAAGCAGAAGACCCTTACTCTTTAGGAACACCTGGTCTTATTCTCATGTACTTTTACAAGGGTCTCTATGTTAATATTTCCTTTGTTTATATTTGCCTCGTAGTCCAATCGATTTTGAGTTCGGATTATGCTAATGCTCTGGTATTTGTTGATATTTTCTATAACAGACATTACCGATACGAAATATTTGCATGAAACAATTTACGGTACATAACTTAAATGAATTTTGCGCTTAAGCGCTTTACACATAACATATTACGGATTCATTGATAGGAGTATATTTGTAATAATATTAACACACGACACTTACCTGTTGAGGCAGATAGCTGAATCTTGAGAGGCCCCACTCTAACAAAGCCATCGTTACGGACAGTGAATAGCACGATGAACACAAACAGCACAGTGGAGGTGACCAGGAGCATAAAGCATGTCCGAAACATCACAAAATCCATCGCAGAGATTTAATGAATACCCAGGATGGTTCAGTCCACTGCCATTATAACACAATATAGTAAATAAGCTACTTTACATATGTACGGGTAGATATGTGATTTACTGTCCCACACACGTACATTTCGATAGAATTACTTCCAAGTGTAAATTAGTTGACCCTATAGCAGCCTACTTAGCTGGCTTGTGTGTATAAAATGTCAGGCGGGTAGTTCTGATTAAATCGAATGATAATTATACTATCTTCTCCCGAAATCAAAGCCTACTGAACCGAATTACTGTAATGAATGTCTTTGTTCTTCTCGTGTATTTGCCAGCATAAAACAATCAAAGAATACCAAAGAGTCAACAAAACCATAATCCGGGACGATTGCTTGGATGCGACCTTACGGAACATACCGAGTGTGGTCAATGAAGTCAATGACACGTATCCTTCCGGAACATCTGGTCTTATTCTCATGTATTTTTCAAAAGTCTCCATGTAAATCTCCCTTTTGTTCATATTTTCTAGTTTAATCGATTTAAGGTCAGGTTATGGTATTGTCTACGCCGAGGTATACTCTTGTTTTTTTCATAATTGCAATCGCATTTGTGTACCTTACGCTTTTATATTTTATTGTACAACGATTTGCTGCAGTTTAACAAAAAATTAAATTCCAATAGTGGTGCATTAAAGGTGTATTTTGAGAAAATGTAATCTAATGATATAGTATTGAATTTTGAGAATATCAGATTTAATAGTATTGTTGGGTTATAATACAATAAGAATATCAGCCAGTAGAAAACATGTTGTAATAAGCCAAACTAGGATACGACTATTCATAAAGCACCATTGGTAAAACTGGTTTGGACAATTAAAGGTTTTGCTATATTTCGTATTTCTTCTGGAGGGAAAACAGAAATATATCCAACTTTCCTATAAAGAAAGTAGCACTGTCTGTCTATCAGTGTCACTAGACCTAGGTCTATAGTAGACCTCCACAGGTAGGCTCTAGACTTAGAATCAGTCCTTTTAGTACACCAAGTACAACCATCACTCCCTCCTGATTGAGTAAATTCTCGAACTAAATCAATGGTTGAATTTGATAATTCCATATTTAAAAACTTGTAAATATTCTTGGTTGTCTCGATTGGAGTGGTAGCGAGTTTTTCGTACAGTAATACTTTGATTCGGTCGGGATACAGAGTCCTGAGGTAGTCCGTCACACGAGTATCTTTTGTAATACCTTCACAGGTCCGAGAGGTAAAACCAACGAACGACAAAACTGCCGACACCCTAGCACCTAACTCAGACGCCATTTTGCCTCGTGGGTCCCGCAGTAGGTGGATTATTCTCAGTTCTGGTAACCATTTCATCAACAGGATGGCACTCTCCATCTTCATCCTAATGGTTTTGACGATTCTGACTGTGGCTTTGTGACACTGATTTCTAAGTATAGCGATACAAATGTGAACGCTCAATAGTTGGGACTCAAGGCACTTTGCATATTTGGATAAATTTTTGGAAAATGAGCCAATAAATCGACTTTTTATATCCTTAATGTTGATGTTGTCAAAATCACAGGTCAACCAGCGGTAGACCATTTCAGCGTGGATTCTTGTAATATCAGAAAGGTTTAGATATCTGTAAAAATAAGAAAATAAGAATCGAAAAAACGACAAAATGTGTATAAAACTGTTAATATGTCTGTCATATAAATTCAACTGGTATGAATATAAATAGAATGCCATCAGTGCAAATGTAAGTTTGATCAGTTTGATAATTTTCCATATTTCACAGGGAAAGATATAATAAACAGATTTATCCATAGACACAAATATTATTAAAAGTAAATCAGTGATTGTTTATGCTGGTGTTAGCGCCTATACCCTCAGTATAAGATTTAGGGAATATGTGTAATAATTAAGTTGTCCCATAAGATCCTATGAAAGGAAGAGCATATTTTGGACAGTTTAAACATACCTTGTTGTGCCATCGAAGAAAGAAATATTTTTCCCTTTATTCACATCTTCATCTATAAATCGAAGGGGCTCGAACGCATAGAAGCTGTTAGAGTGATGTTGTAGAATATCTCCGAGGAGTGTTGATCCACTGCGCATGTACGTCAACACAAGAACCTTCCGTTGGTGAGGTGCCTTCTGGGATACATCACCAGGTACAACGTGTCTGTCTGATAAATAAATACCAGGTACAATGTGTCTGTCTGATAAATAAATACCAGGTACAATGTGTCTGTCTGATAAATAAATACCAGGTACAATGTGTCTGTCTGATAAATAAATACCAGGTACAATGTGTCTGTCTGATAAATAAATACCAGGTACAATGTGTCTGTCTGATAAATAAATACCAGGTACAACGTGTCTGTCTGATAAATAAATACCAGGTACAACGTGTCTGTCTGATAAATAAATACCAGGTACAATGTGTCTGTCTGATAAATAAATACCAGGTACAACGTGTCTGTCTGATAAATAAATACCAGGTACAATGTGTATGTCTGATAAATAAATACCAGGTACAATGTGTCTGTCTGATAAATAAATACCAGGTACAATGTGTCTGTCTGATAAATAAATACCAGGTACAATGTGTCTGTCTGATAAATAAATACCAGGTACAATGTGTATGTCTGATAAATAAATACCAGGTACAACGTGTCTGTCTGATAAATAAATACCAGGTACAACGTGTCTGTCTGATAAATAAATACCAGGTACAACGTGTCTGTCTGATAAATAAATACCAGGTACAATGTGTATGTCTGATAAATAAATACCAGGTACAATGTGTATGTCTGATAAATAAATACCAGGTACAATGTGTCTGTCTGATAAATAAATACCAGGTACAATGTGTCTGTCTGATAAATAAATACCAGGTACAATGTGTATGTCTGATAAATAAATACCAGGTACAATGTGTCTGTCTGATAAATAAATACCAGGTACAATGTGTATGTCTGATAAATAAATACCAGGTACAACGTGTCTGTCTGATAAATAAATACCAGGTACAACGTGTCTGTCTGATAAATAAATACCAGGTACAACGTGTCTGTCTGATAAATAAATACCAGGTACAATGTGTATGTCTGATAAATAAATACCAGGTACAACGTGTCTGTCTGATAAATAAATACCAGGTACAATGTGTCTGTCTGATAAATAAATACCAGGTACAACGTGTCTGTCTGATAAATAAATACCAGGTACAACGTGTCTGTCTGATAAATAAATACCAGGTACAACGTGTCTGTCTGATAAATAAATACCAGGTACAACGTGTCTGTCTGATAAATAAATACCAGGTACAATGTGTATGTCTGATAAATAAATACCAGGTACAATGTGTCTGTCTGATAAATAAATACCAGGTACAACGTGTCTGTCTGATAAATAAATACCAGGTACAATGTGTCTGTCTGATAAATAAATACCAGGTACAACGTGTATGTCTGATAAATAAATACCAGGTACAATGTGTATGTCTGATAAATAAATACCAGGTACAATGTGTCTGTCTGATAAATAAATACCAGGTACAATGTGCATGTCTGATAAATAAATACCAGGTACAACGTGTCTGTCTGATAAATAAATACCAGGTACAACGTGTCTGTCTGATAAATAAATACCAGGTACAATGTGTATGTCTGATAAATAAATACCGGGTACAACGTGTCTGTCTGATAAATAAATACCAGGTACAACGTGTCTGTCTGATAAATAAATACCAGGTACAATGTGTATGTCTGATAAATAAATACCAGGTACAATGTGTATGTCTGATAAATAAATACCAGGTACAATGTGTCTGTCTGATAAATAAATACCAGGTACAATGTGTATGTCTGATAAATAAACGCGATGACATGTTGAATCTCACAGAAATTATATAGTATTATTTGAGACTAGTTAACAAAAGAATATGTGTTTGAGCGTCGACGTCGTCATCGTCATTTATTTTCAGTGATTAGGTGTGTTAGCTTTATAGGAACACAGTTCAAAACTATACCTGTAATTATTTTGGATACCACAAGGGCAGATTCAAAGTTTGACAGGTATGCCGGCCTTCATACCTTTCTTGGAGGATAGAAGGCTTTCGCGGGATAGTTGCTCTTCAGCAGGGTCTCTTACTTAGAGTTATTGCGGGAATGATTGGATAGAATTGTGTCGAGTAACTTTGATGTTATTCCAAACAATCACTTACCGCCATGTGCTCTGTTACGCCTGTTTAATTATATGTGCTTGTAATTAATGAGTCAATCTATATCTGTATATCTATATCTATAACAAAAAATACAACAAAGACAGTGGAATTGCCTCTAGACCTTTCAACACTGTTTTCGTTGAAGTGATTATAATCCTACACAAACATTTTGTATTCTTTTTATTTTTTAATCTATATCTTAATATTTAGTCGTTATTGCCAACAATCTCTCCTCTCTTACAAACTATGTAGCCCGTTAAAGTCGCAGTCGAACCTCAGTGACTAGGTAACGTCGTATCAACTGTTCTTGACATTGTTGGGCATCAAAAACCACAGCCTAAGGCCACAGGTGCTGAACACATACATAATTATGTTGTGTTGAGTATATAGTACTATCCACAACATATGTATGTGTCCAGCCCTTGTGCCTTAGACTAAACGTTGTAATACCGTTATCTAGGCAGGTACGCTAATAATGTCTGAAACAAAAACATCCAAACCTTCCGAACGATTTTATTAAATTCATCATGTCATATATGTTGAATTGCGTTTTACATCTAGAAGGCACAGCAGATGTAAGGAAGGTTTAAGAATTCGAGAAAAAGAGAACAATGGCCAGTGTGGGGGTCGAACCCACGACATTCGCGTTATTAGCACGACGCTCTAACCGACTGAGCTAACCGGCCGCCTTTGTTGTGCATGTACATGTATACAGTTGTATATACTGTTGACCCTATAATGATCTGTTTGGACATAGACTGTTCAAGAATGCAGACATTGATAAGTGTTACATATATAGGTACACATAATAGTGTTATCTATTAAGTCGTTAAGTGTAAGTTCTAATAAACTGGTGTATATATAGGGAAATCTATATTGGTATTCGCAAATGTTTGTAGAAAACAACTTTTCTAATTGAACTTCAGAGACAATAAAAAGACATTTTGATTCAAAACCTATTTCTTTTTTACGTGTCAATAGCCAATTAAGTGTCCCTGACGTCATAACGTCGTCTTGGTTACGACGTCGCAATTATCAGAATATGGAATAGTTCTCTCAATTAGACTGGTTATGAAATAAAATAAAAACAAAGCAGTTATGCAAGTCATTATATCATGCCTCACATGGATAACCATGAATATAACATATGATTTATTACTTACCATTGATATATCGAGACTGCCCCGAACCTTCCGAATGGCGGACGAGCTTGTTGATGTTTTCTAAAACAGTGAAGATGCTTACAATACTGCAGGCCATGAACAGTATCAGCGATATAAAACATTTGTGTAATTTACTCAGTTCCATTGCAGCCACTTAAATACGAATTATGTGTAAAATGTGGGCTTAAAACGTCGAACATCCACACGCGACATGACGTAGACGTGTTAGAGGTCAAAGGTCGGGTGTAAGACTGACATGTGAAGTCAATGTTTTTGTGTGTGGATCACACTTGACGTAGGTAACGCATTGTGTGTCGTAGAGGTCTGTCACACTAGCTTCACACGTCCAAAAGACATTATTACTGCTTAAATACTTATATTGATAGTCCATATGTATCTACTATATAGTGTACACTTAAGCGTTCCATCCCGCTAGGTTAACACAGGAAGAAAATCAGTATTCCTGTTCTATTGTTATACATTGGTACGTTTCTTAACATGATATACATTTTAGTGTTCTGTCATACAAGGCTTACATTTTCTAGTTAGTGCCGATAAATATGCCCTCGAGACTTTATCAACCTCAAACATGCATGATTTGTATGAAGTGGGTGTTTAACTAGAAACAACTAGGCTTAGAAGCATCAATTTAAAAGTGAAATATGCTGAAGTCAAACAGTGTACATATATATTAAAGACACAAATATATGTTGTGTGATGTTATGCATATATGTATATTCATGTGTTGCGTTATTTGTTGAACAAAACATCGTCTTCAAAACAAGTGAGGAAATCAATCTTGCAATCCCCGAATTAAAATACTGATGTTCCGCTTAAATATAATTGTTAATAATACAGTTGTGCCGAATGGTTATACCGTGATATTTGACAGGATGCTTAATCACGAATGGTTATACCGTGATAATGGACAGGGATGCTTAATCACAAATGGTTATACCGTGATAATGGACAGGGATGCTTAATCACGAATGGTTATACCGTGATATTGGACAGGATGCTTAATCACGAATGGTTATACCGTGATATTGGACAGGGATGCTTAATCACAAATGGTTATACCGTGATAATGGACAGGGATGCTTAATCACGAATGGTTATACCGTGATATTGGACAGGGATGCTTAATCACGAATGGTTATACCGTGATATTGGACAGGGATCCTTTAGCACAAATGGTAATACCGTGACATCAGTCAGCGATCCTTAATCACGAATTGTAATACCGTGACATCAGTCAGCGATCCTTAATCACGAATGGTTACACCGTGACATCAGTCAGCGATCCTTAATCACGAATTGTAATACCGTGATATGTGACAGGGATCCTTAATCACGAATGGTTATACCGTGACATCAGTCAGCGATCCTTAATCACGAATTGTAATACCGTGACATCAGTCAGCGATCCTTAATCACGAATGGTTATACCGTGACATCAGTCAGCGATCCTTAATCACGAATGGTAATACCGTGATATGTGACAGGGATCCTTAATCACGAATGGTTATACCGTGACATCAGTCAGCGATCCTTAATCACGAATTGTAATACCGTGACATCAGTCAGCGATCCTTAATCACGAATGGTTATACCGTGACATCAGTCAGCGATCCTTAATCACGAATTGTAATACCGTGATATCGGACAGGGATCCTTAATCACGAATGGTTATACCGTGACATCAGTCAGCGATCCTTAATCACGAATTGTAATACCGTGATATCGGACAGGAATCCTTAATCACGAATGGTTATACCGTGACATCAGTCAGCGATCCTTAATCACGAATTGTAATACCGTGACATCAGTCAGCGATCCTTAATCACGAATTGTAATACCGTGATATCGGACAGGGATCCTTAATCACGAATGGTTATACCGTGACATCAGTCAGCGATCCTTAATCACGAATTGTAATACCGTGACATCAGTCAGCGATCCTTAATCACGAATGGTAATACCGTGATATTGGACAGGGATCCTTTAGCACGAATGGTATTACCGTGATATTGGACAGGGATCCTTTAGCACGAATGGTACTACCGTGATATTGGACAGGGATCCCTTAACACGAATTGTAATACCGTGATATCGGACAGGGATCCTTAATCACGAATTGTAATACCGTGACATCAGTCAGCGATCCTTAATCACGAATGGTTATACCGTGACATCAGTCAGCGATCCTTAATCACGAATGGTAATACCGTGATATTGGACAGGGATCCTTTAGCACGAATGGTAATACCGTGATATTGGACAGGGATCCTTTAGCACGAATGGTATTACCGTGATATTGGACAGGGATCCTTTAGCACGAATGGTACTACCGTGATATTGGACAGGGATCCCTTAACACGAATTGTAATACCGTGATATTGGACAGGAATCCTTTAGCACGAATGGTCATACCGTGATACTGGACAGGGATCCTTTAGAACGAATTGTAATACCGTGATATCGGACAGCGATCCTTAAGCACGAATGGTTATACCGTGATACTGGATAGAGATCCTTTAGCACAAATGGTAATACCGTGATATCCGACAGGGATCTTTTAGCACGAATGGTATTACCGTGATATCGGACAGGGATCCTTTAGCACGAATGGTATTACCGTGATATCGGACAGGGATCCTTTAGCACGAATGGTAATACCGTGATATCGGACAGGGATCCTTTAGCACGAATGGCACTACCGTGATATTGGACAGGGATCCTTTAGCACCAATGGTAATACCGTGATATTGGACAGGAATCCTTTAGCACGAATGGTAATACCGTGATATCGGACAGGGATCCTTTAGCACGAATGGTAATACCGTGATACTGGACAGGGATCTTTAGCACCAATGGTAATACCGTGATATTGGACAGGGATCCTTTAGCACGAATGGTAATACCGTGATATTGGACAGGGATCATTTAGCTAGAATTGTAATGCCGTGATATTGGACAGGGATCCTTTAGCACGAATGGTAATACCGTGATATCGGACAGGGATCCTTTAGCACGAATGGTAATACCGTGATATTGGACAGGGGTCCTTTAGCTAGAATTGTAATACCGTGATATTGGACAGGGATCCTTTAGCACGAATGGTAATACCGTGATATCGGACAGGGATCCTTTAGCACAAATGGTAATACCGTGATATTGGACAGGGATCTTTAGCACGAATGGTAATACCGTGATATTGGACAGGGATCCTTTAGCACGAATGGTAATACCGTGATATCGGACAGGGATCCTTTAGCACGAATGGTCATACCGTGATATTGGACAGGGATCCTTTAGCACCAATGGCACTACCGTGATATTGGACAGGGATCCTTTAGCACCAATGGTTATACCGTGATATTGGACAGGGATCCTTTAGCACCAATGGTTATACCGTGATATTGGACAGGGATCATTTAACACGAATGGTTATACTGTGATATTGGACAGGAATCCTTTAGCACGAATGGTAATACCGTGATATCCGACAGGGATCTTTTAGCACGAATGGTATTACCGTGATATCGGACAGGGATCCTTTAGCACGAATGGTATTACCGTGATATCGGACAGGGATCCTTTAGCACGAATGGCACTACCGTGATATCGGACAGGGATCCTTTAGCACGAATGGCACTACCGTGATATTGGACAGGGATCCTTTAGCACCAATGGTAATACCGTGATATTGGACAGGAATCCCTTAGCACGAATGGTAATACCGTGATACTGGACAGGGATCTTTAGCACCAATGGTAATACCATGATATCGGACAGGGATCCTTTAGCACGAATGGTAATACCGTGATATCGGACAGCGATCCTTTAGCTAGAATTGTAATACCGTGATATCGGACAGGGATCCTTTAGCACGAATGGTAATACCGTGATACTGGACAGGGATCCTTTAGCTAGAATTGTAATACCGTGATATTGGACACGGATCCTTTAGCACGAATGGTAATACCGTGATATTGGACAGGGATCTTTTAACACGAATGGTAATACCGTGATATTGGACAGGAATCCTTTAGCACGAATGGTAATACCGTGATATTGGACAGGAATCCTTTAGCACGAATGGTAATACCGTGATATTGGACAGGAATCCTTTAGCACGAATGGTAATACCGTGATATTGGACACGGATCCTTTAGCACGAATGGTAATACCGTGATATTGGACAGGGATCTTTTAACACGAATGGTAATACCGTGATATTGGACAGGAATCCTTTAGCACGAATGGTAATACCGTGATATTGGATAGGAATCCTTTAGCACGAATGGTAATACCGTGATATTGGACAGGAATCCTTTAGCACGAATGGTAATACCGTGATATTGGATAGGAATCCTTTTGCACGTCTCTGTAACACCAGTTGTTCTTTACCGATCTCACTTTCAAAGTTCATCAATTCATATTAAATACACATTACTCGTTATAAATCCGAAATTAAACCGTGCACTCGATATCGGACACCGTACAAAGTCAAAATACAGGTTATGCACATCTACTTCTATTTGACATTTGACAGTACTTAAATGCTATGCTGTAGTGTGCAATGGTATCCATGTGTGACATGCTGTATCGATCAATACAATTCTATAGAAACAGTAATATGTATCTATCGTATGTTTATCCCTCAGTATCTCTCTACAAACCAAACTGTCGGTAGTTGACGTGTCTGTCCAATTTCTAAACAGTTCATGAGATAAATCGCTTTTGATACTTAGATTTGGTTTATATTTAAAACATAATACAATTGTAAGCAGGATAGTTCGAATGTTTATGAACTATTACGTTACAATCAGTAGCATATTACTGTCGTTATTCATGAGAATGTCATACGTATTTGCAATTTTAAGTAAGCATCTGTTGTTTCTATGTGTATTAGGCCTAATATTCATCAATAACGCTTTAAGTTTGTTGAGAAGGAAGATATTGAGATCTGGACTGAAAATAAATGACAGTATTATTACTGAGAGCACAAGAATTATACAAGGATTTATTTTTAACTGTAAATACGATATAAATACATATCTGTACAATTTTAGACAAGCAAAATAACGTAATAATTAAGATTCAAGACACAATACGCGTATAATCATTTTAGATGATACTGAAGGTCATTATCTCGTAACACGTATTTCTTACACACGTGTGCCTGCCCAAGCGGATACATTCATCGACAGAAGTGCACTGTAAAATACCACCCCTCATACACACACATGTATCTATACAGACGTAATCCTCGAACGACTGCCCTAGAGAGACATGTCTTTTATCCAAGAATCAACCTGAGATGGAACAGACAGATTTCTCAGATTTTTTTCATCTTTCATCTCCAAATATCCCACAGTTTTGTACAGTGTGCTACAGGCCTTGTCGATTTGTTGAACATCTTTGTGAGGCATTTGTAATCGCCATCTAACCGAGGTCAGTTTGGCGTTAGTCTTTTTTGCACACCAAAAACAGCCATCATTCAAGTATTTCTGTAGGGTGCGTGTTCGTACATATTTCATTATATCTTTAGTAAAATTCAAATTCAAAAACAGAAAAAGTTTTCTTGTTTTCCGTATTACATCACCTGCGAACTGGTCATACTGGAGAATTCTTATGCTATGAGGATAACTTTTATATAATCGATCAGCTTCGATGACATCCGAACGCGTTCGATTACACACTGAATCTGCGCGCGACAATATGGATGGCCACTCTCTTCTGGGTTTTACATGCATGTTAAATTCTGACCACAACTTTCCCCTTGGATCCCGGAGTAAGTGTATAACTTTCAATCCTGGCAGCCATTTCATTAGCAATTCTACTGAAGTCATATCTAAACGAATGGTCTTGATTACAAAGACCTGACCAGATTTACAAGGTTCTCTCAGTAATTTCATACATTTATAGATGAATGTTCGTCTCTGTACTATAGATGCGTGGCTAAGTCTCTTCCTGGGGTTTAAACAACTGTAGTATTGTACATAAGTGTCTGATGCCTCCAGCATCACACTAGTGAGGTCCATTACATTGATCTTCCTAAAATCACACGTAAACCAGCGGTACAACATGTCCACCATCAGCCAGCTTAAATTATCTTTGTCATAATGTCTGGAAAGAATAAACATTTCATTTGTTACAAGGTGGAATCAAATAAAATTTTGCTTGCGATATATTTTTGCGGTCTAAACTTTTCCGCAATTTGTGTACATGCCATTTTAGCAGAAGTAAAAGTTCGCGAATTGCAATTTTTTGGAATATCACGCAACTAAAAATTCAAGTTTTACTTACTACTAGCAACTGGCGGTGAAGTGACTTAAACATGGAACATATATTTTATGTTTATAGAACACGTTGAGGTGAAGAGTTACATTAGACCCACAGACGTTTACCATCTCAAAATAGTCACGCGGATTTTATATTCATTAAATCTAACACAATAGCGAAACTAGATCCTTGGGCGAATATTAGCAAATGTATAGTAAACGATTCCTTCGCCATATAACCAGTGCTCTATACGCTGTAGCGATGGTGAATTTTACATAATGTACATGTAGCTTAGTTTGGTAGAAATATCCACTTCAGCAGCGTGTTACATATTTAACCATTTTTTCTCTGCGATTTAATTGTTATAATTAGAAATGAAGACACCGTTCAATTCTAATAACTAGAAATACTATCGTCAGCCACAGACAGACCACAGACAGACCACAGATAACCACAGACATACCACAGACATACCACAAACAGGCAATAGACAGACCACAGACAGACCACAGACAGGCCACAGACATACCACAGACAGACCGTAGATAGGCCACAGACAGACCACAGACAGACCGTAGACAGACCACATACAGGCCACAGGTAGACCACAGACAGACCACAGACATACCACAAACAGGCCATAGACAGGTCACAGAAAGGCCACAAACAGGCCACAGACAGGCCACAGACAGACCGTATACAGACCACACACAGACCACAGACAGACCACAGACAGGCCACAGACAGGCCACGGACAGACCGTATACAGACCACACACAGACCACAGACAGACCACAGACAGGCCACAGACATACCACAAACAGGCAATAGACAGACCACAGACAGACCACAGACAGGCCACAGACATACCACAGACAGACCGTAGACAGACCACACACAGGCAATAGACAGGCCACAGACTTACCACAAACAGGCCATAGACAGGCCACAGAAAGACAAAAACCGGCCACAGACAGGCCATAGACAGACCACAGACAGGCCACAGACAGGCCACACACAGACCACAGACAGACCACACACAGACCACACACAGACCACAGACAGGCCACAGACAGACCATAGACAGGTCACAGACATACTGCAGACAGGCAACAGACGGGCCATAGACAGGCCACAGACGGACCACAGACGGACCACAGACAGGCCACAGACAGACCACAGATAGGCCACAAACAGACCATAGACAGACCACAGACATACCACAGACAGACCACAGACAGGCCACATACAGGCAGCAGACAGGTAACATACAGGCCACAGACAGACCACAGACGGACCATAGACAGGCCACAGACAGGCCATAGACAGACCATAGACAGACCACAGACAGACCACAGAAAGGCCACATACAGGCAGCAGATAGGTAACATATAGGCCACAGACAGACCACAGACGGACCATAGACAGGCACAGACAGGCCACAGACAGACCACAGACAGACCATAGACAGCCCACAGACAGACCGTAGACGGGTCACAGACAGGCAACATACAGGCAACAGACAAACCACAGACAGGCCACACACAGACCACAGACAGGCCACAAACAGACCACAGACAGGCCATAGACAGACAACAGACATACCACAGACAGACCATAGACAGACCACAGACAGACCGTAGACAGACAACATACAGGCAACAGACAAACCATAGACAGGCCACAGACAGACCACAGACAGGCCACAGACAGGCCACAGACACACCACAGAAGGCCACAGACAGACAACATACAGGCCATAGACAGACCACTGACGGACCACAGACAGACCACAGACAGACAACAGACGGACCAAAGACGGACCACAGACAGGCCACAGACAGACCACAGACAGACCACAGACAGGCCACAGACAGACCACAGACGGACCACAGACATGCAGCAGACAGACGACATACAGGTCACAGACAGGCAACACACAGGGCACAGACAGACCACAGATAGACCACAGAAAGGCCACAGACAGACCACAGACAGGCCACAGGTAGACCACAGACAGGCCACAAACAGACCACAGACAGGCCACAGACAGACCACAGAAGGCCACAGACAGACCACACACAGGCCACAGACAGACCACTGACGGACCACAGACAGGCAACAAACAGACCACAGATAGACCACAGACAGGTAACAGACAGGCTACAGACAGACCGCAGACATACCACAGACATACCAAAGACAGACCACAGACAGAAATTTAACCGGGGACGAGGTGACAGGAAAAAGAACATAATCTAAATGTGATCTATACATACAGATACAAAATCATCGTCAGAAATGGTAATAATTTACACTTTACTTAAACCGTTTACAGATACCTTTGGGTGGTCGGGTGGTGCAGTAGATAGTGCACTTGCCTTTCACCAAGGCGGCCGGGGTTCGATTCCCCGACCGGACGTGAAAAGGTGTGGGGTCACCTGCCCGACCACGTGGGTTTTCTCCGGGTACTCCGGTTTCCTCTCACAATAAGACCCTCGCATGCTAACATCAGGGCCATAAGTTGAATAACTTGTTTCATAATTATTGTAAAATAAATAAAGTTTATTTATACCTTTATTTCAGAATGGAAATTTAGAATTTAACTGCTGGAATATTTTTGGAGTTACAATTATTATGAATTACGTCACTAAAAGTCACTGATCTGTTTTAAAAGTAAGTAAATCTAACACAAATTCCAAATATGACGAGCTTAGTTAAATACGCCCCCATAATGGTCTACTGCATTGACGACGAGTTGAATTGTCAAGTCATGAAATGAAGGAGTACAACACAAGTTGTTGGTGCTAGAGACCAAAGTGTCCAACTGTACCGTTTAACAAAAACTATCAATACAGGTTTGAACTGTGGCTAGCAGGGAAAACGGGATAACTCACTTGTTTGTTCTATTTAGAAAATCGATTGAGTTGCCCATCTTTACATCTTCCTCAATGAACCTTAAAGGTTCATACGCGTACGTACTGTTGCTATACTTCTGTAAAATGTCTCCAACAATAGTAGATCCACTGCGCATGTATGTTAACAGTAGCACACGGATTGGATACTGATCTGCAAAATATTAAAGTCGTTTATAATATTTAAATATTTGAATCATATTATCGTATAATTCCAACTTATTTTTGTCTTATCTTTTATATTGCATTGATGATAAGATTTCTATTGTGCTCTAGAGAATTCCTCTCAATCTCCATCTTTGTGTCATTGAGAAATCCTTGTGTGATATGGAGATAATTGTTTTTGAGCATGCTCATAAGTTAGCTTGTTTGTTGTGATTGAGAATTATGACCCAGTTCTCACTTTGAGGACCTGGCGTTTTCTAGGTTGTGACCAAGACTTACACTGCTGGTTTCTTATATGAAGAAGAATACGTTTAATCTTCTTAAACACCTGGTTTTATTCTCTTGTTCTTTTACAAGGGTCTTCAGGTAAATATTTCCTTTGTTTATATTTTGCACCCATTTTAAATCATTTTGAGTTTGGATTATGGTTTTATCGACGTTTCGTAATGCTTTGATTTTTTCTATTTGATAAGAAGTTGGATTTTGTTTTAAATAATGTCATTTGTATGTCATGTTGTTATATTTGTAAATACCCCAGTTCTCGCTTTGAGAACGTGACAAAGACTTGCATTTGGCCTTGATGTATACGGCTGGTGTTGTCGATGAAGCAGAAGGCGCTTATCATTTTAGAACTTGTTTTCTTATTATCTTGTACTTTTTCAAGGGTTTTCCTGTAAATCTTTACTTTGTCCATATGTTGTTGAGTTTGATTTCGAATTCTAGTTTTGTTGACGCTTTGATATCATCTTTATTATTTTTTTATTAGACATTTGGTGAAACGCACCCTACCTTGTTTTTGCTGCACAGTAAACCTCGATGAACTCAGTGTTCCTGTAATACATAAGTAAAATTTTATAATTAAACTTATAGCAATGATATATGCTTGCACCTCAATACGAATCTCACTTTAATAAGCAATTGACATTTCAGCTTATCTTGTAACAGGTGTTTCGTTAATCAAATGATCGATCGACATCATAAATTGCGAAAAATCGGAGGCTTGCAAATGAAAGGTGGCAATTGACTTAATTACGCCAAAACTTAAAAGCCCCGATAAAGACATTTCCTCAACCATGAGAAGTTTTATTTGAATAACATTTTATATTTTTAATTGATATAACAATACCGTGAATGTTTATCACGACTTGTATCATCTAAGATTTGAATGTCATGTCAAAACAAATAGAATTCATTTCCTTAAAACATGGATGATTCTGTTGTTATCAACGATTTGTCTACAGTCGGAAAGTTTATCAGAATGTTTTTTTTAATCGCAATACTGTTTTTATTTGAAATTGATAAATAGGAGTGTATCAGAAAATATTTACTTACGTTCTGATAGATAAAATAGAGTAGGGTAAAACACACAAATACAACACACACAGGGTATCTTATACACGTCAAACATATGTATCACATTCAACGCCATTGTAACATAATGCAAATCATTTTAGTTTCAAGTTCTAAACCTTTTAAAACTTTTATTACCTTGTCTCTTGAAGTCTGGTAATTGATATCGATGTTCAAAGTATGAAAAAGTCACGAATAAAACCACAGAAATTACAATAAGTATATACAAACATATCCGATATTGAATTAAATCCATCGCGGCTCATGTGTACGTAGACATTACCTCAGTTTAAACAGAGAGCTGGTATTTATATACTCATTCGTGTGGTACGGTCACGAACAGACAATGGAGGAAGTCAATTAAATCATGCCGATCATTATAAAATAAAGCCATTTAGCACCCATTACCATCAACGTTTGTTATTCGCGTTATTCGGAAGAAATAAATTAAACTATGAATAAAACAAATATATCTACAACAAATTAAATTCCCCTAAAGAACCATTCCTTCCCGTACCGTCTACCCCTATATCTGTGTTATAGAACCATTCCTTCCCGTTCCGTCTACACCTATATCTGTGTTATAGAACCATTCCTTCCCGTACCGTCTAACCCTATATCTATGTTATAGAACTATTCCTTCCCGTACCGTCTACCTTTATATCTGTGTTATAGAACCATTCCTTCCCGTACCGTCTACACCTATATCTGTGTTATAGAACCATTCCTTCCCGTACCGTCTACCCCTATATCTGTGTTATAGAACCATTCCTTCCCGTACCGTCTACCCCTATATCTGTGTTATAGAACCATTCCTCCCCGTACCGTCTACCCCTATATCTGTGTTATAGAACCACTCCTTCTCGTACCGTCTACCCCTATATCTGTGTTATAGAACCGTTCCTTCTCGTACCGTCTACCCCTATATCTGTGTTATAGAACCGTTCCTTCCCGTACCGTCTACCCCTATATCTGTGTTATAGAACCATTCCTTCCCGTACCGTCTACACCTATATCTGTGTTATAGAACCATTCCTCCCCGTACCGTCTACCCCTATATCTGTGTTATAGAACCATTCCTTCCCGTACCGTCTACACCTATATCTGTGTTATAGAACCATTCCTCCCCGTACCGTCTACCCCTATATCTGTGTTATAGAACCACTCCTTCTCGTACCGTCTACCCCTATATCTGTGTTATAGAACCGTTCCTTCTCGTACCGTCTACCCCTATATCTGTGTTATAGAACCATTCCTTCCCGTACCGTCTACACCTATACCTGTGTTATAGAACCAATCCTTCCCGTACCGTCTACCCTTATATCTGTGTTATAGAACCAATCCTTCCCGTTCCGTCTACCTCTATATCTGTGTTATAGAACCATTCCTTCCCGTACCGTCTACCCTTATATCTGTGTTATAGAACCAATCCTTCCCGTACCGACTACCCCATTATCTTTGTTATAGAACCGTTCCTTCCCGTACCGTCTAACCCTATATCTGTGTTATAGAATTATTCCTTCCCGTACCGTCTACCCCTATATCTGTGTTATAGAACCATTCCTTCCCGTACCGTCTACCCCTATATCTGTGTTATAGAACCATTCCTTCCCGTTCCGTCTACCCCTATATCTGTGTTATAGAACCATTCCTTCCCGTACCGTCTACCCCTATATCTGTGTTATAGAACCATTCCTTCCCGTACCGTCTACACCTATATCTGTGTTATAGAACCATACCTTCCCGTACCGTCTTCACCTATATCTGTGTTATAGAACCATTCCTTCCCGTACCGTCTACCCCTATATCTGTGTTATAGAACCAATCCTTCCCGTACCGTCTACCCCTATATCTGTGTTATAGAACCATACCTTCCCGTACCGTCTTCACCTATATCTGTGTTATAGAACCATTCCTTCCCGTACCGTCTTCACCTATATCTATGTTATAGAACCATACCTTCCCGTACCGTCTTCACCTATATCTGTGTAATAGAACCATTCCTTCCCGTACCGTCTAACCCTATATCTATGTTATAGAACTATTCCTTCCCGTACCGTCTACCCCTATATCTGTGTTATAGAACCATTCCTTCCCGTACCGTCTACCCCTATATCTGTGTTATAGAACCAATCCTTCCCGTACCGTCTACCCCTATATCTGTGTTATAGAACCGTTCCTTCCCGTACCGTCTACCCCTATATCTGTGTTATAGAACCATTCCATCCCGTACCGTCTACCCCCTATATCTGTGTTATAGAACCAATCCTTCCCGTACCGTCTTCACGTCTACCATTCCTTTCCGTACCGTCTACCCCTATATCTGTGTTATAGAACCATTCCTTCCCGTACCGTCTACCCCTATATCTGTGTTATAGAACCATTCCTTCCCGTACCGTCTACACCAATATCTGTGTTATAGAACCAATCCTTCCTGTACCGTCTACACCTATATCTGTGTTATAGAACCATTCCTTCCCGTACCGTCTACCCCTATATCTGTGTTATAGAACCGTTCCTTCCCGTACCGTCTACCCCTATATCTGTGTTATAGAACCAATCCTTCCCGTACCGTCTACCCCTATATCTGTGTTATAGAACCGTTCCTTCCCGTACCGTCTACCCCTATATCTGTGTTATAGAACCAATCCTTCCCGTACCGTCTAACCCTATATCTGTGCTATAGAACCGTTCCTTCCCGTACCGTCTACCCCTATATCTGTGTTATAGAACCATTCCTTCCCGTACCGTCTACCCCTATATCTGTGTTATAGAACCAATCCTTCCCGTACCGTCTACCCCTATATCTGTGTTATAGAACCGTTCCTTCCCGTACCGTCTACTCCTATATCTGTGTTATAGAACCAATCCTTCCCGTACCGTCTTCACCTATATCTGTGTTATAGAACCATTCCTTCCCGTACCGTCTACCCCTATATCTGTGTTATAGAACCAATCCTTCCCGTACCGTCTTCACCTATATCTGTGTTATAGAACCAATCCTTCCCGTACCGTCTACCCCTATATCTGTGTTATAGAACCGTTCCTTCCCGTACCGTCTACCCCTATATCTGTGTTATAGAACCAATCCTTCCCGTACCGTCTACACCTATATCTGTGTTATAGAACCGTTCCTTCCCATACCGTCTACCCCTATATCTGTGTTATAGAACCAATCCTTCCCGTACCGTCTACCCCTATATCTGTGTTATAGAACCAATCCTTCCCGTACCGTCTACCCCTATATCTGTGTTATAGAACCAATCCTTCCCGTACCGTCTTCACCTATATCTGTGTTATAGAACCGTTCCTTCCCGTAC
The DNA here is from genome assembly GCA_947623455.1 of Mimachlamys varia. Taxonomy (NCBI): domain Eukaryota; kingdom Metazoa; phylum Mollusca; class Bivalvia; order Pectinida; family Pectinidae; genus Mimachlamys; species Mimachlamys varia. The sequence continues at coordinate 46,810,336 of OX392534.1, read as the reverse complement.
CGTCTACACCTATATCTGTGTTATAGAACCAATCCTTCCCGTACCGTCTACCCCTATATCTGTGCTATAGAACCGTTCCTTCCCGTACCGTCTACCCCTATATCTGTGTTAAAGAACCGTTCCTTCCCGAACCGTCTACACCTATATCTGTGTTATAGAACCAATGCTTACCGTACCGTCTAACCCTATATCTGTGTTAAAGAACCGTTCCTTCCCGTACCGTCTACCCCTATATCTGTGTTATAGAACTGCTCCTTCCCGTTCCGTCTACCCCTATATCTGTGTTATAGAACCATCCCTTCCCCCTACCGTCTACCCCTATATCTGTGCTATAGAACCGTTCCTTCCCGTACCGTCTACCCCTATATCTGTGTTAAAGAACCGTTCCTTCCCGAACCGTCTACACCTATATCTGTGTTATAGAACCAATCCTTCCCGTACCGTCTACCCCTATATCTGTGCTATAGAACCGTTCCTTCCCGTACCGTCTACCCCTATATCTGTGTTATAGAACCATTCCTTCCCGTACCGTCTACACCTATATCTGTGTTATAGAACCATTCCATCCCGTACCGTCTACCCCTATATCTGTGTTATAGAACCAATCCTTCCCGTACCGTCTACCCCTATATCTGTGCTATAGAACCGTTCCTTCCCGTACCGTCTACCCCTATATCTGTGTTATAGAACCATTCCTTCCCGTACCGTCTACCCCTATATCTGTGTTATAGAACCAATCCTTCCCGTACCGTCTACACCTATATCTGTGTTATAGAACCATTCCTTCCCGTACCGTCTACACCTATATCTGTGTTATAGAACCATTCCATCCCGTACCGTCTACCCCTATATCTGTGTTATAGAACCATACCTTCCCGTACCGTCTACACCTATATATGTGTTATAGAACCATTCCTTCCCGTACCGTCTACACCTATATCTGTGTTATAGAACCGCTCCTTCCCGTACCGTCTACCCCTATATCTGTGTTATAGAACCATTCCTTCCCGTACCGTCTTCCCCTATATCTGTGTTATGGAACCATTCCTTCCCGTACCGTCTAAACCTATATCTGTGTTATAGAACCATTCCTTCCCGTACCGTCTACACCTATATCTGTGTTATAGAACCAATCCTTCCCGTACCGTCTACCCCTATATATGTGTTATAGAACTATTCCTTCCCGTACCGTCTAAACCTATATCTGTGTTATAGAACCATTGCTTCCCGTACCGTCTACCCCTATATCTGTGTTATAGAACCATTCCATCCCGTACCGTCTACCTCTATATCTTTGTTATAGAACCATTCCTTCCCGTACCGTCTTCCCCTATTTCTGTGTTATAGAACCATTCTTTCCAGTACCGTCTACCTATATATCTGTGTTATAGAACCATTCCTTCTCATACCGTCTACACCTATATCTGTGTTATAGAACCAATCTTTCCCGCACCGTCTACCCCTATATCTGTGTTATAGAACCATTCCTTCCCGTACCGTCTACCCCTATATCTGTGTTATAAAACCAATCCTTCCCGTACCGTCTACCCCTATATCTGTGTTATAGAACCATTCCTTCCCGTACCGTCTACCCCTATATCTGTGTTATAAAACCAATGCTTACCGTACCGTCTATACCTATATCTGTGTTATAGAACCATTCCTTCCCGTCCCGTCTACACCTATATCTGCGTTATAGAACCATTCCTTCCCGTACCGTCTACCCCTATATCTGTGTTATAGAACCATTCCTTCCCGTACCGTCTACCCCTATATCTTTGTTATAGAACCATTCCTTCCCGTACCGTCTACCCCTATATCTGTGTTATTGAACCATTCCTTCCCGTACCGTCTACCCCTATATCTGTGTTATAGAACCAATGCTTACCGTACCGTCTATACCTATATCTGTGTTATAGAACCATTCCTTCCCGTACCGTCTACACCTATATCTGTGTTATAGAACCGTTCCTTCCCGTACCGTCTACCCCTATATCTGTGTTATAGAACCAATGCTTACCGTACCGTCTATACCTATATCTGTGTTATAGAACCATTCCTTCCCGTCCCGTCTACACCTATATCTGCGTTATAGAACCATTCCTTCCCGTACCGTCTACCCCATATCTGTGTTATAGAACCATTCCTTCCCGTACCGTCTACCCCAATATCTGTGTTATAGAACCATACCTCCCCGTACCGTCTACTCCTATATCTGTGTTATAGAACCGTTCCTTCCCGTACCGTCTACCCCAATATCTGTGTTATAGAACCGTTCCTTCCTGTACCGTCTACCCCTATATCTGTGTTATAGAACCGTTCCTTCCCGTACCGTCTACCCCAATATCTGTGTTATAGAACCGTTCCTTCCCGTACCGTCTAACCCTATATCTGTGTTATAGAATTATTCCTTTCCGTACCGTCTACCCCATATCTGTGTAATAGAACGGTTCCTTCCCGAACCGTCTACCCCTATATCTGTGTTATAGAACCGTTCCTTCCCGTACCGTCTACCCCTATATCTGTGTTATAGAACCGTTCCTTCCCGTACCGACTACCCCTATATCTGTGTTATAGAATCAATCCTTCCCGTCTACCATTGTTTTAGAACCATTCCTTCCTATATAGATTATTATATATTATTTGTTATAGTATCATTGTTTTGGCGTTCAGATTGTTATATTGTTCAAATCTAAACCATTTTTCGTGAACGAAAATTTCACGAATGTGTGTACCTACTGTTGCTCGTTTTCGTACCACAGTTGCTTGTTTTCGTGCTACACCGTTGTTTGTTTTCGTAATGTACTGTTGGTTGTTTTTACGCTACACTGTTGCTTGGTTTGTGCTTCATTCTTGCTTGTTGTCGTGTTACACTGTTGCCTTGCCTGTTTTTGTACTACATTGTTGCTTGTTTTTGTGCAGCATTCCTGTAAAATAATTTTGTCAGTCCTGAGTTAAAAGGCTAACATCACTGGTTCAAGTGGTTAAAGATTAAAATAGTAAACAGATAAACGTGCATATTGTCTTTTCATACTCTAAGCTAATTAAGATTCATCGACATGCATGCTTTATACATACACCATGAACTGTTTGTTGTGTATAAACATCCATGGTGTTCGTGCTATTTATAAATCCAGGAAAAAATACATAAAACGAATTTGAATGATACACCGGTCTACCGTTTAATATAGGATGCTCAAGAATGTTTGTAGTAGGAAAACGACCAAAAAGGTTTCAAACCTCGAAGTACAGTAGCCACGAACTGTTCGTGTTATACAGTATACAAAAGTTAGTAAAACGGTAACATATAACCTAAGATGACACGGGATTCGCTATAATTTATAAAACGACTTGGTCTCTCATCAATAATTTAATAGTCTGTTGCTTCATAATAACCATCCAAACAAACTTGCTTCTGAATAACAACTGAATGCTTCAACTCAACTTTGTAACAATCTTCCTATGGTAAAAAACCGATTTCTTTAGAAAAATGTTTAACGATCAGGCCACATCAAATTCGGTCTACAGATGCCTAGGTCCACTAATGTTATAGTTATATACAAACGGACATAAAGGGGAGGTAACTGGTCTATAGATGTCTAGGCCCACTAATGTTATAGTTATATCTAAACGGACATAAAGGGGAGGTAACTGGTCTATATATGTCTAGGCCCACTGATGTTATAGTTATATCTAAACAGACATAAAGGGGAGGTAACTGGTCTATAGATGTCTAGGCCCACTAATGTTACAGTTATATCTAAACAGACATAAAGGGGAGGTAACTGGTCTATATATGTCAAGGCCCACTAATGTTATAGTTATATCTAAACAGACATAAAGGGGAGGTAACTGGTCTATAGATGTCAAGGCCCACTAATGTTATAGTTATATCTAAACAGACATAAAGGGGAGGTAACTGGTCTACAGATGTATAGGCCCACTAATGTTATAGTTATATCCAAACGGACATAAAGGGGAGGTAACTGGTCTATAGATGCCTAGGCCCACTAATGTTACAGTTATATCCAAACGGACATAAAGGGGAGGTAACTGGTCTATAGATGTCTAGGCCCACTAATGTTATAGTTATATCCAAACGGACATAAAGGGGAGGTAACTGGTCTATAGATGTCAAGGCCCACTAATGTTATAGTTATATCTAAATAGACATAAAGGGGAGGTAACTGGTCTATAGATGTTTAGGCCCACTGATGTTATAGTTATATCTAAACAGACATAAAGGGGAGGTAACTGGTCTATAGATGTCTAGGCCATCTAATGTTATAGTTATATACAAACGGACATAAAGGGGAGGTAACTGGTCTATAGATGCCTAGGTCCACTAATGTTACAGTTATATCTAAACGGACATAAAGGGGAGGTAACTGGTCTATAGATGTCTAGGCCCACTAATGTTATAGTTATATCCAAACGGACATAAAGGGGAGGTAACTGGTCTATAGATGTCTAGGCCCACTAATGTTATAGTTATATCCAAACGGACATAAAGGGGAGGTAACTGGTCTATAGAGGTCAAGGCCCACTAATGTTATAGTTATATCTAAACGGACATAAAGGGGAGTTAACTGGTCTACAGATGGCTAGGTCCACTGATGTTATAGTTATATACAAACGGACATAAAGGGGAGGTAACTGGTCTATAGATGCCTAGGCCCACTGATGTTATAGTTATATACAAACGGACATAAAGGGGAGGTAACTGGTCTATAGATGTCTAGGCCATCTAATGTTATAGTTATATACAAACAGACATTAAGGGGAGGTAACTGGTCTATAGATGTCTAGGCCCACTAATGTTATAGTTATATACAAACGGACATAAAGGGGAGGTAACTGGTCTATAGATGTCTAGGCCCACTTATGTTATAGTTATATACAAACGGACATAAAGGGGAGGTAACTGGTCTATAGATGTCTAGGCCATCTAATGTTATAGTTATATCTAAACGGACATAAAGGGGAGGTAACTGATCTTAAAGATGTCAAGACCCACTAATGTTATAGTTATATCTAAACGGACATAAAGGGGAGGTAACTGGTCTATAGATGTCTAGGCCATCTAATGTTATAGTTATATACAAACGGACAGAAAGGGGAGGTAACTGGTCTATAGATGTCTAGGCCATCTAATGTTATAGTTATATCTAAACGGACATAAAGGGGAGGTAACTGATCTTAAAGATGTCAAGACCCACTAATGTTATAGTTATATCTAAACGGACATAAAGGGGAGGTAACTGGTCTATAGATGTCTAGGCCCACTAATGTTATAGTTATATCTAAACGGACATAAAGGGGAGGTAACTGGTCTATAGATGTCTAGACCCACTAATGTTATAGTTATATCTAAACAGACATAAAGGGGAGGTAACTGGTCTATAGAGGGCTAGGCCCACTAACGTTATAGTTATATCCAAACGGACATAAAGGTGAGGTAACTGGTCTACAAATGCCTAGGTCCATTAATGTTATAGTTATATACAAATGGACATAAAGGGGAGGTGACTGGTCTATAGATGTCTAGGCCCACTAATGTTATAGTTATATCTAAACGGACATAAAGGGGAGGTAACTGGTCTATAGATACCTAGGTCCACTAATGTTATAGTTATATCTAAACAGACATAAAGGGGAGGTAACTGGTCTATATATACCTAGGTCCACTAATGTTATAGTTATATCTAAACGGACATAAAGGGGAGGTAACTGGTCTATAGATGTCTAGGCCCACTAATGTTACAGTTATATCTAAACGGACATAAAGGGGAGGTAACTGGTCTATAGATGTCTAGGCCCACTGATGTTACAGTTATATCTAAACAGACATAAAGGGGAGGTAACTGGTCTATAGATGTCTAGGCCCACTAATGTTATAGTTATATCTAAACAGACATAAAGGGGAGGTAACTGGTCTATATATGTCAAGGCCCACTAATGTTATAGTTATATCTAAACAGACATAAAGGGGAGGTAACTGGTCTATAGATGTCAAGGCCCACTAATGTTACAGTTATATCTAAACGGACATAAAGGGGAGGTAACTGGTCTACAGATGTATAGGCCCACTAAGGTTATAGTTATATCCAAACGGACATAAAGGGGAGGTAACTGGTCTACAGATGTATAGGCCCACTAAGGTTATAGTTATATCCAAACGGACATAAAGGGGAGGTAACTGGTCTATAGATGCCTAGGCCCACTAATGTTACAGTTATATCCAAACGGACATAAAGGGGAGGTAACTGGTCTATAGATGTCTAGGCTCACTAATGTTATAGTTATATCCAAACGGACATAAAGGGGAGGTAACTGGTCTATAGATGTCAAGGCCCACTAATGTTATAGTTATATCTAAACAGACATAAAGGGGAGGTAACTGGTCTATAGATGTTTAGGCCCACTGATGTTATAGTTATATCTAAACAGACATAAAGGGGAGGTAACTGGTCTATAGATGTCTAGGCCATCTAATGTTATAGTTATATACAAACGGACATAAAGGGGAGGTAACTGGTCTATAGATGCCTAGGTCCACTAATGTTACAGTTATATCTAAACGGACATAAAGGGGAGGTAACTGGTCTATAGATGTCTAGGCCCACTAATGTTATAGTTATATCCAAACGGACATAAAGGGGAGGTAACTGGTCTATAGATGTCTAGGCCCACTAATGTTATAGTTATATCTAAACGGACATAAAGGGGAGGTAACTGGTCTATAGATGTCTAGGCCCACTAATGTTATAGTTATATCTAAACGGACATAAAGGGGAGGTAACTGGTCTATAGATACCTAGGTCCACTAATGTTATAGTTATATCTAAACAGACATAAAGGGGAGGTAACTGGTCTATATATACCTAGGTCCACTAATGTTATAGTTATATCTAAACGGACATAAAGGGGAGGTAACTGGTCTATAGATGTCTAGGCCCACTAATGTTATAGTTATATCTAAACAGACATAAAGGGGAGGTAACTGGTCTATAGATGTTTAGGCCCACTGATGTTATAGTTATATCTAAACAGACATAAAGGGGAGGTAACTGGTCTATAGATGTCTAGGCCATCTAATGTTATAGTTATATACAAACGGACATAAAGGGGAGGTAACTGGTCTATAGATGCCTAGGTCCACTAATGTTACAGTTATATCTAAACGGACATAAAGGGGAGGTAACTGGTCTATAGATGTCTAGGCCCACTAATGTTATAGTTATATCCAAACGGACATAAAGGGGAGGTAACTGGTCTATAGATGTCTAGGCCATCTAATGTTATAGTTATATACAAACAGACATAAAGGGGAGGTAACTGGTCTATAGATGTATAGGCCCACTAATGTTATAGTTATATACAAACGGACATAAAGGGGAGGTAACTGGTCTATAGATGTCTAGGCCCACTTATGTTATAGTTATATACAAACGGACATAAAGGGGAGGTAACTGGTCTATAGATGTCTAGGCCATCTAATGTTATAGTTATATCTAAACGGACATAAAGGGGAGGTAACTGATCTTAAAGATGTCAAGACCCACTAATGTTATAGTTATATCTAAACGGACATAAAGGGGAGGTAACTGGTCTATAGATGTCTAGGCCATCTAATGTTATAGTTATATACAAACGGACATAAAGGGGAGGTAACTGGTCTATAGATGTCTAGGCCATCTAATGTTATAGTTATATCTAAACGGACATAAAGGGGAGGTAACTGATCTTAAAGATGTCAAGACCCACTAATGTTATAGTTATATCTAAACGGACATAAAGGGGAGGTAACTGGTCTATAGATGTCTAGGCCCACTAATGTTATAGTTATATCTAAACGGACATAAAGGGGAGGTAACTGGTCTATAGATGTCTAGACCCACTAATGTTATAGTTATATCTAAACAGACATAAAGGGGAGGTAACTGGTCTATAGAGGGCTAGGCCCACTAACGTTATAGTTATATCCAAACGGACATAAAGGTGAGGTAACTGGTCTACAAATGCCTAGGTCCATTAATGTTATAGTTATATACAAATGGACATAAAGGGGAGGTGACTGGTCTATAGATGTCTAGGCCCACTAATGTTATAGTTATATCTAAACGGACATAAAGGGGAGGTAACTGGTCTATAGATACCTAGGTCCACTAATGTTATAGTTATATCTAAACAGATATAAAGGGGAGGTAACTGGTCTATATATACCTAGGTCCACTAATGTTATAGTTATATCTAAACGGACATAAAGGGGAGGTAACTGGTCTATAGATGTCTAGGCCCACTAATGTTACAGTTATATCTAAACGGACATAAAGGGGAGGTAACTGGTCTATAGATGTCTAGGCCCACTGATGTTACAGTTATATCCAAACGGACATAAAGGGGATGTAACTGGTCTATAGACGTCTAGGCCCACTGATGTTATAGTTATATCTAAACAGACATAAAGGGGAGGTAACTGGTCTATAGATGTCTAGGCCCACTAATGTTATAGTTATATCTAAACAGACATAAAGGGGAGGTAACTGGTCTATATATGTCAAGGCCCACTAATGTTATAGTTATATCTAAACAGACATAAAGGGGAGGTAACTGGTCTATAGATGTCAAGGCCCACTAATGTTACAGTTATATCTAAACAGACATAAAGGGGAGGTAACTGGTCTACAGATGTATAGGCCCACTAATGTTATAGTTATATCCAAACGGACATAAAGGGGAGGTAACTGGTCTATAGATGCCTAGGCCCACTAATGTTACAGTTATATCCAAACGGACATAAAGGGGAGGTAACTGGTCTATAGATGTCTAGGCTCACTAATGTTATAGTTATATCCAAACGGACATAAAGGGGAGGTAACTGGTCTATAGATGTCAAGGCCCACTAATGTTATAGTTATATCTAAACAGACATAAAGGGGAGGTAACTGGTCTATAGATGTTTAGGCCCACTGATGTTATAGTTATATCTAAACAGACATAAAGGGGAGGTAACTGGTCTATAGATGTCTAGGCCATCTAATGTTATAGTTATATCTAAACGGACATAAAGGGGAGGTAACTGGTCTATAGATGCCTAGGTCCACTAATGTTACAGTTATATCTAAACGGACATAAAGGGGAGGTAACTGGTCTATAGATGTCTAGGCCCACTAATGTTATAGTTATATCCAAACGGACATAAAGGGGAGGTAACTGGTCTATAGATGTCTAGGCCCACTAATGTTATAGTTATATCTAAACGGACATAAAGGGGAGGTAACTGGTCTATAGATGTCTAGGCCCACTAATGTTACAGTTATATCTAAACGGACATAAAGGGGAGGTAACTGGTCTATAGATACCTAGGTCCACTAATGTTATAGTTATATCTAAACAGACATAAAGGGGAGGTAACTGGTCTATATATACCTAGGTCCACTAATGTTATAGTTATATCTAAACGGACATAAAGGGGAGGTAACTGGTCTATAGATGTCTAGGCCCACTAATGTTACAGTTATATCTAAACGGACATAAAGGGGAGGTAACTGGTCTATAGATGTCTAGGCCCACTGATGTTACAGTTATATCCAAACGGACATAAAGGGGAGGTAACTGGTCTATAGATGTCTAGGCCCACTGATGTTATAGTTATATCTAAACAGACATAAAGGGGAGGTAACTGGTCTATAGATGTCTAGGCCCACTAATGTTATAGTTATATCTAAACAGACATAAAGGGGAGGTAACTGGTCTATATATGTCAAGGCCCACTAATGTTATAGTTATATCTAAACAGACATAAAGGGGAGGTAACTGGTCTATAGATGTCAAGGCCCACTAATGTTACAGTTATATCTAAACAGACATAAAGGGGAGGTAACTGGTCTACAGATGTATAGGCCCACTAATGTTATAGTTATATCCAAACGGACATAAAGGGGAGGTAACTGGTCTATAGATGCCTAGGCCCACTAATGTTACAGTTATATCCAAACGGACATAAAGGGGAGGTAACTGGTCTATAGATGTCTAGGCTCACTAATGTTATAGTTATATCCAAACGGACATAAAGGGGAGGTAACTGGTCTATAGATGTCTGGGCCCACTTATGTTATAGTTATATACAAACGGACATAAAGGGGAGGTAACTGGTCTATAGATGTCTAGGCCATCTAATGTTATAGTTATATCTAAACGGACATAAAGGGGAGGTAACTGATCTTAAAGATGTCAAGACCCACTAATGTTATAGTTATATCTAAACGGACATAAAGGGGAGGTAACTGGTCTATAGATGTCTAGGCCATCTAATGTTATAGTTATATACAAACGGACATAAAGGGGAGGTAACTGGTCTATAGATGTCTAGGCCATCTAATGTTATAGTTATATCTAAACGGACATAAAGGGGAGGTAACTGGTCTATAGATGTCTAGGCCCACTAATGTTATAGTTATATCTAAACGGACATAAAGGGGAGGTAACTGGTCTATAGATGTCTAGACCAACTAATGTTATAGTTATATCTAAACGGACATAAAGGGGAGGTAACTGGTCTATAGATACCTAGGTCCACTAATGTTATAGTTATATCTAAACAGACATAAAGGGGAGGTAACTGGTCTATAGATACCTAGGTCCATTAATGTTATAGTTATATCTAAACGGACATAAAGGGGAGGTAACTGGTCTATAGATGTCTAGGCCCACTAATGTTACAGTTATATTTAAACGGACATAAAGGGGAGGTAACTGGTCTATAGATGTCTAGGCCCACTGATGTTATAGTTATATCTAAACAGACATAAAGGGGAGGTAACTGGTCTATAGATACCTAGGTCCACTAATGCTATAGTTATATCTAAACGGACATAAAGGGGAGGTAACTGGTCTATAGATATCTAGGCCCACTAATGTTACAGTTATATCTAAACAGACATAAAGGGGAGGTAACTGGTCTATAGATGTCAAGGCCCACTAATGTTATAGTTATATCTAAACAGACATAAAGGGGAGGTAACTGGTCTACAGATGTCTAGACCCACTAATGTTATAGTTATATCCAAACGGACATAAAGGGGAGGTAACTGGTCTATAGATGCCTAGGCCCACTAATGTTACAGTTATATCCAAACGGACATAAAGGGGAGGTAACTGGTCTATAGATGTCTAGGCTCACTAATGTTATAGTTATATCCAAACGGACATAAAGGGGAGGTAACTGGTCTATAGATGTCAAGGCCCACTAATGTTATAGTTATATCTAAACAGACATAAAGGGGAGGTAACTAGTCTATAGATGCCTAGGTCCACTAATGTTACAGTTATATCTAAACGGACATAAAGGGGAGGTAACTGGTCTATAGATGTCTAGGCCCACTAATGTTATAGTTATATCCAAACAGACATAAAGGGGAGGTAACTGGTCTATAGATGTCTAGGCCCACTAATGTTATAGTTATATCCAAACGGACATAAAGGGGAGGTAACTGGTCTGTAGAGGTCAAGGCCCACTAATGTTATAGTTATATACAAACAGACATAAAGGGGAGGTAACTGGTCTACAGATGGCTAGGTCCACTGATGTTATAGTTATATACAAACGGACATAAAGGGGAGGTAACTGGTCTATAGATGCCTAGGCCCACTAATGTTATAGTTATATACAAACGGTCATAAAGGGGAGGTAACTGGTCTATAGATGTCTAGGCCATCTAATGTTATAGTTATATACAAACAGACATAAAGGGGAGGTAACTGGTCTATAGATGTCTAGGCCCACTAATGTTATAGTTATATACAAACGGACATAAAGGGGAGGTAACTGGTCTATAGATGTCTAGGCCCACTTATGTTATAGTTATATACAAACGGACATAAAGGGGAGGTAACTGGTCTATAGATGTCTAGGCCATCTAATGTTATAGTTATATCTAAACGGACATAAAGGGGAGGTAACTGATCTTAAAGATGTCAAGACCCACTAATGTTATAGTTATATCTAAACGGACATAAAGGGGAGGTAACTGGTCTATAGATGTCTAGGCCATCTAATGTTATAGTTATATACAAACGGACATAAAGGGGAGGTAACTGGTCTATAGATGTCTAGGCCATCTAATGTTATAGTTATATCTAAACGGACATAAAGGGGAGGTAACTGATCTTAAAGATGTCAAGACCCACTAATGTTATAGTTATATCTAAACGGACATAAAGGGGAGGTAACTGGTCTATAGATGTCTAGGCCCACTAATGTTATAGTTATATCTAAACGGACATAAAGGGGAGGTAACTGGTCTATAGATGTCTAGACCCACTAATGTTATAGTTATATCTAAACAGACATAAAGGGGAGGTACTGGTCTATAGAGGGCTAGGCCCACTAACGTTATAGTTATATCCAAACGGACATAAAGGTGAGGTAACTGGTCTACAAATGCCTAGGTCCATTAATGTTATAGTTATATACAAATGGACATAAAGGGGAGGTGACTGGTCTATAGATGTCTAGGCCCACTAATGTTACAGTTATATCTAAACGGACATAAAGGGGAGGTAACTGGTCTATAGATACCTAGGTCCACTAATGTTATAGTTATATCTAAACAGACATAAAGGGGAGGTAACTGGTCTATAGATACCTAGGTCCACTAATGTTATAGTTATATCTAAACGGACATAAAGGGGAGGTAACTGGTCTATAGATGTCTAGGCCCACTAATGTTACAGTTATATTTAAACGGACATAAAGGGGAGGTAACTGGTCTATAGATGTCTAGGCCCACTGATGTTATAGTTATATCTAAACAGACATAAAGGGGAGGTAACTGGTCTATAGATACCTAGGTCCACTAATGTTATAGTTATATCTAAACGGACATAAAGGGGAGGTAACTGGTCTATAGATGTCTAGGCTCACTAATGTTATAGTTATATCCAAACGGACATAAAGGGGAGGTAACTGGTCTATAGATGTCAAGGCCCACTAATGTTATAGTTATATCTAAACAGACATAAAGGGGAGGTAACTGGTCTATAGATGTTTAGGCCCACTGATGTTATAGTTATATCTAAACAGACATAAAGGGGAGGTAACTGGTCTATAGATGTCTAGGCCATCTAATGTTATAGTTATATACAAACGGACATAAAGGGGAGGTAACTGGTCTATAGATGCCTAGGTCCACTAATGTTACAGTTATATCTAAACGGACATAAAGGGGAGGTAACTGGTCTATAGATGTCTAGGCCCACTAATGTTATAGTTATATCCAAACGGACATAAAGGGGAGATAACTGGTCTATAGATGTCTAGGCCCACTAATGTTATAGTTATATCCAAACGGACATAAAGGGGAGGTAACTGGTCTATAGAGGTCAAGGCCCACTAATGTTATAGTTATATCTAAACAGACATAAAGGGGAGGTAACTGGTCTACAGATGGCTAGGTCCACTGATGTTATAGTTATATACAAACGGACATAAAGGGGAGGTAACTGGTCTATAGATGTCTAGGCCATCTAATGTTATAGTTATATACAAACAGACATAAAGGGGAGGTAACTGGTCTATAGATGTCTAGGCCCACTAATGTTATAGTTATATACAAACGGACATAAAGGGGAGGTAACTGGTCTATAGATGTCTAGGCCCACTTATGTTATAGTTATATACAAACGGACATAAAGGGGAGGTAACTGGTCTATAGATGTCTAGGCCATCTAATGTTATAGTTATATCTAAACGGACATAAAGGGGAGGTAACTGATCTTAAAGATGTCAAGACCCACTAATGTTATAGTTATATCTAAACGGACATAAAGGGGAGGTAACTGGTCTATAGATGTCTAGGCCATCTAATGTTATAGTTATATACAAACGGACATAAAGGGGAGGTAACTGGTCTATAGATGTCTAGGCCATCTAATGTTATAGTTATATCTAAACGGACATAAAGGGGAGGTAACTGATCTTAAAGATGTCAAGACCCACTAATGTTATAGTTATATCTAAACGGACATAAAGGGGAGGTAACTGGTCTATAGATGTTTAGGCCCACTAATGTTATAGTTATATCTAAACGACATAAAGGGGAGGTAACTGGTCTATAGATGTCAAGGCCCACTAATGTTACAGTTATATCTAAACAGACATAAAGGGGAGGTAACTGGTCTACAGATGTATAGGCCCACTAATGTTATAGTTATATCCAAACGGACATAAAGGGGAGGTAACTGGTCTATAGATGCCTAGGCCCACTAATGTTACAGTTATATCCAAACGGACATAAAGGGGAGGTAACTGGTCTATAGATGTCTAGGCTCACTAATGTTATAGTTATATCCAAACGGACATAAAGGGGAGGTAACTGGTCTATAGATGTCAAGGCCCACTAATGTTATAGTTATATCTAAACAGACATAAAGGGGAGGTAACTGGTCTATAGATGTTTAGGCCCACTGATGTTATAGTTATATCTAAACAGACATAAAGGGGAGGTAACTGGTCTATAGATGTCTAGGCCATCTAATGTTATAGTTATATACAAACGGACATAAAGGGGAGGTAACTGGTCTATAGATGCCTAGGTCCACTAATGTTACAGTTATATCTAAACGGACATAAAGGGGAGGTAACTGGTCTATAGATGTCTAGGCCCACTAATGTTATAGTTATATCCAAACGGACATAAAGGGGAGGTAACTGGTCTATAGATGTCTAGGCCCACTAATGTTATAGTTATATCTAAACGGACATAAAGGGGAGGTAACTGGTCTATAGATGTCTAGGCCCACTAATGTTATAGTTATATCTAAACGGACATAAAGGGGAGGTAACTGGTCTATAGATACCTAGGTCCACTAATGTTATAGTTATATCCAAACGGACATAAAGGGAAGGTAACTGGTCTATAGATGTCTAGGCCCACTAATGTTATAGTTATATCCAAACAGACATAAAGGGGAGGTAACTGGTCTATAGATGGCTAGGCCCACTAATGTTATAGTTATATCTAAACGGACATAAAGGGGAGGTAACTGGTCTATAGATGTCTAGGCCCACTAATGTTACAGTTATATTTAAACGGACATAAAGGGGAGGTAACTGGTCTATAGATGTCTAGGCCCACTGATGTTATAGTTATATCTAAACAGACATAAAGGGGAGGTAACTGGTCTATAGATACCTAGGTCCACTAATGTTATAGTTATATCTAAACGGACATAAAGGGGAGGTAACTGGTCTATAGATGTCTAGGCTCACTAATGTTATAGTTATATCCAAACGGACATAAAGGGGAGGTAACTGGTCTATAGATGTCAAGGCCCACTAATGTTATAGTTATATCTAAACAGACATAAAGGGGAGGTAACTGGTCTATAGATGTTTAGGCCCACTGATGTTATAGTTATATCTAAACAGACATAAAGGGGAGGTAACTGGTCTATAGATGTCTAGGCCATCTAATGTTATAGTTATATACAAACGGACATAAAGGGGAGGTAACTGGTCTATAGATGCCTAGGTCCACTAATGTTACAGTTATATCTAAACGGACATAAAGGGGAGGTAACTGGTCTATAGATGTCTAGGCCCACTAATGTTATAGTTATATCCAAACGGACATAAAGGGGAGATAACTGGTCTATAGATGTCTAGGCCCACTAATGTTATAGTTATATCCAAACGGACATAAAGGGGAGGTAACTGGTCTATAGAGGTCAAGGCCCACTAATGTTATAGTTATATCTAAACAGACATAAAGGGGAGGTAACTGGTCTACAGATGGCTAGGTCCACTGATGTTATAGTTATATACAAACGGACATAAAGGGGAGGTAACTGGTCTATAGATGTCTAGGCCATCTAATGTTATAGTTATATACAAACAGACATAAAGGGGAGGTAACTGGTCTATAGATGTCTAGGCCCACTAATGTTATAGTTATATACAAACGGACATAAAGGGGAGGTAACTGGTCTATAGATGTCTAGGCCCACTTATGTTATAGTTATATACAAACGGACATAAAGGGGAGGTAACTGGTCTATAGATGTCTAGGCCATCTAATGTTATAGTTATATCTAAACGGACATAAAGGGGAGGTAACTGATCTTAAAGATGTCAAGACCCACTAATGTTATAGTTATATCTAAACGGACATAAAGGGGAGGTAACTGGTCTATAGATGTCTAGGCCATCTAATGTTATAGTTATATACAAACGGACATAAAGGGGAGGTAACTGGTCTATAGATGTCTAGGCCATCTAATGTTATAGTTATATCTAAACGGACATAAAGGGGAGGTAACTGATCTTAAAGATGTCAAGACCCACTAATGTTATAGTTATATCTAAACGGACATAAAGGGGAGGTAACTGGTCTATAGATGTTTAGGCCCACTAATGTTATAGTTATATCTAAACGACATAAAGGGGAGGTAACTGGTCTATAGATGTCAAGGCCCACTAATGTTACAGTTTTATCTAAACAGACATAAAGGGGAGGTAACTGGTCTACAGATGTATAGGCCCACTAATGTTATAGTTATATCCAAACGGACATAAAGGGGAGGTAACTGGTCTATAGATGCCTAGGCCCACTAATGTTACAGTTATATCCAAACGGACATAAAGGGGAGGTAACTGGTCTATAGATGTCTAGGCTCACTAATGTTATAGTTATATCCAAACGGACATAAAGGGGAGGTAACTGGTCTATAGATGTCAAGGCCCACTAATGTTATAGTTATATCTAAACAGACATAAAGGGGAGGTAACTGGTCTATAGATGTTTAGGCCCACTGATGTTATAGTTATATCTAAACAGACATAAAGGGGAGGTAACTGGTCTATAGATGTCTAGGCCATCTAATGTTATAGTTATATACAAACGGACATAAAGGGGAGGTAACTGGTCTATAGATGCCTAGGTCCACTAATGTTACAGTTATATCTAAACGGACATAAAGGGGAGGTAACTGGTCTATAGATGTCTAGGCCCACTAATGTTATAGTTATATCTAAACAGACATAAAGGGGAGGTAACTGGTCTATAGATGTTTAGGCCCACTGATGTTATAGTTATATCTAAACAGACATAAAGGGGAGGTAACTGGTCTATAGATGTCTAGGCCATCTAATGTTATAGTTATATACAAACGGACATAAAGGGGAGGTAACTGGTCTATAGATGCCTAGGTCCACTAATGTTACAGTTATATCTAAACGGACATAAAGGGGAGGTAACTGGTCTATAGATGTCTAGGCCCACTAATGTTATAGTTATATCCAAACGGACATAAAGGGGAGGTAACTGGTCTATAGATGTCTAGGCCCACTAATGTTATAGTTATATCCAAACGGACATAAAGGGGAGGTAACTGGTCTATAGATGTCTAGGCCCACTAATGTTATAGTTATATCTAAACGGACATAAAGGGGAGGTAACTGGTCTATAGATACCTAGGTCCACTAATGTTATAGTTATATCTAAACAGACATAAAGGGGAGGTAACTGGTCTATATATACCTAGGTCCACTAATGTTATAGTTATATCTAAACGGACATAAAGGGGAGGTAACTGGTCTATAGATGTCTAGGCCCACTAATGTTATAGTTATATCTAAACAGACATAAAGGGGAGGTAACTGGTCTATAGATGTTTAGGCCCACTGATGTTATAGTTATATCTAAACAGACATAAAGGGGAGGTAACTGGTCTATAGATGTCTAGGCCATCTAATGTTATAGTTATATACAAACGGACATAAAGGGGAGGTAACTGGTCTATAGATGCCTAGGTCCACTAATGTTACAGTTATATCTAAACGGACATAAAGGGGAGGTAACTGGTCTATAGATGTCTAGGCCCACTAATGTTATAGTTATATCCAAACGGACATAAAGGGGAGGTAACTGGTCTATAGATGTCTAGGCCATCTAATGTTATAGTTATATACAAACAGACATAAAGGGGAGGTAACTGGTCTATAGATGTCTAGGCCCACTAATGTTATAGTTATATACAAACGGACATAAAGGGGAGGTAACTGGTCTATAGATGTCTAGGCCCACTTATGTTATAGTTATATACAAACGGACATAAAGGGGAGGTAACTGGTCTATAGATGTCTAGGCCATCTAATGTTATAGTTATATCTAAACGTACATAAAGGGGAGGTAACTGATCTTAAAGATGTCAAGACCCACTAATGTTATAGTTATATCTAAACGGACATAAAGGGGAGGTAACTGGTCTATAGATGTCTAGGCCATCTAATGTTATAGTTATATACAAACGGACATAAAGGGGAGGTAACTGGTCTATAGATGTCTAGGCCATCTAATGTTATAGTTATATCTAAACGGACATAAAGGGGAGGTAACTGATCTTAAAGATGTCAAGACCCACTAATGTTATAGTTATATCTAAACGGACATAAAGGGGAGGTAACTGGTCTATAGATGTCTAGGCCCACTAATGTTATAGTTATATCTAAACGGACATAAAGGGGAGGTAACTGGTCTATAGATGTCTAGACCCACTAATGTTATAGTTATATCTAAACAGACATAAAGGGGAGGTAACTGGTCTATAGAGGGCTAGGCCCACTAACGTTATAGTTATATCCAAACGGACATAAAGGTGAGGTAACTGGTCTACAAATGCCTAGGTCCATTAATGTTATAGTTATATACAAATGGACATAAAGGGGAGGTGACTGGTCTATAGATGTCTAGGCCCACTAATGTTATAGTTATATCTAAACGGACATAAAGGGGAGGTAACTGGTCTATAGATACCTAGGTCCACTAATGTTATAGTTATATCTAAACAGACATAAAGGGGAGGTAACTGGTCTATATATACCTAGGTCCACTAATGTTATAGTTATATCTAAACGGACATAAAGGGGAGGTAACTGGTCTATAGATGTCTAGGCCCACTAATGTTACAGTTATATCTAAACGGACATAAAGGGGAGGTAACTGGTCTATAGATGTCTAGGCCCACTGATGTTACAGTTATATCCAAACGGACATAAAGGGGAGGTAACTGGTCTATAGATGTCTAGGCCCACTAATGTTATAGTTATATCTAAACAGACATAAAGGGGAGGTAACTGGTCTATAGATGTCTAGGCCCACTAATGTTATAGTTATATCTAAACAGACATAAAGGGGAGGTAACTGGTCTATATATGTCAAGGCCCACTAATGTTATAGTTATATCTAAACAGACATAAAGGGGAGGTAACTGGTCTATAGATGTCAAGGCCCACTAATGTTACAGTTATATCTAAACAAAAATAAAGGGGAGGTAACTGGTCTACAGATGTATAGGCCCACTAATGTTATAGTTATATCCAAACGGACATAAAGGGGAGGTAACTGGTCTATAGATGCCTAGGCCCACTAATGTTGCAGTTATATCCAAACGGACATAAAGGGGAGGTAACTGGTCTATAGATGTCTAGGCTCACTAATGTTATAGTTATATCCAAACGGACATAAAGGGGAGGTAACTGGTCTATAGATGTCAAGGCCCACTAATGTTATAGTTATATCTAAACAGACATAAAGGGGAGGTAACTGGTCTATAGATGTTTAGGCCCACTGATGTTATAGTTATATCTAAACAGACATAAAGGGGAGGTAACTGGTCTATAGATGTCTAGGCCATCTAATGTTATAGTTATATACAAACGGACATAAAGGGGAGGTAACTGGTCTATAGATGCCTAGGTCCACTAATGTTACAGTTATATCTAAACGGACATAAAGGGGAGGTAACTGGTCTATAGATGTCTAGGCCCACTAATGTTATAGTTATATCCAAACGGACATAAAGGGGAGGTAACTGGTCTATAGATGTCTAGGCCCACTAATGTTATAGTTATATCTAAACGGACATAAAGGAGAGGTAACTGGTCTATAGATGTCTAGGCCCACTAATGTTATAGTTATATCTAAACGGACATAAAGGGGAGGTAACTGGTCTATAGATACCTAGGTCCACTAATGTTATAGTTATATCTAAACAGACATAAAGGGGAGGTAACTGGTCTATATATACCTAGGTCCACTAATGTTATAGTTATATCTAAACGGACATAAAGGGGAGGTAACTGGTCTATAGATGTCTAGGCCCACTAATGTTACAGTTATATCTAAACGGACATAAAGGGGAGGTAACTGGTCTATAGATGTCTAGGCCCACTGATGTTACAGTTATATCCAAACGGACATAAAGGGGAGGTAACTGGTCTATAGATGTCTAGGCCCACTGATGTTATAGTTATATCTAAACAGACATAAAGGGGAGGTAACTGGTCTATAGATGTCTAGGCCCACTAATGTTATAGTTATATCTAAACAGACATAAAGGGGAGGTAACTGGTCTATATATGTCAAGGCCCACTAATGTTATAGTTATATCTAAACAGACATAAAGGGGAGGTAACTGGTCTATAGATGTCAAGGCCCACTAATGTTACAGTTATATCTAAACAGACATAAAGGGGAGGTAACTGGTCTACAGATGTATAGGCCCACTAATGTTATAGTTATATCCAAACGGACATAAAGGGGAGGTAACTGGTCTATAGATGCCTAGGCCCACTAATGTTACAGTTATATCCAAACGGACATAAAAGGGAGGTAACTGGTCTATAGATGTCTAGGCTCACTAATGTTATAGTTATATCAAAACGGACATAAAGGGGAGGTAACTGGTCTATAGATGTCAAGGCCCACTAATGTTATAGTTATATCTAAACAGACATAAAGGGGAGGTAACTGGTCTATAGATGTTTAGGCCCACTGATGTTATAGTTATATCTAAACAGACATAAAGGGGAGGTAACTGGTCTATAGATGTCTAGGCCATCTAATGTTATAGTTATATACAAACGGACATAAAGGGGAGGTAACTGGTCTATAGATGCCTAGGTCCACTAATGTTACAGTTATATCTAAACGGACATAAAGGGGAGGTAACTGGTCTATAGATGTCTAGGCCCACTAATGTTATAGATATATCCAAACGGACATAAAGGGGAGGTAACTGGTCTATAGATGTCTAGGCCCACTAATGTTATAGTTATATCCAAACGGACATAAAGGGGAGGTAACTGGTCTATAGAGGTCAAGGCCCACTAATGTTATAGTTATATCCAAACGGACATAAAGGGGAGGTAACTGGTCTACAGATGGCTAGGTCCACTGATGTTATAGTTATATACAAACGGACATAAAGGGGAGGTAACTGGTCTATAGATGCCTAGGCCCACTGATGTTATAGTTATATACAAACGGACATAAAGGGGAGGTAACTGGTCTATAGATGTCTAGGCCATCTAATGTTAAAGTTATATACAAACAGACATAAAGGGGAGGTAACTGGTCTATAGATGTCTAGGCCCACTAATGTTATAGTTATATACAAACGGACATAAAGGGGAGGTAACTGGTCTATAGATGTCTGGGCCCACTTATGTTATAGTTATATACAAACGGACATAAAGGGGAGGTAACTGGTCTATAGATGTCTAGGCCATCTAATGTTATAGTTATATCTAAACGGACATAAAGGGGAGGTAACTGATCTTAAAGATGTCAAGACCCACTAATGTTATAGTTATATCTAAACGGACATAAAGGGGAGGTAACTGGTCTATAGATGTCTAGGCCATCTAATGTTATAGTTATATACAAACGGACATAAAGGGGAGGTAACTGGTCTATAGATGTCTAGGCCATCTAATGTTATAGTTATATCTAAACGGACATAAAGGGGAGGTAACTGGTCTATAGATGTCTAGGCCCACTAATGTTATAGTTATATCTAAACGGACATAAAGGGGAGGTAACTGGTCTATAGATGTCTAGACCCACTAATGTTATAGTTATATCTAAACAGACATAAAGGGGAGGTAACTGGTCTATAGAGGGCTAGGCCCACTAACGTTATAGTTATATCCAAACGGACATAAAGGTGAGGTAACTGGTCTACAAATGCCTAGGTCCATTAATGTTATAGTTATATACAAATGGACATAAAGGGGAGGTGACTGGTCTATAGATGTCTAGGCCCACTAATGTTATAGTTATATCTAAACGGACATAAAGGGGAGGTAACTGGTCTATAGATACCTAGGTCCACTAATGTTATAGTTATATCTAAACAGACATAAAGGGGAGGTAACTGGTCTATAGATACCTAGGTCCACTAATGTTATAGTTATATCTAAACGGACATAAAGGGGAGGTAACTGGTCTATAGATGTCTAAGCCCACTAATGTTACAGTTATATTTAAACGGACATAAAGGGGAGGTAACTGGTCTATAGATGTCTAGGCCCACTGATGTTATAGTTATATCTAAACAGACATAAAGGGGAGGTAACTGGTCTATAGATACCTAGGTCCACTAATGTTATAGTTATATCTAAACGGACATAAAGGGGAGGTAACTGGTCTATAGATATCTAGGCCCACTAATGTTACAGTTATATCTAAACAGACATAAAGGGGAGGTAACTGGTCTATAGATGTCAAGGCCCACTAATGTTATAGTTATATCTAAACAGACATAAAGGGGAGGTAACTGGTCTACAGATGTCTAGACCCACTAATGTTATAGTTATATCCAAACGGACATAAAGGGGAGGTAACTGGTCTATAGATGCCTAGGCCCACTAATGTTACAGTTATATCCAAACGGACATAAAGGGGAGGTAACTGGTCTATAGATGTCTAGGCTCACTAATGTTATAGTTATATCCAAACGGACATAAAGGGGAGGTAACTGGTCTATAGATGTCAAGGCCCACTAATGTTATAGTTATATCTAAACAGACATAAAGGGGAGGTAACTAGTCTATAGATGCCTAGGTCCACTAATGTTACAGTTATATCTAAACGGACATAAAGGGGAGGTAACTGGTCTATAGATGTCTAGGCCCACTAATGTTATAGTTATATCCAAACGGACATAAAGGGGAGGTAACTGGTCTATAGATGTCTAGGCCCACTAATGTTATAGTTATATCCAAACGGACATAAAGGGGAGGTAACTGGTCTGTAGAGGTCAAGGCCCACTAATGTTATAGTTATATCTAAACAGACATAAAGGGGAGGTAACTGGTCTACAGATGGCTAGGTCCACTGATGTTATAGTTATATACAAACGGACATAAAGGGGAGGTTACTGGTCTATAGATGCCTAGGCCCACTAATGTTATAGTTATATACAAACGGACATAAAGGGGAGGTAACTGGTCTATAGATGTCTAGGCCCACTAATGTTATAGTTATATACAAACGGACATAAAGGGGAGGTAACTGGTCTATAGATGTCTAGGCCCACTTATGTTATAGTTATATACAAACGGACATAAAGGGGAGGTAACTGGTCTATAGATGTCTAGGCCATCTAATGTTATAGTTATATCTAAACGGACATAAAGGGGAGGTAACTGATCTTAAAGATGTCAAGACCCACTGATGTTATAGTTATATCTAAACGGACATAAAGGGGAGGTAACTGGTCTATAGATGTCTAGGCCATCTAATGTTATAGTTATATACAAACGGACATAAAGGGGAGGTAACTGGTCTATAGATGTCTAGGCCATCTAATGTTATAGTTATATCTAAACGGACATAAAGGGGAGGTAACTGATCTTAAAGATGTCAAGACCCACTAATGTTATAGTTATATCTAAACGGACATAAAGGGGAGGTAACTGGTCTATAGATGTCTAGGCCCACTAATGTTATAGTTATATCTAAACGGACATAAAGGGGAGGTAACTGGTCTATAGATGTCTAGACCCACTAATGTTATAGTTATATCTAAACAGACATAAAGGGGAGGTACTGGTCTATAGAGGGCTAGGCCCACTAACGTTATAGTTATATCCAAACGGACATAAAGGTGAGGTAACTGGTCTACAAATGCCTAGGTCCATTAATGTTATAGTTATATACAAATGGACATAAAGGGGAGGTGACTGGTCTATAGATGTCTAGGCCCACTAATGTTACAGTTATATCTAAACGGACATAAAGGGGAGGTAACTGGTCTATAGATACCTAGGTCCACTAATGTTATAGTTATATCTAAACAGACATAAAGGGGAGGTAACTGGTCTATAGATACCTAGGTCCACTAATGTTATAGTTATATCTAAACGGACATAAAGGGGAGGTAACTGGTCTATAGATGTCTAGGCCCACTAATGTTATAGTTATATTTAAACGGACATAAAGGGGAGGTAACTGGTCTATAGATGTCTAGGCCCACTGATGTTATAGTTATATCTAAACAGACATAAAGGGGAGGTAACTGGTCTATAGATACCTAGGTCCACTAATGTTATAGTTATATCCAAACGGACATAAAGGGGAGGTAACTGGTCTATAGATGTCTAGGCTCACTAATGTTATAGTTATATCCAAACGGACATAAAGGGGAGGTAACTGGTCTATAGATGTCAAGGCCCACTAATGTTATAGTTATATCTAAACAGACATAAAGGGGAGGTAACTGGTCTATAGATGTTTAGGCCCACTGATGTTATAGTTATATCTAAACAGACATAAAGGGGAGGTAACTGGTCTATAGATGTCTAGGCCATCTAATGTTATAGTTATATACAAACGGACATAAAGGGGAGGTAACTGGTCTATAGATGCCTAGGTCCACTAATGTTACAGTTATATCTAAACGGACATAAAGGGGAGGTAACTGGTCTATAGATGTCTAGGCCCACTAATGTTATAGTTATATCCAAACGGACATAAAGGGGAGGTAACTGGTCTATAGAGGTCAAGGCCCACTAATATTATAGTTATATCTAAACAGACATAAAGGGGAGGTAACTGGTCTACAGATGGCTAGGTCCACTGATGTTATAGTTATATACAAACGGACATAAAGGGGAGGTAACTGGTCTTTGATGTCTAGGCCATCTAATGTTATAGTTATATACAAACAGACATAAAGGGGAGGTAACTGGTCTATAGATGTCTAGGCCCACTAATGTTATAGTTATATACAAACGGACATAAAGGGGAGGTAACTGGTCTATAGATGTCTAGGCCCACTTATGTTATAGTTATATACAAACGGACATAAAGGGGAGGTAACTGGTCTATAGATGTCTAGGCCATCTAATGTTATAGTTATATCTAAACGGACATAAAGGGGAGGTAACTGATCTTAAAGATGTCAAGACCCACTAATGTTATAGTTATATCTAAACGGACATAAAGGGGAGGTAACTGGTCTATAGATGTCTAGGCCATCTAATGTTATAGTTATATACAAACGGACATAAAGGGGAGGTAACTGGTCTATAGATGTCTAGGCCATCTAATGTTATAGTTATATCTAAACGGACATAAAGGGGAGGTAACTGATCTTAAAGATGTCAAGACCCACTAATGTTATAGTTATATCTAAACGGACATAAAGGGGAGGTAACTGGTCTATAGATGTCTAGGCCCACTAATGTTATAGTTATATCTAAACGGACATAAAGGGCAGGTAACTGGTCTATAGATGTCTAGACCCATTAATGTTATAGTTATATCTAAACAGACATAAAGGGGAGGTAACTGGTCTATAGAGGGCTAGGCCCACTAACGTTATAGTTATATCCAAACGGACATAAAGGTGAGGTAACTGGTCTACAAATGCCTAGGTCCATTAATGTTATAGTTATATACAAATGGACATAAAGGGGAGGTGACTGGTCTATAGATGTCTAGGTCCACTAATGTTATAGTTATATCTAAACGGACATAAAGGGGAGGTAACTGGTCTATAGATGTCTAGGCCCACTGATGTTATAGTTATATTTAAACGGACATAAAGGGGAGGTAACTGGTCTATAGATGTCTAGGCCCACTGATGTTATAGTTATATCTAAACAGACATAAAGGGGAGGTAACTGGTCTATAGATACCTAGGTCCACTTATGTTATAGTTATATCTAAACGGACATAAAGGGGAGGTAACTGGTCTATAGATATCTAGGCCCACTAATGTTATAGTTATATCCAAACGGACATAAAGGGGAGGTAACTGGTCTATAGATATCTAGGCCCACTAATGTTACAGTTATATCTAAACAGACATAAAGGGGAGGTAACTGGTCTATAGATGTCTAGGCCCACTAATGTTATAGTTATATCCAAACGGACATAAAGGGGAGGTAACTGGTCTATAGATATCTAGGCCCACTAATGTTACAGTTATATCCAAACGGACATAAAGGGGAGGTAACTGGTCTATAGATGTCTAGGCCCACTAATGTTATAGTTATATCCAAACGGACATAAAGGGGAGGTAACTGGTCTATAGATATCTAGGCCCACTAATGTTACAGTTATATCTAAACAGACATAAAGGGGAGGTAACTGGTCTATAGATGTCAAGGCCCACTAATGTTATAGTTATATCTAAACAGACATAAAGGGGAGGTAACTGGTCTATAGATGTTTAGGCCCACTAATGTTATAGTTATATCCAAACGGACATAAAGGGGAGGTAACTGGTCTATAGATGCCTAGGCCCACTAATGTTACAGTTATATCCAAACGGACATAAAGGGGAGGTAACTGGTCTATAGATGTCTAGGCTCACTAATGTTATAGTTATATCCAAACGGACATAAAGGGGAGGTAACTGGTCTATAGATGTCAAGGCCCACTAATGTTATAGTTATATCTAAACAGACATAAAGGGGAGGTAACTGGTCTATAGATGTTTAGGCCCACTGATGTTATAGTTATATCTAAACAGACATAAAGGGGAGGTAACTGGTCTATAGATGTCTAGGCCATCTAATGTTATAGTTATATACAAACGGACATAAAGGGGAGGTAACTGGTCTATAGATGCCTAGGTCCACTAATGTTATAGTTATATCTAAACGGACATAAAGGGGAGGTAACTGGTCTATAGATGTCTAGGCCCACTAATGTTATAGTTATATCCAAACGGACATAAAGGGGAGGTAACTGGTCTATAGATACCTAGGTCCACTAATGTTATAGTTATATCTAAACGGACATAAAGGGGAGGTAACTGGTCTATAGATGTCTAGGCCCACTAATGTTATAGTTATATCTAAACGGACATAAAGGGGAGGTAACTGGTCTACAGATGGCTAGGTCCACTGATGTTATAGTTATATACAAACGGACATAAAGGGGAGGTAACTGGTCTATAGATGCCTAGGCCAACTGATGTTATAGTTATATACAAACGGACATAAAGGGGAGGTAACTGGTCTATAGATGGCTAGGCCATCTAATGTTATAGTTATATCTAAACGGACATAAAGGGGAGGTAACTGATCTTAAAGATGTCAAGACCCACTAATGTTATAGTTATA
This sequence comes from Mimachlamys varia, assembly GCA_947623455.1. Lineage (NCBI taxonomy): Eukaryota > Metazoa > Mollusca > Bivalvia > Pectinida > Pectinidae > Mimachlamys > Mimachlamys varia. Next base: position 46,782,912 of record OX392534.1, on the reverse strand, counting down.
TCTAAACGGACATAAAGGGGAGGTAACTGGTCTATAGATGTCTAGGCCATCAAATGTTATAGTTATATCTAAACGGACATAAAGGGGAGGTAACTGGTCTATAGATGTCTAGACCCACTAATGTTATAGTTATATCTAAACAGACATAAAGGAGAGGTAACTGGTCTATAGAGGGCTAGGCCCACTAACGTTATAGTTATATCCAAACGGACATAAAGGTGAGGTAACTGGTCTACAAATGCCTAGGTCCATTAATGTTATAGTTATATACAAATGGACATAAAGGGGAGGTGACTGGTCTATAGATGTCTAGGCCCACTAATGTTATAGTTATATCTAAACGGACATAAAGGGGAGGTAACTGGTCTATAGATACCTAGGTCCACTAATGTTATAGTTATATCTAAACAGACATAAAGGGGAGGTAACTGGTCTATAGATACCTAGGTCCACTAATGTTATAGTTATATCTAAACGGACAAAAAGGGGAGGTAACTGGTCTATAGATGTCTAGGCCCACTAATGTTACAGTTATATTTAAACGGACATAAAGGGGAGGTAACTGGTCTATAGATGTCTAGGCCCACTGATGTTATAGTTATATCTAAACGGACATAAAGGGGAGGTAACTGGTCTATAGATACCTAGGTCCACTAATGTTATAGTTATATCTAAACGGACATAAAGGGGAGGTAACTGGTCTATAGATATCTAGGCCCACTAATGTTACAGTTATATCTAAACAGACATAAAGGGGAGGTAACTGGTCTATAGATGTCAAGGCCCACTAATGTTATAGTTATATCTAAACAGACATAAAGGGGAGGTAACTGGTCTACAGATGTATAGGCCCACTAATGTTATAGTTATATCCAAACGGACATAAAGGGGAGGTAACTGGTCTATAGATGCCTAGGCCCACTAATGTTACAGTTATATCCAAACGGACATAAAGGGAAGGTAACTGGTCTATAGATGTCTAGGCTCACTAATGTTATAGTTATATCCAAACGGACATAAAGGGGAGGTAACTGGTCTATAGATGTCAAGGCCCACTGATGTTATAGTTATATCTAAACAGACATAAAGGGGAGGTAACTGGTCTATAGATGTTTAGGCCCACTGATGTTATAGTTATATCTAAACAGACATAAAGGGGAGGTAACTGGTCTATAGATGTCTAGGCCATCTAATGTTATAGTTATATACAAACGGACATAAAGGGGAGGTAACTGGTCTATAGATGCCTAGGTCCACTAATGTTACAGTTATATCTAAACGGACATAAAGGGGAGGTAACTTGTCTATAGATGTCTAGGCCCACTAATGTTATAGTTATATCCAAACGGACATAAAGGGGAGGTAACTGGTCTATAGATGTCTAGGCCCACTAATGTTATAGTTATATCCAAACGGACATAAAGGGGAGGTAACTGGTCTATAGAGGTCAAGACCCACTAATGTTATAGTTATATCTAAAAGGACATAAAGGGGAGGTAACTGGTCTACAGATGGCTAGGTCCACTGATGTTATAGTTATATACAAACGGACATAAAGGGGAGGTAACTGGTCTATAGATGCCTAGGCCCACTGATGTTATAGTTATATACAAACGGACATAAAGGGGAGGTTACTGGTCTATAGATGTCTAGGCCATCTAATGTTATAGTTATATACAAACAGACATAAAGGGGAGGTAACTGGTCTATAGATGTCTAGGCCCACTAATGTTATAGTTATATACAAACGGACATAAAGGGGAGGTAACTGGTCTATAGATGTCTAGGCCCACTTATGTTATAGTTATATACAAACGGACCTAAAGGGGAGGTAACTGGTCTATAGATGTCTAGGCCATCTAATGTTATAGTTATATCTAAACGGACATAAAGGGGAGGTAACTGATCTTAAAGATGTCAAGACCCACTAATGTTATAGTTATATCTAAACGGACATAAAGGGGAGGTAACTGGTCTATAGATGTCTAGGCCATCTAATGTTATAGTTATATACAAACAGACATAAAGGGGAGGTAACTGGTCTATAGATGTCTAGGCCATCTAATGTTATAGTTATATCTAAACGGACATAAAGGGGAGGTAACTGATCTTAAAGATGTCAAGACCCACTAATGTTATAGTTATATCTAAACGGACATAAAGGGGAGGTAACTGGTCTATAGATGTCTAGGCCCACTAATGTTATAGTTATATCTAAACGGACATAAAGGGGAGGTAACTGGTCTATAGATGTCTAGACCCACTAATGTTATAGTTATATCTAAACAGACATAAAGGGGAGGTAACTGGTCTATAGAGGGCTAGGCCCACTAACGTTATAGTTATATCCAAACGGACATAAAGGGGAGGTGACTGGTCTATAGATGTCTAGGCCCACTAATGTTATAGTTATATCTAAACGGACATAAAGGGGAGGTAACTGGTCTATAGATACCTAGGTCCACTAATGTTATAGTTATATCTAAACAGACATAAAGGGGAGGTAACTGGTCTATAGATACCTAGGTCCACTAATGTTATAGTTATATCTAAACGGACATAAAGGGGAGGTAACTGGTCTATAGATGTCTAGGCCCACTAATGTTACAGTTATATTTAAACGGACATAAAGGGGAGGTAACTGGTCTATAGATGTCTAGGCCCACTGATGTTACAGTTATATCTAAACAGACATAAAGGGGAGGTAACTGGTCTATAGATACCTAGGTCCACTAATGTTATAGTTATATCTAAACGGACATAAAGGGGAGGTAACTGGTCTATAGATGTCTAGGCCCACTAATGTTATAGTTATATCTAAACGGACATAAAGGGGAGGTAACTGGTCTATAGATATCTAGGCCCAATAATGTTACAGTTATATCTAAACAGACATAAAGGGGAGGTAACTGGTCTATAGATGTCAAGGCCCACTAATGTTATAGTTATATCTAAACAGACATAAAGGGGAGGTAACTGGTCTATAGATGTCAAGGCCCACTAATGTTATAGTTATATCCAAACGGACATAAAGGGGAGGTAACTGGTCTACAGATGTATAGGCCCACTAATGTTATAGTTATATCCAAACGGACATAAAGGGGAGGTAACTGGTCTATAGATGCCTAGGCCCACTAATGTTACAGTTATATCCAAACGGACATAAAGGGGAGGTAACTGGTCTATAGATGTCTAGGCTCACTAATGTTATAGTTATATCCAAACGGACATAAAGGGGAGGTAACTGGTCTATAGATGTCTAGGCTCACTAATGTTATAGTTATATCCAAACGGACATAAAGGGGAGGTAACTGGTCTATAGATGGCTAGGCCCACTAACGTTATAGTTATATCCAAACGGACATAAAGGGGAGGTGACTGGTCTATAGATGTCTAGGCCCACTAATGTTATAGTTATATCTAAACGGACATAAAGGGGAGGTAACTGGTCTATAGATACCTAGGTCCACTAATGTTATAGTTATATCTAAACGGACATAAAGGGGAGGTAACTGGTCTATAGATGTCTAGGTCCACTAATGTTATAGTTATATCCAAACGGACATAAAGGGGAGGTAACTGGTCTATAGATACCTAGGTCCACTAATGTTATAGTTATATCCAAACGGACATAAAGGGAAGGTAACTGGTCTATAGATGTCTAGGCCCACTAATGTTATAGTTATATCTAAACAGACATAAAGGGGAGGTAACTGGTCTATAGATGTCTAGGCCCACTAATGTTATAGTTATATCTAAACAGACATAAAGGGGAGGTAACTGGTCTATAGATACCTAGGTCCACTAATGTTATAGTTATATCCAAACGGACATAAAGGGAAGGTAACTGGTCTATAGATGTCTAGGCCCACTAATGTTATAGTTATATCTAAACAGACATAAAGGGGAGGTAACTGGTCTATAGATGTCTAGGCCCACTAATGTTATAGTTATATCTAAACGGACATAAAGGGGAGGTAACTGGTCTATAGATGGCTAGGCCCACTAATGTTATAGTTATATCTAAACGGACATAAAGGGGAGGTAACTGGTCTATAGATGGCTAGGCCCACTAACGTTATAGTTATATCCAAACGGACATAAAGGGGAGGTGACTGGTCTATAGATGTCTAGGCCCACTAACGTTATAGTTATATCTAAACGGACATAAAGGGGAGGTAACTGGTCTATAGATACCTAGGTCCACTAATGTTATAGTTATATCTAAACGGACATAAAGGGGAGGTAACTGGTCTATAGATGTCTAGGTCCACTAATGTTACAGTTATATCTAAACGGACATAAAGGGGAGGCAACTGGTCTATAGATGTCTAGGCCCACTAATGTTACAGTTATATCCAAACGGACATAAAGGGGAGGTAACTGGTCTATAGATATCTAGGCCCACTAATGTTACAGTTATATCTAAACGGACATAAAGGGGAGGTAACTGGTCTATAGATGGCTAGGCCCAGTTATGTTACAGTTATATCTAAACGGACATAAAGGGGAGGTAACTGGTCTATAGATATCTAGGCCCACTAATGTTACAGTTATATCTAAACGGACATAAAGGGGAGGTAACTGGTCTATAGATATCTAGGCCCACTAATGTTACAGTTATATCTAAACGGACATAAAGGGGAGGTAACTGGTCTATAGATGGCTAGGCCCAGTAATGTTACAGTTATATCTAAACGGACATAAAGGGGAGGTAACTGGTCTATAGATATCTAGGCCCACTAATGTTATAGTTATATCTAAACGGACATAAAGGGGAGGTAACTGGTCTATAGATATCTAGGCCCACTAATGTTACAGTTATATCTAAACGGACATAAAGGGGAGGTAACTGGTCTATAGATGGCTAGGCCCAGTAATGTTACAGTTATATCTAAACGGACATAAAGGGGAGGTAACTGGTCTATAGATACCTAGGTCCACTAATGTTATAGTTATATCTAAACGGACATAAAGGGGAGGTAACTGGTCTATAGATACCTAGGTCCACTAATGTTATAGTTATATCTAAACGGACATAAAGGGGAGGTAACTGGTCTATAGATGTCTAGGTCCACTAATGTTACAGTTATATCTAAACGGACATAAAGGGGAGGTAACTGGTCTATAGATATCTAGGCCCACTAATGTTACAGTTATATCCAAACGGACATAAAGGGGAGGTAACAGGTCTATAGATGTCTAGGCCCACTAATGTTACAGTTATATCCAAACAGACATAAAGGGGAGGTAACTGGTCTATAGATGTCTAGGCCCACTAACGTTATAGTTATATCCAAACAGACAAAAAGGGGAGGTAACTGGTCTACAAATGCCTAGGTCCATTAACGTTATAGTTATATCCAAACGGACATAAAGGGGAGGTGACTGGTCTATAGATGTCTAGGCCCACTAATGTTATAGTTATATCTAAACGGACATAAAGGGGAGGTAACTGGTCTATAGATACCTAGGCCCACTAATGTTATAGTTATATCCAAACGGACATAAAGGGGAGGTAACTGGTCTATAGATGTCTAGGCCCACTAATGTTACAGTTATATCCGAACGGACATAAAGGGAAGGTAACTGGTCTATAGATGTCTAGGCCCACTAATGTTATAGTTATATCCAAACGGACATAAAGGGGAGGTAACTGGTCTATAGATGTCTAGGCCCACTAATGTTATAGTTATATAAAAACGGACATAAAGGGGAGGTAACAGGTCTATAGATGTCTAGGCCCACTAATGTTAAAGTTATATCCAAACGGACATAAAGGGGAGGTAACTGGTCTATAGATGTCTAGGCCCACTAATGTTATAGTTATATCTAAACGGTCATAAAGGGGAGGTAACTGGTCTATAGATGTCTAGGCCCACTAATGTTACAGTTATATCCAAACGGACATAAAGGGGAGGTAACTGGTCTACAGATGCCTAGGCCCACTAATGTTATAGTTATATACAAACGGACATAAAGGGGAGGTAACTGGTCTATAGATGTCTAGGCCCACTAATGTTATAGTAATATCTAAACGGACATAAAGGGGAGGTAACTGGTCTATAGATGTCTAGGCCCACTAATGTTATAGTTATATACAAACGGACATAAAGGGGAGGTAACTGGTCTATAGATACCTAGGTCCACTAATGTTATAGTTATATCTAAACGGACATAAAGGGGAGGTAACTGGTCTATAGATGTCTAGGCCCACTAATGTTATAGTTATATCCAAACGGACATAAAGGGGAGGTAACTGGTCTATAGATGTCTAGGCCCACTAATGTTATAGTTATATCCAAACGGACATAAAGGGGAGGTAACTGGTCTATAGATGTCTAGGCCCACTAATGTTATAGTTATATCCAAACGGACATAAAGGGGAGGTAACTGGTCTATAGATGTCTAGGCCCACTAATGTTATAGTTATATCCAAACGGACATAAAGGGGAGGTAACTGGTCTATAGATACCTAGGTCCACTAATGTTATAGTTATATCCAAACGGACATAAAGGGAAGGTAACTGGTCTATAGATGTCTAGGCCCACTAATGTTATAGTTATATCCAAACAGACATAAAGGGGAGGTAACTGGTCTATAGATGGCTAGGCCCACTAATGTTATAGTTATATCTAAACGGACATAAAGGGGAGGTAACTGGTCTATAGATGGCTAGGCCCACTAACGTTATAGTTATATCCAAACGGACATAAAGGGGAGGTGACTGGTCTATAGATGTCTAGGCCCACTAACGTTATAGTTATATCTAAACGGACATAAAGGGGAGGTAACTGGTCTATAGATACCTAGGTCCACTAATGTTATAGTTATATCTAAACGGACATAAAGGGGAGGTAACTGGTCTATAGATGTCTAGGTCCACTAATGTTACAGTTATATCTAAACGGACATAAAGGGGAGGCAACTGGTCTATAGATATCTAGGCCCAGTAATGTTACAGTTATATCTAAACGGACATAAAGGGGAGGTAACTGGTCTATAGATATCTAGGCCCACTAATGTTATAGTTATATCTAAACGGACATAAAGGGGAGGTAACTGGTCTATAGATGGCTAGGCCCAGTAATGTTACAGTTATATCTAAACGGACATAAAGGGGAGGTAACTGGTCTATAGATACCTAGGTCCACTAATGTTATAGTTATATCTAAACGGACATAAAGGGGAGGTAACTGGTCTATAGATACCTAGGTCCACTAATGTTATAGTTATATCTAAACGGACATAAAGGGGAGGTAACTAGTCTATAGATGTCTAGGTCCACTAATGTTACAGTTATATCTAAACGGACATAAAGGGGAGGCAACTGGTCTATAGATATCTAGGCCCACTAATGTTACAGTTATATCCAAACGGACATAAAGGGGAGGTAACTGGTCTATAGATGTCTAGGCCCACTAATGTTACAGTTATATCCAAACAGACATAAAGGGGAGGTAACTGGTCTATAGATGTCTAGGCCCACTAACGTTATAGTTATATCCAAACAGACAAAAAGGGGAGGTAACTGGTCTACAAATGCCTAGGTCCATTAACGTTATAGTTATATCCAAACGGACATAAAGGGGAGGTGACTGGTCTATAGATGTCTAGGCCCACTAATGTTATAGTTATATCTAAACGGACATAAAGGGGAGGTAACTGGTCTATAGATACCTAGGCCCACTAATGTTATAGTTATATCCAAACGGACATAAAGGGGAGGTAACTGGTCTATAGATGTCTAGGCCCACTAATGTTACAGTTATATCCGAACGGACATAAAGGGGAGGTAACTGGTCTATAGATGTCTAGGCCCACTAATGTTATAGTTATATCCAAACGGACATAAAGGGGAGGTAACTGGTCTATAGATGTCTAGGCCCACTAATGTTATAGTTATATAAAAACGGACATAAAGGGGAGGTAACTGGTCTATAGATGTCTAGGCCCACTAATGTTAAAGTTATATCCAAACGGACATAAAGGGGAGGTAACTGGTCTATAGATGTCTAGGCCCACTAATGTTATAGTTATATCTAAACGGTCATAAAGGGGAGGTAACTGGTCTATAGATGTCTAGGCCCACTAATGTTACAGTTATATCCAAACGGACATAAAGGGGAGGTAACTGGTCTACAGATGCCTAGGCCCACTAATGTTATAGTTATATACAAACGGACATAAAGGGGAGGTAACTGGTCTATAGATGTCTAGGCCCACTAATGTTATAGTAATATCTAAACGGACATAAAGGGGAGGTAACTGGTCTATAGATGTCTAGGCCCACTAATGTTATAGTTATATACAAACGGACATAAAGGGGAGGTAACTGGTCTATAGATACCTAGGTCCACTAATGTTATAGTTATATCTAAACGGACATAAAGGGGAGGTAACTGGTCTATAGATGTCTAGGCCCACTAATGTTATAGTTATATCCAAACGGACATAAAGGGGAGGTAACTGGTCTATAGATGTCTAGGCCCACTAATGTTATAGTTATATCCAAACGGACATAAAGGGGAGGTAACTGGTCTATAGATGTCTAGGCCCACTAATGTTATAGTTATATCCAAACGGACATAAAGGGGAGGTAACTGGTCTATAGATACCTAGGTCCACTAATGTTATATTTATATCTAAACGGACATAAAGGGGAGGTAACTGGTCTATAGATGTCTAGGCCCACTAATGTTATAGTTATATCCAAACGGACATAAAGGGGAGGTAACTGGTCTATAGATTTCTAGGCCCACTAATGTTATAGTTATATCCAAACGGACATAAAGGGGAGGTAACTGGTCTATAGATGTCTAGGCCCACTAATGTTATAGTTATATCCAAACGGACATAAAGGGGAGGTAACTGGTCTATAGATGTCTAGGCCCACTAATGTTATAGTTATAAACAAACGGACATAAAGGGGAGGTAACTGGTCTATAGATGTCTAGGCCATCTAATGTTATAGTTATATCCAAACGGACATAAAGGGGAGGTAACTGGTCTATAGATGTCTAGGCCCACTAATGTTATAGTTATATCCAAACGGACATAAAGGGGAGGTAACTGGTCTATAGATGTCTAGGCCCACTTATGTTATAGTTATATCTAAACGGACATAAAGGGGAGGTAACTGGTCTATAGATGTCTAGGCCCACTAATGTTATAGTTATATCCAGACGGACATAAAGGGGAGGCAACTGGTCTATAGATGTCTAGGCCCACTAATGTTATAGTTATAAACAAACGGACATAAAGGGGAGGTAACTGGTCTATAGATGGCTAGGTCCACTAATGTTATAGTTATATACAAACGGACATAAAGGGGAGGTAACTGGTCTATAGATGTCTAGACCCACTTGTGTTATAGATTTATCCAAACGGACATAAAGGGGAGGTAACTGGTCTATAGATGCTTAGACCCGCTTGTGTTATAGCAATTTCTTTTGCTTTGAATCAACGTGTTTTAAATGGAATACTGGTTCAATAAGAGATCTTTATTCACAACCATCCTCTTATTATCAGATTCAGATTGTCGGTTAAGTTGATCAAACATCGTTACGTTTTGGACAATGAGATATATTATGAGTAATGACAACATTATTAAAAAGGACATTTTTATTATAGTGTGAACTCAGAATACGATCTTCTAAAAATCTTTAATATTAAAATTAATATATACAATAATGTATATTTCATTCTATCATTATTGTCAGATGTTTGTGGACGGGGGCTTATTGTCTGGTCACACACGAATATAAGAAAATATTACAAGAATGAGTCGACGATGTTTGTATCAATGAATAATGGACAGGACATATTCCGAAGAATTGCTTCATTGGGAAATGTTCTATAGCCAAGCTGCTTGTACGCTTCTGAACAAACCTTATCAACTTGCTGGATGTGTTTAAAAAGAACACGCTGGCGCCACCTGTTGGCAGTAATGTCGGAATTTGTTCGTTTGGCGCACCAATAACAACCCGAACTGTCCACATTAGTCATTGTTAAACTCTTAACTGCAAGTTTTATTTCGGTTGTAAATTTCAAATTAATCAATGAAAATAATCTTCTGGAATATTCAACGGGATCATTTGCAAGTCTTTCGTATATTAATATTTTCAATCTCTGAGGATACCTTTCTCTTAATGAAAGAATAAACTTAGTTTCATTGATCATTAATTCACAAAGATCCTGCGCAAATAATGTGACAATCTCCCATTCCGTCGGTTTTAATGCCATTTGAGAGGCCAGTTTTCCTCTGGGATCCCTCGTCAAGTAGACGACCTTGAGGTTAGGCATCAGCTCGAGCAACACCTCGACCGCCTCGATGTGAAGTCGAATAGTTTTGATGATCCTGACTCCCGCTCGGCGACACTGTCCCTTCAGTAGCGATATGCACTCCGGAACTGCTTTAGAAGGGTCAGAATTTCGCCGTATACACGCTGCGTACTCATTTAAGTTGGTTGAGTATGCTTCTATAAACATGCTTCTAAGATCTTTGAGATTAACGCGATCAAAATCACATGTAAACCATCTATACAGTATTTCAGCTTTCATCCAAATTGTATCGCTTTCGTTGTAAAACCTGAAAACAAAAAATGGAACACTTTAAAAACATTAACATTATAACAAGGCACGATGTGTATCTGGAACTTATATAGGCCTATTGTATAGAGTCTAGCTTCAGCGATTTCCTTCAAGTATTTATCTTTTTAATTATTTATTTGGGTCATTATTTAGGAAAATGTGTGAACTGCTTAATATGAACAAATTCTAACGTTGATATAAAGTGTATGCTACAACTGTATAGGTTCATCACTTCCACTTATATTCGTTATTCGTTTCATAATATACTGTAACATCGGTTCTGTATATACATAAATGGATTCTTTTCTCCAGTCAAATATAACAGAGGACAGTTGAAAAAAACCCAGAGAATACCAAAGCGTCAACAAAACCATATTCCGAAATCAAAATCGGTTACACTTGGCGCAATATATGACCAAGGGAAATATTTACATGGAGACCCTTGTAAAAATAGTACAAGAGAATAAGACCATGTGTCTTATTGAAGAACATCTGCTTTTTAAAAAAAAAAAATTCCAAACGTGTCCTTTCTTCATAAAATGTATTTTTGATGAATTCTTCGCAGTGCAAATGTTTTTACTGTAGTGACTTCGCTACGAATATATAATGTTAAACAGATTGTGCCGTCCTACATCCTCGATCACCTTCGCTCTCTACATCCCTGGAATTATGTCATGGCAAAATCGAAGGCTCCGTGTGCACCACCTTGTTGATGAGGCAAGGAGACTGGTTCGACCCTTTGATGTACATCGAAAGAATCTCGTCGTCACATAACGGTAAAAATTGATAGGCTTTGAAGTCGGTTGCGGCTCTTTTGTAATCTTAAAATGGCAGGCATGCAGATTTGCGATTGGTCAGGATATTTTTTACATGAGCGTGTCTTCAGTTTTGCCATGACATATTCCAGGGTTGTAGAGAGCGTAGGTGATCGTAAAACCTGGATATCGAGGAAGACCGTCATAGTGATCTAGTTATAGGTTATATATGCAAATGTACATATTATGTAATCTTATCAGTTATATCAAATCGAGATGAACGCTATTTTAAAAGAAGATCCTGGGGTACACAATTCTTACCTTTCAGTTCTGTTGAGGAACACAACCCGCTCGCCCTTTTCCAGGGACTCTGACAGATATCGGAGTGGTTCGAAAGCGTAGAAGCTTTCATGAACATGCTGTATGATGTGCCCGGTCAAGGTCGAACCACTCCGCGGATGGGTGAATATCAGTACGTGCGGACAGGAGGGGCCGCTTAGGCCTTTACGTCGGATTCTTTGTAGTTTTTGTATCTGACGTTCCTTTTTAGTCTTTACTGTAATTGAAAATAAATAAAATATAATTTACTTTTATGCAATAATTGCAGTAATACTGTTACTCTCTGTTACAAATTAACTCATTGGTGTATCTAAACCTTCATCTGATGACAATCACTTCCTCCATTAAGTGTTATTACATCCGAAATTCCAATGCAGAATTCTTTATCAATTGTGTCCTTATGTACTGATGATACATCCATGATATCGATCGAAAGAAATTTTGAATGGCAGGCCTTAGTGAATGATATGGTATTATCTGTGATCCTGTCCTAGAACTATGGAACTCGGAATCACTTCGAATCTAATAATTTTATATTGATATTTTACATTTATTTCGACAAATATTTGAATCTAAGAGCTCCTTTTTCTTTTGCAAATAAGACTTATATTTCTATAAGTTTTGTCTATATCAATATGTTATCGATTTCATCGCTGTCAGCACTAAATTTCTCTATTGAAATGAAAGTTACAGTAATGGATATGTTTTGTCCTTTGAGACGCATTTATATAGCTGACAAGCTAACAATGCTTTGTCATCAATAGCAAGATGCGTTATAAGATAATAACAACATTCATTGCTTAAATACAAACAATATATAACAAATAAAACATATATAAATTATACCAATAAAACCTGATAAAGACTTCTGAAAATACCCTTAAGGTATAGATATCTCCAAATTAAGAGATATAATGAGCTGTATAACAATATAAGACTTATATTTCTATAAGTTTTGTCTATATCAATATGTTATCGATTTCATCGCTGTCAGCACTAAATTTCTCTATTGAAATGAAAGTTACAGTAATGGATATGTTTTGTCCTTTGAGACGCATTTATATAGCTGACAAGCTAACAATGCTTTGTCATCAATAGCAAGATGCGTTATAAGATAATAACAACATTCATTGCTTAAATACAAACAATATATAACAAATAAAACATATATAAATTATACCAATAAAACCTGATAAAGACTTCTGAAAATACCCTTAAGGTATAGATATCTCCAAATTAAGAGATATAATGAGCTGTATAACAATATAACATGCTTGCTATAATAATAATAATAATAATTCGAGGTTCTTATATACCGCTTTATCACAACTTGAAGGTCGCCTCAAAGCGGTTCACAAATTAATATTCGTGGTTATAGGGCCTTAGCAACTAGCCAATATCGTTCTCAACTACCTTGGGAGCATACAAGGGAGCACATGTTTTACCTGCTGTTGGGTTAGGTGTCGTGTACACATGTTTTACCTGCTATTGGGTTAGGTCTCGCCTGAACTATGTTCCGATGAATAGTTCGGCTATCGTTCCGAAGTACAGTGATATACATAGAACTTAAAACTATCACTGTCAAAATGGACAGAATCAGAAAACAGCTGTAGAAAATCTCCATCCTGGAATTCGAACCCATGTCAGATAACACATGTTTAAGGTGTTAGTCCAAGCTTGTGTTCCAGCAGATAGTTTCTGTCACATCTAACCACCAAATTTAATTGTTGATAAGTTGATGGCGAGCTTGGTTAACAACCCACTCAAATAGCACGGTATAACTGTATTTGTCCGGATAGGAAACGCTATAAACTGAGGTGTAGTTAAGTAAATCTTAGTACAACGACTCCATTTTGTATGTACATGTATCAGTCCATGTAATATACAGCATTCCGTTGGTTAGTAGAGATGTATTGTCTAGGCTAACTGCTCTATAGATTCTACTAATGACTGATCACAAGACAATGGTACACACACGGGCTGTTTATATCGGCTAGTGTTGACCGGTTCGTAATTCTGCCACGCTTAAATTTGATTTGGTCTGTCCGAAAATGTAGCAGTACACGTTTGTTTAAGCCATGTGTTGATGCTTCTGAAATCGATGAAAACATAAGACTTAAACTAAAGTTTTTTTAAAGCTTTAAAATAATAATGACAAATCTACCAGTAATTATAAAATGTATCTCGTGTCATTAAGCTTACTTATTTTGCTTTGTACACTTTGTTAGCTTGTCAAAATCTCTGTTTTTTTAAGATACTAAGCCGATTTAAAGTTTGTTCAAAAAAAAAAAAAATATATATATATATTAATAACAGTTGTTACCAGTAAGATTTTATACAAAACACACGTACCAAACAAATGTCACAAGGATACAGAAAAAATGGTACATAGTCAGCTTCAATTTAAAAGAAGTTTTGCTGTTATTAAAACCGCTCTAAACAATTATTCGTAAAAGAAATATTGAAACATAAGACGTGTTCAAAATACTTTTTCAAGATTCACCGTCTGTTGATTAACTCGGTTCTCACTTTGTGGATTGATGCTTATAATTACTTGGATGTGACCAAGATTTACATGGCGGGTGTCGTCGATGAAGCAGAAGACGCTTACCAGACGGAACACCTGGTCTTATTCCTTTAAACGAGAGTCTCCATGTAAATAATTCCTTCTTTAATATTTTGGCTCGAGTTTAATCGATTTTGATTTCGGATTATGGCTTTGTTGGTATTCTCTGATGTTTTTGTTCAAAGCATACATCAGTCACTTTAGTATATAACGAATCAAACATAACCATAGACAGGAGGACGGCAACGTACCGTAAACATTTTCACGGAAATGTTTGCATGTGTATGGCAATATCTAATGAGCCAAAACAAAGACTTTAATTCTTAATAAAGAGGTTAAACTTGTAAGCTAACACAAAATTGCAGATATGTGGAAGGTAACCCATTGAAATCGTCTTCCGTTATATTATTCTTCATGCATATGCATACCAGTAACATTAAAATGGAATAATTAAGTAGAGCTGTTGATGCTAGCTTTATATATAGTAGCTAGGATATTTAGTAATCAAATTAAAGCTGTCCTTACTGCGGTTGAAGAGGATTGGCAGTTTGTATCAAAACAACTTCATTTTTTGCATAAGTATTAGAGAATACTGAGGAACTAGATAATAAAGAGGAGTGGTAACAAATTAAATAAGTTGTTAAAGATAAACTATGAACCATGCCACTACTCAAAAGAGAAAGTATGCACAGTGGTTATTAAGATTACATCTAACATCGGGGTCTGGGCACATCAATAGAGTTTACATTCAATTAACATTAATAGATTTAACGTAAATATATCGGTTTATATTATATATAGAACTATGTGTACTCACCAGGCTATATGTTTCTAGAGAATTACAACTGTCAACATCAATGAAGTCGTGCAGTTATTTCTAAAAATAACATTTAAATGTCTTTGTGTTCATTTGATAAAAATATATTCTACACAAACAAAAGACCCTTCCCGGGATGGCCAGATCGTGTAACATAGCAGGTTCAGTAAATATACCAGATAATGACTGGTCAATATAAATCGACATTAAATCATCTTTTGTTTAAACAAACTATTTAACTCTGACAAAGATTTACATTGAAGTACTATCTAATGCTGGTACCTAATTGTCTATGTAAAGTACAACCATAGGCAGTTCCAATAGAATGTTTTGTTTTATTTTAATTTAAGATATGGCTTTGATCACCTACACTAAATTTCGGAACAATAAAACTAATTACTGTTCAAACATTGAAGGAGCACGTTATTTTATCGTTTCTCTGTCGGTGTTAAAACTTCAAAACTTTGTATGGACATGTTTCTTGTATATATATATATTTTTTTTTCGATACAGTTTTTTCCGTGTCCTACATCTTGGCATGCATTGCATTTAATGCCTAATTGTACGTTTCACGAAAAAGCATTGTCTGTCACGTGAGATTTACTATAAATATACTCTGATATAAACAATGCGGCATGGTCCCTTGCACAACAGAAAACATCGATGTATTGTGCCGTACGAGTGAACAGAAATTACTCTTCTGATAATAAAATTGACATCTGCACGCGCTTATATATAACATTTCGTATATCCGAAGTATTTTGTTTTCAAAAATATAATGCCAGTATTGACAAATGGTAAATATGTCATTTAGATTAATTTAACACAATAAAAAGTACTGATTCAAAATTATGAACCATATGATTTATTACATGTAATTTCATGTATGAAGACTTACAACAATGTTCATATATATAGATGTGGATGGTTGTTCGCCCCTATTATAGACATGGACATATTTCGAAGGTGATTTTCATTTCTGATTTTTATGTAGCCTAACTCACTGTACGCATTGCTGCACTGATGGTCTATTTTTATAACATGGCTATATTCTATACTCCTACGCCACCTGGTGGCTGTCTCCTTGGAGTTTGTTCTCTTCGTGCACCAGTAACATCCTGTCCTATCCAAATTCACGCGTGTGACCGTTCTGACAAACAATTGTAAATATTCAGTAAATTCTATACCTAAAAACTCAAACAGTTTTTTTGACATATCTATTGGATCTGCTGAGAGTCTCTCGTACATCAAAATTTTCAGCCGTGCAGCAAAATGTTTCCATATTTTAGCAATATATCTGGATTCTTCGTACATTTGTTTACACATAGTGTCCGCTTGAACTGCCACGATGTTCCATTCTGAGGGGTCTAAGACTGCCTGGGACGCAAGTCTTCCTCTTGGGTCTCTCACCAGATATACGACCTTTAGGCTTGGCAACCGTCGCAACAGAATTGGTATGGATTCCAAATTGTGTAATCGTACAGTTTTGATAGCTCTGACTCGGGCCTTTTCACACGTTTCACGTAGAAGATATATACATCGGGGCAAAAGATCGTAACGGTATCGTTTCAGACACTTGGCGTATCCTTGTAAATTAGTCGAATAGGACTCGATGAATTGACTTTTAAGATCTTTGACGTTGACACGACAGAAATCACAGGTAAACCACCTGTACAATATGTCTGCTTCCGCCCACACAGCATCTCCTGAGTTGTACATACTAAAACAGAGGGAAGAACAGAAACGAAACCCTCAGTTATATATAAAGGAGGTACTGTGAACACCAAACCCTCAGTTATATATAAAGGAGGTTACTGTGAACACAAAACCCTCAGTTATATATAAAGGAGGTTACTGTGAACACAAAACACTCAGTTATATATACAGGAGGTTACTGTCAACACAAAACCCTCAGTTATATATAAAGGAGGTTACTGTCAACACAAAACCCTCAGTTGTATATAAAGGAGGTTACTGTAAACACAAAACCCTCAGTTATATATAAAGGAGGTACTGTGAACACCAAACCCTCAGTTATATATAAAGAGGGGTTACTGTGAACACGAAACCCTGAGTTATATATAAAGGAGGTACTGTGAACACCAAACCCTCAGTTATATATTTAGGGGGTTACTGTGAACACAAAAACCTCATCTAAATATTGTGTACCTAAATAAGCGCACTCATAATTCAACGCTTTGAGGGTATGCAGACGTTTTTGCACAATATTGAGTTCGCACATTCAACATCAGAATATTTTGAAATTAGCAGTATTACAATTTATTAAAACAAACTATAGCGACCAGGTATAGCTATAAACATCGACCGGGTACAAGTAAGATTATCACGGTGCCGTGTTTATTTTGAAACTGGCTTCACTATACAGGTGAGTTGACAGTGCTACCTGACCAATAATGTTTTGAACACTTAACCAGTCGAAACGCTAAACATTTAACTTCGCGAACCCTTCCTTTGGTTCATAAACAGAAATCGCACAACTGTATCAACCAATCAGCAAGTGTTTCGTACATTTGAAGTTCCCATGTTAAATAAGTTCAGGCTATTTACAGGGAAGCTGAGGAGGTTTAATAAGGAAATAAAGAGTGTTTTGTAAGGATAATGTACAGGTACTTACCCTTTGAAAAACAAATGTATTATTTTAATATGTTTCCATGTTTATATGTGGTTTTACACAGGGCCAAAAACTATTGGGGCGTTTCCGTCAGTAACACCGTTTCCGTCAGTAACACCGTTTCCGTTTAGTAACACCGTTTTTGCTTATAAACTTCCCGTGGTCAACTTACCGACACTGTTACACTCCAATAGGTCGCTTATCATCCAAAACTCGTTTTGTTGCAAAATCTATACACTGTTCACTTGTGTTGAACTTCAAATATTAAAGCTACTTGCTGAAGTGTTTGATAATACGATATTGTAAATTACATTTGTAGGTAAGTGCTCGAAATCTACGCATTAATTGCGGTATTACAGACATCAAGGACCTACCGTTGTGTGCCATTCAGATAGAGGACCGGATGTCCAAGCTGCATCGACTCTCCTACAAATCGGAGTGGTTCAAACGCATAGAAGCTGTTCTTGGTCTTCTGAATGATATCGCCAGTTAAGGTCGAACCACTGCGTGGATGAGTGACGATTAAAACGTGTGATACCTGCCCTTGGGACTGGAACAGCTGACGTTCACGCATGGACCCTGGCGATTTGTTAACACACATGGCTGAAATAGAAATCACAACACTTGACAGGCCCAAATGGGAAGTATGATTTTTTAAGAAGTTTCACTTCACAGTGTCTGCACAAATGGTCGAAATGAAACGACAATAAATATATTACAAGGTACGAAAAGGGCGTCGCTGTCGACTATACAATCCAAGTTTCAAACAATATAATCCAAAAATGTAGAACTTATCACAACATTTCTGTTGAAATAAACTAAATATAAATAAATAAATAGCGAAGGAACAATATAATTGTATTCCGAACTCAAAACCGATAACACTTAGGACAAAATATGAACAAAGGAAATATTTACACGGAAACATTTTAGAAAGTACAAGAAAATAAGACGAGGTATTTCGGAAGAATAAGCGTTCTCTTCTTGATCGACGACACCTGCCTGCAAATATACATTATATCATATCCAAGTAAATGTCACGTCCTCAAAGTATTGGGGTAATTGTCGTGTACACATATATTACCTCTAATTGGGTTAGGTCTCGTGTACACATATATTACCTCTAATTGGGTTAGGTCACGTGTACACATATATTACCTCTAATAGAGTTAGGTCTCGTGTACACATATATTACCTCTAATTGGATTAGGTCTCGTGTACACATATATTACCTCTAATAGAGTTAGGTCTCGTGTACACATATATTACCTCTAATTGGATTAGGTCTCGTGTACACATATATTACCTCTAATTGAGTTAGGTCTCGTGTACACATATATTACCTCTAATTGGGTTAGGTCACGTGTACACATATATTACCTCTAATAGAGTTAGGTCTCGTGTACACATATATTACCTCTAATTGGATTAGGTCTCGTGTACACATATATTACCTCTAATTGAGTTAGGTCTCGTGTACACATATATTACCTCTAATAGAGTTAGGTCACGTGTACACATATATTACCTCTAAGTGGATTAGGTCTCGTGTACACATATATTACCTCTAATTGGGTTAGGTCTCGTGTACACATATATTACCTCTAATTGGATTAGGTCTCGTGTACACATATATTACCTCTAATTGAGTTAGGTCTCGTGTACACATATATTACCTCTAATAGAGTTAGGTCACGTGTACACATATATTACCTCTAATTGGGTTAGGTCACGTGTACGCATATATTACCTCTAATTGAATTATGTCACGTGTAAACTTGTTTTACCTGCTAATTGCTTCGGTGTCGTGTACACATGTTTTATCGGCTGTTGGATTAGGTCACGTGTACACATGTTTAACCTGCTGTTGGGTTAGGTCTCGTGTACACATGTTTTACCTGCTATTGGGTTAGGTATCGTGTACACATGTTTTACCTGCTATTGGGCTAGGTCACGTGTACACATGTTTTACCTGCTATTGGGTTAGGTCACGTGTACACATGTTTTACCTGTAATTGGGTTAGGTCTCGTGTACACATGTTTTACCTGCTATTGGGTTAGGTCTCGTGTACACATGTTTTATCTGCTGTTGGGTAAAGTCTGGTGTACACATGTTTTACCTGTAATTGGGTTAGGTCTCGTGTACACATGTTTTACCTACTATTGGATTGGTCACGTGTACACATGTTTACCTGTAATTGTGTTAGGTCTCGTGTACACATCTTTTACCTGCTATTGGATTAGGTCAATTGTACACATGTTTTACCTATAATTGGGTTAGGTCTCGTGCACATATATTTAACCTGCTGTTTGGTACATGTAAGGTCTCGTGTACATATATTTTACCTGCTGTTTGGTAAGGTCTCGTGTACACATGTTTTACCTGTAATTGGGTTAGGTCTCGTGTACAGATATTTAACCTGCTGTTTGGTTAGGTCTCGTGTACATATATTTTACCTGCTGTTTGGTAAGGTCTCGTGCACATATATTTTACCTGCTGTTTGGTAAGGTCTCGTGCACATATATTTTACCTGCTGTTTGGTTAGGTCTCGTGTACATATATTTTACCTGCTGTTTGGTAAGGTCTCGTGCACATATATTTTACCTGCTGTTTGGTAAGGTCTCGTGCACATATATTTTACCTGCTGTTTGGTAAGGTCTCGTGCACATATATTTTACCTGCTGTTTGGTAAGGTCACGTGTACATATATTTTACCTGCTGTTTGGTAAGGTCTCGTGTACATATATTTTATCTGCTATTGGGTTAGGTCTCGTGTACACATGTTTTATCTGCTATTGGGTTAGGTCTCGTGTACACATGTTTTATCTGCTATTGGGTTAGGTCTCGTGTACATATATTTTATCTGCTATTGGATTAGGTCTCGTGTACACATGTTTTACCTGCTATTGGGCTAGGTCTCGTGTACATATATTTTACCTGCTGTTTGGTAAGGTATCGTGTACATATATTTTACCTGCTGTTTGGTAAGGTATCGTGTACATATATTTTACCTGCTATTGGATTGGGTCTCGTGTACACATGTTTTACCTGCTATTGGGCTAGGTCTCGTGTACATATATTTTACCTGCTGTTTGGTAAGGTATCGTGTACATATATTTTACCTGCTGTTTGGTAAAGTATCGTGTACATATATTTTACCTGCTATTGGATTAGGTCTCGTGTACATATATTTTACCTGCTGTTTGGTAAGGTATCGTGTACATATATTTTACCTGCTGTTTGGTAAGGTCTCGTGTACATATATTTTACCTGCTGTTTGGTTAGGTGTCGTGTACACATGTTTTACCTGTAATTGGGTTAGGTGTCGTGTACACATGTTTTACCTGCTGTTTGGTTAGGTCTCGTGTACACATGTTTTACCTGCTGTTTGGTTAGGTCTCGTGTACACATGTTTTACCTGCTGTTTGGTTAGGTCTCGTGTACACATGTTTTACCTGCTGTTTGGTTAGGTCTCGTGTGCACATGTTTTACCTGCTGTTTGGTTAGGTCACGTGTACACATGTTTTACCTGCTGTTTGGTTAGGTCTCGTGTACACATGTTTTACCTGCTGTTTGGTTAGGTCTCGTGTACACATGTTTTACCTGCTGTTTGGTAAGTTCTCGTGTACACATGTTTTACCTGCTGTTTGGTAAGGTCTCGTGTACACATGTTTTACCTGCTGTTTGGTAAGGTCACGTGTACATATATTTTACCTGCTGTTTGGTAAGGTCTCGTGTACATATATTTTACCTGCTGTTTGGTAAGGTCTCGTGTACATATATTTTACCTGCTGTTTGGTAAGGTCTCGTGTACATATATTTTACCTGCTGTTTGGTAAGGTCTCGTGTACATATATTTTACCTGCTGTTTGGTTAGGTCTCGTGTACATATATTTTACCTGCTGTTTGGTTAGGTCTCGTGTACATATATTTAACCTGCTGTTTGGTAAGGTCTCGTGTACATATATTTTACCTGCTGTTTGGTTAAGTCTCGTGTACATATATTTTACCTGCTGTTTGGTAAGGTCACGTGTACACATGTTTTACCTGCTATTGGACAAGGTCTCGTGTACACATGTTTTACCTGCTATTGGGCTAGGTCTCGTGTACATATATTTTACCTGCTGTTTGGTAAGGTATCGTGTACATATATTTTACCTGCTGTTTGGTAAGGTATCGTGTACATATATTTTACCTGCTATTGGATTAGGTCTCGTGTACATATATTTTACCTGCTGTTTGGTAAGGTATCGTGTACATATATTTTACCTGCTGTTTGGTAAGGTCTCGTGTACATATATTTTACCTGCTGTTTGGTTAGGTGTCGTGTACACATGTTTTACCTGTAATTGGGTTAGGTGTCGTGTACACATGTTTTACCTGCTGTTTGGTTAGGTCTCGTGTACACATGTTTTACCTGCTGTTTGGTTAGGTCTCGTGTACACATGTTTTACCTGCTGTTTGGTTAGGTCTCGTGTACACATGTTTTACCTGCTGTTTGGTTAGGTCTCGTGTGCACATGTTTTACCTGCTGTTTGGTTAGGTCTCGTGTACACATGTTTTACCTGCTGTTTGGTTAGGTCTCGTGTACACATGTTTTACCTGCTGTTTGGTTAGGTCTCGTGTACACATGTTTTACCTGCTGTTTGGTAAGGTCTCGTGTACACATGTTTTACCTGCTGTTTGGTAAGGTCTCGTGTACACATGTTTTACCTGCTGTTTGGTAAGGTCACGTGTACATATATTTTACCTGCTGTTTGGTAAGGTCTCGTGTACATATATTTTACCTGCTGTTTGGTAAGGTCTCGTGTACATATATTTTACCTGCTGTTTGGTAAGGTCTCGTGTACATATATTTTACCTGCTGTTTGGTTAGGTCTCGTGTACATATATTTTACCTGCTGTTTGGTTAGGTCTCGTGTACATATATTTAACCTGCTGTTTGGTAAGGTCTCGTGTACATATATTTTACCTGCTGTTTGGTTAAGTCTCGTGTACATATATTTTACCTGCTGTTTGGTAAGGTCACGTGTACACATGTTTTACCTGCTGTTTGATAAGGTCACGTGTACACATATTTTACCTGCTGTTTGGTAAGGTCTCGTGTACATATATTTTACCTGTTGTTTGGTAAGGTCACGTGTACATATATTTTACCTGCTGTTTGGTAAGGTCTCGTGTACATATATTTTACCTGCTGTTTGGTTAGGTCTCGTGTACATATATTTTACCTGCTGTTTGGTTAGGTCTCGTGTACATATATTTAACCTGCTGTTTGGTAAGGTCTCGTGTACATATATTTTACCTGCTGTTTGGTTAAGTCTCGTGTACATATATTTTACCTGCTGTTTGGTAAGGTCACGTGTACACATGTTTTACCTGCTGTTTGGTAAGGTCACGTGTACACATATTTTACCTGCTGTTTGGTAACGTCACGTGTACACATATTTTACCTGCTATTTGGTAAGGTCTCGTGTACATATATTTTACCTGCTGTTTGGTAAGGTCTCGTGTACATATATTTTACCTGCTGTTTGGTAAGGTCTCGTGTACATATATTTTACCTGCTGTTTGGTTAGGTCTCGTGTACATATATTTTACCTGCTGTTTGGTTAGGTCTTGTGTACATATATTTAACCTGCTGTTTGGTAAGGTCTCGTGTACATATATTTTACCTGCTGTTTGGTTAAGTTTCGTGTACATATATTTTACCTGCTGTTTGGTAAGGTCACGTGTACACATGTTTTACCTGCTGTTTGGTAAGGTCACGTGTACATATATTTTACCTGCTGTTTGGTAAGGTCTCGTATACATATATTTTATCTGCTATTGGGTTAGGTCTCGTGTACACATGTTTTATCTGCTATTGGGTTAGGTCTCGTGTACACATGTTTTATCTGCTATTGGGTTAGGTCTCGTGTACATATATTTTATCTGCTATTGGATTAGGTCTCGTGTACACATGTTTTACCTGCTATTGGGCTAGGTCTCGTGTACATATATTTTACCTGCTGTTTGGTAAGGTATCGTGTACATATATTTTACCTGCTGTTTGGTAAGGTATCGTGTACATATATTTTACCTGCTATTGGATTAGGTCTCGTGTACACATGTTTTACCTGCTATCGGGCTAGGTCTCGTGTACATATATTTTACCTGCTGTTTGGTAAGGTATCGTGTACATATATTTTACCTGCGGTTTGGTAAGGTATCGTGTACATATATTTTACCTGCTATTGGATTAGGTCTCGTGTACATATATTTTACCTGCTGTTTGGTAAGGTATCGTGTACATATATTTTACCTGCTGTTTGGTTAAGTCTCGTGTACATATATTTTACCTGCTGTTTGGTAAGGTCACGTGTACACATGTTTTACCTGCTGTTTGATAAGGTCACGTGTACACATATTTTACCTGCTGTTTGGTAAGGTCTCGTGTACATATATTTTACCTGTTGTTTGGTAAGGTCTCGTGTACATATATTTTACCTGCTGTTTGGTAAGGTCTCGTGTACATATATTTTACCTGCTGTTTGGTTAGGTCTCGTGTACATATATTTTACCTGCTGTTTGGTTAGGTCTCGTGTACATATATTTAACCTGCTGTTTGGTAAGGTCTCGTGTACATATATTTTACCTGCTGTTTGGTTAAGTCTCGTGTACATATATTTTACCTGCTGTTTGGTAAGGTCACGTGTACACATGTTTTACCTGCTGTTTGGTAAGGTCACGTGTACACATATTTTACCTGCTGTTTGGTAAGGTATCGTGTACATATATTTTACCTGCTGTTTGGTAAGGTCTCGTGTACATATATTTTACCTGCTGTTTGGTTAGGTGTCGTGTACACATGTTTTACCTGTAATTGGGTTAGGTGTCGTGTACACATGTTTTACCTGCTGTTTGGTTAGGTCTCGTGTACACATGTTTTACCTGCTGTTTGGTTAGGTCTCGTGTACACACGTTTTACCTGCTGTTTGGTTAGGTCTCGTGTACACATGTTTTACCTGCTGTTTGGTTAGGTCTCGTGTGCACATGTTTTACCTGCTGTTTGGTTAGGTCTCGTGTACACATGTTTTACCTGCTGTTTGGTTAGGTCTCGTGTACACATGTTTTACCTGCTGTTTGGTTAGGTCTCGTGTACACATGTTTTACCTGCTGTTTGGTAAGGTCTCGTGTACACATGTTTTACCTGCTGTTTGGTAAGGTCTCGTGTACACATGTTTTACCTGCTGTTTGGTAAGGTCACGTGTACATATATTTTACCTGCTGTTTGGTAAGGTCTCGTGTACATATATTTTACCTGCTGTTTGGTAAGGTCTCGTGTACATATATTTTACCTGCTGTTTGGTAAGGTCTCGTGTACATATATTTTACCTGCTGTTTGGTTAGGTCTCGTGTACATATATTTTACCTGCTGTTTGGTTAGGTCTCGTGTACATATATTTAACCTGCTGTTTGGTAAGGTCTCGTGTACATATATTTTACCTGCTGTTTGGTTAAGTCTCGTGTACATATATTTTACCTGCTGTTTGGTAAGGTCACGTGTACACATGTTTTACCTGCTGTTTGATAAGGTCACGTGTACACATATTTTACCTGCTGTTTGGTAAGGTCTCGTGTACATATATTTTACCTGTTGTTTGGTAAGGTCACGTGTACATATATTTTACCTGCTGTTTGGTAAGGTCTCGTGTACATATATTTTACCTGCTGTTTGGTTAGGTCTCGTGTACATATATTTTACCTGCTGTTTGGTTAGGTCTCGTGTACATATATTTAACCTGCTGTTTGGTAAGGTCTCGTGTACATATATTTTACCTGCTGTTTGGTTAAGTCTCGTGTACATATATTTTACCTGCTGTTTGGTAAGGTCACGTGTACACATGTTTTACCTGCTGTTTGGTAAGGTCACGTGTACACATATTTTACCTGCTGTTTGGTAACGTCACGTGTACACATATTTTACCTGCTATTTGGTAAGGTCTCGTGTACATATATTTTACCTGCTGTTTGGTCAGGTCTCGTGTACATATATTTTACCTGCTGTTTGGTAAGGTCTCGTGTACATATATTTTACCTGCTGTTTGGTTAGGTCTCGTGTACATATATTTTACCTGCTGTTTGGTTAGGTCTTGTGTACATATATTTAACCTGCTGTTTGGTAAGGTCTCGTGTACATATATTTTACCTGCTGTTTGGTTAAGTTTCGTGTACATATATTTTACCTGCTGTTTGGTAAGGTCACGTGTACACATGTTTTACCTGCTGTTTGGTAAGGTCACGTGTACATATATTTTACCTGCTGTTTGGTAAGGTCTCGTATACATATATTTTATCTGCTATTGGGTTAGGTCTCGTGTACACATGTTTTATCTGCTATTGGGTTAGGTCTCGTGTACACATGTTTTATCTGCTATTGGGTTAGGTCTCGTGTACATATATTTTATCTGCTATTGGATTAGGTCTCGTGTACACATGTTTTACCTGCTATTGGGCTAGGTCTCGTGTACATATATTTTACCTGCTGTTTGGTAAGGTCTCGTGTACATATATTTTACCTGCTGTTTGGTAAGGTCTCGTGTACATATATTTTACCTGCTGTTTGGTTAGGTCTTGTGTACATATATTTAACCTGCTGTTTGGTAAGGTCTCGTGTACATATATTTTACCTGCTGTTTGGTTAAGTTTCGTGTACATATATTTTACCTGCTGTTTGGTAAGGTCACGTGTACACATGTTTTACCTGCTGTTTGGTAAGGTCACGTGTACATATATTTTACCTGCTGTTTGGTAAGGTCTCGTATACATATATTTTATCTGCTATTGGGTTAGGTCTCGTGTACACATGTTTTATCTGCTATTGGGTTAGGTCTCGTGTACACATGTTTTATCTGCTATTGGGTTAGGTCTCGTGTACATATATTTTATCTGCTATTGGATTAGGTCTCGTGTACACATGTTTTACCTGCTATTGGGCTAGGTCTCGTGTACATATATTTTACCTGCTGTTTGGTAAGGTCTCGTGTACATATATTTTACCTGCTGTTTGGTAAGGTCTCGTGTACATATATTTTACCTGCTGTTTGGTTAGGTGTCGTGTACACATGTTTTACCTGTAATTGGGTTAGGTGTCGTGTACACATGTTTTACCTGCTGTTTGGTTAGGTCTCGTGTACACATGTTTTACCTGCTGTTTGGTTAGGTCTCGTGTACACATGTTTTACCTGCTGTTTGGTTAGGTCTCGTGTACACATGTTTTACCTGCTGTTTGGTTAGGTCTCGTGTGCACATGTTTTACCTGCTGTTTGGTTAGGTCTCGTGTACACATGTTTTACCTGCTGTTTGGTTAGGTCTCGTGTACACATGTTTTACCTGCTGTTTGGTTAGGTCTCGTGTACACATGTTTTACCTGCTGTTTGGTAAGGTCTCGTGTACACATGTTTTACCTGCTGTTTGGTAAGGTCTCGTGTACACATGTTTTACCTGCTGTTTGGTAAGGTCACGTGTACATATATTTTACCTGCTGTTTGGTAAGGTCTCGTGTACATATATTTTACCTGCTGTTTGGTAAGGTCTCGTGTACATATATTTTACCTGCTGTTTGGTAAGGTCTCGTGTACATATATTTTACCTGCTGTTTGGTTAGGTCTCGTGTACATATATTTTACCTGCTGTTTGGTTAGGTCTCGTGTACATATATTTAACCTGCTGTTTGGTAAGGTCTCGTGTACATATATTTTACCTGCTGTTTGGTTAAGTCTCGTGTACATATATTTTACCTGCTGTTTGGTAAGGTCACGTGTACACATGTTTTACCTGCTGTTTGATAAGGTCACGTGTACACATATTTTACCTGCTGTTTGGTAAGGTCTCGTGTACATATATTTTACCTGTTGTTTGGTAAGGTCACGTGTACATATATTTTACCTGCTGTTTGGTAAGGTCTCGTGTACATATATTTTACCTGCTGTTTGGTTAGGTCTCGTGTACATATATTTTACCTGCTGTTTGGTTAGGTCTCGTGTACATATATTTAACCTGCTGTTTGGTAAGGTCTCGTGTACATATATTTTACCTGCTGTTTGGTTAAGTCTCGTGTACATATATTTTACCTGCTGTTTGGTAAGGTCACGTGTACACATGTTTTACCTGCTGTTTGGTAAGGTCACGTGTACACATATTTTACCTGCTGTTTGGTAACGTCACGTGTACACATATTTTACCTGCTATTTGGTAAGGTCTCGTGTACATATATTTTACCTGCTGTTTGGTCAGGTCTCGTGTACATATATTTTACCTGCTGTTTGGTAAGGTCTCGTGTACATATATTTTACCTGCTGTTTGGTTAGGTCTCGTGTACATATATTTTACCTGCTGTTTGGTTAGGTCTTGTGTACATATATTTAACCTGCTGTTTGGTAAGGTCTCGTGTACATATATTTTACCTGCTGTTTGGTTAAGTTTCGTGTACATATATTTTACCTGCTGTTTGGTAAGGTCACGTGTACACATGTTTTACCTGCTGTTTGGTAAGGTCACGTGTACATATATTTTACCTGCTGTTTGGTAAGGTCTCGTATACATATATTTTATCTGCTATTGGGTTAGGTCTCGTGTACACATGTTTTATCTGCTATTGGGTTAGGTCTCGTGTACACATGTTTTATCTGCTATTGGGTTAGGTCTCGTGTACATATATTTTATCTGCTATTGGATTAGGTCTCGTGTACACATGTTTTACCTGCTATTGGGCTAGGTCTCGTGTACATATATTTTACCTGCTGTTTGGTAAGGTATCGTGTACATATATTTTACCTGCTGTTTGGTAAGGTATCGTGTACATAAATTTTACCTGCTATTGGATTAGGTCTCGTGTACACATGTTTTACCTGCTATCGGGCTAGGTCTCGTGTACATATATTTTACCTGCTGTTTGGTAAGGTATCGTGTACATATATTTTACCTGCGGTTTGGTAAGGTATCGTGTACATATATTTTACCTGCTATTGGATTAGGTCTCGTGTACATATATTTTACCTGCTGTTTGGTAAGGTATCGTGTACATATATTTTACCTGCTGTTTGGTTAAGTCTCGTGTACATATATTTTACCTGCTGTTTGGTAAGGTCACGTGTACACATGTTTTACCTGCTGTTTGATAAGGTCACGTGTACACATATTTTACCTGCTGTTTGGTAAGGTCTCGTGTACATATATTTTACCTGTTGTTTGGTAAGGTCTCGTGTACATATATTTTACCTGCTGTTTGGTAAGGTCTCGTGTACATATATTTTACCTGCTGTTTGGTTAGGTCTCGTGTACATATATTTTACCTGCTGTTTGGTTAGGTCTCGTGTACATATATTTAACCTGCTGTTTGGTAAGGTCTCGTGTACATATATTTTACCTGCTGTTTGGTTAAGTCTCGTGTACATATATTTTACCTGCTGTTTGGTAAGGTCACGTGTACACATGTTTTACCTGCTGTTTGGTAAGGTCACGTGTACACATATTTTACCTGCTGTTTGGTAACGTCACGTGTACACATATTTTACCTGCTATTTGGTAAGGTCTCGTGTACATATATTTTACCTGCTGTTTGGTAAGGTCTCGTGTACATATATTTTACCTGCTGTTTGGTAAGGTCTCGTGTACATATATTTTACCTGCTGTTTGGTTAGGTCTCGTGTACATATATTTTACCTGCTGTTTGGTTAGGTCTTGTGTACATATATTTAACCTGCTGTTTGGTAAGGTCTCGTGTACATATATTTTACCTGCTGTTTGGTTAAGTTTCGTGTACATATATTTTACCTGCTGTTTGGTAAGGTCACGTGTACACATGTTTTACCTGCTGTTTGGTAAGGTCACGTGTACATATATTTTACCTGCTGTTTGGTAAGGTCTCGTATACATATATTTTATCTGCTATTGGGTTAGGTCTCGTGTACACATGTTTTATCTGCTATTGGGTTAGGTCTCGTGTACACATGTTTTATCTGCTATTGGGTTAGGTCTCGTGTACATATATTTTATCTGCTATTGGATTAGGTCTCGTGTACACATGTTTTACCTGCTATTGGGCTAGGTCTCGTGTACATATATTTTACCTGCTGTTTGGTAAGGTATCGTGTACATATATTTTACCTGCTGTTTGGTAAGGTATCGTGTACATAAATTTTACCTGCTATTGGATTAGGTCTCGTGTACACATGTTTTACCTGCTATCGGGCTAGGTCTCGTGTACATATATTTTACCTGCTGTTTGGTAAGGTATCGTGTACATATATTTTACCTGCGGTTTGGTAAGGTATCGTGTACATATATTTTACCTGCTATTGGATTAGGTCTCGTGTACATATATTTTACCTGCTGTTTGGTAAGGTATCGTGTACATATATTTTACCTGCTGTTTGGTTAAGTCTCGTGTACATATATTTTACCTGCTGTTTGGTAAGGTCACGTGTACACATGTTTTACCTGCTGTTTGATAAGGTCACGTGTACACATATTTTACCTGCTGTTTGGTAAGGTCTCGTGTACATATATTTTACCTGTTGTTTGGTAAGGTCTCGTGTACATATATTTTACCTGCTGTTTGGTAAGGTCTCGTGTACATATATTTTACCTGCTGTTTGGTTAGGTCTCGTGTACATATATTTTACCTGCTGTTTGGTTAGGTCTCGTGTACATATATTTAACCTGCTGTTTGGTAAGGTCTCGTGTACATATATTTTACCTGCTGTTTGGTTAAGTCTCGTGTACATATATTTTACCTGCTGTTTGGTAAGGTCACGTGTACACATGTTTTACCTGCTGTTTGGTAAGGTCACGTGTACACATATTTTACCTGCTGTTTGGTAACGTCACGTGTACACATATTTTACCTGCTATTTGGTAAGGTCTCGTGTACATATATTTTACCTGCTGTTTGGTAAGGTCTCGTGTACATATATTTTACCTGCTGTTTGGTAAGGTCTCGTGTACATATATTTTACCTGCTGTTTGGTTAGGTCTCGTGTACATATATTTTACCTGCTGTTTGGTTAGGTCTTGTGTACATATATTTAACCTGCTGTTTGGTAAGGTCTCGTGTACATATATTTTACCTGCTGTTTGTTAAGTTTCGTGTACATATATTTTACCTGCTGTTTGGTAAGGTCACGTGTACACATGTTTTACCTGCTGTTTGGTAAGGTCACGTGTACATATATTTTACCTGCTGTTTGGTAAGGTCTCGTATACATATATTTTATCTGCTATTGGGTTAGGTCTCGTGTACACATGTTTTATCTGCTATTGGGTTAGGTCTCGTGTACACATGTTTTATCTGCTATTGGGTTAGGTCTCGTGTACATATATTTTATCTGCTATTGGATTAGGTCTCGTGTACACATGTTTTACCTGCTATTGGGCTAGGTCTCGTGTACATATATTTTAACTGCTGTTTGGTTAGGTATCGTGTACATATATTTTACCTGCTGTTTGGTAAGGTATCGTGTACATATATTTTACCTGCTATTGGATTAGGTCTCGTGTACACATGTTTTACCTGCTATCGGGCTAGGTCTCGTGTACATATATTTTACCTGCTGTTTGGTAAGGTATCGTGTACATATATTTTACCTGCGGTTTGGTAAGGTATCGTGTACATATATTTTACCTGCTGTTTGGTAAGGTATCGTGTACATATATTTTACCTGCTATTGGATTAGGTCTCGTGTACATATATTTTACCTGCTGTTTGGTAAGGTATCGTGTACATATATTTTACCTGCTGTTTGGTAAGGTCTCGTGTACATATATTTTACCTGCTGTTTGGTTAGGTGTCGTGTACACATGTTTTACCTGTAATTGGGTTAGGTCTCGTGTACATATATTTTACCTGCTGTTTGGTAAGGTCACGTGTACACATGTTTTACCTGCTGTTTGGTAAGGTCACGTGTACACATATTTTACCTGCTGTTTGGTAACGTCACGTGTACACCTATTTTACCTGCTATTTGGTAAGGTCTCGTGTACATATATTTTACCTGCTGTTTGGTAAGGTCTCGTGTACATATATTTTACCTGCTGTTTGGTAAGGTCTCGTGTACATATATTTTACCTGCTGTTTGGTTAGGTCTCGTGTACATATATTTTACCTGCTGTTTGGTTAGGTCTTGTGTACATATATTTAACCTGCTGTTTGGTAAGGTCTCGTGTACATATATTTTACCTGCTGTTTGGTTAAGTTTCGTGTACATATATTTTACCTGCTGTTTGGTAAGGTCACGTGTACACATGTTTTACCTGCTGTTTGGTAAGGTCACGTGTACATATATTTTACCTGCTGTTTGGTAAGGTCTCGTATACATATATTTTATCTGCTATTGGGTTAGGTCTCGTGTACACATGTTTTATCTGCTATTGGGTTAGGTCTCGTGTACACATGTTTTATCTGCTATTGGGTTAGGTCTCGTGTACATATATTTTATCTGCTATTGGATTAGGTCTCGTGTACACATGTTTTACCTGCTATTGGGCTAGGTCTCGTGTACATATATTTTACCTGCTGTTTGGTAAGGTATCGTGTACATATATTTTACCTGCTGTTTGGTAAGGTATCGTGTACATATATTTTACCTGCTATTGGATTAGGTCTCGTGTACACATGTTTTACCTGCTATCGGGCTAGGTCTCGTGTACATATATTTTACCTGCTGTTTGGTAAGGTATCGTGTACATATATTTTACCTGCGGTTTGGTAAGGTATCGTGTACATATATTTTACCTGCTATTGGATTAGGTCTCGTGTACATATATTTTACCTGCTGTTTGGTAAGGTATCGTGTACATATATTTTACCTGCTGTTTGGTAAGGTCTCGTGTACATATATTTTACCTGCTGTTTGGTTAGGTGTCGTGTACACATGTTTTACCTGTAATTGGGTTAGGTCTCGTGTACACATGTTTTACCTGCTGTTTGGTTAGGTCTCGTGTGCACATGTTTTACCTGCTGTTTGGTTAGGTCTCGTGTACACATGTTTTACCTGCTGTTTGGTTAGGTCTCGTGTACACATGTTTTACCTGCTGTTTGGTTAGGTCTCGTGTACACATGTTTTACCTGCTGTTTGGTAAGGTCTCGTGTACACATGTTTTACCTGCTGTTTGGTAAGGTCTCGTGTACACATGTTTTACCTGCTGTTTGGTAAGGTCACGTGTACATATATTTTACCTGCTGTTTGGTAAGGTCTCGTGTACATATATTTTACCTGCTGTTTGGTAAGGTCTCGTGTACATATATTTTACCTGCTGTTTGGTAAGGTCTCGTGTACATATATTTTACCTGCTGTTTTGTTAGGTCTCGTGTACATATATTTTACCTGCTGTTTGGTAAGGTCTCGTGTACATATATTTTACCTGCTGTTTGGTAAGGTCTCGTGTACATATATTTTACCTGCTGTTTGGTTAGGTCTCGTGTACATATATTTTACCTGCTGTTTGGTTAGGTCTTGTGTACATATATTTAACCTGCTGTTTGGTAAGGTCTCGTGTACATATATTTTACCTGCTGTTTGGTTAAGTTTCGTGTACATATATTTTACCTGCTGTTTGGTAAGGTCACGTGTACACATGTTTTACCTGCTGTTTGGTAAGGTCACGTGTACATATATTTTACCTGCTGTTTGGTAAGGTCTCGTATACATATATTTTATCTGCTATTGGGTTAGGTCTCGTGTACACATGTTTTATCTGCTATTGGGTTAGGTCTCGTGTACACATGTTTTATCTGCTATTGGGTTAGGTCTCGTGTACATATATTTTATCTGCTATTGGATTAGGTCTCGTGTACACATGTTTTACCTGCTATTGGGCTAGGTCTCGTGTACATATATTTTACCTGCTGTTTGGTAAGGTATCGTGTACATATATTTTACCTGCTGTTTGGTAAGGTATCGTGTACATATATTTTACCTGCTATTGGATTAGGTCTCGTGTACACATGTTTTACCTGCTATCGGGCTAGGTCTCGTGTACATATATTTTACCTGCTGTTTGGTAAGGTATCGTGTACATATATTTTACATGCGGTTTGGTAAGGTCTCGTGTACATATATTTTACCTGCTGTTTGGTAAGGTATCGTGTACATATATTTTACCTGCTGTTTGGTAAGGTCTCGTGTACATATATTTTACCTGCTGTTTGGTTAGGTGTCGTGTACACATGTTTTACCTGTAATTGGGTTAGGTCTCGTGTACACATGTTTTACCTGCTGTTTGGTTAGGTCTCGTGTACACATGTTTTACCTGCTGTTTGGTTAGGTCTCGTGTACACATGTTTTACCTGCTGTTTGGTTAGGTCTCGTGTGCACATGTTTTACCTGCTGTTTGGTTAGGTCTCGTGTACACATGTTTTACCTGCTGTTTGGTTAGGTCTCGTGTACACATGTTTTACCTGCTGTTTGATAAGGTCACGTGTACATATATTTTACCTGCTGTTTGGTAAGGTCTCGTGTACATATATTTTACCTGCTGTTTGGTAAGGTCTCGTGTACATATATTTTACCTGCTGTTTGGTAAGGTCTCGTGTACATATATTTTACCTGCTGTTTTGTTAGGTCTCGTGTACATATATTTTACCTGCTGTTTGGTTAGGTCTCGTGTACATATATTTAACCTGCTGTTTGGTAAGGTCTCGTGTACATATATTTTACCTGCTGTTTGGTTAAGTCTCGTGTACATATATTTTACCTGCTGTTTGGTAAGGTCACGTGTACACATGTTTTACCTGCTGTTTGGTAAGGTCACGTGTACACATATTTTACCTGCTGTTTGGTAAGGTCTCGTGTACATATATTTTACCTGCTGTTTGGTAAGGTCTCGTGTACATATATTTTACCTGCTGTTTGGTAAGGTATCGTGTACATATATTTTACCTGCGGTTTGGTAAGGTATCGTGTACATATATTTTACCTGCTATTGGATTAGGTCTCGTGTACATATATTTTACCTGCTGTTTGGTAAGGTATCGTGTACATATATTTTACCTGCTGTTTGGTTAAGTCTCGTGTACATATATTTTACCTGCTGTTTGGTAAGGTCACGTGTACACATGTTTTACCTGCTGTTTGATAAGGTCACGTGTACACATATTTTACCTGCTGTTTGGTAAGGTCTCGTGTACATATATTTTACCTGTTGTTTGGTAAGGTCTCGTGTACATATATTTTACCTGCTGTTTGGTAAGGTCTCGTGTACATATATTTTACCTGCTGTTTGGTTAGGTCTCGTGTACATATATTTTACCTGCTGTTTGGTAAGGTCTCGTGTACATATATTTAACCTGCTGTTTGGTAAGGTCTCGTGTACATATATTTTACCTGCTGTTTGGTTAAGTCTCGTCTACATATATTTTACCTGCTGTTTGGTAAGGTCACGTGTACACATGTTTTACCTGCTGTTTGGTAAGGTCACGTGTACACATATTTTACCTGCTGTTTGGTAACGTCACGTGTACACATATTTTACCTGCTATTTGGTTAGGTCTCGTGTACATATATTTTACCTGCTGTTTGGTAAGGTCTCGTGTACATATATTTTACCTGCTGTTTGGTAAGGTCTCGTGTACATATATTTTACCTGCTGTTTGGTTAGGTCTCGTGTACATATATTTTACCTGCTGTTTGGTTAGGTCTTGTGTACATATATTTAACCTGCTGTTTGGTAAGGTCTCGTGTACATATATTTTACCTGCTGTTTGTTAAGTTTCGTGTACATATATTTTACCTGCTGTTTGGTAAGGTCACGTGTACACATGTTTTACCTGCTGTTTGGTAAGGTCACGTGTACATATATTTTACCTGCTGTTTGGTAAGGTCTCGTATACATATATTTTATCTGCTATTGGGTTAGGTCTCGTGTACACATGTTTTATCTGCTATTGGGTTAGGTCTCGTGTACACATGTTTTATCTGCTATTGGGTTAGGTCTCGTGTACATATATTTTATCTGCTATTGGATTAGGTCTCGTGTACACATGTTTTACCTGCTATTGGGCTAGGTCTCGTGTACATATATTTTAACTGCTGTTTGGTAAGGTATCGTGTACATATATTTTACCTGCTGTTTGGTAAGGTATCGTGTACATATATTTTACCTGCTATTGGATTAGGTCTCGTGTACACATGTTTTACCTGCTATCGGGCTAGGTCTCGTGTACATATATTTTACCTGCTGTTTGGTAAGGTATCGTGTACATATATTTTACCTGCGGTTTGGTAAGGTATCGTGTACATATATTTTACCTGCTATTGGATTAGGTCTCGTGTACATATATTTTACCTGCTGTTTGGTAAGGTCTCGTGTACATATATTTTACCTGCTGTTTGGTAAGGTCTCGTGTACATATATTTTACCTGCTGTTTGGTTAGGTGTCGTGTACACATGTTTTACCTGTAATTGGGTTAGGTCTCGTGTACATATATTTTACCTGCTGTTTGGTAAGGTCACGTGTACACATGTTTTACCTGCTGTTTGGTAAGGTCACGTGTACACATATTTTACCTGCTGTTTGGTAACGTCACGTGTACACATATTTTACCTGCTATTTGGTAAGGTCTCGTGTACATATATTTTACCTGCTGTTTGGTAAGGTCTCGTGTACATATATTTTACCTGCTGTTTGGTAAGGTCTCGTGTACATATATTTTACCTGCTGTTTGGTTAGGTCTCGTGTACATATATTTTACCTGCTGTTTGGTTAGGTCTTGTGTACATATATTTAACCTGCTGTTTGGTAAGGTCTCGTGTACATATATTTTACCTGCTGTTTGGTTAAGTTTCGTGTACATATATTTTACCTGCTGTTTGGTAAGGTCACGTGTACACATGTTTTACCTGCTGTTTGGTAAGGTCACGTGTACATATATTTTACCTGCTGTTTGGTAAGGTCTCGTATACATATATTTTATCTGCTATTGGGTTAGGTCTCGTGTACACATGTTTTATCTGCTATTGGGTTAGGTCTCGTGTACACATGTTTTATCTGCTATTGGGTTAGGTCTCGTGTACATATATTTTATCTGCTATTGGATTAGGTCTCGTGTACACATGTTTTACCTGCTATTGGGCTAGGTCTCGTGTACATATATTTTACCTGCTGTTTGGTAAGGTATCGTGTACATATATTTTACCTGCTGTTTGGTAAGGTATCGTGTACATATATTTTACCTGCTATTGGATTAGGTCTCGTGTACACATGTTTTACCTGCTATCGGGCTAGGTCTCGTGTACATATATTTTACCTGCTGTTTGGTAAGGTATCGTGTACATATATTTTACCTGCGGTTTGGTAAGGTATCGTGTACATATATTTTACCTGCTATTGGATTAGGTCTCGTGTACATATATTTTACCTGCTGTTTGGTAAGGTATCGTGTACATATATTTTACCTGCTGTTTGGTAAGGTCTCGTGTACATATATTTTACCTGCTGTTTGGTTAGGTGTCGTGTACACATGTTTTACCTGTAATTGGGTTAGGTCTCGTGTACACATGTTTTACCTGCTGTTTGGTTAGGTCTCGTGTACACATGTTTTACCTGCTGTTTGGTTAGGTCTCGTGTACACATGTTTTACCTGCTGTTTGGTTAGGTCTCGTGTGCACATGTTTTACCTGCTGTTTGGTTAGGTCTCGTGTACACATGTTTTACCTGCTGTTTGGTTAGGTCTCGTGTACACATGTTTTACCTGCTGTTTGGTTAGGTCTCGTGTACACATGTTTTACCTGCTGTTTGGTAAGGTCTCGTGTACACATGTTTTACCTGCTGTTTGGTAAGGTCTCGTGTACACATGTTTTACCTGCTGTTTGGTAAGGTCACGTGTACATATATTTTACCTGCTGTTTGGTAAGGTCTCGTGTACATATATTTTACCTGCTGTTTGGTAAGGTCTCGTGTACATATATTTTACCTGCTGTTTGGTAAGGTCTCGTGTACATATATTTTACCTGCTGTTTTGTTAGGTCTCGTGTACATATATTTTACCTGCTGTTTGGTTAGGTCTCGTGTACATATATTTAACCTGCTGTTTGGTAAGGTCTCGTGTACATATATTTTACCTCCTGTTTGGTTAAGTCTCGTGTACATATATTTTACCTGCTGTTTGGTAAGGTCACGTGTACACATGTTTTACCTGCTGTTTGGTAAGGTCACGTGTACACATATTTTACCTGCTGTTTGGTAAGGTCTCGTGTACATATATTTTACCTGCTGTTTGGTAAGGTCTCGTGTACATATATTTTACCTGCTGTTTGGTAAGGTCTCGTGTACATATATTTTACCTGCTGTTTGGTTAGGTCTCGTGTACATATATTTTACCTGCTGTTTGGTTAGGTCTCGTGTACATATATTTAACCTGCTGTTTGGTAAGGTCTCGTGTACATATATTTTACCTGCTGTTTGGTTAAGTCTCGTGTACATATATTTTACCTGCTGTTTGGTAAGGTCACGTGTACACATGTTTTACCTGCTGTTTGGTAAGGTCACATGTACACATATTTTACCTGCTGTTTGGTAAGGTCACGTGTACACATATTTTACCTGCTATTTTGTAAGGTCTCGTGTACATATATTTTACCTGCTGTTTGGTAAGGTCTTGTGTACATATATTTTACCTGCTGTTTGGTTAGGTCTCGTGTACATATATTTTACCTGCTGTTTGGTAAGGTCTCGTGCACATATATTTTACCTGCTGTTTGGTAAGGTCTCGTGCACATATATTTTACCTGCTGTTTGGTAAGGTCTCGTGCACATATATTTTACCTGCTGTTTGGTAAGGTCACGTGTACATATATTTTACCTGCTGTTTGGTAAGGTCTCGTGTACATATATTTTATCTGCTATTGGGTTAGGTCTCGTGTACACATGTTTTATCTGCTATTGGGTTAGGTCTCGTGTACACATGTTTTATCTGCTATTGGGTTAGGTCTCGTGTACATATATTTTATCTGCTATTGGATTAGGTCTCGTGTACACATGTTTTACCTGCTATTGGGCTAGGTCTCGTGTACATATATTTTACCTGCTGTTTGGTAAGGTATCGTGTACATATATTTTACCTGCTGTTTGGTAAGGTATCGTGTACATATATTTTACCTGCTATTGGATTGGGTCTCGTGTACACATGTTTTACCTGCTATTGGGCTAGGTCTCGTGTACATATATTTTACCTGCTGTTTAATAAGGTATCGTGTACATATATTTTACCTGCGGTTTGGTAAGGTATCGTGTACATATATTTTACCTGCTATTGGATTAGGTCTCGTGTACATATATTTTACCTGCTGTTTGGTAAGGTATCGTGTACATATATTTTACCTGCTGTTTGGTAAGGTCTCGTGTACATATATTTTACCTGCTGTTTGGTTAGGTGTCGTGTACACATGTTTTACCTGTAATTGGGTTAGGTCTCGTGTACACATGTTTTACCTGCTGTTTGGTTAGGTCTCGTGTACACATGTTTTACCTGCTGTTTGGTTAGGTCTCGTGTACACATGTTTTACCTGCTGTTTGGTTAGGTCTCGTGTACACATGTTTTACCTGCTGT
Organism: Mimachlamys varia; assembly: GCA_947623455.1. Taxonomy (NCBI): domain Eukaryota; kingdom Metazoa; phylum Mollusca; class Bivalvia; order Pectinida; family Pectinidae; genus Mimachlamys; species Mimachlamys varia. The sequence goes on along the minus strand of OX392534.1, from coordinate 46,743,618 downwards.
TTGGTTAGGTTTCGTGTGCACATGTTTTACCTGCTGTTTGCTTAGGTCTCGTGTACACATTTTTTACCTGCTGTTTGGATAGGTCTCGTGTACACATGTTTTACCTGCTGTTTGGTTAGGTCTCGTGTACACATGTTTTACCTGCTGTTTGGTAAGGTCTCGTGTACACATGTTTTACCTGCTGTTTGGTAAGGTCTCGTGTACACATGTTTTACCTGCTGTTTGGTAAGGTCACGTGTACATATATTTTACCTGCTGTTTGGTAAGGTCTCGTGTACATATATTTTACCTGCTGTTTGGTAAGGTCTCGTGTATATATATTTTACCTGCTGTTTGGTAAGGTCTCGTGTACATATATTTTACCTGCTGTTTGGTTAGGTCTCGTGTACATATATTTTACCTGCTGTTTGGTTAGGTCTCGTGTACATATATTTAACCTGCTGTTTGGTAAGGTCTCGTGTACATATATTTTACCTGCTGTTTGGTTAAGTCTCGTGTACATATATTTTACCTGCTGTTTGGTAAGGTCACGTGTACACATGTTTTACCTGCTGTTTGATAAGGTCACGTGTACACATATTTTACCTGCTGTTTGGTAAGGTCTCGTGTACATATATTTTACCTGCTGTTTGGTAAGGTCTCGTGTACATATATTTTACCTGCTGTTTGGTAAGGTCTCGTGTACATATATTTTACCTGCTGTTTGGTTAGGTCTCGTGTACATATATTTTACCTGCTGTTTGGTTAGGTCTCGTGTACATATATTTAACCTGCTGTTTGGTAAGGTCTCGTGTACATATATTTTACCTGCTGTTTGGTAAGGTCACGTGTACACATGTTTTACCTGCTGTTTGGTAAGGTCACGTGTACACATATTTTACCTGCTGTTTGGTAAGGTCACGTGTACACATATTTTACCTGCTATTTTGTAAGGTCTCGTGTACATATATTTTACCTGCTGTTTGGTAAGGTCTCGTGTACATATATTTTACCTGCTGTTTGGTAAGGTCTCGTGTACATATATTTTACCTGCTGTTTGGTTAGGTCTCGTGTACATATATTTTACCTGCTGTTTGGTTAGGTCTCGTGTACATATATTTAACCTGCTGTTTGGTAAGGTCTCGTGTACATATATTTTACCTGCTGTTTGGTTAAGTTTCGTGTACATATATTTTACCTGCTGTTTGGTAAGGTATCGTGCACATATATTTTATCTGCTATTGGGTTAGGTCTCGTGTACACATGTTTTATCTGCTATTGGGTTAGGTCTCGTGTACACATGTTTTATCTGCTATTGGGTTAGGTCTCGTGTACATATATTTTATCTGCTATTAGATTAGGTCTCGTGTACACATGTTTTACCCGCTATTGGGCTAGGTCTCGTGTACATATATTTTACCTGCTGTTTGGTAAGGTATCGTGTACATATATTTTACCTGCTGTTTGGTAAGGTATCGTGTACATATATTTTACCTGCTATTGGATTAGGTCTCGTGTACACATGTTTTACCTGCTATCGGGCTAGGTCTCGTGTACATATATTTTACCTGCTGTTTGGTAAGGTATCGTGTACATATATTTTACCTGCTGTTTGGTAAGGTATCGTGTACATATATTTATTTCACCTGCTATTGGATTAGGTCTCGTGTACATATATTTTACCTGCTGTTTGGTAAGGTATCGGGTACATATATTTTACCTGCTGTTTGGTAAGGTCTCGTGTACATATATTTTACCTGCTGTTTGGTTAGGTGTCGTGTACACATGTTTTACCTGTAATTGGGTTAGGTCTCGTGTACACATGTTTTACCTGCTGTTTGGTTAGGTCTCGTGTACACATGTTTTACCTGCTGTTTGGTTAGGTCTCGTGTACACATGTTTTACCTGCTGTTTGGTTAGGTCTCGTGTACACATGTTTTACCTGCTGTTTGGTTAGGTCTCGTGTGCACATGTTTTACTTGCGGTTTGGTTAGGTCTCGTGTACACATGTTTTACCTGCTGTTTGGTTAGGTCTCGTGTACACATGTTTTACCTGCTGTTTGGTTAGGTCTCGTGTACACATGTTTTACCTGCTGTTTGGTAAGGTCTCGTGTACACATGTTTTACCTGCTGTTTGGTAAGGTCTCGTGTACACATGTTTTACCTGCTGTTTGGTAAGGTCACGTGTACATATATTTTACCTGCTGTTTGGTAAGGTCTCGTGTACATATATTTTACCTGCTGTTTGGTAAGGTCTCGTGTACATATATTTTACCTGCTGTTTGGTAAGGTGTCGTGTACATTTATTTTACCTGCTGTTTGGTTAGGTGTCGTGTACATTTATTTTACCTGCTGTTTGGTTAGGTCTCGTGTACATATATTTTACCTGCTGTTTGGTTAGGTCTCGTGTACATATATTTTACCTGCTGTTTGGTAAGGTCTCGTGTACATATATTTTACCTGCTGTTTGGTTAAGTCTCGTGTACATATATTTTACCTGCTGTTTGGTAAGGTCACGTGTACACATGTTTTATCTGCTGTTTGGTAAGGTCACGTGTACACATATTTTACCTGCTGTTTGGTAAGGTCTCGTGTACATATATTTTACCTGCTGTTTGGTAAGGTCTCGTGTACATATATTTTACCTGCTGTTTGGTAAGGTCTCGTGTACATATATTTTACCTGCTGTTTGGTTAGGTCTCGTGTACATATATTTTACCTGCTGTTTGGTTAGGTCTCGTGTACATATATTTAACCTGCTGTTTGGTAAGGTCTCGTGTACATATATTTTACCTGCTGTTTGGTTAAGTCTCGTGTACATATATTTTACCTGCTGTTTGGTAAGGTCACGTGTACACATGTTTTACCTGCTGTTTGGTAAGGTCACGTGTACACATATTTTACCTGCTGTTTGGTAAGGTCACGTGTACACATATTTTACCTGCTATTTGGTAAGGTCTCGTGTACATATATTTTACCTGCTGTTTGGTAAGGTCTCGTGTACATATATTTTACCTGCTGTTTGGTAAGGTCTCGTGTACATATATTTTACCTGCTGTTTGGTTAGGTCTCGTGTACATATATTTTACCTGCTGTTTGGTTAGGTCTCGTGTACATATATTTAACCTGCTGTTTGGTAAGGTCTCGTGTACATATATTTTACCTGCTGTTTGGTTAGGTCACGTGTACACATATTTTACCTGCTGTTTGGTAAGGTCACGTGTACACATGTTTTACCTGTAATTGGGTTAGGTCTCGTTTACATATATTTTACCTGCTGTTTGGTTAGGTCACGTGTACACATATTTTACCTGCTGTTTGGTTAGGTCACGTGTACACATGTTTTACCTGCTGTTTGGTAAGGTCACGTGTACACATATTTTACCTGCTGTTTGGTAAGGTCTCGTGTACATATATTTTACCTGCTGTTTGGTAAGGTCTCGTGTACATATATTTTACCTGCTGTTTGGTAAGGTCTCGTGTACATATATTTTACCTGCTGTTTGGTTAGGTCTCGTGTACATATATTTTACCTGCTGTTTGGTTAGGTCTCGTGTACATATATTTAACCTGCTGTTTGGTAAGGTCTCGTGTACATATATTTTACCTGCTGTTTGGTTAAGTTTCGTGTACATATATTTTACCTGCTGTTTGGTAAGGTCACGTGTACACATGCTTTACCTGCTGTTTGGTAAGGTCACGTGTACACATGTTTTACCTGCTGTTTGGTAAGGTCGCGTGTACATATATTTTACCTGCTGTTTGGTTAGGTCACGTGTACACATATTTTACCTGCTGTTTGGTTAGGTCACGTGTACACATATTTTACCTGCTGTTTGGTTAGGTCTCGTGTACACATGTTTTACCTGCTGTTTGGTAAGGTCTCGTGTACACATGTTTTACCTGCTGTTTAGTTAGGTCTCGTGTACACATGTTTTACCTGTAATTGGGTTAGGTCTCGTGCACATATATTTAACCTGCTGTTTTGTTAGGTCTCGTGCACATATATTTTACCTGCTGTTTGGTAAGGTCTCGTGTACACATGTTTTACCTGCTGTTTGGTAAGGTCACGTGTACACATGTTTTACCTGCTGTTTCGTAAGGTCTCGTGCACATATATTTTACCTGCTGTTTGGTAAGGTCTCGTGTACACATATTTTACCTGCTGTTTGGTAAGGTCTCGTGCACATATATTTTACCTGCTGTTTGGTAAGGTCTCGTGCACATATATTTTACCTGCTGTTTGGTAAGGTCTCGTGCACATATATTTTACCTGCTGTTTGGTAAGGTCTCGTGTACACATATTTTACCTGCTGTTTGGTAAGGTCACGTGTACACATGTTTTACCTGCTGTTTGGTAAGGTCTCGTGCACATATATTTTACCTGCTGTTTGGTAAGGTCTCGTGCACATATATTTTACCTGCTGTTTGGTAAGGTCTCGTGCACATATATTTTACCTGCTGTTTGGTAAGGTCTCGTGCACATATATTTTACCTGCTGTTTGGTTAGGTCTCGTGTACATATATTTTACCTGCTGTTTGGTTAGGTCTCGTGTACATATATTTTACCTGCTGTTTGGTAAGGTCTCGTGCACATATATTTTACCTGCTGTTTGGTAAGGTCTCGTGTACATATAGTTTACCTGCTGTTTGGTTAGGTCTCGTGTACATATATTTTACCAGCTGTTTGGTAAGGTCACGTGTACATATATTTTACCTGCTGTTTGGTTAGGTCACGTGTACATATATTTTACCTGTAATTGTGTTAGGTCACGTGTACACATGTTTTACCTGCTGTTTGGTAAGGTCACGTGTACATATGTTTTACCTGCTGTTTGGTTAGGTCTCGTGTACATATATTTTACCTGCTGTTTGGTAAGGTCACGTGTACATATGTTTTACCTGCTGTTTGGTTAGGTCTCGTGTACATATATTTTACCTGCTGTTTGGTAAGGTCACGTGTTCATATGTTTTACCTGCTGTTTGGTAAGGTCACGTATACATATATTTTACCTGCTGTTTGGTTAGGTCACGTGTACATATATTTTACCTGCTGTTTGGTTAGGTCTCGTGTACATATATATATTACCTGCTGTTTGGTAAGGTCTCGTGTACATAAATATTTTACCTGCTGTTTGGTAAGGTCTCGTGTACATATATTTTACCTGCTGTTTGGTTAGGTCTCGTGTACATATATATATTACCTGCTGTTTGGTAAGGTCTCGTGTACATAAATATTTTACCTGCTGTTTGGTAAGGTCACGTGTACATATATATATTACCTGCTGTTTGGTAAGGTCTCGTGTACATAAATATTTTACCTGCTGTTTGGTAAGGTCACGTGTACATATATATATTACCTGCTGTTTGGTAAGGTCTCGTGTACATAAATATTTTACCTGCTGTTTGGTAAGGTCACGTGTACATATATATATTACCTGCTGTTTGGTAAGGTCTCGTGTACATAAATATTTTACCTGCTGTTTGGTAAGGTCACGTGTACATATATATATTACCTGCTGTTTGGTAAGGTCTCGTGTACATAAATATTTTACCTGCTGTTTGGTTAGGTATCGTGTACATATATATATTACCTGCTGTTTGGTAAGGTCTCGTGTACATAAATATTTTACCTGCTGTTTGGTAAGGTCTCGTGTACATAAATATTTTACCTGCTGTTTGGTAAGGTCACGTGTACATATATTTTACCTGCTGTTTGGTTAGGTCTCGTGTACATATATATATTACCTGCTGTTTGGTAAGGTCTCGTGTACATAAATATTTTACCTGCTGTTTGGTTAGGTCTCGTGTACATATATATATTACCTGCTGTTTGGTAAGGTCTCGTGTACATAAATATTTTACCTGCTGTTTGGTAAGGTCTCGCCTTGACTTTGTTCCAATGAGTAGTTCGGCTATCGTTCCGAAGTACAGTGATATACATAGATCTTAAAACTATCACTGTCAAAATGAATAGAATCAGTAAACAGCTGTAGAAAATCTGCATCCTTGAATTCGAACCCATGTCAGATAACACATGTTTAAGGTGTTAGTCCAAGCTTGTGTTCCAGCAGATAGTTTCTTCCACATCAGACCACCAAATATACTCGTTGATTAGTTGATGGCGAGCACAGTATAACTGTATGTGTCCGGATAGGAAACGCTATAAACTGATGTGAATATGTTATCAGACGTGTAGTAAAGTAGATCTTAGTACAACGACTCCATGTTCCTAGTCGGTGACAGTACAAACACTATTGGTTATGTACATATATCAGTCCATGTAATATACAACATACCGTTGGTTAGTAGAGATGTATTGTCTAGGCTAACTGCTCTATAGATTCTACTAATGACTGATCACAAGACAATGGTACACACACGGGCTGTTTATATCGGCTAGTGTTGACCGGATCGTAATTCTGTCACGCTCAAATTTGATTTGGTCTGTCCGGAAATGTAACAGTACACGTTTGTTTAAGCCATGTGTTTATGCTTCTGAAATCGATGAAAACAAAAGACTTAAACTTCAAGTTTATTTTTAAAGCTTTGAAATAATAATGACAAATCTACCAATAATTAAACACTGTGTCTCGTGTCATTAATTTGCTTTGTTTGCTTTGTCAAAACTTATCGAAATAAATGTTTTTAACATACTATGCAGATTTAAAGATTGTAAAAAAGGTACATCTTTAGCTTAAATTTAAACGAAGTATTGTTGTTATTAAAACCGATCTAAACAATTGTTCGTAAAAAATATTGAAACATAAGACAGTTCAAAATAATTTTACAAGATTCACCAACTGTTGATCCTCTCGGTTCTCACTTTGAGGACTATGTGTTCACTTGGATGTGACCAAGTTTTACATGGCGGGTATCGTTGATGAAGCAGAAGACACTTACTCTTCCGGAACACCTGGTCTTATTACATTGTACTTAAACGAGAGTTTCCATGTAAATAAATCCTTTGTTAATATTTTGGCTCGGGTTTAATCGATTTTGAGTTCGGATTATGATGTTACTTTCAAAGCATACATCAGTCACTTCAGTATATTATAACGTATCAAACATAACCATAGACAGGAGGACGGCAACGTACCGTAAACATTTTATCGGAAACGTGTGTATGTTTATGGCAATGTCTAATAAGCCAAAACAAAGACTTTGATTCTTAATAAAGAGCTTAAACTTGTAAGCTAACACACAATTGCAGATATGTGAAAGGTAACCCATTGAAATCGTCTTCATTTATATAATTCTTCATGCATAGCCATACCTGTTAAATATAAGGTAAAACATTTTTGATTGGTATCGATTAAGTTACCCTTTACACTTTTTTTTGAAATAATATACACATTAAAATTGAATAATTTAGAAGTACTGTTGATGCTAGGATATTTAGCAATCCAAATTGTCCTAACTGCGGTCGAAGCGGATTGGCAGTTTGTATTAAAACAATTTCATTTTTGCATACGTATAAGAAAAAACCGAACTCTAAATCTATGAATCGAGGACCTAAATAATATAGAGGAGTGGTAACAATTAGATCATTTGTAAAATATAAACTATGAACCATGCCACTACTCAAAAGAGAAAGTATGCGCAGTGGTTATTAAAGTGACATCTAACATCGGGGTCTGGGCACATCAATAGGGTTTGTTATGTTTACATTTAATTAACATTAATAGATTTAACGTAAATATATCGGTTTAAAAGCTATTTATAGAACTATGTGTACTCACCAGGCTATATGTTTCTGGAGAATTACAACTGTCAGCATCAATGAAGTCGTGCAGTTATTTCTAAAATAACATTTAAATGTCTTTGTGTTCATTTGATAAAAATATATTCTACACAAACAAAAGACTCTTCTCGGGATGGCCAGATCGTGTAACACAGCAGGTTCAGTAAATATACCAGATAATGACTCGTCAATACAAATCGACATTAAATCAATTTTTTGTTTAAACAAACTGTTTAACTCTGACAAAGATTTACATTGAAGTACTATCTAAGGCTGGTACCTTATTGTCTATGTAAAGTACAACCATCGGCAGTTCCAATAGAATGATTTTTAATTTAAGAAATGGCTTTGATCACCTACGCTAAATTTCGGAACAATAAAACTATTTACTATTCATACATCGAAGGAGCACGTTATTTTATCGTTTCTCTGTTGGTGTTAAAACATCAAAACTTTGCATGGACATGTTTCTTGTATATATATACATATATCTTTTTTTCGATACAGCTTTTTCCGTGTCCTACATCTTGGCATGCATTGCATTTAATGACTAATTGTACGTTTCATGAAAAAGCATTGTCTGTCACGTGAGATTTACTATAAATATACTCTGATATAAACAATGCGGCATGGTTCCTTGCACAACAGAAAACATCGGTGTCTTGTGTCGTACGAGTGAACAGAAATTACTCTTCTGATAATAAAATTGACATCTGCACGCGCTTATATATAACATTTCGTATATCCGAAGTATTTTATTTTCAAAAATATAATTCCAGTATTGACAAATGGTAAATATGTCATTTAGATTAATTTAACACAATAAAAAGTACTGATTCAAAATTATGAACCATATAATTTATTACATGTAATTTCATGTATGAAGACTTACAACATGGTTCATATATATAGATGTGGATGGTTGTTCGCCCCTATTATAGACATGGACATATTTCGAAGATGATTTTCATTTCTGATTTTTATGTAACCTAACTCACTGTACGCATTGCTGCACTGATGGTCTATTTTTATAACATGGCTATATTCTATACTCCTACGCCACCTGGTGGCTGTCTCCTTGGAGTTTGTTCTTTTCGTGCACCAGTAACATCCTGTCCTATCCAAATTCACGCGTGTGACCGTTCTGACAAACAATTGTAAATATTCAGTAAACTCAATACCTAAAAACTCGAACAGTTTTTTTGACATAGCTATTGGATCTGCTGCAAGTCTCTCGTACATCAAAATTTTCAGCCGTGCAGCAAAATGTTTCCATATTTTAGCAATATATCTGAATTCTTCGTACATTTGATTACACATAGTGTCCGCTTGACCTGCCACGATGTTCCATTCTGAGGGATCGAAGGCTGCCTGGGACGCAAGTCTTCCTCTTGGGTCTCTCACCAGATATATGACCTTTAGGCTTGGCAACCGTCGCAACAGAATTGGTATGGATTCCAAATTGTGTAATCGTACAGTTTTGATAGCTCTGACTCGGGCCTTTTCACACGTTTCACGTAGAAGATATATACATCGGGGCAAAGGATCGTAACGGTATCGTTTCAGACACGTGGCGTATCCTTGTAGATTAGTCGAATAGGACTCGATGAATTGACTTTTAAGATCTTTGACGTTGACACGACAGAAATCACAGGTAAACCACCTGTACAATATGTCTGCCTCAACCCACACATCATCTCCTGAGTTGTACATACTAAAACAAAGGAAAAGAACAGAAATAGATAACTTGACAAACCGTCTGTATCACCCCATAATAATAATAATAATAATAAATCGAAATAGAGAATACCGAAGTGTCAAAGAAGACATACTCCGAACTCCAAATCGATTAAACTAGGGGCAAAATATGAACAAAGGAAATATTGATATGGTGATCCTTGTAAAAGTCAAATCCAAGTAAATGTCAAATTTTCGAAGTGATAATTTTCAAATGAAAATCACATTTTAATAAATAAATGCATTACAGAGACGAGAGAGGTTTCTTCGGACACAAAACCCTCGGTCATATAGATAGAAGGTTATTTGAACACAAAACCCCTTAGTTATATAGAAGGTTACTGTGAACACAAAACCTCATCTAATTTCTGTATGTGTACTTAAATAAACACACTCATACGCCGTCGCTCTGAGGGTATGCAGACGTTTTTGCAACTAAAATCAGAATATTTCTAAATTAGCAGTATTGCAGTTTCTTGAAACAAACTATAACATCCAGGTATACTTATAAACATCGACCGTGTACAGCTCAGATTGTCACGGTGTCTTGTTTTAGTCTTAAACGGGCTATATATACTACACAGGTAAATTGACAATGCTACTTGACCAATAATGTTTTGAACACATAACCAATAGAAACGCTAAACGTATGACTTCTAATATATAAACCAATTAGCAAGTGTTTCGTACATTTGAGTTCCCATGTTAAATAAGTTCAGGCTATTTACAGGGAAGCTGAGGAGGTTTAATAAGGAAATAATGAGTGTTTCGTAAGTATAATGTACAGGTACTTACCCTTTGAAAAAAAAGTATTATTTTAATATGTTTCCGTCAGTAACACCGTTTCCGTTTAGTAATACCGTTTTTGCTTATAAACTTCCGGTGGTCAACTTATCGACACTGTTATACTCCAATAGGTCGCTTATCATCCAAAACTCGTTTTGTTTCAGAATCTATACACTTTTCACTTGTGTTGAACTTCAAATATTAAAGCTACTTGCTCAAGTGTTTGAAAATACGATATTGTAAATTACATCTGTAGGTAAGTGCTCGCGCCCTACGCATTAATTGCGGTATAATAAACCTCAAGGACCTACCGTTGTGTTCCATTCAGGTAGAGGACCGGATGTCCAAGCTGCATCGACTCTCCTACGAATCGCAGTGGTTCAAACGCATAGAAGCTGTTCTTGGTCTTCTGAATGATATCGCCAGTTAAGGTCGAACCACTGCGTGGATGAGTGACGATTAAAACGTGTGATACCTGCCCTTTGGACTGGAACAGCTGACGTTCACGCATGAACTGTGGCGATTTGTTAACACACATGGCTGAAATAGAAATCACAACACTTGACAGGTCCAAATGGGAAGTATGATTTTTGAAGAAGTTTCACTTTACAGTGTCGGCACAAATGGTCGAAATGAAACGATAATACATATATAAAAGGTACGAAAAGGGCGTCGCTGTCGACTATACAATCCAAGATTTAAACAATATAATCCAAAAATGTAGAACTTATCACAACATTTCTGTTAAAATAAACTAAATATAAATAAATAAATAGCGAAGGAACAATATAATCGTATTCCGAACTCAAAACCGATTACACTTAGGACAAAATATGAACAAAGGAAATATTTACACGGAAACATTTTAGAAAGTACAAGAAAATAAGACGAGGTATTTCGGAAGAATTAGCGTTCTCTTCTTGATCGACGACACCTGCCTGCAAATATACATTTATGTCATATCCAAGTAAATGTCATGTCCTCAAATATAGAACTGAGGCACCATTTTTTAATCACATTAAGGCTGCAAATGAGCATATCATACAATGTCCAACTTCATATTATATTCTTAAACTTTAAGATTTACATAAAGGAATCTCCAAAGTACATAAAACCGAAACCATTTCGAAAAAAGCAACAAACAAAAAACCAAAACGTATTCAGAGGAAAATAATCACAATTTTGATATAAAATCACTTACCTTTGTATATGTTTCTATCGGATATGTGCATAAAATACAACAACCCAATGATTCCACATGTTCCAACTGATATCATAAGAGTAAATGTAGGAACCAAGCGTATTGCCATTGTTCATGTGTAAAGTATGTCGGCTGTAAAGTGTCGATTTCAGACGTGATCGCCTCTCAGGTCAGTACCCTTGATGGTTTAAGATACAGTACTGTTGTAGGGATACTTAATACAATAACTGGTTGGTAATGTATGCAAATCTTCATGTTTACAGTTTAAACATGACATGATTCGGGGGTTAGGACATTTGTCTATAAATAGAACATTTCATGCATAGGAAACCTTAATTTCTATATTTACCATTGAATTTTTTGAATCTTTATCAAATACTTTTTCCGAAGAATGCATGTATGTGACATGACCTGTTATTTAAAATATACTACAATGTCAAAACACAGTATTTTATTATGCCGTAACTAATTGTATACAATGGACTCTATTTAACCTGGTGTTTGTTAGGTCAGTGACGATTAGTCATCAAGCAATCACTTTCCCAAATATAGTTTAAGCTATTGAAAAAAAAATCATTTGATTACTTAACATCAAGTACATCTAATGATATGCATATAATTAGGACCGTGATCGTGTCTTGCAATCAGATACTTGTGTACTGATAACTGATCGTCTCCGTTAACAATATAGCAACGTGATCAAATTAGACCAAGCCGCACGATACAGTCAAAACAAGGGACACACAATATAGGAAGGAGCGGTGATAAACTGGGACAGGTTTGTCTATCGAACAGAACATTCTAATAATAGTCCATTCGTGTCCGTAGTATGGTTATGCATACGTTTTCGTATATTAGCATTGCTATAGATAATTTGAGAACCAAGGTGTCTTTGATTACTCAATGAAAATAATCTCCAGTCTTATAACAGCAATATACCTCAAGATTTAATACAAATCCTTTTTCGCACCTAGTTTTATCGACTATAGCTCGGATAATGGTTTTGTTGACGTTCCGGTATTATGATTTTTTTTTTAAATATTTGTTGAACAAAACAACATGTGAGACAACCCCTTTAATTCTAGAGATTTGAAAAAATCAGAGGATTATTGGATTGTTTCAAAGGTGACGTAACACACTTGTGCTGCAACATTTAAATTTAGTAATAGATACAGTATGCCGAAAAATGCACCATACAGCTGTTTCGTCCTCATGGGACTCTTCAGTGATGCTAGGGGCCAAAACGTGGGAATCCAAAATTTCTAAACTTATATAGAAGCAGAAGAGTATTACAGTGTATAATGATATTAATTCACTCCGAGTATTAACATTACACAAATGTAAACCAGACTTAGAGATGGTTGATGGTAGAGCTTTGTGTCAAAGTTTGATTTCCAGTCATGTGTTGTAGGAATTTGGTAAGTTAGTCTGTTTAAACTTCATTCTATAATTCAATAATTCAAGAATTATTATTGATACACTAACATCGACTCGAAATATTCTGTGCATACCTAGGGCCATGTAGTCTCGTTAATATGGATTGTTCATATAAGCACGACACGAGCCATAAACAAATTTACCTTTGGGATAAACAACTCTACAGTGACACCACTTATGATCAGATACACTGGAAAGTCTATATAAGACAAACTGTATGTCAATTTTGATACATTAATCTAACAGTGCCGTTCCTAGGTCAATATACGTTTAATCTTTTCAAACTGACTCAAACTAAGAAAACTTGATTAGCAGATCTTGTATAAAATATCGTTGTTATATCACGGTAAAATAAATGTATATAATTCACATAGGATAGTTCAACAAGCAGGGAAAGGCAATAATAAAAATAACCAGAAATAAGTGCTTACCATATTTGTTATAATTCTGTATTTTATTAAATCACAGAGAGTATCATAGAAGATTGAAGCGTTAAAAACAAAATCCCGCTGTAAATTGATTAAACAAGGGGTTAACATATGAACAATGGAAAACAACTTATCAGACGACATCAACGACACCATGTTAATCTAGTTGAAATCTAAAATCTAGATATGAGATATGCATATGTTTCTTTTCACATTGATGTTTAAATCGGACATGTATTTGAGACTTCACATGCGTTAAGAGAAATACCGAGTTATTTACCAGCGCCGAGTGGATGACCATACCTAATTATGTTCTTTGTCCAGTATCACACGTACGTGGATAACTGTTACTTTTATGCTAAGGAAAGTTCTCATAAACATGTTGATAGCAGAATAAGTTTTAAAACACGTTGGAAAGTATAAGTTGTGCATAAAATGATTTTTTAATCACTCATAAAGTTCGTTTGTTTAGCACAAGTGTAATGGACACACACGAGAATAACACCTTTACAGCTTAGAATAAGATACAATCGAGCCAAATAATGAATGAAACTGCAGCATACAGCTGTTTTGGCCTTCTAGGACTCGTTAGTGAAAAAAATGTCAGAAGCCAAATAGGGAGGTGCACTAGCCCTTTGATTCAATAAGTTGTGCAATTTTGTAATATTGAGTAATCTTAAATGAATATAACGTACATGTGTATATTCTGAACCTTGTAACTATGCGAATAAATTTCAAGTAGCATGTAGGCAACGGCAATCCTCGAGGGCGAAACAAAAACAGGCATATTGTGACACAATTCAGCAACGACACATAATGTTGGATAATAGACAGTTTATTCGTGATCGTAAATTACACCGACATCACAAGTACGTGTTCATGGTATTATAACATCATCAAACTTGTTAGTACTTCGGCGTTGTGTCTCTGTCTGGCTAAGTCAATTGTCAACTTATAAGTCTTCTACATCTTTACTAGCACTAGCCTGTAGCCCTCCTGACAGTCTCTCGTGTAGACTGTCAAAGTCCTAATCCACGGCCTTCTAAACACAGACTGACCCCCATCCAATACCAGCTCATACTTATAATTACTAATCCGCTTCGTGTGCAAAGTAGTGCCGTCTGCATTCATAATTAATGTCCAGCTGGTGTTCATTATATATCTGACCAGTATACGTACTGCACCCTGCCCCGGTTTACTGATGTAATAGACAGAGACCTAATTAACCACTAGTTTACTTTAATAACAAATCACAGCATCTAGGCTAATTAATACTTCCAGATGGTACAGCTACCGTGATATATCATATCAGCATGCCTACTTTGTTACAATATTTTACAAAAGTATGAATTCTACCATGACGCAAAACTATGTAATAGACATCTTTACGTTCCACAGACAAACATTTCCTGGGCACTAACCTGTATCCTGAAATACATGCATATTGCTCTTTTACAATTACCTTTCTGAAACTTAGTTTTTACATTTACTGATTTCGGTACGTGGTAGGCGGAACATTTTGAGATACTTAACGCGTCGACGTATGTATTTTGTTTAGATATTCTTACATGATCTGTTCTCAACTTCATACACAGGAAATTTAGAAACTGTGTATTTCTTAAACAAACCCTACACACATCCCGCCATCATCCTCTTATTCTTTTTATATCCTGACCTATCCTTTTATTACTCTTTGGAATTGAAATTAATGTCATCTTGGTAACTATTAAATATACTTAATCATCGATTTTGTCTTTGAACAACTGTGTCCTGCATCATATCGACTATCGATATTTATATAGGAAACGGATTGATGACGCATTACACACATATGCTGCATCTTTTAGATTTAGTAATAGATACAATATGCCCCTGCATCCTACAGCTGTTTCGTCCTCCTAGGACTATTTAGTGGTAATAGGAGCCAACAGGTTGGAATTCAAAATGTCTAAAGTAATGTAGAAGCAGGAGAGTCAGGTCCGTAAAACCCCCTTAATTTATGAATATAAACTTGTTCGGTATAATTTCAAATCGTGTACTACGAAAATATGTATATTATGTAATGTGTCACTGCTCTACTGAGATAAACAGTGGCTATGAAAGCGCAAATTTTTGGGACCAAAACACCCATCAGCAGAGTCTGCCACCCCCTATCATTAAAGATGACGTAACACCAACATAAATAATATAAGTATTACAACCTATTTCTAGATCCAATTGTTTTAAAAAAATATCTTTTTTTTAATGTAACAATAGGATCCAGAAATAGGTTTTTATGTTATTATTGTTGATAAAGACTATTAACGTTTATCAATAGCAGTTTATTTAGCAGTAGCGGTTATCGATCTATATTTTACTTATATTGTGTGTTGTAGTATATCAGATACTGTAAACGAACTTAACTGGGGGCAATTAAATTTTAGCCCATTTTCATGTTTTGGTAAATTAGCGTAATGATAAGCTATATTAGAAACAAGAAATAAGAAACTCCATTTAACGCAATCATAAGCCTTACGCGTTGGTTCCATCCAGGTAAATTAATTTTTAAGGATCGACAATGCCATTAAATCTTTGTCATAATTTTTGACGAAAATGGAATCGACCGACAACTCGGGTATTTAATTGACACAAACCAACGGGCTATATCTGCCGTGAGTGCGTGACTTGTTAACGACGCTATCTATTTATAAACAATATTGTGTTCTGTTAATTTAATTACGCGTCATTCTTTAAAAAAAGAAGTACATGATGGCTGCATGTAATCTTAGTAGATTTTGGCTTCTTTTCCTAAGCTTAACAGTGCTAGTATGCATACATGTGACTTTCCAATCCTTCGGGAATTTATACCACTTTACGGCAGATGTTATTTCAAAATTCGAAATGAAAGGTAAGTGATTTTGTTTTAACATTCATGATTAATATTGCATTCTTACGACGGGTTTTCCAATACTTTTATAAATAAACAAAGTTTGAAAGCATTTTGTTTACATATCTTCAAAACATTTTTTTTAAATTTCGGAAAGAGGGCAAAGGGGAGGGTCTGGGCTATATTGAGGGCGAGGTAATACATTGACCTTTTCTGACTTTATAAAATGAACTTTGTTGCCGATGTGTGGGCTGGGGCATTGTCATGTGACCATTGGACATGCAGGATACCGGTTTTATGACGAATTGTTCTCATTTTTTTTTTAAAAACTACATTCTTTTAGAAGCTTCCCGACAAACCACTACCTTTCGGAATAGCAATTCGCATGATTGGTCCACTATTTTTAAAGAATATTACGTATAACACCTTCTTTGCTGCCAGTGTTCTTTTAGCTATACTGGGCCCTTTAGCATGTTTCAAAGCCCATATCCTATTGTCAGCTTTCTTCATAAAAATGCGCCCATGTCTCAGCAACGGTTATGAGACTACAGACGCCCTTTTCAGATATTTTGGGTACTTCTTCAGCAGTTTCTTAGCCATTTGCACCCGTGTAAGTTTCTGCTCGTCAGTAAATGTAGGATCCAACGAGCGCTTAGTTTCCTAGCCATGAAAACCTTCTTCAGAATGAAATGAACAGATGCTAAACCCAATCAGGTGACGCGGTGGCCGAGTGGTTAAGGTTTTCCGACGTTTTACCACTAGCCATCCATCTCTGACTTGCGAGTTCGAATCCCACATGGGGCAGTTGCCTGGTACTGACCATAAGTCGGTGTTTTTCCTCCGGGTTCTCCTGCTTTTCTCCACCCCCAAAACCTGGCTCGTCCTTAAATGACCCTGACTGTTGATAGGACGTAAAACAAAGTAAACCAAACCGAACAAAAACAAAAGACAATTAACAATGGTGTACACTCCTCCTATTTATTTAAACATTTTCATAGATACAACAACTCTCTTTATACTGGTAATTATCAAATTAAAAACAATTGTGTTTATGGATTTTTGCGAGAAATTAGGAGTAGCGTAAACAAAATTCTTCAGAGAAACCAAAAAATAAGACTTTGAAACAGGTTGGCGGTATGCGCGATGACGACTGGAACGAGGGGCTACAAAGGGTTTACTTTACGTTAAAGCAGACATACAGAAAACAGATGTTTTATCAGAATTATTATAAATAAACCCGTGGATAAATAGGTCACAAAGTCTAAGACAATTCCTGTTGTTACAAATGTGTTCACTAACATAGAAAGGTTCGGCGTTCCATGTTGTCCTTCACCAGCGTTATCACGTATAATGCACTTAATAAAAAAAATCAAAACAATAGACATGGGAAACTGGTTAACATTTGTGTCATAAGCGAAAGCAAAAGAAAAATAATTTTGGAAGTATTTTCATTGAGATATATTTTGTATCTTTAATTGATACGAAGATGGCCGTTTTTGAGTATGCTCATTAGCGTGTTTACTTGTTGTGATTGGCAATAATACTGGGAGATGGCTTTATATAAGAGTGAATTCTTCTTGCAATATCTCATTAAATCAAATATCGTATATATTTAATTGTATTGTAAATTTAATTGTATTGTAAATTAAATTGTATTGAAATGTATTGTAAATTGTATTATAAATTGAATGTATTGAATTGTATTTAAGGATTAAAGTTTCTTTCTGGTGGTTTTATCAAAGGATAAAGTACAGTAGGATATCGATAGTTAGAATGGAACGCGAAGCGTTCCATGAAACTATCGATATCCATAAATATCCACATTCATATCGATATCCACAAACCATACTGTCTTTGTTACTGTTATTGTATTTAAAAAAAACCCATTAAAATGCTTCTTATTTATTTCTTAAATAAATTAACACATACTACGCGGCAGGATATTGATCGCGTCTGTAAAGTAGTGACGCGGCCTCGTGTTCAAATCGTGACGGAGTGTATTACTGCGCGCTGTGCCAATAGGCGCGTGATCCACTGATTATATCGGAAAATAAAGTTCAGTTAGGCATTCGTAGAAATGTATAGGCAATATACTATCAATTCCAAACAGACTGTAAATATTAATTGATGTATTGTAAATAATTGTGAATAAAATACTGTTTAAACCAATGATACTCGGTTCCCATTTGAGCACTTGATGTCTACTTGGATGTTACTAAGATTTACATGGCGTATGTGTCGTCGATGAAGCAGAAAACACTTACTCTTCCTGAACATCTGGTCTTATTCTCTTGTACTTTTACAAGGGTCTCCATGTTTATCTTTCCTTTGTTCATATTTTGCCCCTAGTTTAATCGATTTTGAGTTTGGATTATGGTTTTATTGACGCTTCGGTATTCTCTGATTTATTTTCATGGAGGTAATTAACGTCTGAAACATCATGTCGTAGTATTGAATCTAATGGCTGACATACGTACGGGCTAATTAAAATGCAAAAGATTCCGTAAGGAGCTACTGTTATTGTTACTAGTGATTGCTAACTATAATGCGATTGTTTCATTTCAGATAATTTGTCGAGTTTACCATATCTACAAAATCGAACTGATGAAGGTACGTTATTCTTGTTTTCAACGTTTGTTGACAGGTTTTGAATAAATTACTCAGTTCGGCTGTTCTTGTAACCTATCTACATCTTTTTAATACATAAAATTAAAGGATTTACCAAGTCTCAGCAAGATGGCACACGCATGTACGGACCATCACTTTTGCTATGCTATGCTTTGCTATGCCATTCATTGGAGTGAATAACGCGTACGTATGTGAATGTAGCCCCTAGATATCGAGGATGGCTGGTCTAAGGGGTACCAGAGGTACCCATCAATTGTTTTACATTGATTTGATCTCTTACGCTTGGTGGTCACATGCAAGCAAGCTGATATAACGAATAAAGTATATGCATTTTTTCAGAAAAAGGATAAATAAAAAAAGAAATAATAAATATTGGGTATTGTTTGCGTGTGTCCTAATTTTTGCAAATTTAGCGACCCTTTAAATATGACACTATTGCTTGCGTATGTTTAGATTTTTCGAATTTAGCGACCTTGTAAATATGACATCATTACTTGCGTATATTTAGTTTTTGCGAATTTAGCGACCCTGTAAATATGACACTATTGCTGACGTATATTTAGTTTTTGCGAATTTAGCGACCCTGTAAATATGACACTATTGCTGACGTATATTTAGATTTTGCGAATTTAGCGACCCTGTAAATATGACACTATTGCTTGCGTATGTTTAGTTTTTGCGAATTTAGCGACCCTGTAAATATGACACTATTGCTTGCGTATGTTTAGATTTTGCGAATTTAGCGACCCTGTAAACATGACACTATTGCTTACGTATGTTTAGTTTTTGCGAATTTAGCGACCCTGTAAATATGACACTATTGCTGACGTATATTTAGTTTTTGCGAATTTAGCGACCCTGTAAATATGACACTATTGCTGACGTATATTTAGTTTTTGCGAATTTAGCGACCCTGTAAATATGATACTATTGCTTGCGTATGTTTAGATTTTGCGAATTTAGCGACCCTGTAAACATGACACTATTGCTTGCGTATGTTTAGATTTTGCGAATTTAGCGACCCTGTAAACATGACACTATTGCTGACGTATATTTAGTTTTTGCGAATTTAGCGACCCTGTAAATATGATACTTTTGCTGACGTATATTTAGTTTTTGCGAATTTAGCGACCCTGTAAATATGACACTATTGCTGACGTATATTTAGTTTTTGCGAATTTAGCGACCCTGTAAATATGACACTATTGCTGACGTATATTTAGTTTTTGCGAATTTAGCGACCCTGTAAATATGACACTATTGCTTGCGTATGTTTAGATTTTGCGAATTTAGCGACCCTGTAAACATGACACTATTGCTTACGTATATTTAGTTTTTGCGAATTTAGCGACCCTGTAAATATGACACTATTGCTGACGTATATTTAGTTTTTGCGAATTTAGCGACCCTGTAAATATGACACTATTGCTTGCGTATGTTTAGATTTTGCGAATTTAGCGACCCTGTAAACATGACACTATTGCTTACGTATGTTTAGTTTTTGCGAATTTAGCGACCCTGTAAATATGACACTATTGCTGACGTATATTTAGTTTTTGCGAATTTAGCGACCCTGTAAATATGACATCATGGCTTACGTATGTTTAGTTTTTGCGAATTTAGCGACCCTGTAAATATGACATCATTACTTGCGTATGTTTAGATTTTGCGAATTTAGCGACCCTGTAAACATGACACTATTGCTTACGTATGTTTAGTTTTTGCGAATTTAGCGACCCTGTAAACATGACACTATTGCTGACGTATATTTAGTTTTTGCGAATTTAGCGACCCTGTAAATATGACATCATGGCTTACGTATGTTTAGTTTTCGCGAATTTAGCGACCCTGTAAATATGACACTATTGCTGACGTATGTTTAGTTTTTGCGAATTTAGCGACCCTGTAAATATGACACTATTGCTGACGTATATTTAGTTTTTTGCGAATTTAGCGACACTGTAAATATGACATCATTACTTGCGTATGTTTAGTTTTTGCGAATTTAGCGACCCTTTAAATATGACACTATTGCTTACGTATGTTTAGTTTTTTGCGAATTTAGCGACCCTGTAAATATGACATCATGGCTTACGTATGTTTAGTTTTTGCGAATTTAGCGACCCTGTAAATATGACACTATTGCTGACGTATGTTTAGTTTTTGCGAATTTAGCGACCCTGTAAATATGACACTATTGCTGACGTATATTTAGTTTTTTGCGAATTTAGCGACACTGTAAATATGACATCATTACTTGCGTATGTTTAGTTTTTTGCGAATTTAGCGACCCTGTAAATATGACATCATGGCTTACGTATGTTTAGTTTTTGCGAATTTAGCGACCCTTTAAATATGACACTATTGCTTACGTATGTTTAGTTTTTTGCGAATTTAGCGACCCTGTAAATATGACATCATTACTTGCGTATATTTAGTTTTTGCGAATTTAGCGACCCTGTAAATATGACACTATTGCTGACGTATGTTTAGTTTTTGCGAATTTAGCGACCCTGCAAATATGACACTATTGCTTACGTATGTTTGTTTTTTGCGAATTTAGCGACCCTTTAAATATGACATCATTACTTGCGCATATTTAGTTTTTGCGAATTTAGCTACACTGTAAATATGACACTATTGCTGACGTATGTGTAGTTTTTGCGAATTTAGCGACCCTGTAAATATGACACTATGGCTTGCGTATGTTTAGTTTTTGCGAATTTAGCGACCCTGTAAATATGACACTAAGCCAACCGTATACACGTAGTTACATGTATCCGAGCTTTCTAGTCAGCACTTATCAGTTACCTGTATCAATTAACTGATCTGTGCGCTGTCACAGCGATTTGATATTGTGCGTGCATGTTTGGGATTGTTTAATGTGTTATAGGTAAGGGCGGCGATATCTACTGGAAGGTTCAGTACACTTGCCAATAGACATGTACAATTTACGCTTGATAAAATGTGTCATTTGAATAAAATAGAGAAAAAAATTTAAATGAAAATTTGTATTGCCTAAGACAGAAATCGTAAGAATTGTTAATGATCATTTATATTTGCAAAACATAACAAAAATTATCGGATATACAGTAACCGTGTATGAATATATTGAATATGAAATTTGTTATAGTATCGCTGTACCGTGTATGCGTTAAAACCTGAAAATGTGAACACACAACTTTAAGTATACGAAATCAGCAGGAAGATGTGGTGATATTTAACCAGGAAATAACGTGAAGTGGATGGGTTTATGTGTTTTGTGTATTAATAATCAATGGTTGCAGTAATCGACATCTGTTGAATCGCGTCATGTTTTTTATGCATAGAAACTCATTGGTTGGTTTTAATTAAGTAAGAAGTTAGCTGACCGAGTGTCAAGGTCACCGGGTCAAAGGTCAAGGTCAAATTCCATATCTTCGATCACAGATGAATATTTTGTAATGACATTATGAAGAAAAGTTATTCGGATTAAACAATGATTCAACTGACCATTATATTTTTTAAGTAATTCGTATCCTATAAATATACGTTTGCATAGTGACAGACGTAGATTAATAATTTATATATAATGATTTATTGTTATGTACAGGTCCCAAACGTATCCTAGTCGTCACGTACCATCGCAGCGGGTCCACTCTTATTGGAGACATATTACAGCACCATGACAACAGTACCTACGCATTTGAACCATTAAGATATATTGAAGAAGATGTTAAGAACGCGAACATTGTAACATTCCTCAATGGAACTGAAAGGTAAGTGAGTATCGATACTTTTATTTTTCAGTTTAAACTAGTTTTATAAAATATATTTCTGAAATTGCATTGACAACGAGATTTGCCTTGACCTCGATATCAACAATATATCAGCATCAATGTGTCGAGGCACGGTTCATAATATACAAACTTAACTTGTTATCAGTTGAAATTTTATTCATATTCTTCATTGTTAATATCATGTGAACGAGGGGTTTTAGGCACCTTCCTTGTCTATGTCAACAGTACATAAGAAAATGGGCTTCACATGTTTTGCCCCTAACATCACCGATGAATACTAGAATTAATGGCAAACAATTGTATGGTGTAATCCAATTCATGTTTGATATGCCGTATCGATTACTAAATTATACAGGTACAATCACGTTCATGTTCATTCTTCAGCTACATAATTACATGTACATTCATTGAGTTTACAGATTATATAACAAAACCGACCACAACTTTGTAATGGCGGACATGCTGTACCGCTGGTTCACCTGTGATGTACAGAGAATTAATCTGAAGGATCTCACCAGCATCATGCTGCATTGTTCCCAGGCTTACGAAGGATACTACCAGTGTGTACGGCATGGAAGTAGGAATACCGAACTTCTCACAACCCAGCAACGTAGAACTTATATAAACGGTTGTCTGACACTTTTTCAAAAACCGTGCAGTACCAGGAAAGTTTTGATCATTAAAACTATTCGTCTGGAGATGGCTTCAGTGGAATTATTACTGAAATGGCTACCAGGACTGAAGGTTGTACACTTACTGCGGGATCCAAGGGGGAAGCTGACATCTGAACTCAAGATTGATGTTAAAGGATGGTCAGCCATAGAATCGAGGGCGGCTTTACATTGTAATCAAATGTTGTCAGATATTACAATAGCTAATCGGTTACATAAAAAGTACCCCCAAAATATCAGAATTTTACAATATGAAAGTTTTTCAAACGACCCAATACAGAAAACTAAAAGAATGTTTGATTTTCTAAACTTGACATTAACGGCAAAAATTCTTGATTATGTAAAATCAATCACGCTACAAAAACATAGTCGGACCGACTGTTACTGGTGCGTAAGCCAGACTAACGCCAAGCTGACATCTTCTCAGTGGAGGTTAACTACACCGTACAGTGGAGTGCAACAGATCGACAGGAACTGTGTGGAATTATACAAAACAGTAGGATTCAGAGCAATAACGGATTTAACGAGTCTAAAAAATCTGTCTTTACCTAGCCAGGTGGATACACCGTTGAAACACGTGTCTCTTTAGATACTGGGACTTTGTATTGTGTGCGTACAACATATATTCAATAGCAAACCAATTAATAATTGTCAATATTATACCTCATCCATGCCTATACAGTATTTGCTCCGGTCACTATTTTCGTATATTGGCCCGGAGTCAAGGACTACGGGCCGCCGCTATATTTTTGACATGCAGGATAACGTTTTATTACATTTTTACCAGTGAAATATCAGAAAATATTAGCTTGATAAAACTCATATCATCACTGCTTATATCATCACCAGTGATGATTTAAGAAATCGTATATCATCACTAGTGATGATATTAGAAATCGTATATCATCACTAGTGATAATATAAGTTTTGGTCCGATATCAATGCTCACTATTGTGTACATTTTTTCTTTATTCTGGAATCAAATCTAAGAAAGTAATAACATTTAAAACCTTTATAATATTTTTGAAATAAATAGATATAGATCTAATGAATTTAATTAGTATGTTTGTGTATTTTTGATATATTTTGAATAAAAAATAGAACTTCATCCTATGACGTATTAATATTCTATAAGCCTTAGACACTCCGTCCCGATCAGTCGTAACAACAAATATTTAAATGAAATCAGACTTTTGGAAATTTCGAAAATGTAATAAAAAGAAAATTCAATGGTTTCCCAATAAATATCATATATATTTCACTTGTATGGCCAACTATTTAATATATTTTCACTCGTGCTACGCACTCGTGAAAATATAAAAAAAAGATCTGCCATACTCGTGAAATATATTTGATATTTAACGGAAAACCATTGAATAGCCTCTATATATACAATGTAGTGACGTCATCCTTCTGGACAATGAGCAAAATGGCGTCTGACCTAATGATGTGTTTTATTGCATAATAATAATAATAATAATAATAATATAACAAATATGCATGGCACTTCGGGCATTATTGGAATTTATGGACTGGTCAGTCACCCAAAAATATGTATATTGACTTCAGCTTCGCTTCGGTCCATATACATATTTTTGGGTGACTAACCAGTCCATAAACTCTCATATTGCCCTCGGTGCCATGCAATATTTGTTAGATATTAAATCGTCGAGAATCACTCGTACTGCAGCAAGTCAAGACACCAGCATGCAAAGCGGGATTAAAGTGGAGATACCGGTGAAACTGGCGTTTTCGAGAGCTAAAAATGTCTAAACGAACTAAGTCGCTATGATGTATAGTGGTATTCTATGTGAAAACACATTAAGTGGGTTTACTCTTTAACGCAGAATTCAA
This sequence comes from Mimachlamys varia, assembly GCA_947623455.1. Lineage (NCBI taxonomy): Eukaryota > Metazoa > Mollusca > Bivalvia > Pectinida > Pectinidae > Mimachlamys > Mimachlamys varia. Next base: position 46,718,508 of record OX392534.1, on the reverse strand, counting down.
GCTCACAGAAAAAACGTTAGAAAAAAATTGGTTAGCCTGTATTATTGGAAAACTACCTTTTCAGTAAGGTCTGTTTTTGTTATGTTTTATTTAACTTGCATTTGGTCATGTTCGTATTTGAGCTGCTAAATATGGATGTTATCACAACGTTAACGACCTGAAAATTTGTTACAGCTAGTTTTAGACCTGCAGTAAGGTGTTTAGAGTAATTTCACACTTTTGGGGGGGGGGTTTACATCGATTTTCGATAAAAATAGTTATAAAGGCTAGAGGATGGAAAGCCTCCTACATGTATATGGACGTCAAATGTATCCCCCTTCCGCAGAAATAATCTCGAATTCCTGCAAAAACACACAAAATTTCCATCCAGCTGTCAATGGATGCCTACATTAGAGGAAAACCAAAATTATCCATCTTTCCAACGGTATCAAGCGTTTTGGTCGTACCTCAACTAGGAATTTGAGTTTTGATGCAAGAAAAGCAGGATGGGTAATTTTTTTGCCCTCGAAAGCTTTCCACCTAGAGCTTTATATGACAATTCAGAGGGGCATTTTTATCGAAAAATGATCTAAACCCCTCCAAAAGTGTAAAATTACTCTAAACACCTTACATTGTAGTTTAAGTCATAAGTAAGCTGTAACAAATTCTCAGATCCCTGTGGATGTAATCGCTGAACTTTCATAGCATAATGAAAGTTAAAGAAATGACTGTCATTCCATATTACAGATGTATTTACAGTTGTACTACAAAACAATTTATTTATATTTTCTACAATAAATAGTTTATAACCTGTGCCTGTGATTGTGTTGTCATTTAATAAAAATATTGACGGAACCACCCAATTTGAATAAAATCGCCACCAATGATCAACATCAGTTATTTGAGCGATTTGGTGCAGGAGGGTTCTCAATGAAGTAAAGCAAGAAGACTTCATTGAACATGAGTAAACCAAGGGGAAAAAAATCTGGTGGTAATGTTTTTATATGTGTTGAAGCGCAAATATAAATATCAGAAAATATTTAATTTGTAATATATAATCATATTTATCGCTCATTGACAATGACTTTCCACTTTTAAAAAACAGTTTTCTTGTATTTTGTAGTTTTAAGACTAGCATGTATCTCCTTGCCAGTTATTGTCCATATGATGATCAGCGGACAGGAAGTCAGGGTCCAGTTGTTATAAAGGTGATTAGCTTAATCACTATTGACATGTAACACCATTTTTCTAACTTTAACAATCCTTCAGTATACAGGTACTATCCTACAACCTATTAAGTAAATTGACATTACTAGATATATGATATCCGTAATGTGCTTTCATTTGAAAGTTACAGGATAATTAAAGATTTGCGCATTTTGAAATTTCCATAATACTACAACGATTTTTAATTTCACTACTTTATATGATTTGATTCTAAAATAACGAAAATATAGTACACAAATAGTGCGCAATGATGATATGGGACCGAAACCCTTATATCAATATCATCACTATTTATCAAGTTGATATTTCACTGGTGAAAATGTAATAATGAAATAATTTGCAGATAACGAAAATAACGATATATATATGCTGCTGGTTAGACGGGAGATAACTCGTATATTTCGGTAACTTCATTTCAACAGCTTATGAAGAGAATAAACACCAGTCACTATTTTAAGATAGAAATACTAATGTGGTACAATTCTAGTAAAACCAGATTTATATTTTGAGGAAAGTATTGCTATCTTATCAAAAACAAAACAAAAACCAAAAACAATAAATAACCCAAATGACGCAATGACAAATATCTAAACGTACATCGCGTGTAACGTGACAACGTACACTGTATGTAACGTGACAACGTACACTGTATGTAACGTGACAACGTAAACACACGTACACTGTATGTAACGTGACAACGTAAACACACGTACACTGTATGTAACGTGACAACGTACACACACGTACACTGTATGTAACGTGACAACGTACAAACACGTACACTGTATGTAACGTGACAACGTACACTGTATTAACGTGACAACGTACACACACGTGCACTGTATGTAACGTGACAACGTACACACACGTACACTGTATGTAACGTGACAACGTAAACACACGTACACTGTATGTAACGTGACAACGTAAACACACGTACACTGTATGTAACGTGACAACGTACACACACGTACACTGTATGTAACGTGACAACGTACAAACACGTACACTGTATGTAACGTGACAACGTAAACACACGTACACTGTATGTAACGTGACAACGTACACACACGTACACTGTATGTAACGTGACAACGTACAAACACGTACACTGTATGTAACGTGACAACGTACACTGTATTAACGTGACAACGTACACACACGTGCACTGTATGTAACGTGACAACGTACACACACGTACACTGTATGTAACGTGACAACGTAAACACACGTACACTGTATGTAACGTGACAACGTAAACACACGTACACTGTATGTAACGTGACAACGTACACACACGTACACTGTATGTAACGTGACAACGTACACACACGTACACTGTATGTAACGTGACAACGTACACACACGTACACTGTATGTAACGTGACAACGTACAAACACGTACACTGTATGTAACGTGACAACGTACACACACGTACACTGTATGTAACGTGACAACGTAAACACACGTACACTGTATGTAACGTGACAACGTACACACACGTACACTGTGTGTAACGTGACAACGTACACTGTATGTAACGTGACAACGTACACACACGTACACTGTGTGTAACGTGACAACGTACACTGTATGTAACGTGACAACGTACACACACACGTACACTGTATGTAACGTGACAACGTACACACACGTACACTGTATGTAACGTGACAACGTACACACACGTACACTGTATGTAACGTGACAACGTACACTGTATGTAACGTGACAACGTACACACACGTACACTGTATGTAACGTGACAACGTACACACACGTACACTGTATGTAACGTGACAACGTACACTGTATGTAACGTGACAACGTACACACACGTACACTGTATGTAACGTGACAACGTACACACACGTACACTGTATGTAACGTGACAACGTACACTGTATGTAACGTGACAACGTACACACACGTACACTGTATGTAACGTGACAACGTACACACACGTACACTGTGTGTAACGTGACAACGTACACACACGTACACTGTATGTAACGTGACAACGTACACTGTGTGTAACGTGACAACGTACACACACGTACACTGTGTGTAACGTGACAACGTACACACACGTACACTGTATGTTACGTGACAACGTACTCACACGTACACTGTGTGTAACGTGACAACGTAAACACACGTACACTGTATGTAACGTGACAACGTACTCACACGTACACTGTGTGTAACGTGACAACGTACACACACGTACACTGTATGTAACGTGACAACGTACACACACGTACACTGTATGTAACGTGACAACGTACACTGTGTAACGTGACAACGTACACTGTGTGTAACGTGACAACGTACACACACGTACACTGTATTTAACGTGACAACGTAAACACACGTACACTGTGTGTAACGTGACAACGTACACTGTGTGTAACGTGACAACGTACACTGTGTGTAACGTGACAACGTACACTGTGTGTAACGTGACAACGTACACTGTGTGTAACGTGACAACGTACACACACGTACACTGTGTTTAACGTGACAACGTACACTGTGTGTAACGTGACAACGTACACTGTGTGTAACGTGACAACGTACACACAAGTACACTGTGTGTAACGTGACAACGTACACTGTGTGTAACGTGACAACGTACACACACGTACACTGTATTTAACGTGACAACGTAAACACACGTACACTGTATGTAACGTGACAACGTACACTGTATGTAACGTGACAACGTACACTGTGTGTAACGTGACAACGTACACTGTGTGTAACGTGACAACGTACACACACGTACACTGTGTTTAACGTGACAACGTACACTGTGTGTAACGTGACAACGTACACTGTGTGTAACGTGACAACGTACACACAAGTACACTGTGTGTAACGTGACAACGTACACTGTGTGTAACGTGACAACGTACACTGTGTGTAACGTGACAACGTACACTGTGTGTAACGTGACAACGTACACACATGTACACTGTGTGTAACGTGACAACGTACACACACGTACACTGTGTGTAACGTGACAACGTACACACACGTACACTGTATGTAACGTGACAACGTACACTGTGTGTAACGTGACAACGTACACACACGTACACTGTGTGTAACGTGACAACGTACACTGTGTGTAACGTGACAACGTACACTGTGTGTAACGTGACAACGTACAATGTGTGTAACGTGACAACGTACACACACGTACACTGTGTGTAACGTGACAACGTACACACACGTACACTGTGTGTAACGTGACAACGTACACACACGTACACTGTATGTAACGTGACAACGTACACACACGTACACTGTATGTAACGTGACAACGTACATTGTGTGTAACGTGACAACGTACACACACGTACACTGTATGTAACGTGACAACGTACACACACGTACACTGTATGTAACGTGACAACGTACACACACGTACACTGTGTGTAACGTGACAACGTACACACACGTACACTGTATGTAACGTGACAACGTACACTGTATGTAACGTGACAACGTACACTGTATGTAACGTGACAACGTACACACACGTACACTGTATGTAACGTGACAACGTACACACACGTACACTGTATGTAACGTGACAACGTACACACACGTACACTGTGTGTAACGTGACAATGTACACACACGTACACTGTGTGTAACGTGACAACGTACACACACGTACACTGTATGTAACGTGACAACGTACACACACGTACACTGTGTGTAACGTGACAACGTACACTGTGTGTAACGTGACAACGTACACACACGTACACTGTGTGTAACGTGACAACGTACACACACGTACACTGTATGTAACGTGACAACGTACACTGTATGTAACGTGACAACGTACACACACGTACACTGTATGTAATGTGACAACGTACACACACGTACACTGTATGTAACGTGACAACGTACACTATGTGTAACGTGACAACGTACACACACGTACACTGTATGTAATGTGACAACGTACACACACGTACACTGTGTGTAACGTGACAACGTACACTGTATGAACGTGACAACGTACACTGTGTGTAACGTGACAACGTACACTGTATGTAACGTGACAACGTAAACACACGTACACTGTATGTAACGTGACAACGTACACACACGTACACTGTATGTAACGTGACAACGTACACACACGTACACTGTATGTAACGTGACAACGTACACACACGTACACTGTATGTAACGTGACAACGTACACACACGTACACTGTGTAACGTGACAACGTACACTGTATGTAACGTGACAACGTACACACACGTACACTGTGTGTATCGTGACAACGTACACACACGTACACTGTGTGTAACGTGACAACGTACACTGTATGTAACGTGACAACGTACAAACACGTACACTGTATGTAACGTGACAACGTACCAGCACGTACACTGTATGTAACGTGACAACGTACACTGTGTGTAACGTGACAACGTACACACACGTACACTGTGTGTAACGTGACAACGTACACACACGTACACTGTATGTAACGTGACAACGTAAACACACATACACTGTGTGTAACGTGACAACGTACACACACGTACACTGTGTGTAACGTGACAACGTACACACACGTACACTGTGTGTAACGTGACAACGTACACTGTGTGTAACGTGACAACGTACACTGTGTGTATCGTGACAACGTACACTGTGTGTAACGTGACAATGTACACACACGTACACTGTATGTAACGTGACAACGTACACTGTATGTAACGTGACAACGTACAAACACGTACACTGTATGTAACGTGACAACGTACCAGCACGTACACTGTATGTAACGTGACAACGTACACTGTGTGTAACGTGACAACGTACACACACGTACACTGTATGTAACGTGACAACGTACACACACGTACACTGTATGTAACGTGACAAAGTACACACACGTACACTGTATGTAACGTGACAACGTACACTGTGTGTAACGTGACAACGTAAACACACGTACACTGTATGTAACGTGACAACGTAAACACACGTGCACTGTATGTAACGTGACAACGTAAACACACGTACACTGTATGTAACGTGACAACGTAAACACACGTACACTGTATGTAACGTGACAACGTAAACACACGTACACTGTATGTAACGTGACAACGTAAACACACGTACACTGTGTGTAACGTGACAACGTACACACACGTACACTGTATGTAACGTGACAACGTACACACACGTACACTGTATGTAACGTGACAATGTACACACACGTACACTGTATGTAACGTGACAACGTACACTGTGTGTAACGTGACAACGTACACTGTATGTAACGTGACAACGTACACTGTGTGTAACGTGACAACGTACACACACGTACACTGTATGTAACGTGACAACGTACACTGTATGTAACGTGACAACGTACACTGTGTGTAACGTGACAACGTACACACACGTACACTGTATGTAACGTGACAACGTACACTGTGTTTAACGTGACAACGTACACTGTATGTAACGTGAAAACGTACACTGTGTGTAACGTGACAACGTACACACACGTACACTGTGTGTAACGTGACAACGTACACACACGTACACTGTATGTAACGTGACAACGTACACTGTATGTAACGTGACAACGTACACACACGTACACTGTATGTAACGTGACAACGTACACACACGTACACTGTATGTAACGTGACAACGTACACACACGTACACTGTGTGTAACGTGACAACGTACACTGTGTGTAACGTGACAACGTACACACACGTACACTGTGTGTAACGTGACAACGTACACACACGTACACTGAATGTAACGTGACAACGTACACTGTATGTAACGTGACAACGCACACACACGTACACTGTGTGTAACGTGACAACGTACACACACGTACACGGTGTGTAACGTGACAACGTACACACACGTACACTGTATGTAACGTGACAACGTACACACACGTACACTGTATGTAACGTGACAACGTACACTGTATGTAACGTGACAACGTACACACACGTACACTGTATGTAACGTGACAACGTACACACACGTACACTGTATGTAACGTGACAACGTACACACACGTACACTGTGTGTAACGTGACAACGTACACACACGTACACTGTATGTAACGTGACAACGTACACACACGTACACTGTGTGTAACGTGACAACGTACACACACGTACACTGTATGTAACGTGACAACGTACACACACGTACACTGTGTGTAACGTGACAACGTACACACACGTACACTGTATGTAACGTTACAACGTACACTGTATGTAACGTGACAACGTACACACACGTACACTGTGTGTAACGTGACAACGTACACACACGTACACGGTGTGTAACGTGACAACGTACACACACGTACACTGTATGTAACGTGACAACGTACACACACGTACACTGTATGTAACGTGACAACGTACACACACGTACACTGTATGTAACGTGACAACGTACACACACGTACACGGTATGTAACGTGACAACGTACACACACGTACACTGTATGTAACGTGACAACGTACACACACGTACACTGTATGTAACGTGACAACGTACACACACGTACACTGTATGTAACGTGACAACGTACACACACGTACACTGTGTGTAACGTGACAACGTACACACACGTACACTGTGTGTAACGTGACAACGTACACACACGTACACTGTATGTAACGTGACAACGTACACACACGTACACTGTATGTAACGTGACAACGTACACACACGTACACTGTATGTAACGTGACAACGTACACTGTGTGTAACGTGACAACGTACACACACGTACACTGTATGTAACGTGACAACGTACACACACGTACACTGTATGTAACGTGACAACGTACACACACGTACACTGTGTGTAACGTGACAACGTACACACACGTACACTGTATGTAACGTGACAACGTACACACACGTACACTGTGTGTAACGTGACAACGTACACACACGTACACTGTATGTAACGTGACAACGTACACACACATACACTGTGTGTAACGTGACAACGTACACACACGTACACTGTATGTAACGTGACAACGTACACACACGTACACTGTATGTAACGTGACAACGTACACTGTGTGTAACGTGACAACGTACACACACGTACACTGTATGTAACGTGACAACGTACACACACGTACTCTGTGTGTAACGTGACAACGTACACACACGTACACTGTATGTAACGTGACAACGTACACACACGTACACTGTGTGTAACGTGACAACGCACACTCACGTACACTGTGTGTAACGTGACAAAGCACTCGACAACATATTATAAACTTGGCACAAAAAGCCTCTCCTCCTCCCTCTCCTCCTCCTCTTCCTCCTCTCCTCCTCCTCCTCCTGTAGTTGTTTTCCGTTTCTTTATCTGTTTATAAGTCAGAGACTGGACACTAATGCATATGGGTCTTGAATTCATTCAAAACTACAAATAATACATACATATGTCTATATATTCATAGATTTACAATAATTTCTTTAAAGTCACGGTGTTGTTGGATTGTTATATATTCCCGTTTAACTCGAGAAGACATTTAGATTTTCATTTTATTTTTGATTATAAAAACAAACATTAAGACACCATGGTCCGTATTCATGAAGCTGTTCTCATGCTCAAGCATGGATTCTGTGCTCAAGCCAACTTTATTTAAACTCACCTAACTAATGTTAACGATCAAACAGTAAACTGCTAATAATAAAAACAATATTCGGCTTTACGGTTCTCCGTTTTGGTTCCCAAAACGTTGACAAAATAATAGTTTCTGAATTATTTATAACCGGAACAAGGAATTATGCTTAAGCACAAAATCCATGTTTGAGCATGAGAACGGTTTTATGAATACGGACCCTGGTCATTTTGAGAAAACAATACATGATTTTAAACGACCTTTAGTTGATAACAAACCGATTATGTTTTACGTATTAAAATTCTGTCAATAAAGATATAAGTTAGACTGATAATTGCTGTCTGCTCGACAAGACAATGGTGTCGTATTACCCTCGGCCGGTAACCTTACTCTACGTGTAACATTCCAGTGATATTTAACACCTGTATATACAGGTACAACTCCGCCATATATACCTTGGTTAGCATACATATTCATAATGGATTTACGTCACAAAAAAAAACAGCATATAAGTATATACGATTAATTTTGTAGAAAAACTAAAAATTTGGGGGGAAATGCCTGATTGTAATCTCTATATATTTAAATTATCAACGATACTAAGATTTTAAATAAGCCGTGAAATTAAAATCTCCGTTTTTTTATCTATTTAAATATGTGCATAAGCACACTAGCCCACGTGTAATGACATGTTGTGGGGTTAAACTTTACTCAAATTTAAAATCCGACTATGATTGAACACAAGCAGTGTTTTGATAACAATAGTTCCCTCTAGCGTGACCTGCTAGAGTTATAATTCTTGTGTACACAGTTTGTAATCAGTCTCGCTCTGTGTCTGTACAATGTAACGGCCTTGTTTTCACCTTATATATAATCCGATAATCTGTTGTTCTCCAGGATTGTTCTCCTTTCGGATAGTCTATGGCACATTGCGTAAACTTCAAACACCATCTGTTATTCTATTTCCGGCGTGAATAATTAACTCGTGGACAAGAAAAACTCATTTTTTCCACTATAGATTGTATGTTTAAGTATTTAACAGGCAGTTCCGCGGGAGTTGTGTGAGATTGTACTTAGACAACCGACATGGCCGTGTGTGGGGAGATTGATTTATACGTAGCTATATAGATAGATCTATCCGACCAGGTCTGCTATGGGAATTACAGTATTCTATTCATAATTGATGGCGGGAAACCCCTGGCAACCTGATCATGCTCAGTACCCGCAGCGATCTCCGACCCACGAGGATGAGGGAGCGTATCAGTCTCAACAATCCACAGGACCGTTTGGACAGGTGGAAGACTCACAGGTAGCGGGACTAAGAGATCCGTGTCTGATCAGAGACGGTTGTGATGAACAGGTCGAACCTGACAACCGTACATCGCATACACAGCTGCAGCGAGACCAAATGCAGCATCAATTGGCGGGAAACGAAGAGCAAGAGTTGGCGGGAAGTGAACAAAATAGACTGGTACAAAGAAACCCGAGTCGTTTGGACTTAGAACAGTTAGTGCGATCCGAAAGTCCCACAGAATGTGGCCAGGCAGTTCAACCAGCGCCACCACACGTTCCTGTACATCCGGAACCGCTTACATCAAATCCGGTTCCCGTACATGTACCACACCGTTGTAACAACGGTCATCATGGACAGCGTCCTCATCAGGGCACACGACAGGGATCTAATACTTCTACATGCCGGCGGTTGACACGGATAGATATGGCGATGTTGACAGCCCCACCCCCTGGACAAGACGAGCATCGACCGGAAGTGGTCATCGATGAATACATTGTGCCCATACTTCCAATCCCAATGGCAATCGCGTGCTGTCTTATGAACTTTGCGCTGCCAGGACTAGGTAGGTCTTAAGTTAAGTAGAAGGATATCATGTTATACCTGTTAATAATACTGATTAATGCTGTATCCATTAAAGGTATTGGCCTACCTAATGATCCCGACGAAGTGTACTGGAATCATGAATACAAGATCAATACTTAATTTAGATAAATGGACGGTTACAGAAGATGCCAGCAGGAGTTTACTAGGTCAAATGTAGAGGGACCCGTATATATTATCTTCATTACAACATAACTGTATAGTATTACGAGCACAGGGGCCCGTGTATAGTCATACTATCAGCATAACTGTATAGTATTACGAGCACAGGGACCCGTGTATAGTCATAATATCAACATAACTGTATAGTATTACGAGCACAGGGACCCGTGTATAGTCATAATATCATAATAACTGTATAGTATTACGAGCACAGGGACCCGTGTATAGTCAGAATATCAACATAACTGTATAGTATTACGAGCACAGGGACCCGTGTATAGTCATAATATCAACATAACTGTATAGTATTACGAGCACAGGGACCCGTATATAGTCATAAGATCAACATAACTGTATAGTATTATGAGCACAGGGGCCCGTATATAGTCATAAGATCAATATAACTATATAGTATTACGAACACAGGGACCCGTATATAGTCATAATATCGACATAACTGTATAGTATTACGAGCACAGGGACCCGTATATAGTCATAAGATCAGCATAACTGTATAGTATTATGAGCACAGGGGCCCGTATATAGTCATAAGATCAATATAACTATATAGTATTACGAACACAGAGACCCGTATATATTATCTTACAACATAATTGTATAGCATGTATTGTTACGAACCCATTTGTCCTCCAACTGATTTTTTTAAACGGAATGTAAGAAGAATGCACATTTTCTTAACTAAAGTTTTCAAAATGAATGAAATTAAAATATTAGACCAACTATATTTTTCGATATTTCATGCATGATTAAAATGCTTCTCTTGGCTACAGCATTGTTAACAAATAGTAAGAAAACTTTGCATGGTCATGTATTTGAAAGACGAGTAAAGTATTGCTGTCCGTTCCCTCTTTTTCCTGTTGTCTTATTGTTGTTCTTGTTCGGGAAGAAAAAGTAAACCTACTTTGAATTTTGAATAGAACACTAGCACACTTTACGATATTTGATTCAATAGGCAACTAATAATTTACGTAATTTACAAATTTAGCATGAATTTGCCCTGGTCGACTTAAATACCCAGTTTACGTGCACACTCGCAGTGATTTTTTTTAGATCTTCCCGGCGATAAAGGTCGATTATAGACGCGTTTCGTGTCATATGCTGGTTCCATTCACTGCGATATTGTCTGAAAGAAAGATTCTCCTTGTGCTGCCTGTACACAACAAGGACAATTAACCACACAGGCGATGTTAAAACCAAGCTAGATTATATCACAGCGTTTGTGTTTAAACGTGTTTCACATTTTAGAAATATAAACAGAATTAGACGACGCGAAATATTCTTTATATAATTCCCATACATACATATATATACACTACTGATGTTTCAAAACGTTTCCAATGTCAGTTTCAATAATAAAAATATCCATATAAGATAAAGTTTCTGATTTTCCCCATGAATTTGGACGCATATTTTTGTGTACTTTGCTCGGAGTCCTGTCTCAACTGTTGTTTGTGCGTTATCGTTTTCCTATTACAAACAAAGGGATAAACATAATTTTATTAACGCATATACCACAAACAGACTTTAAATGTATAATTTCATAAAAATGTAATTTATGCATTTTTTTACGTTTGTATTTTTTGTATATGTATGGAAATATAATGTACTTTTAATGAGTAATGAAGCGTTTCGCATACACATAGATATATTACGAACAGAAATGAAACCATAAGCAAAACGACTTGAAATCTTCAGCTAATAACGCACAATGGTATAAATGGGTATCTGTTTTATTTCTAGGGACCATGGTGGCGGGAATGTGCATGCCATGCTGTGGGGATGCCGAAGAAATGTCACAGCGCCGGAAGTTGTGTTCTGGCGCAGTCGTAGTCGGTGTTGGATTTTTGCAGCTTTTACTTACGGCCTGTTTCCTAGTCGGCTGGATTTGGAGCGTCATCTGGGGGTTATCCCTCGTTGGCACATCATGTAAGTTAGACAAATTGTTCGGAATATTAGTTTAAATATTACTGGGGTCATTAATGGTAAGAAATTATGACAATAATATATGCAATTACAATGTTTATAATATTAAAATGCAAGTTATTTTTAGTGTAAGTGACAATTAGTGTTTATGACAGTTTAAGTGTAAGCGACATTAGCTGTATGCCAAAAAGGTTATATGTGTATGACATCAGGGGAACTACATATGTATGTAAGTGGGAAGGGTAGACTCTCATACAACGCCCAGTTATATTAATACCTCATCTTTACTGCTCATAACCTGTTTTTCTTGACAGTCATTAAAAGTCACAACAATAAACAATTCCATCGTACTCCCTTTTCTTGGAATCGACTCTCAGTAATCTACCTCTCCTCACCTTATGCGTTTTAACAACGTGATATGTTTTTTTTTGTTTCTTACAGTGGACTACTACGAAAAGCCACGCGAAGTGTCAAGTTGGAGGAATCGCGTCAACAGTGCGCGCGCACAGTCAAACAGTACTTACGCATGCTTCTCGCGGCCACTAGGTTCCGGAAGAAGACAACCTCGGTCTAATTTTATCTACCCGATGCGAGCGCCATCTGACATCGACCGAGACAGTCCCCCACCGCCCTACGTCATGTTTGCTACGCCCCCTCCTTCTTACAGTCCGCCCACCCCCGCTGATGGTGTCAATGCTTCTGCAGAAACGGTGAGTACTGATTTTGTGCCCGAATGAAAGACCGACTAGTTTAATTCTTTAGATGATAATCGAAACCCCTATTTAACTTTTTTTTTCAGTTAGTACAAGATGTCTTTTAAACCTCTGATCAGATTTGGTTTCATATTCCCACCATAGCGTCACACTGCGATGTTGATGGTCATCGGGCAAAAGTCAAAGGTCACTGTTGACCTCTATGTGCAGATCTGGTTTACAATCACACCATGACATTACGTTAAAAAGTTAAACACTCAATACGATTTTGGTGGTCATCGGTCAAAGTTGAAGGTCAAAGATCACTCTTCGCCACTTTGATAATAAAACAAATGTGTACAAATATATCAGGAAGGCCTTAATATCAAGTTTTACAGTGCACAGATTTTGGTGAAGGGTCACACTTGACCATTACACAGCTTGTGAACAAGATATCCAATGAACTCCTGAATACATTCATTTCATATTAACAGCATACTAAGGTTACATCAGGTTCTTCGTCTGATTAGATTTTGGTGGTCATTAGTCAAGGTTAAAAGGTCAAAGATCATGTTTAGCGTATGTGAGTCCCTGCTAGCATTTTTTATTTGATAGAAATAATACTTCATCATAGAGTTGAGAGAACATAACAGAGATTAGAAAACCGTTCACGTATTACTGCTTGACTGAGTCATTAACGTTTGGGCAGAACATTCATGCTGTAGCTTAGAATGGTTCAATGAATACAGGCCGTAGTATCAAATAATTCTTCGTGAAATTGTGATAGATTCCATTGAAAAAAAAGCAATAAAATCTATTAAAAAGTTGTCAAAATGCATGAAATATACAGTAAACATAGTATGTATCCTAATATTTATAGCACACCACTGCAGATATTACTGGAGCGGTCAGCTATTAGGATAGTTATTTTAGACCTACTGCCTGACTAAACTGGCAAACATCGGTTAGATTGTACAAAACTAATTCGTATTCTGTAAGACTGTTTCATCAATTCAAAATAAAGATAATAAAAACTGCTTCAATAGAATGTTCATTTAAAACGAGCCAAATGTGAACATAAAAGGTAGAAAAATCGATATGTTTTTTGATGCGTGAAACTTCATAAATGAGTGAGGTAATTGTCACTCAAATTCCCAGAGCGGTCTATTATTCCTTTAAGCATTTTTTTCTGTATTGAATGCAGCTTACAAAATAAAACGACTGCTTCAAGTTAAATCAAACAAGTTTAAAATGGCTATGTTATTAAATCTCGTGGTCTAAATGCAATGTAAATATGCATACATTTTGAATATAAATACACATTGTTGATACAAATAATGCTCAAATTAAGTTATGTAAACTAGCTAATAGGTTTCCTATATTATTAGTGGCAGACTAATATTGTTTAAATATAGCGAAATGGTTTATAAAGCATTCCCTTCTCATCGGGTGGAGCATATTTTCCATAAATGGTTTATTGATGAATAAAGCGGAGTCAACAGAGTACCAAACATCTCACAGCAATGTACAAATTAATGTAAATATACAGATGTCGGGGTAGACTAACAGTGTACCAAACATCTCACAGCAACCTACAAATTAATGTAAATATACAGATGTCGGGGTAGACTAACAGTGTACCAAACATCTCACAGCAACGTACAAATTAATGTAAATATACAGATGTCGGGGTAGACTAACAGTGTACCAAACATCTCACAGCAACCTACAAATTAATGTAAATATACAGATGTCGGGGTAGACTAACAGTGTACCAAACATCCCACAGCAACCTACAAATTAATGTAAATATACAGATGTCGGGGTAGACTAACAGAGTACCAAACATCTCACATCAACGTACAAATTAATGTAAATATACAGATGTCGGGGTAGACTAACAGTGTACCAAACATCTCACAGCAACCTACACATTAATGTAAATATACAGATGTCGGGGTAGACTAACAGTGTACCAAACATCTCACAGCAACCTACACATTAATGTAAATATACAGATGTCGGGGTAGACTAACAGTGTACCAAACATCTCACAGCAACCTACAAATTAATGTAAATATACAGATGTCGGGGTAGACTAACAGTGTACCAAACATCTCACAGCAACGTACACATTAATGTAAATATACAGATGTCGGGGTAGACTAACAGTGTACCAAACATCTCACAGCAACGTACAAATTAATGTAAATATACAGAAGTCGGGGTAGACTAACAGTGTACCAAACATCTCACAGCAACGTACAAATTAATGTAAATATACAGATGTCGGGGTAGACTAACAGTGTACCAAACATCCCACAGCAACCTACAAATTAATGTAAATATACAGATGTCGGGGTAGACTAACAGAGTACCAAACATCTCACAGCAACGTACAAATTAATGTAAATATACAGATGTCGGGGTAGACTAACAGTGTACCAAACATCTCACAGCAATGTACAAATTAATGTAAATATACAGATGTCGGGGTAGACTAACAGTGTACCAAACATCTCACAGCATCCTACACATTAATGTAAATATACAGATGTCGGGGTAGACTAACAGTGTACCAAACATCTCACAGCAATGTACAAATTAATGTAAATATACAGAAGTCGGGGTAGACTAACAGTGTACCAAACATCTCACAGCAATGTACAAATTAATGTAAATATACAGAAGTCGGGGTAGACTAACAGTGTACCAAACATCCCACAGCAACCTACAAATTAATGTAAATATACAGAAGTCGGGGTAGACTAACAGTGTACCAAACATCCCACAGCAACCTACACATTAATGTAAATATACAGAAGTCGGGGTAGACTAACAGTGTACCAAACATCTCACAGCAATGTACAAATTAATGTAAATATACAGAAGTCGGGGTAGACTAACAGTGTACCAAACATCTCACAGCAATGTACAAATTAATGTAAATATACAGAAGTCGGGGTAGACTAACAGAGTACCAAACATCTCACAGCAACGTACAAATTAATGTAAATATACAGAAGTCGGGGTAGACTAACAGTGTACCAAACATCTCACAGCAACCTCATCATCATCATATCTTTATTTCCTCCAAAACAATGAAGAGTACAATAGACGAAAACAATTAGGTGCAGGTGACAAGAGAAACAAAAAATATATATATATATATAAGTGCAAATAAATAAGGATTGGTTTACAATTGATAATTATTTCATATCGAAAAGATAGCTTTATGGAAATGTAAGAGACAAAACAATCAGTGGGAGGTCGCCAGTAGGAAACTCATAAAATTGATTGCTATGTCAAAGCTTTCTTTACTGGAAGGTCATGTTAAATGCCTTTGCCGAAAAAATGAGACAGTCCTTAATAAAAGACGTGAGCGATTTAACATCGTCGTTAAAAGAATTACGAATAGCATCGCTTGGAGCACCAAGCAGAGTTGCCACCTGGACTTCCCTGTCTGACTGATCGAAGGACACATAAACATGAACGGGATATTCGTTTACAAATTTTGACGAAAGCCTATCCCGCAAATTTGCTAATTCAAATTCGGCGCAGTCTAACAAACAATGGGCGACTGCGTCATCAAATGTACCTTTACAGTTAGCGCATGATAGCTCGCAATCAGGTGGAGTAATCCACATTTTGGACACAGTTTTGCAGGTTGCAATAAAAGATGGATGACACTTTGAAAAGTACCAGATGACTGAAGGTTTCATTTCAGGATGGAGCTGTAGGAATCTCGAGAAATAAGGCGAGCGACATAAACGAGTTTTCCAGTCATCTGATTCTTTACAAAGAAGGACACTTTTGACTAGGAATTTCCAACGCAATTTTGAAGGAAAATTACTCATATTAAAGAATTCAAGCAAAATATCATGAAAATTGTACTTGTTCAGTATATCAATAGCATCAACAATAAAACCCTTTTTTGCTTTGTGTACATTGAGACGTTTTTGATACAAGCGCAATAAAAACAATTGTTTAGATGTACAATTCGTATTGTTTCTACATAATGCCGCGAAGAAGCGAAGTTTACATTGATCTACATATAAATGAAATGACGATAAACCAAGCATACCCAATGCGATGTCAGACCTGGTTCTCAGAGGAAAATTTTGAATAAGTTTGGCACACAAGTGATGTACTGTTTCCAAACGCCGCCAATCTGAGTCTGTAAGCGAGTACCACAATTCACAGCCAAAGGTGCTTCGAGGGAGAACAATAGAGAGGTACAGTTTCACCCCTGTTAAAGGGTTGATACTAGGGCCAAATAAGTCACAGTTCAAGAGAGCAAAACATTGACCACGTAATTTTTGGATAACTTCATCAACATCGGGTCTACCTGGTTTAAACTTGTTTATACTAATCCCAACATGTTTAACATTTGTACACTCAGTGACGCCGCTGTCGCCTAAGTGCCACCTACGATTCGACTGTGAGTGATTACTAGCTCGTTCGTTAAAAACAACAATTACTGATTTGGAGGGATTGTATTTAAACCTCCAGTTACAACTATACTTATAACATATGTGCATGAGCATATCTAAGTTTTGTTTAGAAAGTGCAAGAAGACATATGTCGTCTGCTTGTGTAGGACACGTAATGTTAATATCACAAATGCTTAAGGAGTATTGAGACTCACAAAGATCGTTAAGTAGATCATTGATATAGACAGAGTATAGCCAAGGGGAGATAATACTACCCTGACGGGTTCCCTGGCATATCTTGAACATTTTCGACACAAAGTTTTGATAAATGACGACACTAAACATATCTTTATACAAAGACAAAATTACACATACATATTTCCGACTGAAGCCCAAACGTGCGAGTTTGAGGAACAGACCGTCGTGCCACACGCAGTCAAAAGCTTTTGAAGCGTCTAGGAAACACGTAAATAACTTACTATCATGCTCAGTGGCATACTCAATGGCTTCATGCACAATATATGAAGTCATAGTACTGCTAACTTGCTTTTGGAATCCATGTTGCAAGGGATTGACACAAAAATGTTCTGAAGATTCTAGTCTAGTCAGTAACAATTTTTCATAAACTTTTAATACAATTGGCAGAAGCGAAATTGCTCTATAGCTATTTGGATCATTTTTTGCTTTGTTATGACCTTTATATAATGTGCATATCAAGCCTTGTTTAAGGGAAATCGGAACGTATTCTAATTTTGCAAAAGAATTAAATAATCTGCAAAGGCAATTATACAGAGAGTCACAAGCATATATTAGGTTTTCATAAACAAGTGAATCTACACCAGGTGCCTTTCCACGAGGAAGATTTTTACAGCAAGATTTGATTTCCTCAGCCGTGAAAACTATAGCAGTTGGCTCTTGAAAAGGGCCATTACTATGAAGAAAATCTGAAAGCTCGGAACTTACAGAAGTAGTGAAGTCACTGTCAAAGCAGCTGTCTACTGAATGCGAATAAATGTCAGCAAAGTACTCCCCCCAGTGCGACGCTAAGTCCGATGGATCTCTAATGGTCAAGTTGTTAAACACCATTTCGGCTCCTGCAGATCCATTGGACACTCTGTTAGAACGGGCTTTGATAAGGGACCAAAATGAATTCAAGTTCATATCTGCTGCAACCTCAATATCTGAGTTCAAGTTCAGAAGATGATCCTCCGATAATTGGCGGTGCTTACGTCGGAATTTACACTTTGCTTCCTTATACTTTCGAAACGATGGAGAGTCGGGACCTCGAGGCCGACCTGCGTCATCCCAAATACACCTCAACTTCCACATCTCATTGTGTAAGTGTTTTAGTTCACCTTTCCAATAAGGCTTCAGGAATTTCCGGAACTTTTTCTTTTGAAGGGAAGCTGAAGAGACGTCTTGTAGGCATTTGATCAAGCAGTCAGTAAAAACATCAATGTCAGAATTTGAATTCAACTCGAGGTAGTTGAGATTGGACATCAAAATAAATCGACTAAGATTCTGGTTATAAATTACTGCACCTGTAGAGGCGGTGCCATCCGGAGAAGTCCATTTAAAAGTGGTGCGTTCCATCTGTGGATAGTCCACATGAGACACGGTAGGAAAAGTTATATCACAAAAGATGGGTCTGTGATTTGAGACGTCTAAGTAGGTCTGACCGCCAATGTGACAGTTCGAGATAAGATCAAGCTTCGTAGAGTCAACAACTACGTGATCAATAAGTGAAGAAGCTCCATCATCGGGTAACCTACAAATTAATGTAAATATACAGAAGTCGGGGTAGACTAACAGTGTACCAAACATCTCACAGCAATGTACAAATTAATGTAAATATACAGAAGTCGGGGTAGACTAACAGTGTACCAAACATCTCACAGCAATGTACAAATTAATGTAAATATACAGAAGTCGGGGTAGACTAACAGAGTACCAAACATCTCACAGCAATGTACAAATTAATGTAAATATACAGAAGTCGGGGTAGACTAACAGTGTACCAAACATCTCACAGCAACGTACAAATTAATGTAAATATACAGAAGTCGGGGTAGACTAACAGAGTACCAAACATCTCACAGCAACGTACAAATTAATGTAAATATACAGAAGTCGGGGTAGACTAACAGTGTACCAAACATCTCACAGCAACGTACAAATTAATGTAAATATACAGAAGTCGGGGTAGACTAACAGTGTACCAAACATCTCACAGCAACCTACAAATTAATGTAAATATACAGAAGTCGGGGTAGACTAACAGAGTACCAAACATCTCACAGCAACGTACAAATTAATGTAAATATACAGATGTCGGGGTAGACTAACAGTGTACCAAACATCTCACAGCAACGTACAAATTAATGTAAATATACAGATGTCGGGGTAGACTAACAGTGTACCAAACATCCCACAGCAACCTACAAATTAATGTAAATATACAGATGTCGGGGTAGACTAACAGTGTACCAAACATCCCACAGCAACGTACAAATTAATGTAAATATACAGATGTCGGGGTAGACTAACAGAGTACCAAACATCTCACAGCAACGTACAAATTAATGTAAATATACAGATGTCGGGGTAGACTAACAGTGTACCAAACATCTCACAGCAACGTACAAATTAATGTAAATATACAGATGTCGGGGTAGACTAACAGAGTACCAAACATCTCACAGCAACGTACAAATTAATGTAAATATACAGATGTCGGGGTAGACTAACAGTGTACCAAACATCCCACAGCAACCTACAAATTAATGTAAATATACAGATGTCGGGGTAGACTAACAGTGTACCAAACATCCCACAGCAACCTACAAATTAATGTAAATATACAGATGTCGGGGTAGACTAACAGTGTACCAAACATCTCACAGCAACGTACAAATTAATGTAAATATACAGATGTCGGGGTAGACTAACAGTGTACCAAACATCTCACAGCAACCTACAAATTAATGTAAATATACAGATGTCGGGGTAGACTAACAGTGTACCAAACATCTCACAGCAACCTACAAATTAATGTAAATATACAGATGTCGGGGTAGACTAACAGTGTACCAAACATCCCACAGCAACCTACAAATTAATGTAAATATACAGATGTCGGGGTAGACTAACAGTGTACCAAACATCCCACAGCAACCTACAAATTAATGTAAATATACAGATGTCGGGGCAGACTAACAACGTACCAAACATCCCACAGCAACCTACAAATTAATGTAAATATACAGATGTCGGGGTAGACTAACAGTGTACCAAACATCTCACAGCAACCTACAAATTAATGTAAATATACAGATGTCGGGGCAGACTAACAACGTACCAAACATCCCACAGCAACCTACAAATTAATGAAAATATACAGATGTCGGGGCAGACTAACAACGTACCAAACATCTCACAGCAACCTACAAATTAATGTAAATATACAGATGTCGGGTAGACTACAGACCTGTGGTGTTTCATAGCACGGGTTACACAGGGGCCTGCTTATTTATTACAGCTTTTGAGGGATTTAGATAAATTTTTGATAAACATCCCCCCTCCACTTTCGATTATATACTAATATTACAGCTTGTTTAGGAGCTAGACTTAAAGTGTTTCCAGTCATTTTGCACTTTTGAGGGATAGACTACAGACCTGTGGTGTTTCATAGCACGGGTTACACAGGGGCCTGCTTATTTATTACAGCTTTTGAGGGATTTAGATAAATTTTTGATAAACATCCCCCCTCCACTTTCGATTATATACTAATATTACAGCTTGTTTAGGAGCTAGACTTAAAGTGTTTCCAGTCATTTTGCACTTTTGAGGGATAAAGATAAAGTTTTGATCCCCCCTCCACCCCTCCTTCACGTCTCTCAGTCCGTTGCTTGTCGTTCTTTGAGAAACGTCACATCCGAAAAAATTATATGATATTTCAACATTTTTTGGAAGTGACCATAAGCCTCTGTTTGAAATAGTCTTATGGCCATCGACAGCTGCTGCCATTTTTGAAATTTGAAATTACACGTACATTTTGGTATTCGTTTCATATAGCAGTATTATGTTGACAATACACGTGACCTCGGAGGTCATGAGGTCAAGTCTGCGGATGTATCTATTACAATGTGTGTAATTTATCCGTGGAGAAATTCGATATCCGTGAATACATTAACAGGACATAGATCGTGTTTGTATCGTTGATACAGACACGAAATCAATCAAATAACAAACATGCGTGCCATAATAAATTATCGAACAATCATTTTATTTCTTTGTGACTGAAATATGGCACAACTATTGTTCGGTGACACAATTATTGTAGACTAAATTTCGGTAACACTCATCGCCATGAAAGTTAATGTGAAACCCAAAAATCACCTACATTTGTCATTAGATTAAAAGAATCGTAGACTCATAATCGAAGAAATTAATAAGCAAAACCACTCGGAGTATTTTTATCCGTTAAAAATCGATCAGGGCATTTGCCGCACTATTTCGTGATGGTGGTTAAATATTCTTTGTTATACCACACAACATATATATCTTCTGTCCACGCGGATACTCCTGACAGTACAATGGAATTCATTGTAATTTTACGGATGAGCAATGTGGTAAAGGTGACATGGCTACCACGTGATCGACTTATTGTCCTGAATTATGCATTAATCTACTATAGACTAGTTTATTGTCATACTTTATATTTCCATTCCCCGCGGGCTGGTATTATTAACGTTTTGATATAGACATTCAAAGATCACAAAACACACGTTATAAATACTTTATTGTCGAACTGTTGACAATCACATGTTTTAGGATTAGAAAATCCCACTTGCTCTATAAACGCTAGTTCTGAAAGTGTTATCTCCCTTTGAAATAGTATACATTGTAGATTTATGTTAGATTAACTTCATTAAGGACGTATCCAACTTCGCAAGCCAAGGGTGTACAAATACGCTACTCTCCTTTTCACCCTTGGCGGATCTCACGTCAAAATCGAAGTTCCCGCACTGCGCCATCTAGTGGACTATTGCAGTTGTGTCCCTTGTTTTACGTAATTCCTGACCAATAAAATAGCTCGTACTATTTGTGAACGATTCAACAAATAAACAGAAATGGCAGCGCCCTTTGGTGAACATGCTATATGCGAAAAATTCAAAATTTAAGAACTTCGCGAGACACAGAGACGATCAATCAACAATGGAAATGATGTTTTTGTTTGAACAAGAACAAGGAAATAAGCTTGTGTTTTCTTTTTGTAACATTTCCATTTTATGAATGAGATCATAGTCGATAGTTTGTTCAACTTCGTAAAACAAAATCCACACACGTATCTGCTTTTTTATCTGCCTGATCAGCGACATATCCCAAAATCTGACTCTAGACTCTGAATCACACGTCTAGACTTCGTTGGCAACATTTTTTTACAGCTGACACGACATGTTTCAGTGGGCGCTGCCATGTTTGTTATTTACAATTGCAGCGCGCGTTTTGATTGGTCGGCTAAACCTAGCCGCATCCAATCAAAATGCAGGAGCGGGAACTTCGATTTTGCCGTGAGATCCGCCAAGGGTGAAAAGGAGAGTAGCGTATTGTACACCCTTGGCTTGCGAAGTTGGGACGTATCCTACCTTACACATTTAAAATGTGGTTTGTGTTAGAGTTATCTCCTTATTTGTTGCCTTATATACTTAGTGTAATGTTATTTCACTAAAAGTGATGTACTACCTCACTCTTCTTACCCGAGGTTCGAGTTACCTCCCTTCAGGCCGTATGTTTTGAAGATACAAGAAGATATATTTACTGTCTTATATGTTATAAGAAAACATTAGCTCTGTAAAGCTATTTTTACGACAAACATGAGTAAAAATACAAATGAATTGATCAAAAAAGCGATATCATAACATGCAAGTTGATTTCAATTAACATATATGATTATAAAATAGTAAGCGAGAGTTATGACATAAATACAATGTACATATATCATACTTCATAACAGGCTGTGCTAGTTGTACTAGTTATGTTAGTTATAGCCTGGTCAATTATCCCGAGAGCCCAGTCAACTTTCTTAAGCTGATAACTTATGTGACATACAGTATTTTAAACGAAATAATACGTTTTGAGCTGTATTGTATTGTATTGTTTATTCACTTTAAGCCTTACGGCTCATAAGGATAATTATACAAAATAACATAATACATAATCATAGTCATATGAAATACTAAGTAATTATATCGTCAAATAATAAACATGAACTTGTACATTGCATGGACAATATAGATATTCAAAAACAATTATAGGTACAAGATAAATAAATTCATAAAGATGGACGGCTCTAAAGTGAAAAAATGCAATTTTAAACACAAATATCAATTCATACTTATCGTTGAATATTAAAGAAACGGCAGCAGTTCTAAAAGTCGGGGCTAAGTAAAGGTTTATTAGCTAAACAATAGTAGGGCCTATAACAAGTGTTGCTGTCAGGGGAATGACTATACAGCAATTACAGGAGACGGAAAATGTACTAATGTAATATAACATAAATAAGTAAATTAAATCAAATTTAACTAATGAATTCTGGACCGTAATAACAAGCTTGATTGTAGATATTTTCCAAGATTACATAAATCTTTTCTGTTATGTACAGATAGAAGTTGAACTAGTTTGAATGAAGAAGGGCGAGTCCAATAATACTTTTTGATAAACTTTTTACGAATGTCTACGTAAAGTGGACAGACCAAAATAAAGTGGAACTCGTCCTCAATTTGGTTTTGATTACAATTACGACATAGTCTGTTTTCCCTTTGTATATTTCGATACCGGCCTTCTTCTATACAAAGCTGATGTGAGGATAGTCGAAATTTCGAAATTAATTTAAAATATGCATCTGGAATAGATTTTGTTAAGTAAAATTGTAATGTAAAGCTATCGATCAGAAATTTATACAAAAAACATTTAGAAGACCTTTCAAAAAATTCATTCCTTGTTTGAATAAAATTATCAATTAAACGCTGCTTAAAACAATGTAAAAATACAGTTTCGTTATCAACATATTGAGATAACCAAACACCACCAAGACCAGATGACAATAAAAGGTTTTTCACTTGGCAAAGCCAATTACAATTTCTGTGATTGCAGTTATTCATTTCTTCATAAACTGACTTAAGAATACAATTGTCACATTTAAGTAATTTCAACCAATATTTAATTATCCGACATTTTCTGATAATATGTAAAGGCAGGCGCCCTAACTCAGAATATACCATTAAAGATGGCGTGCTTTTCTTTACATTCAGAATTCTTCTTAAAAAATCAAGATGTATTTTTTCTACTTTATCTGCAGCGTGAAAACCCCACGTCTCACAACCGTAATTAAGAACGGATGAAACATAAACATCAAAAACATTTAGTTTAGATTCTACATTTAGAGACAAATTATTACAAATTCTTAATGCATTATACATACATTTTCGACCTTGTTCGGCAATTTTTTCTTGAGTTTTTGTAAACTTGCCATTAAAATTTAACACTATACCAAGATAATTAAATCTGTCAACAATTTCAATTTCATTTCCATCAAATAGAAATTGTTCACCGATACGTAATCGGCCACCATTTCGAAATACAACAATTTTAGTTTTTTCTATATTAACTGTCAATTGCCACTTATCACTATATTGTTTTAAGGAGTCTAGCAACTTCTGCAAACCAGAGGCAGATTCTGAAAAAAGGACAGTGTCGTCTGCATACATGAGAAGAAATAACGAAATATCTCGTAGGAATAAAGCGTCACTTGAAGTATTAATAAGTTCATTTTCAAAGTCATTTACATACATGGAGTAAAGAAAGGGAGACAACCCCTCCCCTTGTACATGTATGTTAAGTGACATACAGTACTTTTAACGGAATAGAACGTTTTGTGTACTTATATGACATACAGTACTTTTAACGGAATAGAACGTTTTGTGTAACTTGTGTGACAAACAGACTTTTAACGGAATAGAACGTTTTGTGTAACTTGTGTGACATACAGTACTTTTAACAGAATAAAAAGTTTTGAGCTGTAACATATGTAACATAATGGACTCAAACTATGTTTCAGCCCCAGACACAAGATTTGCCTGAAACTATCGAAGCCCCGAACCTCAGATCGGCACTTCGGTGTGGTGTGTGTCAGAAGGATTTCGTCACAGAAGATCATCGGGTAAGTCTTATGACGTCACGCTCGACAGCAGTAACTCGTGCTGAGTGAGATCCTTCTCAATTCATATGTCTTTTGATTGAAAACATCGTGTTAAAAGCGAATGCGAACAAAAGTTTTCAATAGCTGTGTCGTAACATTGAAATATATTTGGTCATTGTGAATGAATTTTTTATAAAAAAATATATCTTTTGTTTTCAGTTTGCCTGTCGGCGGTGTACCGATATCGTGTGTCGTCAGTGTTACACAAAACGGATTCCGTTTCAAGGAGGAGATTGCGCCATCGTATGTGACGTTTGTTACCAGGAGCATCTCGAGATGGAGGCAGACATGGACGACCATTTATAGTCACACACACGCCTGACCGAACATAGTCTGAACTAAGTTATAAGGCGCACTGAAATTTCCAAAGGATGTCCAAAATACCAATTATCCAGGGGGACCAATGTTTTATTTTTTTTATATATTTTGAGAGTTTTACGTCCTCACATGGCCTTACGACCTTCGGTGGACGTACTGGGACCAATGTCCATAAACTACTATGTGAGTTACCTGAGAAAAAACAGTCCATAACTCGATGTCCTAATGCGCCTTTAAAAACATTATCCGGATGTCACGATATATTGCGATTAATGTACAGTCTGTGATAGGTAGATGAGAGATGACGTTGATAATATCAAAGTTTTAAATACGTGACCCGTGTATCTCGAGTTGTGAATGTGAAAGTTTGGACGAACTTAGTCAGAGAGATGCTTATGGACTTCTCGAATAATATTTCTCACATGCGTTTTGTATAAACGTTCTTCTGACTGCGATCCAAAACACAAGGTTGTGTATTACAACGTTCACGTGACAGAAGCAGAAATGGTGCTGAAATTGTATTCTGTTTTAAAATGATATTTTTGACTGTGTTACGCAATGGACATACTTTTAAGTCTGCTGCAAAATGCGTGGTCCTTTCGTATTTCGTGGTTTTGTTTTTACAATTGGATACTACATATCATGTATGTAGTTTCCTGAGGCGTGATCTAACGAGAAGCTCTGTACCATGACATGAAATGGAGGTTACTCAGTGTGAACACGGAGCTTGTTTCTGTTGTGAATATAACTTTAAAATCAAGAGTCCGTCGGACTAAGACTAAATAACGGTGATAAATATGTCATATGTCCTATCACAGTCTGGTTCTGTTTTTCGCTTGGAATCGCCAAACTTGTGTCCATATGTTGACATAATTAAAACTGCAGGGATCACTTTGGGGCGAGATTTGGGGATTTTTACCCCTACTTTTTATGAATATCTCATTAAAAATTCAAAATAATATTACTTTATATAGGAAATCTCATAGATATTTTGCTGATCCCATAAAATCCCTCAAATTCTCTCATAGGTTTTAAGAGTGAATTATCCCTTAAACTGTGTATATTATGTAAGGCGCCTAATGTCTGAATCTTATGCCTTTGCAGTGTCTTTGAATCTAACAACATTGGCATTTTTATTACGTTTGAAATATCATGGAAGTAAATAAACAATCTAAATATATTTGACATATATTTGTAAAGCAGTCATGAATTGAATGTTTATGTTAAATATGTCACAGTATTTCAATATGTTCAATACAAGCGGCCAACACGGCCTGTATCAATCAGCTGCAATACAGTTGTATCCCACCAATCATCGATAAATATTCTCTATAAAGATTTAATGCACAAGGACAGACTCCAATCCAACCCATTGAAGCATAAGTGTATGAAAGTTTCATTATTGGGCCGAGATCTCAACTGTTTTTCAAAGTTAAGACTCAGAATTAAGTCCTTTTGTCTGTGGCCGTTTCTAATATAATGACTGCATGTGTCACTTTATGCCGAGCAACTGTTTATATAGACTTGGGGTGAGGATCTTAACTGTTTGAATGGTACCCCAGGGTTAAGTCTTCTAGGGTGGTGTATACCCTGGGACAATCCTTAAAGTATAATGTGCATTAATCTTTTTGTGCATAACAACTATTTATTTAGTTTTAGGCAAATATATCAACTGTTCAAACGGTGGGGTGCCACTTTGGGCCTTTCTGCGGCCTATCAGTGATAAGGCAAATATTTTGCAAGAAGATACTTTAAGGTCAGCTGCATATTGTACTATGTTCAAAACATCTGTTTTTGTTTGCGCTCATTGAAAATTTGGGGGTCAAAAGTGGAGAGGGTGTAAAATTGAAAATTTGTTCTTCTCGAAAAAACCGCTTGCCATTGTGTCGTGAAAAAAAAAATTGACTGTTGACCAGTTTCGGAAAAATGTAATATTTTCAGATGGATCTTAATAATGATAGGACATGATTCTCGTGTCTATGCTTGGATGAAAGGGGACGAAGGAAGGAGTCCACACTAAACCATGCTACGAAATAAATCGGGATGAGGGGCTCACAGACTCGCACATATATATGACCAAGTCATAAACAAAACGGAGATGAATCTAGTCATTTCGGTACAATAACTTTACTATTGTACAAACGACTGACAGCGTAGACGAAATGACCAATTTGTCATTTATCAACTCGTACAAATTGAAAAACTTGTATGCATACGCTTTGTTGGTCATTAGTCTGATGAAGGTGACAGAGTACATTTAAGCATCGAACTGCTTTCAGTTGGCATTCATATAGCCTATGAATGCCAACTGAATTTGGTAGGGATATATAGTGGCAATGCCATTCAATGGTAAATATATCATACTGGTCATCGAAACGTCACAAAAAAACATTTTGGTTGTGTAAAATAATCTTTAACTAAATCATACTTTCCAACCTGAATAAAATGTTTACAAATGTTACAAAGTACTGAGATGGAGGTGTAAATCTTGGCATGGTGTCGGTACTCTAACGGCAGTTAATGGTAACATAAATACCGTAAAGTACCAGCAGATCCTGGAAGACGATTTCTGGCCAGTGTTAGCTCACCATTTTCCAATAGTAAAATATATATGATATATTTCAGGACGACAATGCCCCTGTTCATCGTGCACATTATATTATATCCAAGATTATATGCATAGAAATGGGATTACATCAGTGAGATAGCCAGCAAAAGTCCAAACATAAATATAATCGGAAATGTATGGTTATTTGTGAAAAGAAAACTTCAGACACCCGTTACAAGGATCGTGAGTAAGGAAGATCTTTTCCGTGATATCCGGAACATTTGGATGGAGATAACTCCTGACTATGTAAAATTCTTGTACATATCGATTCCCAGGAGATGGTTGAGTGTTATTCGACTGAAAGGACATCTAACGGAGTATTAAGTAAGTTGTCGTTTATTTTGTTTCATATTTTGTATTTGCTTTAATAAACGACTTTAAAAATGGGTTAGCTTCCGGTGGCAATGTAAACACGCCGCCATCTTGTCCGAATACACACTGCACTACACTGTACGTCAGGTTTTGATTTTTTTTACAGGACTGACAACTTTGCATGCAAACCGGATAACAAAAAATCCTATATGTTGATGTTCGGAACCCAAATACGGTCAAGTGTGATAGGGGCTTACGGACTAGGTACAGCCATATTGGTTGTTACCTGTTTGAAAATGGTAATATTGAAATTTTAATGTTTGCTTTCAATATATGGCATAAGCTTTATCCCATTATGTTTAATATTAATATAAAATGCAGTTCAGCCCCCAAAATTAAAAAAAAATCTGTCCTTAGGAAAAAAATATTCAGTAAATAATATCCAAATGGGAGTGCGCAAATATGTTTCATATAGTTATTTGAAACATTTCAAAATAATAATACAAAGTTACTGCAATATTCATAGAATGATAACCCAGTGTTAAAATTTCCATATTAGTCTGTAAATCAGAGTATCAGGGAGAAATACACAGGTACCCCCTCTACAAAATGTCGTCCATTGCATGCTGTTTTCAGTTCAGGTAAAAGTAGCTACCTGTATCTCGTGGGGGCAATATAGGGGCATTATTTTATATTAAGATTGGTCATTTGTCATGTAAATGTAAGTTTCGTGTCAAATAAATGTATAAAATTAAAATAATAACACCGACATAACGCAATTTACATTTACGATACGGTTACTTAATTACTAATTAAGTTTGAGAAATGTATTTTGATACCCATGTGCCTCAACTGCCACACATGTTTACAATGGCAACAATTTACGCTAGCGATGTTTGACAGGTGGGAAACCGAGAACGAATCGGTATTATCAGTGAGTTAATACTGTTCGATCCACGCGGAAGTGTATAATATATACGAATTCAATCAGAATTCATACAACACAAATAAACTTTGTTGACGATTCATTCAAAATCATTAAATTACATGAAAAAACACTGCCGGAAGTGCCAAAGAACATCTTTTCAAAAAAGGAAAACTGGCAATCGGTAAAAACAATTTATCGAATTTATCGTGATAGGAATGGTCAGTTTTTGCTTTGTGACGATAACCCATGTAACATTTACCTTTACTGCATGCTTGAATCCAATTAAATTGTTAATTTTGTCGATGTTTCACCATGCCTCTAAGTCAGGCGTATGAATATCTAAAAAAGTAAATAGTTCAAAATGGAGGACAGAGGAGTATATTTCGCTACATGCCACGGGAAGATGTTTGATTTAAGAGATCTGACATAATGTCATAACTCGTCATTCCGCAGACGGTAAGATTTTTGTTTTGGCTATACGACGTTCTACATAGATTTGTCGATCGGCAATGGACATTTCAAAAAATTGATCCAGATGTGATCGGTGTTCAGAATGTGCGTTCTTGTATCGAGAACGTTCTCTAATTCTCTGGTTTTCAATTGAAAGTGAGATTTATTCAAAAATCGAAGGCTCGTCTAACATTCTGTGTATATTAAAAAACAAAAAACGATATTCATTGTTTTTTTATCTTTCGCAGTATTCTGCAAACGTGCACGCGTTTTTAGGCATATAACACCAAAATATCAGATAAACCACCAAACATACCAAAATATGGTTGCAATTATCGATTCTCCATCACAAAACGTACTTTGTGGTCTATTTTGGTCATGTATTTTGCAGTATTTTGTAAAATAACTGGTTTTGGTAAAAACACCTCCGCCATATTGAATTGTCCTGTACCTAGTCCTTAAGAAAGCCATTATACCGTACACGTATACGTAGCCCGCTCTCCATCACGGAAAATCCGTTTAGGACTCGCACAATTAATCAGCCTGTCACGAAGTGTTCCGGTTAAGTACAGTGATTCTGAGTAATTTCAATAGGTAATTGTTGACCTATTCTGCATTTAATGAAATCTATAGATATTTAACTTTACAAAAATATATACTTTTGGTAGATTTTGATATGTGATGGCAGATTGATATGGAGTTAAAAGTCAGAATGTGTTCCCGTCCCATTTTACTGGTTTGACATGTAAATTTCCGGCTGTCCGAAGCAGACGCCTGTAGCGAGCTAAAATGCCAGTAATAAAATGCCCTTTGAAGCCTTTGCCACGTATGTATCTGTGAATCTAGGCCGTTGTCACAGGTGTTGAACTTCAAATATTAAAGTTATTAGCTCGAAAGCTAAGTAATAACATATTATAGTAAATTATTTAGTAGTGTGAGTACTTTACATATTGGCGGACATTATCGATTGCAAAGCAATGCGAGTCGTTATCAACACAAAATGTACAGAAAGTACGGAAATGTTTCAAAAACGTTTGTCCTTCCGGTCATTAAGGGCCGCAGAAAACGAATTCAAGCATTGCTCCGTAACTGCATTTTATCTTACCCACAAACAAATAGTCAATTTTGAATATCACGTAAATGCCTGGAATTTTTGTCATATCCCTGACAAAATTTCATGTCCAGGAACAAATCTTAATCTTTTCACAAGTCGATGTTTCTAGTGAAATAATTCGGTGCACTCCGTATTGTTTTCATGTCCTAATTTTTCCCAAATTGAAAACTGTTTCCAGCTTCAAAATTACATCAGTTGATACTGAAAAGTTCTTTTAATATATAACAGTATTATTATTTTCCTTTATATGAAAAGACGAATGATCACATATAAATAGTGTATAATGCCGCATTGCCGTTCAGAACATTTGACGCAACTCTGACGTCACTGTTAACACGCGTCGTGGTAGTGAAGACAATATATTCAAGGAAGCAAACCCAGATTTTCTGCACCTGGATATAAACTGTAGCGGGTGGGAATATGTCGGGTTAAATTATGACAAAGCCGCTGGGTTCGTTTTCTTTCTTTTATGTAATAGATGCAGTTAAAACATTAACACGTATCGTGCGCTAACGTATTAGCATGGCTTAAGCCCAAAACGTCGTCTCACGTCAATTATCAAATATACGTCTAATATCAGCATCGAACTTAGCCTGCCTGTTAACCTCTCCAAATCAATTTCAAAACTGACCGGAAGATAAAATAAAACCAAAACGAGTACCAACGAACAAACTTTCAACCAATCAAACAACTTCGTCAAAGTCCGTCAAAACGTCACAGGTCTTATCCGCACTTGACCACAACTCACATACCAAACGCCACAATACATGTACATATATACGAACATACAAAGCGCCGCGTCCGCCCGAATATATCCTGCACGGAGCGCAAATATAAAACGTTACGTTTAAGTCGCGAATTAAATTCCACATACATTTATATCAATAAAATATAAATACAACCAGTATTACAAATAATGTATACTGACATACCCGTGTATTTCATATGACTAATACAATTTATACATACAACATATACATAGTATTATATTCATAAATATCAATTATGAATACTTTAATTCAACACCTAAATAAAATGACCCTGTTACATAAACAACATAAGAATATTTTGTTTACTTCAATGCAAAGTTTTTCTTTGTAAGTAACTACATCAAAGACAGGTACAGATGTCCAGACGGACTAAAGAAATGATTTGTGGTACAGATGTCCAGACAGACTAAAGACATGATTCGTGGTACAGATGTCCAGACAGAATGAAGACATGATTCGTTGTACAGATATCCAGACAGACTAAAGACATGATTCGTGGTACGGATGTCCAGACAGACTAAAGACATGATTCGTGGTACGGATGCCCAGACAGACTGAATGTATGATTCTTACAGCAAGTGCTTTAAACTTTCTTAAAGTTCTTCTGAAGTCATTTGATTAATTATCAACTTTTATCTCTGAATATTGTCACATGTTCCCTTATCTGATTCAATAATGATTGATTAAAAATGGCTTACATTGCTTCACCATAGGCTCCTTCGGCTAGCCAAATTTATGTTGAGAAAGTATGCAGTGAATTCCCTTTCTGCATATGATAATGCTAATTGTGTATATAAATATATTTCTGGTATATATATCATTAATATCAATTTGCATCAAAATAACACCAAAGTTGAAATACAGAATTTGATAAACTGAATATGATAAAATTGACTTGTGTAAGTCTACTTTTTTGGTGCCATGCATCAATATTATTGTATCGGCTATGCACACACATGTATATATATACATGTACATATATATATGACAGGTATGCCGAGGTGATGAAGGGTGTTTTGATACATTAACGTACATGTTTATATATGTGTACTATAGGGTTTATGGCTCAGTGAACGGCATTACTGATAAGGAAACTATATACACAGCAACACACTCGCTCGCTGACATACTTTCCACATGATTCCACTGTAAACAGACATACACACAACCTAGCACACCGAGGATCCACCGGATGTGGCGCTTACCAGCGAATTAATCTAACCCACGGGAGAGATGGGTGTGGGTGATGGCGATGGGACCCTGAGGGCACGGGGTAAGAAGAAAAGGATCTACATTCCAGCCCTTCCCATGCCCCTGGCGACGCTATGCTGTGTGTTAAACTTCATAATACCTGGATTAGGTAAGTACAATGTATATAGTCTGACTATGACACTCTGAATTGTATGCAAAGTGTGACGTTATATTACGTAATGTTTACATACACAGTGATACACATTTACATACTGGACGGACAGGTACACACATATATAGCACACACAGTGACACATGTCGTCAACATCGAGACTGAGACGGGCGTGGTGATCACGTTATACCTGTTTCCTGTGTGTTCGTGATGTTTATGATTCACTAAAATACCGTACAGTATGTTAACACCAAATCGAAACAATAGAATACCCTAATCAATGTCAATATAAACCCGAACAGGAGACAGAAATATTGTGGTGTGGTGTTACGAATGATGCCGAAGACTGTTAGAGTTACCTCCCTTTGTTTGAAGATTTTTTAAGGATCCCTCTGCCGCTGCAGCGATCATTTCCAAAAACAATTTACATTAAAATAAAGCTAGTTTTGGACCTAAAATAGGTGTTTAGAGTAACTTTACACATTTGGGGGGTTAAGATCAATTTTCGATAAAAATGCCCCCTCAATGGTCCAGGTCCCTCAATTCTAAGGTCCCTGTGGGTACACCTGCAA
The DNA here is from genome assembly GCA_947623455.1 of Mimachlamys varia. Lineage (NCBI taxonomy): Eukaryota > Metazoa > Mollusca > Bivalvia > Pectinida > Pectinidae > Mimachlamys > Mimachlamys varia. The sequence goes on along the minus strand of OX392534.1, from coordinate 46,683,796 downwards.
TTGTATTACAACAGGGCTAACATGCAGAACGGCGTGAATTACTTTTGAAACTACAAATGTAGGAACCTAAATGCTACGCCTCAAGCGCCGTAACACAACATTGTGTTTTCGCTTTTATTTACAAGCTTTACACACCATGATGCCATTTGAAATCGGTAAACTAGTAATATATTTTAATGATGCAATACAGTTTAACTGTTAGTTAATTGTTTAATCTGAACAAATAAAAAACCTTTCACTGGCCGCCATATTGGAGCGAACTCGGTACCCTCATATGAGGCGTTCCCTACCACGAATCGGTTGGTTTCGACAGAAAGTCGCATTACATTAGCGGAACAGCTGGATCATACTGATAAAACTGGAACGTACCACTGGATGGAACAATTAGCTATCTATACGTACCTTATGATTTCCAATTGAGTGTCAATATATATTGTGTTTGAAATTAAGTCATTGTCATGTTTGGATGAAAAACAAAAAGATACAGCAAAGTTCATCGTTCTAAATGTATATGTATGAAAAGTAATACAACATGTGATAACTATTGCCTGCTGTAGGTACCATCGTGGCAGGAATATGTGTGTGCTGCTGTTCCCGGAACGAGGACATGGGAGGCGGGGAACAGTGTGGAAGTTGTACTCTAAGTATCCTGATTGGTCTCCTTCAGCTCATCCTCACGGCCCTCATCATTGGCTGGGTCTGGTCATGTGTCTGGGGCGTCATGATGATTGGCATGTCGTGTGAGTATCAGTGTAACATCGGGAGGACGTGTGGAGGTTACGCTGACCCGTTTTTTAAGTGTATTTAGGGATTTGTAAGTTTGTTTGCCATCATGGCGTTTGCTTAGCCCCTGCTTCTGAAAAATCGAATACTGTAAGTAAATAAACGATGTTTTTTTGTTGTTGTTTTAGCTGAGTATTACCATGACAACCCAGCACATGGCGACACAGCGACCTATCCGGTCAATCCACAACAACAGGTTGCCCCTGGTAACCAATATGGAACCCCGGGACAGCCAGGCGTTCCACTTAATCAGACGTACCCGTATCAACCAGTGCCTGGAGGATACCAACAGGGGCAACAACCGCCCTACAGCCAGCCTCAACCCCATCAACCACCGGCGCAACCCTATCAACCACCGGCGCAACCCTATCAACCACCGGGTCAACCCTACCAATCACCGGGTCATCCCTACCAACCGTCGGGTCAACCCTACCAACCACAACAAGGTCCACACATGGGAGGGTTTCCCCCTCCAGAGCCAAACCCTAAGATGGCCCCTCAGGGCCCTCCCCAAGCTCCTCCGTACTCTGAAAGTAGGGCCGAACCGTCGGCGCCAATGGAACCACCTCCACCATATTCGCCAACATGAAATTGTGAGACCACTATGTGTTTAAAATTCAACAGTTTACATTCCCTATACATGTAATGTAGGACTTGTATAAAGCTGTATATATCGAGGTGCAGTTTATCAGAGGGTTTTACCTGATTACAGATCGATATCGCATTCAGCAGGTCGATGATTACATATGCAAATAACATCTTTTTTGGTAAATTATTACTTATATAATTCGACAATTTTTATTGCCTTGTTGATGTTCAATAAGCAGTCATTTAATATTGGTTTCTTGACGTCATACAAAAATAAGTCATATTCTTCGTCTTACTGTACATGTTTTGTCCGCCATTGTTGTTCCGTTCAAAGGTTCTAGATAGCGGGCTTTATGGTATGCATGTATACCGACATGAACTTAAAAAATGTGTCATCACTCATTGATTTACATACATCACGTATTATTGACGTGGATACAGATTCCATCTATAATTCCGACACTCTCGGCGTTTATGTCGTCAGTGAAAATCCTGGAACATGCATTAAAATCGACAATGCTTGCCTGACCTCGCAGGCTCATGTTATTCCAGGCGGGATGAGAAGTATCGAAATGACGCTGATCCAATTTCGTTCACAGCCAAATGAACGTAACATCTGATATATAACGAATTGATCAGCAACATAGAGTTATTAATGTTGTACAGAGAGTAATTTATACATGTAAAGACTATACTTCTGTAGCTATGTGATAAACATACATCACACTGTATTTATATAACGTCACAGAGGACAAAGATCGCGGTTGTCTTTCAAATTTACAGCTCCTTTAATACAAGCATTGCAGTTGATGATACTATCTCTCAAATTAACCTTTAAGGAAAACAAAATAACCCCATATTGGTTAAACATTTATTAAGTAAAAATTCAGTGTTACGCGCTAAAATACTGTATTTTAACTTAATACTTTATATATCGGTGCATTATATACCCTATCTAATTTATATACTCGGCATGTGTAATGTACAGTATGTTAATTATAAACGGAATGTTCAACCGAAAATGCATCGTCAAAAAGTATACTGCTTTGTTTAAATAACACATACTTTTATTATTATTACTAGATATTATTTTGTTGAATATTTATCTATTTATAGTTAATTTATTTCTAAATGTCTCAACATGTGCATTTTATTATTATCATTATTTTTTTTGTCGTATACAGTAGTTATAATAAATCTTTGCTTGGCACAGAGACTTTGAGCATGGGAACTAGCTTTTAAGACAAGGTACATGTAGCCTCGTTTGTTTGTGGACCTCGTAGTTTACATGTTATTTTCGGTTCTGGATGTACATGATCATTCCCAGGAAAATGGGAGTGTGTTAACAAGCCTAACGAAGTGTTCAAACGTATTGAAAATGCATTATAGAAACACATTAGTTTTGAGTTGGTTGCTTTTTTTTCAAAGTTAATTGTTTTCCCACCTCGGCTTATGGAGATTGATGCATTCTATGTGGACACCCGTGGGAATAATGTATAGCCCCCATCTTAGTGGATAAGACAGGGAAAGTTCAACCTTAGGTACAAGATTCTTAAATGAGTCTAGCCCGAAGCTTTTCCGAGGTACAGTTATTTGAAAACTTGCCCCCAAGAGTTGGGATTTATTTTAGTCTTTCTCCTGTGAAATTTTATTTCCGACATAGAGATGTAGGAAAATTCTGTTGTGAACAACTATTATTGTTGGCGTGATATGTGTCATACATTTTTCCCTACCTGGAGGGGTTGGGGACTGGTTAATCCAGTAAAATCTTAACTCGAGGGGAAAGTTTTGTTAATTTAGCTTTGAATGTCAATGTATAAGAACAAACTACATGTACATGAACGAATTCTTATGTTACCGTAAAGCTGACCAGCTCTGGGATAGACGGAACTTACCATAGATAATGCCTAATGTTGCCAAGTGACATGGTAACATGTGGCTTTTATGAATATAAAACAACACCTATCTGCATTGTATATGTATAAAAAAAAAATTTAAAAAAATATGCACATCATGATACATTGGTTATGAATGAAAAATTGGTTAGGGTGAAAAAGGGAGTGGGGGAGTGGGAAACGAGTTGACATAGAAAGAGATATGAAGGCGAAGTATGTATGTGTGTGCAAAGAGAGACAACCAAATGGAGAAGATGGTTGAACTATTAAGGTTGTGGAAAATGTTTAATTTTATTTAATATTTTAATCAAAATTATGTATATTAATAGCCTTACATTAATCATCAAATGGATTTTCTAAAAATGCAAACTTGTTTATGATATCTCGCCCGAAGTATTCTTAAGTCATATTGTTGTTATAATTTGTATACTTCATTAATGTTATAAATTGGTAAAATAAATTATGCGTTATTGCACTAATGTGACTTTTGGTGTTGACTTCATCACACATCTCCCCCTCTAACGGCTGGGGACTCGATCCCCTTAATGGTCGTATACACAGCAATCCAGAAGGACCATTCAAGCAAGGCGGAGTATGTCTGTGCGACAGAATTCAACCGTTTACGATTAAAAACTTTTACTACATTGAATTAACGGAATATGAAAATTCATCTCCAGCACACAAGCACGTGTATACTGATAGCGGTAAGTTTGTGATGATGGAATTCTCGAGAAATAATTATACTGCGCTCTTGTATTAACATTTTGAAATATGTTTATTTTAAATAAGTCTCGCGACATATGGCGTGTCATAACATTAGATAAGACGAGCTGACTATCTACAGGTCAAGGTACATGTAGCTGAATTCCTGGCACTGCCGCTATTCGTCCAAAATGGCCTCTCTACAGTTCCGAACAGTTCTTATTTGTATCGCTATTTACGCATGTACCGCGGCTCATCAGGAACGGTTTCTGTTCCAGAATGTTTATCCAGACCGTGTTAATCCGAACTCCCTCCAGAAACTTTGGTGGATTCGGAAAATGTCTCCAGACCTTTACCTTACCGGGCGACTTACGGAAAGGCAAATAAAGTACGCGTCCGAGGGTGGTTTCCGAAGCATCATTACGCTCTTCCGGTTCGATTCACCAGGAAATTTGGGTCTAGAATCCTTCCCGACGACAGATGGGGCAAAGACGATAGCAAGTACAGAAAATATGAATTTTAGAGCTATACTTGATTCGGAAGATGATTGGTACAAAGTAAGTACTGTGCAGAAACTGACATCTGCTATTGACGAAATGGAGAAACCTATTTTACTGCATTGTCATCGTGCACATACAATAACATTTGCAACGTTAATGTATATGGCGAACCAGACCAGAATGGATCCTCACTTCCGGCCTCGTGTCACTAGCGATGTCTTTTACCAAGTTACGGCGTCTGTCGGGTTAGACTTTACAGCAAAAGACACTTCGGAAGTCGTTTCAAATATCACCGGAAGTCCTATTCCCGAAGTGTTTCCGAAGACCACGGCACATCCGGCTGAATGGTCAAACTACTGGTTGGTTCATTTCGTTTACAAAGCATGGTTTATTGGAGGACAAATTCATTCTACACACATACCCGCTATTGTCAGCACTGGTTTTAAACACGTGATCAACCTACGGTTAGGTACTTCGACACATGACAAACCCTCCCAGGAAACAGTGACTCTGCTGAACATCGTCGATGGAACTCCCACGTACGGAAATACCACTTTCGGGCCTCGTCAATTACTGGATACACTAGTCAGAACTCGAATTGACTTCAACAAACCAACCACTTATATTTCGGCTACGTCTAATGTGAATTATGAGCAGCGGAACTCCCTGGAGTTCGGAGACGGTGTCGGATATAATGAAGGACTTGAGCAAGTTGCCATTGAGAATGCTGGTCTGACATATCACCATCTTCCTCTTGGTAAGTTGTGTGTACTTCCTACATGCATGTACATACATTATAATTAGGAAACAGTGGTGTCCCGACGTTAACAACTTAAGAATAATTAAGGAGGTCATGTTCATTACACATTTCATTTTGTTATGGCATCTCCCCAGTTCCCGATGTTGCATTTTGTTTTGTTTTGGTATATCCTTAGTTGCTAGTTTTGCTTTTTTATTCGTATTTCTTGCGTCTCCTTAGCTATTTTTATCATCTTCCTTATAGACTAGAGGTCTCCATAAATAGTTATACAGTTACAGAATGGGGTAAACTGTATTTGGTATTCACCTCTTTCCTTCATCTAAGGCATTCAACATCAGAGAAGTGACGGTATAGACAAACCTCATTAGCAATGGAGGAACGTAAATATTCCTCGTCATAATTCATAAATTCAAACAAAAGTCTGTCATCAGGTGTTCTGAAGGTATCGACGTATACACTGTAGACGATTTCTTTTGATCCAAACATGAACGATGCTATACATTGTGATTCATCCAACATTATGGTGGCATTGATTTGAGATTAAATCAGTGATTTAAAACTCCATACATATATTTTACCTGTAGACGAGGATCGACAGTACAGCAGGGAGTTATTTTCCGAGTTTAAAGACAAACTACTGCAGGTCGGAGGAACAGGGGAACCAGCCTTGGTGCACTGTACCGACACCAGACGTGCAGGTGATGTGTTAAATATATCCGGAAACATGTCTATCTGATTAAAATAGGATTGTTACTGTAAATTACCGTAAACCTACATCTTTTAAAGGAAATCTTATGTAACCATACTTGGCTCTTTAGAAATTGAACTTCCTGTATATTTTTCTCTATTGAACATTTTTTTGTTTAACAAATTCATCAATTTGAAAGCATTATCTGTTTTCAGTCGTTCATTTCCTAACATTTGATAAATCTAAAATAAGAACAGTACTGGCACGGTAGTAAAAGTCTTTAGTTTGATTATACTGTCAATATATTTTTACCTCGTCAGCTTACCTCACGGTCCTCGCAGCTGCACTACAGGACGATCAGGACTTAAAATGGGCGCTGTCCAAACTTGATGAGTTAGGGTTTCAAGTTGGATCTCTGGCAACTCCGGACGTGTATCGTATGTATGTTGCGTGGCTGACAGATTCCAGTGGCAACGAGACTGGCCGCAGATGAATACCTTGTTTAACGTCGGGCAACAGTACATTACAATCCGCATGTATAACACTGTTGTATTTACATATGATTAAATGACAACAACGTAGAAAATGTTATGAAAATCTATTATTTTTCCGAAGCGTCGAATTGATCAAAGATCGACCACGTAGACCGTAGACTGGATACCGGATACTAGAACCGTCGACTGGATACTAGAACCGTCCACTAGATACGAGAACACTTACTTAAAGCACGAATCAGACATTTTTTGATACGCCGTTTCCGAGATACAAGAACTCTTTTGAAGTGGTGTTAGAAATCGGTGATTTGATCATGTGACCGCGAAAAATTTAGGGCACCTCACAATGGCGGCATTGACGACCGAATGGAAGCTAGATTCGATTCGATTTTTTAGTCGCTTTAGGTTAAAAGGGGACGAAAGAAAGATACAGGCTCTTAAACTAAGTCATGATGTGTTGTACCTAGATGTGTAACTGTCAGTCGTAAAAGAAACAATCTGGCAAAATGTAACTTTCAGATCGTTTCCAACAGCAAAGAGAAACCCCGATTACGAGCACTGTGGATTGCATTCATAATTCTCAATACAAGATAAATTCAGTTCATCAGTGATCTCAGCTAATTTTACCAACCCCCCTTTTGTTTTATTTGAAGTTGTGATCCCTTTTTCGACCAAAAAACTTTACCTCGCTTACCGTCATTGAAAACTTCTATTTAGCCGTCATTGTGTTTTATTAGTGCCCTAAATAAAGTCACGTGGTGATGAAAGTCACATGACTAAACTACGAAAGCCGATTAGTGCGTATCTCGTAATAACGAGATAACTTATCTCGTAATAACGACTTAGCGTATCTCGTAATAACGACTTAGCGTATCTCGTAATAACGAGATAACTTATCTCGTAATAACGACTTAGCGTATCTCGTAATAACGACTTAGCGTATCTCGTAATAACGAGATAACGTATCTCGTAATAACGACTTAACGTTTCTCGTAATAACGACTTAACGTTTCTCGTAATAACGACTTAAGTAAAGCGTATCTCGTAAAAACGACTTAGCGTAACTCGTTATAACGAGATAAATATTTTTTTTCATGTGGTACTAATCGGCTTTCGTACTAAACCGCTAAACCGACTGAAAGTTGTATCCCGGAAAAGGCGTATTGTACCAAGTACTGGGTGTTTTTCCCCCGAGTACAGAATCGTTCGGATTAAGGAAGTCTTAGTAAAGAAAATTTCGGTTTAAGAAGGTTTAGTGCAAAACTGTTCGCATGAAGGAGGTTTTAGTACAGAGCAGGTCGGAGTAACGGGTTTTAGTACAGAACAGTTTGGATTAACAGGTTTGAGTACAGAATAGTTTGGATTAAGGAGGTTTTAGTACAGAACAGTTTGGATTAAGGAGGTTTTAGTACATAGCAGGTCGGATTAACGGGTTTTAGTACAGAACAGTTTGGATTAACAGGTTTGAGTACAGAATAGTTTGGATTAAGGAGGTTTTAGTACAGAACAGTTTGGATTAAGGAGGTTTTAGTACAGAACAGTTCGTATAAAGGAGGTTTCAGTACAGAAAAGTTCGGATTAACGGGATTTATTACAGAACAGTGCGGATTAAGGGGGTTTTACTACAAAACAGTTTCGCTTAACGGGTTTTAGTACAGAATAGTTTGGATTAAGGAGGTTTTATTACAGAACAGTTCGGATTAAGGAGGTTTTAGTACAGAGCAGGTCGGATTAACGGGTTTTAGTACAGAACAGTTCGGATTAATGGGTTTTAGTACAGAACAATTTGGATTAAGAAGGTTTTAGTACAGAGCAGTTTGGATTAATGAGGTTTTAGTACAGAACAGTTCGGATAAAGGAGGTTTAAGTACAGAACAGTTAGGATTAAGGAGGTTTTAGTACAGACAAGTTCGGATTAACGAGTTTTAGTACAGAACAGTTCGGATTGAGGAGGTGTAAGTACAAACAGTTCGGATAAGGAGGTTTTAGTACAAAACAGTTTCAATTAACGGGTTTTAGTACAGAACATTTTGGACTAAGGAGGTTTTAATACAGAACAGTTCTGATTAAGGGGGTTTTAGTACAGAACAGTTCGGATTAGGGAGGTTTTAGTACAGACCAGTTCGGATTAACGAGTTTTAGTACAGAACAGTGCGGATTTAGGAGGTTTTCGTACAGAACAGTTCGGATAAAGGAGGTTTAAGTTCAGAACAGTTCGGATTAAGGAGGTTTTAGTACAGAACAGTTCGGATTAAGGAGGTTTTAGTACAGAACAGTTCAGATTAAGGAGGTTTAAGAACAGAACAGTGCGGATTAACGGGTTTTATTACAGAACAGTTCGGATTAACGAGGTTTTAGTGCAGAACAGTGCGGATTAAGGAGGTTTTAGTACAGATCACTTTGGATTAAGGAGGTTTTAGTACAGATCACTTTGGATTAAGAAGGTTTTAGTACAGAACAGTTCGGATTAACGGATTTTATTACATAACAGTTCGGATTAAAGATGTTTAAGTATAGAACAGTCCGGATTAAGGACGTTTTAGTATAGAATAAGTCGGATTAAGGAGGTTTTAGTCCGCTAGATACGAGAACACTTACTTAAAGCAAGAATCAGACATTTTTTAATTGTACCAGGTACTGGATGTTTTTTCCCCGAGTACAGAATTGTTCGGATTAAGGAAGTCTTAGTAAAGAAAATTTCGGATTAAGGAGGTTTAGTGCAGAACAGTACGGATTAAGGACGTTTTAGTATAGATTAAGTCGGATTAAGGAGGTTTTAGTCCGCTAGATACGAGAACACTTACTTAAAGCAAGAATCAGACATTTTTTAATTGTACCAGGTACTGGATGTTTTTTCCCCGAGTACAGAACTGTTCGGATTAAGGAAGTCTTAGTATAGAAAATTTCGGATTAAGGAGGTTTAGTGCAGAACAGTACGGATTAAGGAGGTTTTAATATAGAACAGTTCGAATTAAGGAGGTTTCAGTACATGACGGTTCAGATTAAGAAGGTTTTATTGCAGAACAGTGCTGAATAAGGAAAGTTTATTAAAGAAACTTAATGGCCCTCTCTCGATCTATAGAATTTGCGATTTTGCTACTGTTGATATTAACGTTTCACACACATTTGACAGATACAGGTTTGTTTCGGATATGGCCTGATACAGGTTTATTTCGGATATGGCCTTGCATGCAATTATAAGGTTACGTTGAGTCTGTTATCATATATATCTGCTTCTACGTCGTTTTACCTGCAAATCATTAAAGTCGCGGGCTCTTGTATTTCGGACACTAAGCAGTTATCTTATTTTAATTTAATAAGTCCATAGGCCTTATTTCAGATTATATTTTATTCGTTACCCACCACCCCATTTTTTGCAAAATCATCGCTTTCGCCAGGGACGTATATGTGATACGTCCCTGCTTTCGCATATTGGGATATTTTCAAAAGATAGGGATATGGACCACAAAATAATTCACATGGAAAAGTGAGGCTTAAGTATCTAACTCAGAGTTATTTCCAATAGATACTGAATTATACAGCATCGTATTTATTCCGCGTGATAAAAATGTATCGAATGGGAATTGATATCAACTATTAACTTGTTTTTCAAACCAAACTTGCAAAACATGTATTGTTGAAGAACTGATCCATAGATTATGCTGCTCATACTTATAATTATTTATCCTAAAGATAAATAGTTGAAAAATAACTAAATTGGTAAAATATATCTGTTTCACAATCCTTTAGGTAAAGCTTAATTATACCTATATAACCTGAACAACCTATAGGGGTCTTTACGTCGGCTATTTAACCTCAAACCCGCCCGACTGTTCGCACACACAATGGAGTTTAAACGTTTGTATAGGGTTGTTTACTTGTTGCCAGGGGAAGTAAACCGTTTTCTGTTATAAACTTTAACACTGCCGACGATATAGGTCATTCAATTGTCCAAAAATGTACATGTACATACAACAACATATATATACTTATCTTTGTGTCTTATATATGTAATTATTATATATTGTTAATATATACTGAAACATGGCATGAATATTAGACTTAATTAAAAATTAAACTACATACTTTTTTCAAGGAAAGGAAATAAAACTTGTAATAAAATATTATGACGTTATTTATTTAGGAATTTAAATAGTCAAAAGTATTTCACTCATACGCGGACTACAGATAAACAGAGTTCGCATGTGTATACATACTGTTTATCACGTACTTTAAATTAGGAACTCCGTGCTATACTGTACACCTGAAGGCAAGTTATTAGTTCGTACATGTTTTAAAATGTCCACACTCATTTATTGCATTGTACTAAATACTTGTATTAGTATAGAAAATATGTTATGAATAGCTAATTATAGACATAACGTGTTGGTTTATTAGTTACATTACGGATATACTCGTACCGGAAACACGGGAATCACAATAGGGATCCGAACATATCGGCGGAATTCGGTCAGTTCCACAACCATTTCGTCACTTACAACTGAAGTCTGATTTAGGACTAAGGAGTAGGTCTCAACGGAAACTCTATGTGACAATATTCTTTCGAACATGTATTTTCTACGTCAACGGACATGTTTTATTTTGACAAGGTGTAACCAAATATCTTCATGGTGACAATGATGTGTCGGTATGTGGAACTGTGTGTATGGCGGATTAGTTATGAAATCGATTTGACACTATGTGTTAAAGCTTGCGGATATGATAATTTCTGATAAGCGATACGCTTATTAATACCTGTATGCATCGTCTTTATATTTGGTTTGATTCTCAACAAAACTGAGATTATGCAAAACGGAAGTTTGATACCGGAAGTCTCCACAACGACCGGAAGTGTCCAAACTGACAGGACGCCCCGACATGGCTCCATCCTCACGGACACAACTCCTACACATACAATGGCGGTGGCTGCACTCCCGAAACCTGTGGCCATCGTCTGCTGTGTATCAAACTTCGCCTTTCCAGGACTTGGTAAGAAATGCTTACTCGCCTAGCTACACCTTCGTTGCATTAGTTCTTGAATTGTTAGACAGACTTTCGTAAATATATCTTTGCAATTGAGGATGACAGAATAATACCATCAATATGACAGGGGCTGTAAAATGTTCGATTAGAAATATGATTATCGTTGAAAGCTATTCCAAAGCACACATTTTAGCATAACGAAATAGATTCAATTAATCTAGAATTAATTATATACTGAAATTTCGTTAAATATATTTCACAAGTAAATTTTCTAGCTGTCAACAGAAGCTCAAGCTAAACAGGCCGTATGTCACTGACAAAATGGCATGGGGATCCAAAGCAGACCTTTCTGATTTTATTAATTTTAGCTATGAATTAAAAAATTATTTCAAAACAAATTTTATCTGCAATATATTTATAAAATTCATAACTATAAAACATCGTATGAACATAGAAATAAGAAACACTGTCAAGAATTAAACTGGCAGATCTTTGCACAGTTCAAGCAAGCTCCTTTGTTAAAAAGCACAGTCAGCTTAACTTAAAATTGGAGTGAATGTGTAAAGCAAATTTGACACTCAACTGCTGAAATGCATCTTTGAAAGAAAACTTTCCTTCATAGGTGACATGTAAATAAATACTAAATGTTTGTGAAGTATAAGACATTAAGAATGAATCTGTTTTTGATTTATTTATTAGTGATATTAATCTAACAATACTCGGCTATTTGCGCTTTTATAAGTTAAAGGGGAAATTTTATTCGCGATAAGAAAAGACAAGTGAACCTATGTAAGATTAAACTAAATGTTTGTTATTGTGAAAATCACTTAACCGGAGAGAAAACGATTGAATTTCACTGGCGTGGAAACAGTTTAGTTTAAGTATCCTTACATGTATAACGTCATCTAAATAGGATCGAGTATACTTCAAACGTAGGCACGTCCAAGTTCCAAAGGAATTTATTAATTATGTGGTAGTGTGTAATCTTTGTTTACAGAAGGACGTCCAGATATATGACAATATATCAATGAAGCTACAGTGTTGTTAATACAAATATTATCCGTAAATTATCCGTAAATTATCAGTAAAATCAGTTAATTATCAGTTTAATTATCATTAAAAATGTAAATGATTAGTTAGTTCTGGGGATTTCAACTTCTGGCTATTGTTATTGTTTCTATGACAAGACGAAAATCATATAAAGTTTTTTTTGCAACATGTTTTTTGCTAAACAACATACAGCATCAACATCAGAAAAACTTATCATCTACATAATATACAAGAACAAGACGGGTAATGGAAACTGAAAGGGTAAAGAAGCTTAATTTATAAAATACCCACAGCAAGTAATTAAATCGTTCACGGGAATATCAATTTTGGTTTGGTTCACATGTATATTCGTGTTCATACATGTATAAATTGTAAAGTATCGTTTTTAATACATTTGTTCACATCTCTCGTCGAAAACGTATCACCCGTTTGAAAAAATCATATAGCATATTGTTAATATCATGTATCCAATTAATATCAACGAAGAGCTGTGAAATGGCACCTCTAATTTATAATACACATTAGGTTAAATGCGTACATGTTTGTTTTGTGAATTGAAATTTTGTTCAAAATTGTAATAAATCGTTCTTAAAGGTGTTTAACGTGACATCATCCGAATATTTCGTAAATCTGTCTTCCAAAGGTCAAAAGGCACGTGTCACGTAAACCTGAAGTTACGGACACAATGTAAATACTGTAAATGTTTTGTGTTATTTGACAGGAACCATGATGACCGGATTCGCATTATGTTGCTGTGACCGTCATGGTGTCAGGAATTGTTCGGAGGTGTGCGCTAGCTGTACGGCGAACATCGTGATCGGATTTCTACAAATACTTCTCACCCCGATTTTCCTTCTGGGCTGGCTATGGAGCTGTATGTGGGGTATCCTCTTCCTCCGCACCGCAGGTAACATACAGTACCAGTACCCGCCCCATTCCATCCCGCCCCTCGTTACCACAGGTAACATACAGTACCAGTACCCCGCCCATCCCCACCCCACCCCGCCCCATTATACCACAGGTAGCATACAGTACTAGTACCCGCCCCACCCCATCCCACCCCTCCATACCACAGGTAACATACAGTACCAGTACCCGCCCCACCCCATCCCGCCCCTCCATACCACAGGTAACATACAGTACCAGTACCCCGCCCCACCCCACCAACTCCTCTATACCACAGGTAACGTACAGTACCAGTACCCCGCTCCACTCCATCCCGCCCCTCTATACCACAGGTAACATACAGTACCAGTACCCCGCCCCACCCCACCAACTCCTCTATACCACAGGTAACATACAGTACCAGTACCCCGCTCCACTCCATCCCGCCCCTCCATACCACAGGTAACGTACAGTACCAGTACCCCGCTCCACTCCATTCCGCCCCTCTATACCACAGGTAACATACAGTACCAGTACCCGCCCCACCCCATCCCGCCCCTCGATACCACAGGTAACATACAGTACCAGTACCCCGCCCCACCCCACCAACTCCTCTATACCACAGGTAACGTACAGTACCAGTACCCGCCCCACCCCATCACACCCCTCCATACCACAGGTAACATACAGTACCAGTACCCGCCCCACCCCATACCACCCCTCCATACCACAGGTAACATACAGTACCAGTACCCCGCCCACCCCACCCCACTCCTCTATACCACAGGTAACATACAGTACCAGTACCCCGCCACCCCACCCCACTCCTCTATACCACAGGTAACATACAGTACCAGTACCCCGCCCACCCCACCCCGCCCCTCTATACAACAGGTAACGTACAGTACCAGTACCCCACCCCACCCCTCTATACAACAGGTAACATACAGTACCAGTACCCCACCCCACCCCTCTATACCACAGGTAACGTACAGTAGCAGTACCCCGCCCCACCCCTCCATACCACAGGTAACGTACAGTACCAGTACCCCACCCCACCCCTCCATACCATGGATAACATACAGTACCAGTAACCCGCCCCACCCCTCCGTACCACAGGTAACGTACAGTAGCAGTACCCGGCCCCAGCCCAACCCACCCCACCCCGCCCCTCTATACCACAGGTAACGTACAGTACCAGTACCCCACCCCACCTCTCCATACCACAGGTAACGTACAGTACCAGTACCCCGCTCCACCCCTCCATTCCACAGGTAACGTACAGTAGCAGTACCCCGCCCCTCCCCACCCCACCCCGCCCCTCTTTACCACAGGTAACGTACAGTACCAGTACCCCACCCCACCCCTCCATACCACAGGTAACATACAGTACCAGTACCCCATCCCACCCCTCCATACCACAGGTAACGTACAGTAGCAGTACCCCGCCCCTCCATACCACAGGTAACGTACAGTAGCATTACCCCACCCCTCCATACCACAGGTAACATACGGTACCAGTACCCCACTTCACCCCTCTATACCACAGGTAACATACAGTACCAATACCAGTACCCCACCCAACCCCTCCATACCACAGGTAACATACAGTACCAGTACCCCGCCCCTCCATACCACAGGTAACGTACAGTACCAGTACCCCACTTCACCCCTCCATACCACAGGTAACGTACATTACCAGTACCCCGCCCCTCCCCACCCTCCATGCCACAGGTAACGTACAGTACCAGTACCCCACTTCACCCCTCCATACCACAGGTAACGTACAGTACCAGTACCCCGCCCCTCCCCACCCTCCATACCACAGGTAACGTACAGTACCAGTACCCCGCCCCTCCCCACCCTCCATACCACAGGTAACGTACAGTACCAGTACCCCACTTCACCCCTCCATACCACAGGTAACGTACAGTACCAGTACCCCGCCCCTCCCCACCCTCCATACCACAGGTAACATACAGTACCAGTACCCCACCCCACCCCTCCATACCACAGATAACATACAGTACCAGTACCCCGCCCCTCCATACCACAGGTAACGTACAGTACCAGTACCCCACCCCACCCCTCCATACGACAGGTAACATACAGTTCCAGTACCAGTACCCCACCCCACCCCTCCATACCACAGGTAACGTACAGTACCAGTACCCCACCCCCCCTCCATACCACAGATAACATACAGTACCAGTACCCCACCCCACCCCACCATACCACAGGTAACGTACAGTAGCAGTACCCCATCCCACCCCTCCATACCACAGATAACATACAGTACCAGTACCCCACCCCACCCCACCATACCACAGGTAACGTACAGTACCAGTACCCCACCCCCTCCATACCACAGATAACATACAGTACCAGTACCCCACCCCACCATACCACAGGTAACGTACAGTACCAGTACCCCACCTAAACCCCAGCCCTCTATACCACAGGTAACATACAGTACCAGTACCCCACCCCACCCCTCCATACGACAGGTAACATACAGTACCAGTACCAGTACCCCACCACGCCGCTCCATACCACAGGTAACGTACAGTACCAGTACCCCCCCCCCTCCATACCACAGATAACATACAGTACCAGTACCCTACCCCACCCCACCATACCACAGGTAACATACAGTACCAGTACCCCACCCCCTCCCCTCCATACCACAGATAACATACAGTACCAGTACCCCACCCCACAATACCACAGGTAACGTACAGTAGCAGTACCCCATCCCACCCCTCCATACCACAGGTAACGTACAGTACCAGTACCCCACCCCACCATACCACAGGTAACGTACAGTAGCAGTACCCCATCCCACCCCACCCCTCTATACCACAGGTAACGTACAGTACCAGTACCAGTACCCCATCCCACCCCTCCATACCACAGGTAACGTACAGTACCAGTACCCCACCCCACCATACCACAGGTAACGTACAGTACCAGTACCCCACCTAAACCCCAGCCCTCCATACCACAGGTAACGTACAGTACCAGTACCCCACCCCACCATACCACAGGTAACGTACAGTACCAGTACCCCACCCCTCCATACCACAGGTAACGTACAGTACCAGTACCAGTACCCCACCCCACCCCTCCATACCACGGATAACATACAGTACCAGTACCCCACCCCACCCCTCCATACCACGGATAACATACAGTACCAGTACCCCACCCCACCCCTCCATACCACAGGTAACGTACAGTACCAGTACCCCACCCCACCCCTCCATACCACGGATAACATACAGTACCAGTACCCCATCCCACCCCACCATACCACAGGTAACGTACAGTACCAGTACCCCACCCCATCCCTCCATACCACGGATAACATACAGTACCAGTACCCCACCCCATCCCTCCATACCACAGGTAACATACAGTACCAGTACCCCACCCCACCCCTCCATACCACAGGTAACGTACAGTACCAGTACCAGTACCCCACCCCACCCCTCCATACCACAGGTTACGTACAGTACCAGTACCCCACCCCACCCCTCCATACCACAGGTAACATACAGTACCAGTACCCCGCCCCACCCCTCCATACCACAGGTAACGTACAGTAGCAGTACCCCGCCCCACCATACCACAGGTTACGTACAGTACCAGTACCCCACCCCACCCCTCCATACCAAAGGTTACGTACAGTACCAGTACCCCGCCCCACCCCTCCATACCACAGGTAACGTACAGTACCAGTACCAGTACCCCATCCCACCCCTCCATACCACAGGTAACATACAGCACCAGTACCCCACCCCACCCCTCCGTTCCACAGGTAACGTACAGTACCAGTACCCCACCCCACCCCTCCGTTCCACAGGTAACGTACAGTAGCAGTACCCCACCCCATCCCTCCATACCACAGGTAACGTACCTTACCAGTACCCCACCCCACCCCTCCATACCACAGGTTACGTACAGTACCAGTACCCCGCCCCACCCCTCCATACCACAGGTAACGTACAGTACCAGTACCAGTACCCCATCCCACCCCTCCATACCACAGGTAACGTACAGTACCAGTACCCCAACCCCTCTCCATACCACAGGTAACGTACAGTACCAGTACCCCACCCCACCCCTCCATACCACAGATAACATACAGTACCAGTACCCCACCCCACCCCACCCCTCCATACCACAGGTAACATACAGTACCAGTACCCCACCCCACCCCACCCCTCCATACCACAGGTAACATACAGTACCAGTACCCCACCCCACCCCACCCCTCCATACCACAGGTAACATACAGTACCAGTACCCCACCCCATCCCTCCATACCACAGGTAACGTACAGTACCAGTACCCCACCCCACCCCTCCATACCACAGATAACATACAGTACCAGTACCCCACCCCACCCCACCCCTCCATACCACAGATAACATACAGTACCAGTACCCCACCCCACCCCACCCCTCCATACCACAGGTAACATACAGTACCAGTACCCCACCCCACCCCTCTATACCACAGGTAACGTACAGTAGCAGTACCCCACCCCTCTATACCACAGGTTACGTACAGTAGCAGTACCCCACCCCTCTATACCACAGGTAACGTACAGTACCAGTACCCCACCCCTCTATACCACAGGTAACGTACAGTACCAGTACCCCACCCCTCTATACCACAGGTAACGTACAGTACCAGTACCCCACCCCTCTATACCACAGGTAACGTACAGTAGCAGTACCCCACCCCTCTATACCACAGGTTACGTACAGTAGCAGTACCCCACCCCTCTATACCACAGGTAACGTACAGTACCAGTACCCCATCCCACCCCTCCATACCACAGGTAACATACAGTACCAGTACCAGTACCCCACCCCACCCCTCCATACCACAGGTAACATACAGTACCAGTACCCCATCCCAGCCCTCCATACCACAGATAACATACAGTACCAGTACCAGTACCCCACCCCACCCCTCCATACCACAGGTAACATACAGTACCAGTACCCCGCCCCACCCCTTCATACCACAGGTAACATACAGTACCAGTACCCCGCCCCACCCCTCCATACCACAGGTAACATACAGTACCAGTACCTCGCCCCATCCCTCCATACCACAGGTAACATACAGTACCAGTACCCCGCCCCATCCCTCCATACCACAGGTAACATACAGTACCAGTACCCCATCCCATCCCTCCATACCACAGATAACATACAGTACCAGTACCCCACCCCACCCCTCCACACCACAGGTAACATACAGTACCAGTACCCCGCCCCACCCCTCCATACCACAGGTATCATACAGTACCAGTACCCCGCCCCACCCCTCCATACCACAGGTAACATACAGTACCAGTACCCCGCCCCACCCCTCCATACCACAGGTAACATACAGTACCAGTACCCCGCCCCACCCCTCCATACCACAGGTAGCGTACAGTACCAGTACCCCGCCCCACCCCTCCATACCACAGGTAACATACAGTACCAGTACCCCGCCCCACCCCTCCATACCACAGGTAACATACAGTACCAGTACCCCGCCCCACCCCTCCATACCACAGGTAGCGTACAGTACCAGTACCCCGCCCCACCCCTCCATACCACAGGTAACATACAGTACCAGTACCCCGCCCCACCCCTCCATACCACAGGTAGCGTACAGTACCAGTACCCCGCCCCACCCCTCCATACCACAGGTAACATACAGTACCAGTACCCCGCCCCACCCCTCCATACCACAGGTAACATACAGTACCAGTACCCCATCCCATCCCTCCATACCACAGATAACATACAGTACCAGTACCCCACCCCACCCCTCCATACCACAGGTAACATACAGTACCAGTACCCCGCCCCACCCCTCCATACCACAGGTAACGTACAGTACCAGTACCCCGCCCCACCCCTCCATACCACAGGTATCATACAGTACCAGTACCCCATCCCATCCCTCCATACCACAGATAACATACAGTACCAGTACCCCACCCCACCCCTCCATACCACAGGTAACATACGGTACCAGTACCCCACTTCACCCCTCTATACCACAGGCAACATACAGTACCAGTACCCCACCCCACCCCTCTATACCACAGGTAACGTACAGTACCAGTACCCCACCCCTCCATACCACAGGTAACGTACAGTACCAGTACCAGTACCCCACCCCACCCCTCCATACCACAGGTAACGTACAGTACCAGTACCCCACCCCTCTATACCACAGGTAACGTACAGTAGCAGTACCCCACCCCTCTATACCACAGGTTACGTACAGTAGCAGTACCCCACCCCTCTATACCACAGGTAACGTACAGTACCAGTACCCCATCCCACCCCTCCATACCACAGGTAACATACAGTACCAGTACCAGTACCCCACCCCACCCCTCCATACCACAGGTAACATACAGTACCAGTACCCCATCCCAGCCCTCCATACCACAGATAACATACAGTACCAGTACCAGTACCCCACCCCACCCCTCCATACCACAGGTAACATACAGTACCAGTACCCCGCCCCACCCCTTCATACCACAGGTAACATACAGTACCAGTACCCCGCCCCACCCCTCCATACCACAGGTAACATACAGTACCAGTACCTCGCCCCATCCCTCCATACCACAGGTAACATACAGTACCAGTACCCCGCCCCATCCCTCCATACCACAGGTAACATACAGTACCAGTACCCCATCCCATCCCTCCATACCACAGATAACATACAGTACCAGTACCCCACCCCACCCCTCCACACCACAGGTAACATACAGTACCAGTACCCCGCCCCACCCCTCCATACCACAGGTATCATACAGTACCAGTACCCCGCCCCACCCCTCCATACCACAGGTAACATACAGTACCAGTACCCCGCCCCACCCCTCCATACCACAGGTAACATACAGTACCAGTACCCCGCCCCACCCCTCCATACCACAGGTAGCGTACAGTACCAGTACCCCGCCCCACCCCTCCATACCACAGGTAACATACAGTACCAGTACCCCGCCCCACCCCTCCATACCACAGGTAACATACAGTACCAGTACCCCGCCCCACCCCTCCATACCACAGGTAGCGTACAGTACCAGTACCCCGCCCCACCCCTCCATACCACAGGTAACATACAGTACCAGTACCCCGCCCCACCCCTCCATACCACAGGTAGCGTACAGTACCAGTACCCCGCCCCACCCCTCCATACCACAGGTAACATACAGTACCAGTACCCCGCCCCACCCCTCCATACCACAGGTAACATACAGTACCAGTACCCCATCCCATCCCTCCATACCACAGATAACATACAGTACCAGTACCCCACCCCACCCCTCCATACCACAGGTAACATACAGTACCAGTACCCCGCCCCACCCCTCCATACCACAGGTAACGTACAGTACCAGTACCCCGCCCCACCCCTCCATACCACAGGTAACATACAGTACCAGTACCCCATCCCATCCCTCCATACCACAGATAACATACAGTACCAGTACCCCACCCCACCCCTCCATACCACAGGTAACATACGGTACCAGTACCCCAATTCACCCCTCTATACCACAGGCAACATACAGTACCAGTACCCCACCCCACCCCTCTATACCACAGGTAACGTACAGTACCAGTACCCCACCCCTCCATACCACAGGTAACGTACAGTACCAGTACCAGTACCCCACCCCACCCCTCCATACCACAGGTAACGTACAGTACCAGTACCCCGCCCCTCCATACCACAGGTAACGTACAGTACCAGTACCCCATCTCACCCCTCTATACCACAGGTAACATACAGTACCAGTACCCCACCCCACCCCTCTATACCACAGGTAACATACAGTACCAGTACCCCACCCCACCCCACCCCACCCCTCCATACCACAGGTAACGTACAGTACCAGTACCCCACCCCTCCATACCACAGGTAACATACAGTACCAGTACCCCACCCCACCCACCATACCACAGGTAACGTACAGTACCAGTACCCCACCTAAACCCCAGCCCTCCATACCACAGGTAACATACAGTACCAGTACCCCAACCCCTCTCCATACCACAGGTAACGTACAGTACCAGTACCCCGCCCCACCCCTCCATACCACAGGTAACATACAGTACCAGTACCCCGCCTCACCCCAACTCTTCGCAAACTTGTTGTCCATTGCATGTTGACAGAGAATAAACTTATGTGAGGACTCTTTTAGAATTGGGGTTTGCTTTTATTCTCTCATATCGGGGACAAATATTCGACCGAAATACATCTATAGTACCCATTGGAGTATTTGGGATGATCTTCTGTTTAGTTCGTTTTGTATCTGCCATGCCCTTTCTATCTTCTGAGCAAAATCCATTTTTGTCTATAGAACTGCATTTTCGCAAAGGTAGAAAAAGCAATGCGGTGTATACCAAGGCTTGAGCCTACTTAAGTCTTTAAAATGGCTATTGTCATTCTCAGCTTAATGTTCGTTATTAATGGTACAACTGGTTAACCCGATGTCGATAATGTGAGGGGTACCTCGACATGGTACTCTATTTCACAGGTATATCATTGGTATTGCAAGGAGGCAAACGCATACGCATACATACTGTACTTAATGTGTACAAACATGGAAGCAAGCCCTGTTTGTAAATCTGATTTTACATTCTATTTAGTATTGGGATCATGTACCAGAACTCGATGTGAAGATATGTCTATGTCGGTATTTTATCAGTTTCGCTGTCCTGTTCGTACTAGTTGTTTTGACGAGACAAATCAACCATGGTATAAGCTTGTAGATACATACAGATGTGTTTTGTCTTATTCTTTATCTGTGTTGCTGTTGTAGATGAATATGACACTCAACACAGACATCGTGACAGTGTGTCGACATCCAATGACGTCATCCTGCAGACAATTGTCAACATTGAGGCATGCGCAATGGACCCTGTTCAGCTCCACAGAGGAGTAAATCAATATGACGCAGACAAGTACGACCCTCCCCCTCGTTACGAAATCCTCATTCAGGATTATGACGATGATGACGATTTGGAGCCTTCCCCTGAGGACAACGAAGTTCCCCCTCCATACTGACCCCGAAGTTGGGCCCTCCTGGGGTCATTGACAATAAACACCCTCCTGGGTACATAATCATGTACCACCATTTGGGATATGTGCGCAATTGTGATGTTGCATTTTACACATGTCTTACCAATAATATAGACGTGTGTTGCTCTTCCTTCACGGATTTGAAGACGTCTTTGTGGCCAGTGAAATCAGCCAAAAGTTAGAAACTGAACAAGTACATGTAGTTTGATAATTGTGATAACTAATTCACTTTTGCTGTGATAGATCCAAGAACGAAATTGTGATTTTGGGCATAGACATGTAGAGTGTGGAACGAGTTATGATGTCAATTCCAATTCTATGATGTTTACAACATAACATGGATGTGATTTCGTCAGGTTCTGTGGTATTGTATATCTTTGTATAAAGTTATTGTGGAAGTTGTACCAAATGAGATTAAAATGTAAGATTTTTCCCAGATGCCTGACGTCACCAGCTTATCTCAGTATGGATCATCCATACGGACGAATCAGTCGGTACAGTTCGGTTAATTCCGGCATGATACATGACAGTTGAATCTCGTTAATCCAGAGACACAATGCTTTTGCCTTTGAAATATCAGCATCATTTTACTAGTTTATCTGCTCACCGAAATTACAGCATATTCCAGACGAGAAAATGCAGTTTCTCGATGCTTTTGGATATTGGTGTCCAAATAAGCGAGGTTTCCAGATGAAAGCCAGCTTGTCCTCTACATCGTCGGCGGGATATTAACACAACCCCAGCAGGATAAGTGACGGATGGATAAACGACAGGACTATAGAGATTAATAGTTGATCAACTAGATTAGTGGCGACAGTATTCACGAGATTAAATAGTTGGTCAACTAGATTAGTGGCGACAGTATTCACGAGATTAAATAGTTGGTCAACTAGATTAGTGGATGTAGGATTAATGAGATTAAATAGTTGGTCAACTAGATAAGTGGCGACAGTATTCACGAGATTAAATATTTGGTCAACTAGATTAGTGGCGACAGTATTCACGAGATTAAATAGTTCGTCAACTAGATTAGTGGCGACAAGATTATAGGGATTAATAGTTGACCAACTAGTTTAGTGGCGGTAGGATTAATGAGGTTGAATAGTTGGACAACAAGATTAGTGGCGGCAGGATTATAGAGATTAATAGTTCACCAACTAGTTTAGTGGCGGTAGGATTAATGAGGTTGAATATTTGGACAACTAGATTAGTGGCGACAGGATTATAGAGATTAATAGTTGATCAACTAGATTAGTGGCGGCAGGATTAATGAGATTAAATAGTTGGTCAACAAGATTAGTGGCGGCAGGATTAATGAGATTAAATAGTTGATCAACTAGATTAGTGGCGGCAGGATTAACGAGATTAAATAATTTGTTAACAAGATTAGTGGCGGCAGGATTAATGAGATTAAATAGTTGATCAACTAGATTAGTGGCGGCAGGATTAATGAGATTAAATAGTTGATCAACTAGATTATTGGCGGCAGGATTAACGAGATTAAATAATTGGTCAACCAGTTTAGTGGGTGCTGGATCAGGCTGGATAGTGGGTCGACCAGATTAGTGGCGGTAGGATTGAAGCAGATGGTGCTGGATTAACGACACATAGTAAGAGTCAGACAACAGGAAGTTACCGCTGGATTATCATCCTCGATATCCAGGGTTAACGATCTCCCGTAGAGAGCGTAGGTGATCGCAACCCCTGTATAACAAGGATGCTGAGTTATAGAACCTAACCAAATTCATTGACAGTTCATACAAACATATCGTTATTGAATGCGTTTTCGTCCACTTATATTCTAATGTAATAGTGATAATAGAATGTAACAAGTTATATCCGCCTTCTTGTTATTAGTTTACACCGATATGTTTAAATTCTAATCAATAATTCTTTTCCTCTACGATACAGTACTGCGAAGGAGCCACACTTGATATACTTTGGAGTGAAGTATGTTGTTAAATGGTACATCTTGTTCAGTAATTATGGCGACCTTCTGTAGTCCTGTTTGACTTGATATCGATTGTCCCATTTTTGTTGATGTATATTATGAGCTGTAGAAATACATGTACAAGTCTTTTGATAGTCGTTTATATTAATGAAGGGATTTTTTATTCTGACCTCTGACCAGGATGTATTTCCCAGGGTTAGTCTGTATTTAACTGTGATCGAATTCTATTAATTAACTTTCATCTAATGCACGGATCAGTATTTCAGTGTCTAATACAAGTAAGTTTTGTAACGTGCACGCCGATTGGTTGAGAGGGGAGGTCACACGACTATGACCTTTGAAGAATTGAGGCACATGCACTCTTGGACTTGATTGTTGTTTTTCCTGTACGTATGTACACGTCCTGTGTGTTTATCATACATGCCATATCAATGCAATTCCAGCTTCTGTGTTAAAATTGAAATAAATCACTATTTTGAAACAGTGTACGGAACAACGAGTTTGTGTTTTACGTTCCGATTTACAGAAATCGGACTCGAAAGATCTTCCACAACTATTGTTTCAAATTAGAGTTGTACATTGTAATATGTTTCATAGATATAAGACGTCAAAAAGGCACACGTGTAGAATCAATCGCACACACGTGCGTAGCACAGGGACCTGAGAATTTGTTACAGCTAGTTTTCATAATTTCATTATGTGATTACTCTGATGTTGTACAGCGTATGTATGTAGAAATACTTGCTAATGGAATAAGTATCATGGATAAGCTTTATGTTCTTTATTCGAACAAAAATACACAATGGTATTTGAGGCTGTCTTAAGATCTTCATTTTTTAATTGTAATACGTGAACGCAAACCCGAAGGTCAAAAACAAGCTACCCAAAAATGTATTAAAGACATTTTCAGTCCTATGTTCTTTTCAACTGTTCTTTTTGACATTATATATGTATTATCATTTCTCAATTATTACGAGTAATTCATCATGAATGAAGGGGGATAACTCGTACATATACAAAACAGAAAAGCTGAAACCAGACTTTCAGAATAAAATAATGATGAAAAAACAATTAAAATAAATGTAGCTGATGTTTGACCCTTGTTGCATCAACGGAAAATTCGACGTTATCCCCTTGAATGAAAAAATATAAAAAGATAAAAAGAAAGCAAAGAAACCATCATATCAAGGTACATAGACTGACTGTCAGCCCATAAGCTTTTCTGAAGAATTTCTCAACAGAATTTTACTACTAGATTTAGAATTAGACATCCAAGTGATACAGTTAGAGTTTTTTTTGTGAGTTATTCAATATATGTTTACTGTTCTAGAGACAGTATGTCCAATCTACAATGTTTACAATCTACACTGACATTCACTCCATAACCATTGTTTGATCTGATCCTTAAATGTATATTGTATGTAGGTTTTCGACAATTTGATATGTTGAGAAATTTGTTGATAAAACTAGATTAAAGCAGCACTAGGAAGAAGACACGTCAGAATATACAGTTCCTTTATTGGATTATATTACATAAGTTTGATATCAAACACACATATTTCCTTAAGTGATATAATTCTCTCTTCCTATCAACAAATCCAGTTGAATTACACTTTCAACACAAATGACATTCTTATTGGATGAATGGCAGCGAGACATATTTACATATTCATGAACAAATGGAAAACCATTAAAATGTAATTAAAGCAAAAACATCATCTAATGATATTAAATCGCAAATACAGTATCCGAATAAAACGTCTGTCAAACATTGTCTCTTGTTCCAATCTTAAAGGCCCAATATACGTAACTTCAGGGAAATTTTCGTGATTCTGAACAATTCTGAAAAAAATTCCAGTTGATAACCATGCAAAAATAAGTCTAAAACGAAGTTAACCGGAGCGGTAACTAACAAGAAACTCTTGACAAAAAAATCCAAAGAATTGAAAATAATTCAGGTGGGGCCCACTTCAACAATAAACCGAAGGTAGAAGGCGGTTCGAAATTGTCGCGTGTTTACAAATAGCGTGTTTCAACTGCTGCTGTACCGGTAACCGTGAAAGAATTCATCTTGAATTTTGCTGATACCAGTTAATCTTAACTAAATCTATAAATATGATAAGTTATCAGGCTTGATTTTCGCTTCAAGTTTTACCGAAAGTTACGTATATTGGGCCTTTAATATGATATGGAATGCGAAACAGTTGGAATAGGACAAAACTTGTATACACACATGCCACTAGCCAGGGATGAAAAATGTACATATTTATTGATGTAGGGATCATAACATAAACATGAAGATTACAGCTATGCCTCAACAAACTCACTTTCAGATAATCATAATTAACAACATAATGATCGGTATTAAACACTTTCAAATAAAAACGGTTAAACTTTTATTTCAAATTAAAATCAAACTATATTTTTCTGATCTTAAGTAGAAATAACACATTTTTGATTTTTTTTCTTAAAGTAAAATTGAATTCAATGAACCTTATTATAATTTTTTTTTCTTTTTGCAGTTATGGCTTTTTTTTCTGTTTTTGTTTGGATTTCTTTTAATTGTATAAAAAATAAAGTCATATTTTCTATATTAGTATTACATTATACATGTATTACACATTTAACTCTGATTAATTACAAAACGATGAGGAATTTTTACGAAAATGATCACAGTTCGTCTTTAGTAGCGTTGTACTTGTTTTTGTCCAACCAGGCAGTGTACATGAGATAGACATCCTTGTGCTCGGTGGGGCTCACCACAAATCCCAGCTCGCGCGTCCTCTGTAGGGCCCAGTCTAGGTCCTTGTTGTACTGCAGCGCCGAGGCCAGCACAGTCATATAGGCTGTGGAATATACAGAGGTGAGGTAGTGATCAAATTGGGCTATATAATACTATCGTTACATGGATGTAAAATATAAATAAAACACCAACCCATAATTACGAAATCAGAATTAATTGTCAACAGAAATAAACAGGAACTGAGGAGACACCAAAACAAAAGACACGATCACATGACATGTAGAGACATCATACTCAAAGAACACAACAACAGGAATTTGGAAGAAATCCAAACAAAAGTAACGAAATAAGATAGACTGAGACTCACATCAAACATAAGCAACTGAGGAGACACCAAAAACGAAGGGAAGACAACAACAGGAACTGAGGAGACACCAAACAAGAAGGGAAGACAAAAACAGGAACTGGGGAGACACCAAACAAGAAGGGAAGACACCAAAACAAAAAGGAGACAACAACAGGAACTGAGGAGACACCAAAACAAAAGGGAAACAACAACAGGAATTGAGGTGACACCAAAAATAAAAAGAAAGACAACAGGAACTGAGGAGACACCAAAACAAAAGGGAATACAACAACGGGAACTGAGGAGACACCAAAACAAAAGGGAATACAACAACGGGAACTGAGGAGACACCAAAACAAAAGGGAATACAACAACAGGAACTGAGAAGACACCAAAACAAAAGGAAAGACAACAACAGGAACTGAGGAGACACCAAAACAAAAGGGAATACAACAACAGGAACTGAGGAGACATGAAAACAAAAGGGAAGACAACACTCTCTAAAGATAAATGACCTCAACTGACAGGTGACCTCTACCGACAGGTAATTACTATTCGTAAAAAAATGTCTACTGGATAAAAATTACGGTAACTTCTTGTATTAACGAAATTATAACTGTGTGTCGTTAAGATATCGGTTGTTTAGTAACCACAGAATTCCCCGAGAAACGACGTTATGAACCTCGCGACATTATCGATAGATTACGTACTGTATTATCTGAATGTTAAACAACTGACCGCTGTGGACAGGTACAGGTATAAAGCGGTCTACTAACCGACTCTATGGGCGCTAGCGCAATGTTTACAGGTATAAAGCGGTCTACTTACCGACTCTATGGGCGCTAGCGCAATGTTTACAGGTATAAAGCGGTCTACTTACCGACTCTATGGGCGCTAGCGCAATGTTTACAGGTATAAAGCGGACTACTTACCGACTCTATGGGCGCTAGCGCAATGTTTACAGGTATAAAGCGGTCTACTTACCGACTCTATGGGCGCTAGCGCAATGTTTACAGGTATAAAGCGGTCTACTTACCGACTCTATGGGCGCTAGCGCAATGTTTACAGGTATAAAGCGGTCTACTTACTGACTCTATGGGCGCTAGCGCAATGTTTACAGGTATAAAGCGGACTACTTACCGACTCTATGGGCGCTAGCGCAATGTTTACAGGTATAAAGCGGACTACTTACCGACTCTATGGGCGCTAGCACAATGAACAAGGATGGGCTCGCCCGTTCTCCCGATCTCCAAAAGCTTGTCTTTGTATTTCCCGAACAACTCCGGGCTAAACTTTCCACCAGAGACTGCAAATACACAAAAAAGAGGTAAAATTAGAATGACGTTAACTTGTTAATTTTGATAACCTGTCAAGGAAATGGTTGTTTAAACTATTGGGAACGAATCAAATCCGATTCACAGGGCCAGAGGTTTTCTTATTAGGTTTATTTTGCGGATTCAAGACACGTTGTGTGCAAGAGGAATCCAATTGTAGGCAATGGAACACAAGCACATCACTAGGTGACATCTGGTGAACAGAATTACAGATTAAAGTTAGACATTCCTGATGGTTTAGTAAAGCATTTCAAAGAGATATCTCTCAAAATAAAATGTACAAAGGTTACATAAACACTTTATCTATGACGTGTTCAGTCTACTATAACACAGCTCGTCCAGCGAAGGAAACTCTGCTGTTCGAAAGAAGTAACCTACGAGTAAGATAGAAAAAAATGTCGATCTTGGTCCAACAAATTTATTCCATTTCATTTGAAAATATATCAAAATGATACTACTGCACGAGGAATAGGACCTTTTTGTCACCTTACAACCGAACAGCATTTATATCTAACAAAGTATTTTGGTTTCTATATGAGAGTTATGGTATATTAATGGCCTTTATGCAAGAGTAATGCACCGTTCTATAAACCTGTTTACTGAGGATTTTGGAAAAATATAAAAGTTAAACAAATGTTTTCATTACTTGTCAATGTTATTTTTAAAATTAGAACGTGCACGCTTGTCATGGCGACTGATACAAACATTCTTTTATCTTTTAAACTCAAGCGGGATCGATGACACAAGTGATACAAGTTGTCAAAAATAGACATTTAAAAGAAAGTGAAGCCCAACTAATCACGAATATTTAAATTACCTCAAAAGTCAATCTGACGCACCATCTAAGTCCTTTTCAATGTAAAACAGTTTCAAAAATCGAACGCCGATGAAATGGGTAGTCCTTGTCGAGTATATGTACTCATGCTTTAGATAGGACCTTAAACACATTTTACATACGTTTTGATGTACAGGATGCAATATTTTGTTGAAACCTGTTTGTGAATCATACGTTAACATGTTAAATAAACACAACCGCCCTCTCTCCCTCCACCCCCAAATGACCAAATGTTGTTTAATTGACTTATACATGCACTACTTCTTCACCAAAAACTTAAAACTATGCAGGCAGGACTTAACCCAATTTCTTAATTGATACGGGAGGTGTAAATCTGTTTTTATGGCATTAAGATAGTTTGTGTCGATTTACGATTAAAATATATAATGTGCACCGTAATTTCCAGCGTATAACCCGCGCCAGGGTATAGCCCGCGGGAAGTAAATTAAGGCATTTTTGAGGCGTTTGTAAAATAAATTCCAGATAACCCGCACTGGCAGATTGCCCGCGGGTTTTACGTCGTAAATGTACTTCGCATGTGGTTTTGTGATTAATTATTTTGAATGCTGGAAATCAGTGACATATGATGGAAATATTGTGTTAATTTTGTAAACATATATGTGTATGTGTATAACTAAAGCTCTATATCAACTTATCAATGTTTACAAATAGCGTAGATCAACATGTTGATAAAAGTGGAAACATTTAACAACGCGAAATACAAACAGAACAAAACACCAATATCACTGTATGGTGTGTAACTTACGGACTGGCATATGATAATACTGGAAACCAGCCTTTTCCAGAACCTGTCTTTCCCGGTCTTCGTTATAACCGATCTCGTCTCCAAATTCTCCCGGGTTACGGAACTCGAAGTTGACGTCCGAGTTTTTGGCCACAAAGGAATTGTTTTTGGTGGCGTCAATGACAAGAGTCTTTAGTGTGTCCGGTATTTGTCGCGGTCCTGTCTCTTTGTTGCCGTAGGTCGGTGTACCGTCCTTGATGTTGATGAGAGTTACCGTCTCTTGAGAAGGATTTCCGTTTTCGTCATCAACTCCCATTCTCATATTGATTACGTGGATGAAGCCGGCCATTTGTAAATTTGCTAAGTGACTTTCGCGGATCTGTCCGGCCGTGTACCAGTTTTTATACACGGGGTGGGCCAGCCAGTAGTCGTACCATTCCTCTGGTACCACATTTGGTGTCGGTAGATTCTCCGGAATTGGTTCGCTGGTGATTTTCGCTACAGTCTCTTGCGTGAAGTCCATAGTGAAATCTAAGCCCATGACGGCGGCCATCTTGAATACGCTTTCTGTGTTGACCTGAGGTTTAAAATCTATGTCGTGTTTTGAAACGTTGGCCAAGTACATCATTGTTGTGAATGCTATCGTGTACGCTCGGTTACAGTGGAGGAGAATAGGCTTTTTTATTGTTGGAATGATGGCAGATAATTTCTCGACGGCTTCTACTGAAGCCCAACTACAGTTATCGGTCTCTAATACGACCCGATAATCAAGTCCGCCTAGCTGTGCGATCTGTGCAGCTTCGGCACTGGTGGGAAGATACTCATTGCCAATTACGGAGGGTTCATCATCTTGAAACAGAGACACAATACTTTTAAACCCTCCATCAGCTGCGTACTTAATCTGTCGTTCGGACAACCTGCCAGCGACGTGGAAGTCGGGCGTCAGCTCCTTTGCCCACCACAGTTTTTTGGGGGCCCGAAGTCCCGGGGCCCGCCTCTGAAGGAACGTATCAACATGGGAACGGTTGGAATGTTGTAAATATTCTGCTCGCAAAGACGTTATTAACATTCGCAATGTCAGCAAATGTAACGATAGAACAAGATTCATGCCTCCGGTTAATCACTATGTAGTCTACCTTAGTTGATTCGTATAAATCCGAGAGGTCCCGAATGGTGACGTGGCTAACGAAAGCTGTTTCCTGCGCACGTGTATTCTCTACTACCGAGCTCACATATACACATTCACACCCAAAAGCATTAAATCGATTAGATTATACTATCCTGACACAGACGTGTAAGATTTCACCTTAAATCAACGCCATTTACCAGATTACCACATTGCTACAGTAGCTTGTCGATTACCATGTCCACTGCTCACATCTATGCGTGTTACACCGTGTAGTCTACATGATCACGATCACACAAGGCGTACGTGTGTGTGTATGGTGGGATGGCACGTACTAACTTATAGACTGACGGACCTAATTTCTTATCTTTCTTTTCTTCAAATCATGCTTCTCTACTCTGGTCTGTCAGCTTCGGTCTGGAGATGTTGGTCTGTCAGCTTCGGTCTGGAGATATTGGTCTGTCAGCTTCGGTCTGGAGATATTGGTCTGTCGGCTTCGGTCTGGAGATATTGGTCTGTCAGCTTCGGTCTGGAGATGTTGGTCTGTCAGCTTTAGTCTGGAGATATTGGTCTCTCAGCTTTGTTCTGGAGATATTGGTCTGTCAGCTTTGGTCTGGAGATATTAGTCTGTTAGCTTTAGTCTGGAGATATTGGTCTCTCAGCTTTGTTCTGGAGATATTGGTCTGTCAGCTTTGGTCTGGAGATGTTGGTCTGTCAGCTTTAGTCTGGAGATATTGGTCTCTCAGCTTTGTTCTGGAGATGTTGGTCTGTCAGCTTCGGTCTGGAGATATTGGTCTGTCAGCTTTAGTCTGGAGATATTGGTCTGTCAGCTTCGGTCTGGAGATGTTGGTCTGTCAGCTTTGGTCTGGAGATATTGGTCTGTCAGCTTCGGTCTGGAGATGTTGGTCTGTCAGCTTTGGTCTGGAGATATTGGTCTGTCAGCTTTAGTCTGGAGATATTGGTCTGTCAGCTTCGGTCTGGAGATGTTGGTCTGTCAGCTTTGGTCTGGAGATATTGGTCTGTCAGCTTTAGTCTGGAGATATTGGTCTGTCAGCTTTGGTCTGGAGATATTGGTCTGTTAGCTTTGGTCTGGAGATATTGGTCTGTCAGCTTCGGTGTGGAGATGTTGGTCTGTCAGCTTCGGTCTGGAGATGTTGGTCTGTCAGCTTTGGTCTGGAGATATTAGTCTGTTAGCTTCGGTCTGACGATATTGGTCTGTCAGCTATGATCTGGAGATATTGGTCTGTCAGCTTTGGTCTGGAGATATTAGTCTGTTAGCTTTGGTCTGACGATATTGGTCTGTTAGCTTTGGTCTGGAGATATTGGTGTGTTAGCTTTGGTTTGGAGATATTGGTCTGTCAGCTTTGGTCGGGAGATATTAGTCTGTTAGCTTTGGTCTGACGATATTGGTCTGTCAGCTATGATCTGGAGATATTGGTCTGTCAGCTTTGGTCGGGAGATATTAGTCTGTTAGCTTTGGTCTGACGATATTGGTCTGTCAGCTTTGGCCTGGAGATATTGGTCTGTCAGCTTTGGTCTGGAGATATTGGTCTGTTAGCTTTGGTCTGGAGATATTGGTCTGTCAGCTTCGGTCTGGAGATGTTGGTCTGTCAGCTTCGGTCTGGAGATGTTGTTCTGTCAGCTTTGGTCTGGAGATATTAGTCTGTTAGCTTTGGTCTGACGATATTGGTCTGTCAGCTATGATCTGGAGATATTGGTCTGTCAGCTTTGGTCTGGAGATATTAGTCTGTTAGCTTTGGTCTGACGATATTGGTCTGTTAGCTTTGGTCTGGAGATATTGGTGTGTTAGCTTTGGTCAGGAGATATTGGTCTGTCAGCTTTGGTCGGGAGATATTGGTCTGTCAGCTTTGGTCTGGAGATATTGGTCTGTAGGCTTTGGTCTAGAGATATTGGTCTGTCAGCTTCGGTCTGGTGATGTTGGTCTGTCAGCTTCGGTCTGGAGATATTGGTCTGTCAGCTTCGGTCTGGAGATATTGGTCTGTCAGCTTTGGTCTGGAGATATTGGTCTGTCAGCTTTGGTCTGGAGATATTGGTCTGTCAGCTATTGTCTGGAGATATTGTTCTGTTAGCTTTTGTCTGGAGATATTGGTCGGTTAGCTTTGGTCTGGAGATATTGGTCTGTTAGCTTTGGCCTGGAGATGTTGGTCTGTCAGCTTTGGCCTGGAGATATTGGTCTGTCAGCTTTGGTCTGGAGATATTGGTCTGTCAGCTTTGGTCTGGATATATTGGTCTGTCAGCTTCGGTCTGTCAGCTATGGTCTGTTAGCTTCGGTCTGGAGATATTGGTCTGTCAGCTTCGGTCTGTCAGCTTTGGTCTGGAGATATTGGTCTGTCAGCTTTGGTCTGGAGATATTAGTCTGTCAGCTTTGGCCTGGAGATATTGGTCTGTTAGCTTTGGTCTGGAGATATTGGTCTATCAGCTTTGGTCTGGAGATATTGGTCTGTTAGCTTTGGTCTGGAGATATTAGACTGTCAGCTTTGGCCTGGAGATATTGGTCTGTTAGCTTTGGTCTGGAGATATTGGTCTATCAGCTATGGTCTGGAGATCTTGGTCTGTTAGCTTTGGTCTGGAGATATTGGTCTGTTAGCTTTGGTCTGGAGATATTGGTCTGTCAGCTTTGGTCTGGAGATATTGGTCTGTCAGCTTCGGTCTGTCAGCTTTGGTTTGGATATATTGGTCTGTCAGCTTCGGTCTGTCAGCTTTTGTCTGTTAGCTTCGGTCTGGAGATATTGGTCTGTCAGCTTTGGTCTGGAGATATTGGTCTGTCAGCTTCGGTCTGTCAGCTTTGGTCTGGAGATATTAGTCTGTCAGCTTTGGCCTGGAGATATTGGTCTGTTAGCTTTGGTCTGGAGATATTGGTCGATCAGCTTTGGTCTGGAGATATTGGTCTGTCAGCTTTGGTCTGGAGATATTAGTCTGTCAGCTTTAGCCTGGAGATATTGGTCTGTCAGCTTTAGCCTGGATATATTGGTCTGTCAGCTTTAGCCTGGAGATATTGGTCTGTTAGCTTTGGCCTTGAGATATTGGTCTGTCAGCTTTAGCCTGGATATATTGGTCTGTTAGCTTTAGCCTGGAGATATTAGTCTGTCAGCTTCGGTCTAGATATATTGGTCTATCTGCTTTGGTCAGGAGATATTGGTCAGTCAGCTTTGGTCTGGAGATATTGGTCTGTCAGCTTTGGCCTGGAGATATTGGTCTATTAGCTTTGGTCTGGAGATATTGGTCTGTCAGCTTTGGTCTGGAGATATTGGTCTGTCAGCTTCGGTCTGGAGATATTGGTCTGTTAGCTTTGGCCTGGAGATATTGGTCTGTCAGCTTCGGTCCAACACTGTCGTTATTGTGTATAAACTCTGTTGTTGGACTAATGACTCTTCTTGTGTATTTTGCCTGATAATTAAGAAGGTTTTTTTTTACAGGATCCTATACCTTCAAAATCTGTACCGTAAACCTAGTATTTTGTCTGGGCGAAACGTATATAGCACAGGAACACAAAATCAATATGTAGCATAGCCCAAACCGACCGGTAAAATTTAAGTGTACAATGCTTAAAGTGTCAGACCGGTACGTGCCTTAACTCCATGGTAAACTATTACTTATGTGAGAGGCTAGACTGGCTACCAGCCCCTAAGTTTCTATAGAAAATTTCTCTACTTAATTTTACTACTAGCTTATCTCCCCCTAGTTTGAAACTTAGGGTCTCTAGAATCAGACATCCAAGTGATCAAAATAATTTGACTTTTTTTATTGTATATCTGCATACTATTTTTGAGACGGGAGCCAGTCCAGTGAGATGCCCCTAGCTCCTAGCCACCGTCCCTGCTTCACTCTGTGACATTGTAAACTCGTTTCAGTTTCCCCTCGCCTTGACCTGGTTAATTCCTCTCAAGCACTGGTACAGTGGCTGGCGCCTGTTGTGTTTTACATTCGTATTTACACTTGACACTCTTCTGTTTAATGGGATGTATCTCTGAACAATAGATACGGACATGATATCCAGACAGATATTCTATTCATAATCATTTTTGTATTACGGATGATTCATATTCAGATGTAATGACCTGAATAAAGAATAATAAACAACTGCTGGATTGGTTCTACTGGAAATTACACTTAGGTTTTTATGAAACCTTCTTCAACTGCATTTAAATTCTAGCTTACATCTTCCTAGTTAAATTTGATTGTAGTTACAATCAATATCTATGAAATATTGTAAAGGCGGGAGCCGATAGTATGTTAGATGTCAAATAGATATGTTTGGCGTGTGTATACATGTGCAATATATGCAAGTACTAGACCTAAATCTGCTGATACACACTGCGTGTTGTAAGGCGCACGTAAAATGGAAACCTCGTGCAGAATTTGGGACATATGTCCAAAGGGAATACAAATATCAAAGTAAATCCGCTGCAATCATAGCAACATTCGTTAAACACCGAGATTCCCTCATCACTAAGTGCTACATGTTAGATATTATGACTGTATGCCTTATAGTTCTTCAGAAGAAGATTATGGACTTGATGATTTGGCATGAAGCTATACGTCCACATAAAAATATTATATGGAATGATTCTTACTTGCATCAAATCGTTAATTACAACATAAATTACATTCGTGTAGGAATAATTATTACTTTTATCTTTATATCTCTTATGAATGCAAAAGTAGTCTCATTTTATCTTAAGTACATCAAACTATTTTGAAAGGACAATATTTTTTTACCATCAAAGTGTGATCATATTTAAATTTTGGATTATAACCCAAACCCGAACCGTATCCACCCGTCCTCCAGTGACACGAATAATGTATCTTTATAGGACTTTCTTGGAGTAGGGCGTACGATGCAATTGTCTGTGAACAAGTCGAAAGGTCAAGTAACCCTTGTATACTAAGGAAATGACGGTCATTGGACGACGCAGTATCACGTGTCCATCATTTGTAATATTATAAGGTGAATCGATGGATTATTCATTGTCTTTCTGATATTTACTTCTGCAAATGTTTAGCTTGTTTATGTATGTATTCGGTAAAAATAAGTTAAATACAGTAAAGTATTATAATGTGACGAAATCGATATTTCCTTCCCTGTGTATAGGTGATACTGAATGCCTCATTCATTTTAAGTAGAGTTGTATTTATATGACAAACAACATCACAGATTGAGAAACTTTTGTGGTACACAGGGTACAAACTTCCATGTTTTGAAAAAAGAAGACCATTTCGGTCGGTTATTCGGGATCTGCATGTCTAAAGAGTGAGAAAATTCCAATTTGTTGGAACTCGGTTGAGAGTTTGGCAGTCTGGCAGCCCTTTGAGTCTGGCATGGTAGTATGCAGATATCGAGTCAATATGTTTGTGTCAAGTGAAAGTCATTGTGCTAACAATTAATCTGGCTTAAGGTTCACGAATATTCCTTAATCTAAAGATTTTTTAAATCTCCTTTAAAAGCATTACAGAGGTAAAGAGGGAAATCTTAGGCTAAGGAAGTTTAAAGTTTAGACCAAAAATCGCAGCGGACCGGACAATCGAAGTCAAAGAAGGTAGAGAAACAAGATCTAAGTACCAGACCAGACCAGAGTTTAGACATGCCATGTCCTATGTACGTAATGTACCTACACGCAGGATGGTGATAAGAGAATTTAAGAAACAGTACAGGATCTATACACGTGTATCTTATAGACATGGCAAGTATGTGTGAAAACGTTCAGAAAAGAATAAGAAATTGAATATATAAATATTGAAATGCTGCTTCTCGATCATTGGCGTTTTTATGAATTCTGAATATAGATGTACAGAAAAGCTTAATTTCTTTCACCCTTATAATTCAGAGTACAGTTTGGTCATGGGAGTATGGACTTGAGATCTGTACATCCAGTTGCTGTGTAGCTTTTGTTTAAATTCTTGCACATGAAATTGTATCCTCACGAACCATTATCTTATCGATCAATATTTTGCCAATAAATGTATGGAAGATATTGAAAAAGCGGCACGTTTAGAAATGAAATGTTTATTGGTAAGTATTTTTTAAAGATACTTGGAACATCAGAATATTTGTTTTAAAAATCAGAACAGGTGTGTGTTCCTTTATCGGTTGCTCACAATATAATTAACAGACTGAGTACTCCATCATCTATTGATATGCATTCATTAATCACGCCCCCACCATGGAATGGGCGGGAGTGGGGGGGGGGGGGGGGCGGGTGATGGTGGGGTGGCACATAGTGTTACCCATGTCCGTCCCGTCCCATGGTAATGTAACCAGCTTATTTAGATAACTACTGATCAGATTGTCATCAAACATCGCATATGTAATACGCATGAAGAACTGTATGTCTCACAGTTTTATAAACAAAGCACAATCGCATCGCCAAGAGGAGGACATGAAGCAATTGTACAGGTTCGCATTGACATTTTAATTATTTTCATTTATTGGTGAGTGTGTCATTTATATACTAGGTAGAGAAAGAGGATTTACATCGAAATACACAGGCTGAACAGAGCTAAGGATTAGATAATGTATAAGTACAAAACACAAAAGCATGGCCTTCCAGAAAGAAAACGCTTAACGTGTTTCAGGACACAAAGCTTGCATTTCACAGTGCATCCGTGCATTATATATTATAACAGTGTATTATGGAAAATTATCACAGTGCATCCGTGCATTATATATTATAACAGTGTATTATGGAAAATTATCACAGTGCATCCGTGCATTATATATTATAACAGTGTATTATGGAAAATTATCACAGTGCATCCGTGCATTATATATTATAACAGTGTATTATGGAAAATTATCACAGTGCATCCGTGCATTATATATTATAACAGTGTATTATGGAAAATTATCACAGTGCATCCGTGCATTATATATTATAACAGTGTATTATGGAAAATTATCACAGTGCATCCGTGCATTATATATTATAACAGTGTATTATGGAAAATTATTTGAATTATTTTAGCAATGAAAAATGCTTTCATTCTTAAGTTTTAACGTCAAGATAAAAATGGCAGCAGACATAGCACCTTGAATCCCTCTCCAAACACAAGTATGAACCTATACATTAGAACACACATAAGCAAATTAATATTATCAAATGAATACTCAGAAGGATATGCATTGTACGACCGCAGGCTTCCTGTAGTGTAGTTCAGCAGAAGTTCGTAATCTGCTTCTACATATTAGTTTAGAAAATTTCGATTTCCACATTTTGGCCTCTAGCATCACTGACGATTCCTAGGAGGACGAAACAGCTGTATGGTGAAGTTTAATTCATTTTTTTCGGCATACTGTATCTATTAGCAAATTTGAAAGGTGCCGCATGTGTGTATGTGTTACGTCACCTTCAGGAAAACCATTTACTTAAAAAAAATGGACAGGAACATCGATGAATGTTGATATCCATTTTGTGTCTGTGTAAATATGTGTATATGTGACTTTGTAATGTACTGTATTGTTAAGGTACAATATCATATGTTATAGTTATTTGTTATAGAAACTACAAGCTATACTGGTTGTTGAGTAAATGTTCG
Source organism: Mimachlamys varia (assembly GCA_947623455.1). Taxonomy (NCBI): domain Eukaryota; kingdom Metazoa; phylum Mollusca; class Bivalvia; order Pectinida; family Pectinidae; genus Mimachlamys; species Mimachlamys varia. The sequence goes on along the minus strand of OX392534.1, from coordinate 46,644,705 downwards.
GTGTCAGCACTTCTCGAGTCAGCGTATGTAAGTGTGACAAGGACACAGACCTATAAACAGAACTGTACCGTCCGGGACTGCACACTTTCATTGCCAACGACGCTGGTATGGATCTACATAAGTCTGTCTATCACATATAACCCTGAAATTACACGACATGTCTTATCATTGAAACAAGCATTGACCTGAAGTTATCCTGACAACTCTACACGTAGTAATGATGATATGTTTAAGTGTATTGCAATGAATTCATGTGTAACACTAGACTGGCTCCCGTCTCTAGAATAGCATACAGATATTGAAGAAAATAGACAAATAATTTTGATCATCTGGATGTCTGATTCTAAGTTTGAAACAAGGGGGAGATAAGCTAGGAGAAAAATAAAGTAGAGAATTCTCTGTAGAAACTTAGGACCTGGTAACCAGTCTAGTGTAACACATGTTTACGTGTATTGCAGAAAGCCGATATTTTTGTGTAAACATGCACAAACAAAACAAGCAAACAGTTGTCTGTGTCAACAACTTATTTAAAAACGTTACTGTATTAAGAAAGATTCTACTAAAGTTAGTAATAACTGCCATATTTTAGTATTCTAATAATGTCACGCTTTACAGGAGAACTTGACCATTTAAGGTGGTTTCTCAATGCACTTGTACTGTAGTCAGCTTATCAGTTAACATTTCCTTGCATACACATGTACATGTAACAGAAATCAATGTGCTACATCAATAAATAACCCAGGGCCCGTATTCATAAAACCGTTCTCATGTTCAAGCACGGATTTTGTTCTTGTTCGGGATATACATTAATAATGAAATGATTCATTTCCCAAGATGTGGAAATCATTAGAAGATATTTAGAGCCAAATGAGCAACATATCGGCCAATTAGAAACGAACTTTGAGAGCTAACGATGTTATATTAAGGGAACAAATAAAACTCTCTCTAAAGCTTTCATGATAAAGTATACGTTCAAGGTCAAATCACATCAAGGGCGGCCTGTGTTCTATCAGAGTCGTAAATGTTAAATGTAACTCTAGGTAACTCCAGGTAGCCGCGGAATGCCGTCTACACAGCAGACCTGATATCACATGCATAATAGATTATGGGTCGTGCACCCAGCCACGTTCACTATGCACACATGCACGTTTCGGGTGCAGATTACAGGACGATGAACGCCAGCTCACAATGTGCCATTTGTTACCTATGATCTTGAGTTGTTCAATCTGAATTTATAATAGACACTGAATCCGACTCAGTGCGGCGAAGTTCATTAATGCTTAATTTATTGTGTAGAACTTTTTATCACTCACACGAACTTTACCATTTAGTGTTATAACATGTGTGTTGCCTTTATGCCAGTACACGCGATTAAACCTTGTTTTTATAAAATATTGTTTTTACTCTCACGTTGACATGAATTAGTCATCACCTATTGTTTAAATATTTATTTTATCTCTAATACCAGTGCATCTAAATGTTCCTTGGAAAACCAAATGTAGTTTTTATTATATATCGAATAGATTTCTTTTCGAAAATGCAGTGTAATTGGTTTGTGACAAAATAATCAGAGAACACAAAAGCGTCAACAAAAGCATGATCCGAACTCAAAATCGATTAAACTAGGGGCAAAAAAATAGGAACAAAGGACATATTTACATAGACACCCTCATAGACGTACAAGAGAATAAGACCAGGTGGTCCGGAAAGTCAGCGTCCTTTGCTTCATCGACGACATCCGCCATGTAAATCTTGGTCTCAACAAAGTAAACACCAAGTCCTCGAAATGAGAACCGAGTCATCATTGTCAATCACAGCAAATAAGCACACTAATGAGCATACTCTAAAACGTCCATGTTCATATCACAAAGAAACAGAATAAATCTCTATGAGACCAAGACAGTGAGTTGACTGTTAATATCTTCAGCTAAATGTTGGGCTTGGTTCCTGACTACTGATTCTACTGTTCACCAATCCCAATAAGGTGATGATAAGTATGTCGTTGGTTACTATAAGTATATTTTAAAGAAGTAACTATTCATGTTGATTATTATGTATTGCGTCTTAAATATTTTAAATGCACACCTTGAGTCAATTCAATTAATGCAAACCAAACCTAATATCAATATTTAATGGAGACTGTATCAAACTTGCAAGTCATTCTTGGCTTAAACCTTCATCAAAGGGTTGTATTCAGAACTTTACTGATAAAACATGTCTACAGTCGATATTGATATTCTTCCGATGATTACGATTTATTTCTGAGCCACTTCGGCTTTTCACGAAGTTTGTATTGTCTAAACCCTCAGCATCCCCTAAACTAATTAATATTATCCATAGCCAATTAGCAATACAAACAAAATACAGTATAAATTATAAATAAAGGTTAATAAGGATTGTGAACTAATCCAAATAAGGAATCTACAATAAATAGTGATTATTGATTAAAATAGTTTCAATGCAAAATTATACCAAACTATATGGCCAATCTTGACGGCCAGCAATAATAGTCATTCTACTATAACTAAAAAGCAAAATCATCGAAAAAACAATTTATTACCCTGTGACATTTGTCTACAGATTGTCGAATTGTTGAATACATAACTAATAATGATAACACCCGGCTGTATTTTCCTGTCTTCTACGTATTTCAGCGTTCCATAATTGGACTGTTATTATTGTGTAATGGGCTCGAAAATTACATTTGATGTGAGTGGACATAATCGGTGATTTAACGATTATAAATGAAAGTTAAAAATGATAGAAACACCATACACGTACTGAAATCAGTATTTACTACATATTAGTCACATCACTGTGCATTTTAAGAAATGTTTAAAAATACACTTTGTGAGAAATTGGTAGAGCAAATTAAAAGGAAGCGAAGCAGAAAACATCTATCAATATGGAATACCAATGAGATATAAGGTAACCCAGACATGATATCCGGGTTTATCTGTAGTGTCTGGTGATAATGCACGACGGCAATAAACAGTTAGTGCACGCACTGACATCAGTACTTACTACATACAAATCACATCACTGTGCATTTTAAGAAATGTTTAAAAATAAACTTTGTGAGAAATAGATAGAGCAAATTAAAAGGAAGCGAAGCAGAAAACATTGATCAATATGGAATACTAATGAGATATAAGGTAACCCAGACATATTAAAAAACGACCGTTTTTTTTTTAATGATGTGCTAATGTTAATACACGACGGCACTTCACAGTTTGTGCATGTTACATATTCGAAACAAGTTTCAAGTTTGTTAACTTGTCTTATATTCGAATGTTTTAAGGATCTTCACTTGCGAAAAGTCGAAATTTTCTGACGACTAACTTTTTTTATATGCATTTTTGGAAAAGGGAGTTCATTGCAAAACAGAAAATGCAAAAAGAAATATATGGTAGTGAACTCGTTTTTGTGCTATGCTCGGTCAAAGATGCTAAAATTAGCAAAACTGTATTGACAAATTGCAGAACAATTTCATTCAATATCTTCAAGATTTGTGATAAGATATGTATGAATGTTTGTAGAATTGACAAAAATAGTATTTTCTTATGAATTATGGAAGAAAAAAGTCTTTAAATTATTCTTTTAGCTCAAAAAGGAATTTTAGTTACCCCTAACCTTTATATTTAAATGCGAAAATACTCCATTTTCATCATTTTTTGCAGATTTTATGCTCTATTAAAACAATTCTAGCGACACACTTTTCTAGATATTGTGCAGATCAAAAGGAAATGGGTTTCTCATTCTAAAGCAGTCATAACAACTTGGGGGTAGAGGGCTTGTTTTTTGGTCCCATTATCAAATGTGTTATTTTTCACTATTCCTGAGTCAAAAATCAAAATCGCTTCAATTACAATAAACATCTTAAAAACATACCCAAAATGTAAAAAAAAAAAAAAATATTGGTGCATAATAGCTGCTTTATAATGAACATGCTGTAATGAAAAATTGCGACACACTGACGATTTTAATTTATCAATTATGCACAAAAAAAGAGGAAGAAATACACAGAACTACTAATTTTCAGAATGGCCGCCATAATGGTCAATTTGTAAAATTCTTCTAAAAAAAGTTCTATAAATAACATACATCTAATTTTTTTCCAACATTTTTCAGATGCATATTTACAATCAAAATTGAAAATAAATTGTTAGATAGTACATAAATATATCACGTGAGATCAAAACAAGATTTGAACATGATTGGAACCTCACAAGAGCAGATCCTCAAAACTAATGTTTTAAACGTATTAGGAACACAGAAATACCATGATAGTTTGTTGTTTAAATTTTGCAATAAATATTAACCTCATGGCACTCTTTGTCCCAAATATATAATACTTTTTCACTTCACCGTATTTTTCTTTCTTAATTGTGCTGTCTACCTATCGAATAACTAAAGTTGGTACCAAAGACTTTGTTATAGAATTAATATCTCTACAAATATAACTAAACAAATAAAGCAAAAGTATGTTAAGAGTTGCGCATTAAAAGTCTGCATGGTCTTTACCATATTACATCATACAAATGTAACAGATCTTATGTTAGCTGATGGTCCGAACCTCACATTGAGTGACGATGAAGCAGAAGACGCTTACTCTTCCGGAACACCTGGTATTATTCTCTTGAGCTTTTACGAGAGTTTCAATGTAAATCTTTCCTTTGTTCCTATTTTGCCCCTAGTACAATCGATTTAGAGTTCGGATTATGGTTTTGTTGACGCTTTGGTATTGTCTGATTTTTTTTACATAGAAAGTATACCAGATACATTTTCATGACGCCGATTGTTATGTTGTCGTCTCGACAGCAAAAAGACCAAGTGACATAAAACAAACTATGTTAAGACCTGCATATTTCAAACTTGCATGATATTGACAATTTAAAATTAAAACTATATTATAGAAATTCAAAGGTTTTAATTTTGAAATCTGTTTCTCTTGCTGCTTCTGAATATACACTATACACGACATTACCCGAACCGCTGCAGAAACAGAGAAGTAAATTAATAAAGTAGATTTTGGTATCACACACAATGCAATGGCAACACATTTTCATCAGTACACAAAACAAAAAGTTTATGATCATACTTACGGACTGGCATGTGGTAATACTGGAAACCAGCCTTTTCCAGAACCTGTCTTTCCCGGTCTTCGTTATAACCGATCTCGTCTCCAAACTCTCCCGTGTTACGGGACTCGAAGTTAGCGTTCGAGTCCTCGGCCACATAAGAATTGTCCTTTTTAGAGTCAACGACAAGAGTCTTCAATGTGTCCGGTACTTGTCGCGGTCCAGATTCTTTGTTGCCGTAGGTCGGTGTTCCGTCTTTGACATTGATGAGAGTTACCTGCTCTTGAGAAGGATTTCCGTTTTCATCATCAACTCCCATTCTCATGTTGATAACGTGAATGAAGCCGTCCATTTTTAATTTCTCAAGGTGACTTTCGCGGATCTGTCCAGCTGTGTACCAGTTCTTGTACACGGGATGGGCCATCCAGTAGTCGTACCAAACCTTGGGGACCACGTTTGGTGTCGGTAGATTCTCCGGAATTTCCTCGCCGGTGATTTCTGCTGCGGTTTTTTGAGTAAAGTCCATAGTGAAATCGATCCCCATTGCGGCGGCCATCTTGTAGAACTTTTGAATGTCAACTTGAGGTGTGTAATTAGGGTTGTGTTTTGAAGCATTGGCCATGTGCATCATGGCGACAAACGATATTGTGTAGGCACGGTGACAGTGGAGTAAAACCGGCTTTTCTAGGGTCGGAATAATGGCAGACAATTTGTCCACGGCCTGGACTGATGCCCAATCAGAATTTCCGGATTCCAATACGACCCGATGCTGAAGTCCGGATTGTTTCGCCATCTCGGCAGCCTCCTCACTCGTCGGGAGATATTCCCCTCCGATTTTGGATGGTTCATCATAATGGTACAATGAGACAATACTTTTAAACCCTCCATCAGCTGCATACTTAATCTGTCGTTCGGACAACCTGCCAGCGACGTGAAAGTCCGGCGTTAGCTCCTTTGCCCACCACAGCTTTTTGGGGGCCCGTAGTCCCGGGGTCTTCCTCTGTACGAGAGTATCCACATAGGAACGGCTTGGCTGTTGTACATTTGCAGCTCTCAGATGTGTGACGATTAATCTCAAAGACACCAGTCGTAATGCCAGGGCCAAAGTCATGACTCTTACGTAGTGAAACCGTTACCATTCACTTGTTGTGTACACAATCTCACATACTTTTCCAGCAATGCTCGGTCGTAGTAGCCCGGATGTTAGACCTTTTACCTCGCGCACATATGTACGATTCTATTGGAGCAATCTAGCTTACGATAAGTGACATGCTCTAAAGTATGGTCTATAATACAACTCTAGTCGTGTCTCTATTAATGACGACTTACAGATTTAAAGTTGAAGAAGATAACTCAGTTCCTGATTTACTCTGTCTTCGGTTTGAACTATATGAACCGCACTAATCTGGTGTTATTGCTTAAACGAGGGGCAAATGCTAAAATATGGACTACGCTCCAAAATTAAATACAAGACCGATTCTATTTTTTTTTTTTTTTTTTTGTATTCGGAAGAATACAATAATATCGATCTCCCGTAGTGGCGTTTCGGATTTAAACGATTGAGAAAGAAATTCGCCTATTAGCCAATTCAAATGAAAAATGAAAACTGAATCAAATCCAGCATACTGTAGCACACTACTTGTCTTGTACTCTGAACAGATAAAACTCACAATAGCGCAGTGGGCATTGATTTACTCAGTGCTATTTGATGAAATCTAATTGACACAGTTAGCACAGATCATCTAGAAACTGTTTTAAACGAGAGAAAAACTATTGTAAAACGATTCATCCTTTTGACGATCTTATTCATGAGATAACCCATGGATTGTTGTTTACAAAAGTAAACGAAACTGTCATGATTACTTTGCCGAATATTTCAAGTCAATTGTGAGATTAAGACGATACTGACAATAACGTCAAGGAACGTTCAATTTCATACAAAAATATTCTTGACAAGATTGGCAAGATTAAAATCAAGTAATGTAATATTTGTAATTTTTTAATTATTTTACGAGAAATGTTTTTTTTCAGCATTTAAACGTTTTATTAGGTGCTTCTTTTTCCATTTTTCCATCACGGTTGGAAACCCACCGAACACCTCTCTAATGGTTTTGTAACCAAGCGTTAGAGAAATGTAGCGTGGGTTTCCGATGTATACAAATGTTAGAGAAGTGTAGCGTGGGTTTCCTATGTACACAAGCGTTTGAGAAGTGTAGCGTGGGTTTCCGATTTATATTAAACATAGAGAAGTGTAGCGTGGGTTTCCGGTGTATATTAAACATAGAGAAGTGTAGCGTGGGTTGCCGATGTATATAAAACTTAGAGAAGTGTATCGTGGGTTTCCGACGTACAAAAGCGTTAGAGAAGTGTAGCGTGGGTTTCCGATGTATATAAAACTTAGAGAAGTGTATCGTGGGTTTCCGATGTATATAAAACTTAGAGAAGTGTATCTTGGGTTTCCGATGTGCATAAGCGTTAGAGAAGTGTAGCGTGGGTTGCCGATGTATATTAAACTTAGAGAAGTGTATCGTGGGTTTCCGATGTACAAAAAGGTTAGAGAAGTGTGCCGTGGGCTTCCGATTTACAAAAGCGTTAGAGAAGTTTAACGTGGGTTTCCGATGTATATAAAACTTAGAGAAGTGTAGCGTGGGTTTCCGATGTATATAAAACTTAGAGAAGTGTATCCTGGGTTTCCGATGTACACAAAGGTTATAGAAGTGTAACGTGGGTTTCCGATGTATATAAAACTTAGAGAAGTGTAGCGTGGGTTTCCGATGTATATAAAACTTAGAGAAGTGTATCCTGGGTTTCCGATGTACACAAAGGTTATAGAAGTGTAACGTGGGTTTCCGATGTAAATAAAACTTAGAGAAGTGTATCGTGGGTTTCCGTTGTACACACAACGTTAGAGAGGGGTATGGTAGGTTTCCGATGTACACAAGGATTACAGAAGTGTAGCGTGGGTTTCCGATGTACACAAACGTTAGAGAAGTAAAGCGTGGGTTTCCGATGTACACAAACGTCAGAGAAGTTTATCACTGGTTTCCGATGTACACAAGGATTACAGAAGTGTAGCGTGGGTTTCCGATGTATATAAAACATAAAGAAGTGTATCACAGATTTCCGATGTACACAAGCGTTATAGAAGTGTAGCGTAGGTTTCCGATGTTCACAAGCGTTAGAGAAGTGTAGCGTGGGTTTCCGATGTACACAAGCGTTAGAGAAGTGTAACGTGGGTTTCCGATGTATATAAAACTTAGAGAAGTGTAGCGTGGGTTTCCGATGTACATAAAACTTTGCGAAGTGTAGTGTGGGTTTCCGACGATGATTTCCCATTATTAATTGGAGGATTGTATGGTACTGTTTACGTACTTGGCAAAGCTGAGTACATTTTGATAATCCTCTTGCCAGTAGTAGTAAACCATACCAATAATCCACATGTTGTACTTTTAACGAAAACCAAATGTTTAGCAATTATAACACAAACTGGAATCGCCGGCCATGCAGCTACAGAACAACACAACTTATAGAGAGAAAACCCATGTTTTAGAAAACAGCTACAGAACACCACAACTTAAAGAGAGAAAACCCATAATTTAGGAAACAGCTACAGAATACCACAACGTATAGAATCATAAAAACATTCAGAGGGAGTGATAATAGCACGTAAAATATGTAAAAGGCATTGAATATAGTGAGAAATGATAAGTTAAAATTAAGTTATTCTCTAGATTTCTAGACCAGACCTTATTTTAGACCAGACCTTGTTTTAGATTATGTTACTTGAGAACCAAAACATGAATATATGATTTGTACATTTTGTAGATATGCAAATAAAGGGTATTTTTTCAACTTGATATTTTTAACAAATGAAGATTTCACGTATCCGTCTACAAAATGATGTAAACAACAATTAATATTCTATATCAAGATCCGGATTTAGTCAGTGAAACATGGACGGAGTTAACCTTACGCTCCAGCACAGCTGTGGTAACGTTCTGTGGGGTGTTAACCTTACGCTCCAGCACAGCTGTGGTAACGTTCTATGGGGAGTTAACCTTACGCTCCAGCACAGCTGTGGTAACGTTCTATAGGGTGCTAACCTTACGCTCCAGCACAGCTGTGGTAACGTTCTGTGGGGTGTTAACCTTACGCTCCAGCACAGCTGTGGTAACGTTCTATAGGGTGTTAACCTTACGCTCCAGCACAGCTGTGGTAACGTTCTATAGGGTGCTAACCTTACGCTCCAGCACAGCTGTGGTAACTAACCTTACGCTCCAGCACAGCTGTGGTAACGTTCTGTGGGGTGTTAACCTTACGCTCCAGCACAGCTGTGGTAACGTTCTATGGGGTGCTAACCTTACGCTCCAGCACAGCTGTGGTAACGTTCTATAGGGTGTTAACCTTACGCTCCAGCACAGCTGTGGTAACGTTCTAAGGGTTGTTAACCTTACGCTCCAGCACAGCTGTGGTAACGTTTTATGGAGTGTTAACCTTACGCTCCAGCACAGCTGTGGTAACGTTCTATGGGATGTTAACCTTACGCTCCAGCACAGCTGTGGTAACGTTTTATGGGGTGTTAACCTTACGCTCCAGCACAGCTGTGGTAACGTTCTATGGGGTGTTAACCTTACGCTCCAGCACAGCTGTGGTAACGTTCTATGGGGTGTTAACCTTACGCTCCAGCACAGCTGTGGTAACGTTTTATGGAGTGTTAACCTTGCGCTCCAGCACAGCTGTGGTAACGTTCTATGGGGTGTTAACCTTGCGCTCCAGCACAGCTGTGGTAACGTTCTATGGGGTGTTAACCTTACGCTCCAGCACAGCTGTGGTAATGTTCTAAGGGGTGCCTACGTGACGAGGCTAGTACACGAGTATTGGAAATGAACAGCATAAATATATATGGTGTGTATATGGTTACCTAGCATTACTGTAACTCTGTCAACAAAACGACATCTAATACGGACATTTCGTATATCGTACATCTGCACGACTTTACAGCACGATTTCCTACATATAGGGATTTACAATTGGGGAAATAAAAAAAAATATAGATATAAATTTTGATTCCCACCTTTTGGCCCCTAGCATCATTGACGAGTTCTAGAAGGACAAAACAGCTGTATATTATGCAATGTGATTCAGTTTTCGGTATACTGAATGTATTACTAAATTTAAAGGGCACATCATATGTGTGTGTATCTTAAGTCGTCTTATAAGTAATTAAGCTCACTATATTTGATGATAAATCGTTTTTGAATGTTTTAAAAAATGAAGGACAATTATCATTGTACTACACGTGGCTTTGTGTTGTATTTATACTTCAATGCAAAGTTGCATGTTGGATGGATTTTAACTAAACAATGGGATAATCGCTGTAACACTAATACATATTTCAATATGTATGTGCGAGGCAGTGTTTGTTTATGTGTATTTTTACACCACTGAATCAGAGTGGAGGGGGTTCATAAACCCAAGAATGCAAAACACATTACCTGGCGAACACTATTTTGCTATTTGTAGCGCACACATATTTTGATACCAGTTTGTAATCTATTCTTCACTGTGTGAAATGGAAGCGTGTTTCTACTTTTTAATGATCCAAGAAAGTATAATCGTAAGTTGGCACTCCGTACGTAACAGGATAAAGTACTTTGTACCACGTGCCGAACCCACCAGCTGCAGATGGTAGAGAAACCTAGCTAGTATTTGTAACCTTTCTATACAATCAGAAATGTAAGTGAAGGCCTACCTGGAAGGTTACCGTTTTCTCCCGTCATTACAAGATTTGTCTCCCTTTCCCCCTCTGTCGGCTCCATAAGAGGTGATTTCTCTGTCACCTAATGCTATGCTCTATGGCGCGATTTAAAATAGCGGAACGTCATCATTTTATGCAGAGTAACCATACCGAAAACTGAACTTCAACATTTCATGAGATATTGACGAAGGCTCGATGTATCAAGATCACAACATCTTTTCATATCTGGCTGTTTTTCGTATGTGAGTAACGTAATCAGACACTGGTATGTCTGTGAGAAACGTAATCAGACACTGGTATGTCTGTGAGAAACGTAATCAGACACCGGTATGTCTGGGAGAAACGTAATCAGACACCGGTATGTCTGTGAGAAACGTAATCAAACACTGGTATCTCTGTGAGAAACATAATCAAACATTGGTATGTCTGTGAGAAACGTAATCAGACACTGGTATGTCTGTGAGAAACGTAATCAAACACTGGTATGTCTGTAAAAACCTTAATCAAACACTGGTATGTCTGTGAGAAACGTAATCAGACACTGGTATGTCTGTGAGAAATGTAACCAAACACGGGTATATCTGTGAGAAACGTAATCAAACACTGGTATGTCTGTGAGAAACGTAATCAGACACTGGTATGTCTGTGAGAAACGTAATCAAACACTGGTATGTCTGTGAGAAACGTAATCAGACACTGGTATATCTGTGAGAAATATAATCAAACACTGGTATGTCTGTGAGAAACGTAATCAGACACTGGTATGTCTGTGAGAAACGTAATCAAAAACTGGTATGTCTGTGAGAAACGTAATCAGACACTGGTATGTCTGTGAGAAACGTAATCAAACACTGGTATGTCTGTGAAAAACGTAATCAAACACCGGTATGTCTGTGAGAAACGTAATCAAACATTGTTATGTCAGTAAGAAACGTAATCAAACACTGGTATCTCTGTGAGAAACGTAATCAAACACTGGTATGTCTGTGAGAAACGTAATCAAACACGGGTATGTCTGTGAGGAAGGTAATGAAACATTGGTATGCCGGTGAGAAACGTAATCAAAAACTGGTAAGTCTGTGAGAAACGTAAGCAAACACTGGTATGTCTGTGAGAAACTTAATCAAACACTGGTATGTCTCTGAGAAATGTAACCAAACACTGGTATGTCTGTGAGAAACGTAATCAAACACTGGTATGTATGTGAGAAACGTAATCAAACACTGGTATGTCTGTGAGAAACGTAAGCAAACACTGGTATGTCTGTGAGAAACGTAATCAGACACTGGTATGTCTGTGAGAAACGTAATCAAACACTGGTATGTCTGTGAGAAACGTAATCAAACACTGGATAAGTCTGTGAGAAACGTAATCAAACAGTGGTATGTCTGTGAGAAACGTAATCAGACACTGGTAAGTCTGTGAGAAACGTAATCAAACACTGGTATGTCTGTGAGAAACGTAATCAGACACTGGAATGTCTGTGAGAAACGTAATCAGACACTTGTATGTCTGTGAGAAAGGTAATCAGACACTGGTATGTCTATGAGAAACGTTATCAAACACTGGTATGTCTGTGAGAAACGTAATCAGACACTGGTATGTCTGTGAGTAACGTAATCAGACACTGGTATGTCTGTGAGAAACGTTATCAAACACTGGTATGTCTGTGAGAAACGTAATCAGACACTGGTATGTCTGTGAGAAACGTAATCAAACATTGGTATGTCTGTGAGAAACGTAATCAAACACTGGTATGTCTGTGAGAAAATAAAAAAAAAAAATACTGGTAGTTTTTTTTCATTACCCAATATTACATACGTCAATACATATTAACGGATATATTAAGGACCTCTTACTTAATGTAGGCAAAAAACTTTAAATGATGTTGATCATATTCAGTCAACAACCACTGACTAAACATTCCAGTTCACGGAGGTTTTTATTCATTTATTTATTGAATGCATTTCCCTTCTCCTCTGAAATTATTTTTGTCTTCGCTTTTGGTAAATTTTGGAATCAGTCGTCCTTTACTCTTCTGTATTCCCTTATGCTATATGGCATCATGAAATTCGTACATGTGGCTATGCTTCATAAACATATATCAATGACGCTACATGTTCGAACACTTCGACAAATGAAACGCTTATCAAAATTTGAATGCATTTTGTCTAGCTACCTTCTAAATATTCCCCTTTAGCTTACCACACCGTTTCAATCTTTGAACCACTTTCTGAAACAATTATCATACTCCTATTTGGGTACACTTATCAGAAACTGATTAACTGCAGATTCCAGCTTGCTTATGGACAAATATCTCCTACCAGATATGTGTTCTTTTTTTATTTCCGAAAGAGGAAAACATCACACGGGGTAAGGTCTGGGCTGTGTGTAGGGTGTGGTAATACATTGACCTCTTCCGACTTAAAATCAACTGGGCTACAGTTGCTGATATTGTGGGCTGGATCCTTGTCATATGTAACAATGGGACATGCTAGATACATGTTTTTTGGACGAGTTTTACTCATTTGTGTTCACATTTGTTTTTTTTAAACTACATTCTTATAGAAGCTTCCAGACATATCCCTACCTTTTGGTACAGCAATTTGCATGATTTGTCCACTTATTCCAGTGATCAATTGATAGTTTATTTTCAGGCATCTTTTAGTTCATATTGCTAAAAACTATAGGTCCCAAAATGTTAAATTAACGTCTTTTAAGAATTTTTATGAGTCAAATCATAATCGTATGAGTACAGGACTTGCGTTTGTACCTAGATGGATCACTGTATTTCTAAAGAATATTGTGTATAACACCTTCTTTGCTGTCAGAGCCCATATCATATTGTCAACTTTCCTCTTAGGCTCATAAAAATGCACCCATGTCTCATCACCCATTATGAAACTATCAAATGCCCTTTTCTGATATTTTTGGTACTTCAGCAGTTTCTTAGCCATTTTCTGCTCACCAGTGAGTAAACGGGATCCAACGAGCACTTGTTTCCTAACCTTGAGCATTTTCTTTAAACCCAAGTTTGTCATTCGTTCTAGCTGTCTGGCCGTAAAACGCGCATCTTTCATAATTATTTACTTGACTTTGTTGACGTTCAATTTCATAACCGCTGACCTAGGTATTCCTGAGTAAAGGGCATCTTTGACTGATTCGTGAACAGAATAAAATTAAGCATAAACCATCTGCAAGCTGTTGCAAATGCCATCGTTTATTCCCACAAACAATCCAAAAGTACAGCGGGCTTTTATATAGCACCTGATATTAGCGACATTTTCTATTCGTTTTCAACCATTTTCAACACCTTGTATATTGCAAGGGATCCAGTTAGTGGATTTCAATGAAATGCATGTAAACAATACAGCGATCAGCGGTCAACAAGTTAACCGGTTTAAGGGTCATCTATATAGCATACGAGGGGTGTTCCAAATATAATGTCACTTGCATCGGTGCTCATATAGCGGAAGTGCTTTTGTTCATTATAATTTGCTCTGCCCTTCAAAATACTCTCCGCCAACCAGAACACACCTTTTTAGTCGGTCAATCCATTTTTGGAAGCATTTTTCATACTCTTCAATGGGTACACCCATCAGACACTGATAAACAGCAGATCCAAGGGCATTTCTCGAATTGTATCTCCTTCCAGATAAATTATATTTAAGTTTTGGAAAGAGAAAATATTCTTAGGGGGCCAAGTCTGGCGAATACGGAGGGTGCGGAAGGACGGTAACCTTCTCTGACTCCAAAAAGTGAGTCACAATACGTGCCTTGTGAGCGGGTGCATTATCATGCAAAAGTCGGACATACTTAAGTCCTGTTTTGGGGCGGCGACTTTTGTAGTAGTTCTGCCTTTTGGCACCGGCATTTGAATAGCTGGACCCGTATTAGTGAAAAAAATAGCATACAAAACATTCTTTACCGTTCGTATTCGTTTGGCAATACTTGGGCGTCTGGCATTTTAGTGGCCCATATTCGGTTGGCAACCTTCCGCTTTGGTTCAAAATAATACACCCAGGTCTCATCACCAGTGACTATATTATCAAAAGCCTTTTTACTATATTTTGGGTACATTTTGAGAATTTTTTTTGCCATTGTTACACGCGTCTTCTTTTGCTCATCCGTTAACAAAAGGGGTATCCATCTTGCATTTATCTTTCTAACTTTTAGGTGTTTCTTCAAAATTGCATGAACTCTTGCTAACGACAAGTTTGTCATTCGAGCCAATTGTCTTACGGTGAATCGAGCATCAGTTTGGAGGGTATTTCGGATTTTTTCTATGTTACCTTTGGTCGTAGTTGTTACAGGACGACCTGGGTGAGCAGCATCTTTCAGTTGCTGCTGCAAAGCACTAAATTTACCTACCCACCTACAAACAGTCCTGTGAGACATTTGGCCCTCCCCATAAATGTCACACACCTTGCGGTGAATATCTACAGCCTTTATACCGAGTAATGACCTACCTTTTATATAGGCCCTAATTTCAAGAACATTTTCACCTCCTTTTCCTGTGATTTTGTGTCTAGTCTAACGAATAGGCTATGAAACGATGTACACTGTACCGAGGCCAGTGAACGTGTGGACGAGATATTTACCTGTGTCACGAGCCAGGGATCACTCCATCGACACGAGGTGGTTTTGTGCATAAATTGCACGATTTCCGTGAAATAAAGCACAGATGACATCATTTATGGAACACCCCTCGTATCTATATATATTTTACAAGCTTATTAATCACTATTTTGGGCACATTTAACAGAATTAACTTGATCAATTGACGGTATAGATCATGGCAAACCATGGATCTTGCTTTTGATAGGTAATTTGTCAAGGTATTTTCAAAACTTGGCAAAACATGCGAAAAATGTATATTCCAGGGCGGAGGAATTAGCTCATGTAGATAAATCAAAAAGAACAATGTCGTTGTATTCTCAAGTGTCTATAGCACACGATAGGGACATTTGTTTGACTGGATATGGCTATATCAAAGCATACACATTGATTCTGTTTTGACCTTTAATTGCAAATGACGACTATAAAACGTTTAATCAAATATGCATGCATGGAGGTATTTCAATTATTAACAAATTTCCTTTTGGATACTATTAAGACTTCTGAACAAAGTGAAAAGACATTTTTCAAGACAATTGTTAAAAATTATTGCGTTTGAGGCTTTTTATTAAATCTGCAGTTTTTACCTTTCAGTCATTTTTGTTTCTAAAAACAGTTTTATTTTTACGTTTAGAAGTCTCATTAGAACATTTGTGATGAGTGAAATACCTCCCTATATGCTATTTTTGTGTGATGTTATTCACAGCCCCCATGGATGAGAGGCCGATCACCCTTATACACAAAAGATCATTTCAGAAACAAATGCACGCCCCCTCCCACCAAAAATCCTGGATCCGCCTATGTTTAGGACAAACTCCTACTCGATATCGCAAAATCATGTACATATGCGTAATCATATCACTTTATGAAATTACATAATTCTGTCAGGCTAGGGATATTTTGACACACGTACAATTATTTCGAAGGGTTCATTCATTGTGTTTACATTAACGGTTATTCGCTAAATATAAACCTGACAATGAAGGCATTCATTCACGGCGGCCTCACAGAATGTATGTATATATTTACACCTCTCTCTTCTTTGGCTTAGTAATATCTGACTGCGAATATTTAAAAAAATGAAAAAAGGCTCGGCGGATTGATATTTTTTCAAATATGGCGTCGCTCACGCTTCAGAACAATAACTATTCACTGACGGTCATTGTTTGGTTCTTTCAAGATTTTGAAACATGGAACATAATTATATGGAATACCTGTCGTCTGATTATACAATAAATTGTTTATGGCAAAATTTTGATTCCAATGATACGCATTCGAAATTCTTTGACGGTAACAAAAACATGGCAGCGCCCTGCAATTGTAACGTCCGACGTCGGACCGCGTCACAACGAGATCACTGTGTTAATGCGTGAACATAACGACCGTAACAAATAAAGAAATGCATTCGAAGTAATAGTTATATTATTTAATACCAAATTTACATATGATGCAATGCAGAAAAAAGGTGTTCACTGTATATTTCTAAACCTACCAATATATCGATGAAGATTTAGTAGGACTATATTATCTTAGCGCACCATAGAATGTGTTCGTTGCCAACAGCGGGCATACTACCGTATTCGCAGTCAAAATGAGGTACAATCTCGCTTGCTATTAATATATGTTATAAGATTCAATTTGTCACTGAATTCCTTCAATATCTCTGACGGGATACTAATAATTTCAGGAGTACATAAGTTTCATTGATATTGTAAACCAGCATGTAACGTCAATAAACCCGTGCACACTGGAACACATTTGATTCAAACATTTCAATGGAAGATTCCAGAAGAAGACAGCTCATTAGAAACACGACCCACTTTGATTCCAACATTCCATGTTATCATATCGTTATCATATTACAATTCATAAAGCTGAAGATATTAGTTAAACACTACCAATGGGTTGTTACATAACAATATTTAACTAGAACTGTCATCCATAGGATAAATAGAAATATGAACAGGATATATTGATGTGACATGAATGCTCCCAGTGATATCCAAAGATAATTTAATATTTTTGGGTTGTTTTTTATGTCCACTGGTATTAGAAAAGTGTCTGCAATTTTCAAAGTCAAATTGCACTTTAAGTGTGGGAATAAAGTCATAACAGACAGACAAACAGTTAGACGGACGAACGGACGGACGGACGGACGACGCACCATGACATAAGTCACCGGCCCTTCGGGCCAGGTGAGCTAATCAAACAGAAATAGATCAAAACAATCGATAGGTTCGAAGTCAATTGCTCCTCATTGATTTGTAAAAATATGAATTAGATTAAAAGTATAGTACATGTAGAACTAAGAATAAAAAAGAAACAAAATAGTAGACATCTTTTATTTGTGAAAAGTACGTAAACAGAAAATGAAATGCTTTACGGTCATGAGTTCTTCACGTACTTCCATCTCTCTGATATTCCCTGTTTATACAACAGAATGGAAAAATAGCTAACTGGCATAAATATCACTGAACTAAACATCATACTGTACATACATAGATCTCACTGAACCAAACATCATACTGTACATATATAGATCTTACTGAACCAAACATCATACTGTACATACATAGATCTTACTGAACCAAACATCATACTGTACATACATAGATCTTACTGAACCAAACATCATACAGTACATACATAGATCTTACTGATCCAAACATCATACTGTACATACATAGATCTTACTGAACCAAACATCATACTGTACATACATAGATCTTACTGATCCAAACATCATACTGTACATACATAGATCTTACTGAACCAAACATCATACTGTACATACATAGATCTCACTGAACCAAACATCATACTGTACATACATAGGTCTTACTGAACCAAACATCATACAGTACATATATAGATCTTACTGAACCAAACATCATAATGTACATACATAGATCTTACTGAACCAAACATCATACTGTACATACAAAGATCTCACTGAACCAAACATCATACTGTACATACATAGGTCTTACTGAGCCAAACATCATACAGTACATACATAGATCTCACTGAACCAAACATCATACTGTACATACATAGATCTCACTGAACCAAACTCATACTGTACATACATAGATCTTAATGAACCAAACATCATACTGTACATACATAGATCTTACTGAACCAAACGTCATACTGTACATACATTGATCTCACTGAACCAAACATCATACTGTACATACATAGGTCTTACTGAACCAAACATCATACAGTACATATATAAATCTTACTGAACCAAACATCATACTGTACATACATAGATCTTACTGAACCAAACATCATACTGTACATACATAGATCTCACTGAACCAAACATCATACTGTACATATATAGATCTTACTGCACCAAACATCATACTGTACATACATAGATCTCACTGAACCAAACATCATACTGTACATATATAGATCTTACTGAACCAAACATCATACTGTACATACATAGATCTCCCTGAACCAAACATCATACTGTACATACATAGATCTTACTGAACCAAACATCATACTGTACATACATAGATCTTACTGAACCAAACACCATACTGTACTTACATAGATCTTACTGAACAAAGCATCATACTGTACATACATAGATCTTACTGAACCAAACATCATACTGTACTTACATAGATCTTACTGAACAAAGCATCATACTGTACATACATAGATCTTACTGAACCAAACATCATACTGTACTTACATAGATCTTACTGAACAAAGCATCATACTGTACATACATAGATCTTACTGAACCAAACATCATAATGTACATACATAGATCTTACTGAACCAAACATCATAATGTACATACATAGATCTTACTGAACCAAACATCATACTGTACATACATAGATCTTACTGAACCAAACGTCATACTGTACATACATAGATCTTACTGAACCAAACATCATACTGTACATACATAAATCTTACTGAACCAAACATCATACAGTACATACATAGATCTTACTGCACCAAACATCATACTGTACATACATAGATCTTACTGAACCAAACATCATACTGTACATACATTGATCTCACTGAACCAAACATCATACTGTACATACATAGATCTTACTGAACCAAACGTCATACTGTACATACATAGATCTTACTGAACCAAACGTCATACTGTACATACATAGATCTCACTGAACCAAACATCATACTGTACATACATAGATCTTACTGAACCAAACGTCATACTGTACATACATGGATCTTACTGAACCAAAAATCATAATGTACATACATAGATCTTACTGAACCAAACATCATACTGTACATATATATATCGTACTGAACAAAACATCATACTGTACATAAATCTCACTGAACCAAACATCATACTGTACATACATAGATCTTAATGAACCAAACATCATACTGTACAAACATAGATCTTACTGAACCAAACGTCATACTGTACATACATAGATCTTAATGAACCAAACATCATACTGTACAAACATAGATCTTACTGAACCAAACGTCATACTGTACAAACATAGATCTAACTGAACCAAACGTCATCATGTAGATACATAGATCTTACTGAACCAAACATCATCCTGTACATACATAGATCTCACTGAACCAAACATCATACTGTACATATATAGATCTTACTGAACCAAACATCATACTGTACATACACAGATCTTACTGAACCAAACATCATACAGTACATACATAGATCTTACTGCACCAAACATCATACAGTACATACATAGATCTTACTGAAGCAAACATCATACTATACATACATAGATCTTACTGAACCAAACATCATACTGTACATACATAGATCTTACTGAACCAAACATCATACTGTACATACATAGATCTTACTGCACCAAACATCATACTGTACTTACATAGATCTTACTGAACAAAACGTCATACTGTACATACATAGATCTTACTGAACCAAACGTCATACTGTACATACATAGATCTCACTGAACCAAACATCATACTGTACATACATAGATCTTACTGAACCAAACGTCATACTGTACATACATGGATCTTACTGAACCAAAAATCATAATGTACATACATAGATCTTACTGAACCAAACATCATACTGTACATATATATATCGTACTGAACAAAACATCATACTGTACATAAATCTCACTGAACCAAACATCATACTGTACATACATAGATCTTAATGAACCAAACATCATACTGTACAAACATAGATCTTACTGAACCAAACGTCATACTGTACATACATAGATCTTAATGAACCAAACATCATACTGTACAAACATAGATCTTACTGAACCAAACGTCATACTGTACAAACATAGATCTAACTGAACCAAACGTCATCATGTAGATACATAGATCTTACTGAACCAAACATCATCCTGTACATACATAGATCTCACTGAACCAAACATCATACTGTACATATATAGATCTTACTGAACCAAACATCATACTGTACATACACAGATCTTACTGAACCAAACATCATACAGTACATACATAGATCTTACTGCACCAAACATCATACAGTACATACATAGATCTTACTGAAGCAAACATCATACTATACATACATAGATCTTACTGAACCAAACATCATACTGTACATACATAGATCTTACTGAACCAAACATCATACTGTACATACATAGATCTTACTGCACCAAACATCATACTGTACTTACATAGATCTTACTGAACAAAACATCATACTGTACATACAATAATCTCACTGAACCAAACATCATACTGTACATACATAGATCTTACTGAACCAAACATCATACTGTACATACATAGATCTTACTGAACCAAACATCATACTGTACATACATAGATCTTACTGAACCAAACATCATACTGTACATACATAGATCTTACTGAACCAAACATCATACTGTACATATATAGATCTTACTGAACCAAACATCATACTGTACATACATAGATCTTACTGCACCAAACATCATACAGTACATACATAGATCTTACTGAAGCAAACATCATACTATACATACATAGATCTTACTGAACCAAACATCATACTGTACATACATAGATCTTACTGAACCAAACATCATACTGTACATACATAGATCTTACTGCACCAAACATCATACTGTACTTACATAGATCTTACTGAACAAAACATCATACTGTACATACAATAATCTCACTGAACCAAACATCATACTGTACATACATAGATCTTACTGAACCAAACATCATACTGTACATACATAGATCTTACTGAACAAAACATCATACTGTACATACATAGATCTTACTGAACCAAACATCATACTGTACATACATAGATCTTACTGAACCAAACATCATACTGTACATACATAGATCTTACTGAACCAAACGTCATACTGTACATATATAGATCTTACTGAACCAAACATCATACTGTACATACATAGATCTTACTGAACCAAACATCATACTGTACATACACAGATCTTACTGAACCAAACATCGTACTCCACATACAAAGATCGTACTGGACCAAACATCATACTCCACATACATAGATCTTACTGGACCAAACATCATACTCCACATACATAGATCTTACTGGACCAAACATCATACTCCAAATACAAATATCTTACTGGACCAAACTTCATACTCCAAATACAAAGATCATATAGGACCAAACATCATACTCCATATACAAACATCGTACTCCACATACAAAGATCTTACTGGACCAAACATCATACTGTACATACAAATATCTTACTGCACCAAACATCGTACTCCACATACAAAAATCTTACTGGACCAAACATCATACTGTACATACATAGATCTTACTGAACCAAACATCATAATGTACATACAAATATCTTACTGGACCAAACATCATACTCCAAATACAAAGATCATACAGGACCAAACATCATACTCCACATACACTGTACAAAGATCGTACTGGACCAAACATCGTACTCCACATACAAAGATGATATTGGACCAAACATCATACTCCACATACAAATATCTTACTGGATCAAACATCGTACTCCACATACAAAGATCGTACTCCACATACACTGTACAAAGATCTTACTGGACCAAACTTCATACTCCTCATACAAAGATCGTCCTGGACCAAACATCATAATTCACATACAAACATCGTACTCCACATACACTGTACAAAGATCGTACTGGACCAAACATCGTACTCCACATACAAACATCGTACTCCACATACACTGTACAAAGATCTTACTGGACCAAACATCATACTGTACATACACAGATCTTACTGCACCAAACATCGTACTCCACATACAAAGATCTTACTGGACCAAACTTCATACTCCACATACAAAAATCTTACTGGACCAAACATCATACTGTAAATACGCAGATCTTACTGCACCAAACATCATACTGTACATACAAAGATCTTACTGGACCAAACTTCAAACTCCACATACAAAAATCTTACTGGACCAAACATCATACGGTACATACACAGATCTTACTGCACCAAACATCGTACTCCATATACAAAAATCTTACTGGACCAAACATCATACTGTACATACATAGATCTTACTGAACCAAACATCATAATGTACATACCTAGATCTTACTGAACCAAACATCATACTGTACATACATAGATCTCACTGATCCAAACATCATACTTTACATACACAGATCTTACTGAACCAAACATCATAATGTACATACATAGATCTTACTGAACCAAACATCATACTGTACATATATGGATCTTACTGAACCAAACATCATAATGTACATACATAGATCTTTCTGAACCACACATCATAATGTACATACAAAGATCTTACTGGACTAAACTTCATACTCCACATACAAAGATCGTCCTGGACCAAACATCATACTCCACATACAAACATCTTACTCCACATACACTGTACAAAGATCGTACTAGACCAAACATCGTACTCCACATACAAAGATCATACAGGACCAAACATCATACTCCACATACAAAGATCATACAGGACCAAACATCATACTCCACATACACAGATCTTACTGAACCAAACATCGTACTCCACATACAAAGATCTTACTGGACCAAACATCATACTGTACATACACAGATCTTACTGCACCAAACATCGTACTCCACATACAAAAATCTTACTGGACCAAACATCATACGGTACATACACAGATCTTACTGCACCAAACATCGTACTCCATATACAAAAATCTTACTGGACCAAACATCATACTGTACATACATAGATCTTACTGAACCAAACATCATAATGTACATACCTAGATCTTACTGAACCAAACATCATACTGTACATACATAGATCTCACTGATCCAAACATCATACTGTACATACACAGATCTTACTGAACCAAACATCATAATGTACATACATAGATCTTACTGAACCAAACATCATAATGTACATATATGGATCTTACTGAACCAAACATCATAATGTACATACATAGATCTTTCTGAACCACACATCATAATGTACATACAAAGATCTTACTGGACTAAACTTCATACTCCACATACAAAGATCGTCCTGGACCAAACATCATACTCCACATACAAACATCTTACTCCACA
The DNA here is from genome assembly GCA_947623455.1 of Mimachlamys varia. Lineage (NCBI taxonomy): Eukaryota > Metazoa > Mollusca > Bivalvia > Pectinida > Pectinidae > Mimachlamys > Mimachlamys varia. The sequence goes on along the minus strand of OX392534.1, from coordinate 46,620,614 downwards.
TACACTGTACAAAGATCGTACTAGACCAAACATCGTACTCCACATACAAAGATCATACAGGACCAAACATCATACTCCACATACAAAGATCATACAGGACCAAACATCATACTCCACATACACAGATCTTACTGAACCAAACATCGTACTCCACATACAAAGATCTTACTGGACCAAACATCATACTGTACATACACAGATCTTACTGCACCAAACATCGTACTCCACATACAAAAATCTTACTGGACCAAACATCATACTGTACATACATAGATCTTACTGAACCAAACATCATACTGTACATACACAGATCTTACTGAACCAAACATCGTACTCCACATACAAAGATCTTACTGGACAAAACATCGTACTCCACATACAAAGATCGTACTGGACCAAACATCATACTCCACATACATAGATCTTACTGGACCAAACATCATACTCCACATACATAGATCTTACTGGACCAAACATCATACTCCAAATACAAATATCTTACTGGACCAAACTTCATACTCCAAATACAAAGATCATATAGGACCAAACATCATACTCCATATACAAACATCGTACTCCACATACAAAGATCTTACTGGACCAAACATCATACTCCACATACAAACATCTTACTCCACATACACTGTACAAAGATCGTACTAGACCAAACATCGTACTCCACATACAAAGATCATACAGGACCAAACATCATACTCCACATACAAAGATCATACAGGACCAAACATCATACTCCACATACACAGATCTTACTGAACCAAACATCGTACTCCACATACAAAGATCTTACTGGACCAAACATCATACGGTACATACACAGATCTTACTGCACCAAACATCGTACTCCACATACAAAAATCTTACTGGACCAAACATCATACTGTACATACATAGATCTTACTGAACCAAACATCATACTGTACATACACAGATCTTACTGAACCAAACATCGTACTCCACATACAAAGATCTTACTGGACCAAACATCGTACTCCACATACAAAGATCGTACTGGACCAAACATCATACTCCACATACATAGATCTTACTGGACCAAACATCATACTCCACATACATAGATCTTACTGGACCAAACATCATACTCCAAATACAAATATCTTACTGGACCAAACTTCATACTCCAAATACAAAGATCATATAGGACCAAACATCATACTCCATATACAAACATCGTACTCCACATACAAAGATCTTACTGGACCAAACATCATACTGTACATACAAATATCTTACTGCACCAAACATCGTACTCCACATACAAAAATCTTACTGGACCAAACATCATACTGTACATACATAGATCTTACTGAACCAAACATCATAATGTACATACAAATATCTTACTGGACCAAACATCATACTCCAAATACAAAGATCATACAGGACCAAACATCATACTCCACATACACTGTACAAAGATCGTACTGGACCAAACATCGTACTCCACATACAAAGATGATATTGGACCAAACATCATACTCCACATACAAATATCTTACTGGATCAAACATCGTACTCCACATACAAAGATCGTACTCCACATACACTGTACAAAGATCTTACTGGACCAAACTTCATACTCCTCATACAAAGATCGTCCTGGACCAAACATCATAATTCACATACAAACATTGTACTCCACATACACTGTACAAAGATCGTACTGGACCAAACATCGTACTCCACATACAAACATCGTACTCCACATACACTGTACAAAGATCTTACTGGACCAAACTTCATACTCCAAATACAAAGATCTTACTGGACCAAACATCATACTGTACATACACAGATCTTACTGCACCAAACATCGTACTCCACATACAAAGATCTTACTGGACCAAACATCATACTCCGCATACAAACATCGTACTCCGCATACACTGTACAAAGATCATACAGGACCAAACATCATACTGTACATACGCAGATCTTACTGCACCAAACATCATACTCCACATACAAAGATCCTACTGGACCAAACATCATACTCCAAATACAAACATCGTACTCCGCATACACTGTACAAAGATCTTACTGGACCAAACTTCATACTCCACATACAAAGATCGTCCTGGACCAAACATCATACTCCACATACAAACATCGTACTCCACATACAAATGTACAAAGATCGTACTCCACATACACTGTACAAAGATCGTACTGGACCAAACATCATACTGTACATACAAAGATCTTACTGGACCAAACAAAGCAGCACTAAGAGTATATGCACCATAGGGGTCGGGTTCGAATTGTATCTATTTAAATCATTATGATTGAAGCGGTCAATTTTATGACTGCAATTGATGCTGCGGTTGGTGCGATCAGATAGAATGCATAAGTGAGACACTACAAGATGCGGTGCTATCAATAATACAAAGGTCCTCATTAAACTCAACCGCAACATTGCAGCCCTAAGATTGACTGCTTCCATTATGATAATAGTGAGTTCTTATCCGAGGTGAAATAACTAAAAATAACTTTAATACATATTGAAAAATGAAAAGCATGAATATACCAAAGCTAGAGATTGAAGTTCATGTACATGCAAAAATCCTTATATTCCAAAAATAGTTGTTGCAATCAAACCCAACCTTACTGCAATAAATATTATCCTAAATGTTTTATGTGAATTCGTCAATGAGAAAGAACGAAACTATTCACAAATTTGATTGTAGTTCGACAGGGTTTCAAGTAGGAGCATGTCCTATATAATTAAAATTGTAAACTTCAGTCAGCGTAACTTTTGAATGTGTTAGTGGATCGTCACCAAATCAAAACATGACCTACATTTTATCATGATGAATCAACATACCAAAATGCATTTCAATATATCTTTATTCATTGATGAGAAAATATGCAGAAACATGGTTTGATTCCATCGGTTGACATGTGAATCACTGGATAGAGACTCCATATCAATTTTGCATTGTTTTAAACGTGTCCTCCAGCCTAGAAAAGTTTGTCAGAATTTGTCAAGAAATTGCTGAGATATGACTAGTATGGTTTCCCGACCGACTGGAAACGTCAGGGCGTGATGGGAAAATGTATAGGGATTTCGAGCGAGAACACAAATATTATTTGAAGCCTAGTACCTATACTACCATATATAAGTATATTTTCCCCTATACATATGAATTGGAACAACTCTGTCCCAGCTCCAAAAGTAATGGAAATCTATATTTCTTCTCAGCGACAGTGTATAAGAATAGTAAATACAGGTAATACACATCACCAACATAAAACCTATACCATGTCAGTGAACTGATAGTATACATAATTATGTACCTAACTGCCCATGCTCTCAGTACGTCCACCGGAATTTGTGACTTAATGTGTAAGGGTCCCTCTGAATGTTGAAATAATTCAGACATTGCGTATCATAACCGGATTGTATCACTTATGTGGCATCGATTCTGTACACATCAATGCCAGAATTCGACTGCTCTCCCCGTCTAGATCTAGAGATGACAACGAACTCCTGTCTAGTTGGATGGACTACTACACAGCACGGTTTGTTTGAAGAACAAAGCTTGGGCACCAGTATGCTCCCACGCGACCCGTCGGGTGAAATCATGTAAACCTTTTCAGAATCGTGTCCACATACATACACATTGTTATCCTGGTCCAGTCCAATACCTACAGGTTTCTCGAGACCAGAATCTCTGTACCTGTAGACTACTTCATCCCTGTCCAGTCGTCTACACACCACGTCATTGTTATCTGTGTAATACACAGTGCCTCTAGAAGGCGATGTGGCGAGGTTTGAGTAGGGGATGTTTGAGTCACCGCTATTACTCTTCATTGTCTTGGTCACCTTTCCGTCTACTGTCAGAACCTTCACACTATCAAATGTACTGACCAGAATGGTGTCCCCTAGAACTGCTATACCCCATATATTATATGGACACCAGATCTTGTTTATCATGGACAGCAGGCCATTCTTGTGTTTCAATTTCAGTATAACCGCTCTGTTAAAAGCCACGAACACCTCGTCATCAGCAAGTCCACGTGCTACATGTATACCCGTTGGATTTCCGTCAATGGTAAACTCGCTCGTGTAGGTATACGTATCATCAAACAGTAGAATTCGTTTGTTGATGTAATCTGTCACGAGTAGTTTATTGTTGTCAGTAAAGATACCTCCCGTTAACCAAATGTGATGTAGTCTAGTATCAACACTCGTTACAAAAGTGCCTTTCAATACACCAACGGATACACCAACGGCTGCCGCTACTGGGGTTGGCTGGACGGTCAAATGCTGCAGTGAACCCGTAAGGTCGGAGGTCGTGGTCTGTTCCCCTGATGTTGAAGTTAAAAGTGTCAAGCTCTCAATCAAAGAGCCTATACAAACAACCGCGTTCTGAGATATAGGTGATATAACCGATGTCACGTCAATATTCCCTAAGGTTGTCATTTTCATTATTTCGTCAATCACTGTTCCTGATTTCAGTTTGACGTCAAATCTATTCGGTTGGTTCAATGTGTTTTGATTCATACGACGGTAATGTCCGGAAATTTGATTTTTTGTTTGTTCTCTCATGAAAAACTTGTGACGCTCTGATATCTTTTGATCTGAATGTGACATCAACGAATGTGAATTTTCCGTATTGATGTGGAATTTGTAGACACACTTCCGTCGGGCAGATATTTTTTGTCGTAGGGTTTTGCAAGTTTCTTTCAGTTCTGACTGAAATGTTTCGTTTAGGTTATCCAGCTTCTCTTTAACTTCCTGTATCCGTTTCGTCATTTCCGCGGATACCTCTTTTTCATTGGAAGTAATCAATGTCATCCCCAAATCGTCATCGTCTACCATCTTCATAGTTTCGTCCCTCAGCTCTTTCCAGTCTGTCTCCCTGTTTTGTTGTTCGGCCTCAGTCTTGTGGATCACTTCCTCTATTGGTTTAACATCGTTACAGAGTCTGTGTGACACCGAAACACAGACACTACAACACATCTCACTATGGTCTACACAGTAAACATCCAAGTGTTTCCCGTTGTGGCTTGGGCAAATTTCGTTGACTAAAACATCACGGACCTCACCAGCAATCTTAGAAATGGATACCAGCCGATGTTTTGCCGATGCTCTGCTCCGCTCATGGTACTTTCTGCATTGTTTACAGAGCTTTTCACCACAGTCGGTACACCAGACCTCAGCTTGGCTGGATTCCTTACCTCGTTGACATGGTGCACAGACAGGTACATCAGGCTCCACTACTGTAGGGCTGAGGAACAAAGTATTTATGGGAAAACATTCTGCCCATGTACTTACGTCTGTATTGACGTCACTAGGAGCAATCGGTGAATCACAAACAGGGCACGGGAAGTAGTGCCGATCTTCGTCTGCTGTGACGTGTTCCGCGTCGATGTATGACGTCAGACATCCGCGGCAGAAGGTGTGACCACAGGGCAGCTTCCTTGGTTCTGTGTAAGGTGTCGTACAAATCAAGCACCTGTATTCCTGTACTGGTGCAGCTTCCGCCATGTCCGAAAATGGATAATTATTTGATGGTTTCTCTGAAATATAAAAAAGATTGCTTATTCTTGAATGTTCATGAATATTGTGTATGCATTTCTACTTCTTCTATGTAAAAGTGTAAGCATGGAACTATTATTGTGACACAGTTCGTTAATAACGATATATTCATAACAAGAGGCCCATGGGCCTTAACGGTCACCTGATGTTTGACATGAAAGAGAAATATGGGAATGTTGAGATGAATATTTATAACAATACATTGTAGCATATCTGGGAGTGGAAAAAATGAATTTTTGAAATTATGTCAATTTGACCCTTTTAGGCCCCACCCCTCAGGCACCTGGGGGTCAGTCAGTGTCAATATGTGCGTACTACTCAAAAGTCATGTCATATTGATAATTTCAACCAAATTTGCATCATTTCTTATGGCAATTAAACAAATAATGCAAAAAAATGTTTTTTTCTGCCAATATACTATAGTAAACTTACCCCTCCACAGGGGGAGATGCAAGACCCCAGAGTCATGAAATTCACAAATTTGGTAAAGAACCTTAAAACCAATCCATCTATGAAGAGTATTTGATTCCAGCATATCTGGGAGAAGAGAAGAAGATTTTTGAAATTTTTGTCAATTTGACCCTTTTTGGCCCCGCCCTCCAGCCCCTGGGGGTCAACTAGGGCCAACATGTACATACTGTAGTGAGAAGCTACAAGATATACTATATATGTAAATATGGAGTTTGCCTATAACGGCAGCGTAATCTACAGTCAGACCAACAGTACGTAAACACGTCCGTATAGCGGCTTGACCAGGTGTAGACTACACCCAATACCGTCACGCATTGCAGCTCAACACCTTCGGGGCGAGTTGTCCTACTCCACAAGCCTACAGAGAAGTCAGCTCGGCACCTCTACAAATCCATGTTCACAACAATACCATCAAAGTGTCATCCCATGGTGATAATTTTATAAAAGTTAGAATGAATTCCAATACAAATCCAACAAATAATAGTCAAAAATGTGATTTCCCTATATACACTATAGTAAAGTTTACCCCCTTCCCAGGGGCAAACGTGAGACCCCAGGGTCATGAAATTCACAATTTTGGTAAAGCACCTTAAGACCCTTCCATCTATGAAGAGTATTTGATTCTACCATATCTAAGAGTAGAGAAGAAGATTTTTGACATTTTTGTAAATTTGACCCTTTTTGGCCCCGCCCCGCAGGCCCCTGGGGGTCAACTAGGGCCAACATGTACATACCATCAACGTGTCGTCCCGTGCTGATGATTTTATACAAGTTAGAATGAATTCCAATACAAATCCAACAAATAATAGTCAAAAATGTGATATCCCTATATAAACTATAGTAAAGTTTACCCCCTTCCCAGGGGCAAACATGAGACCCCAGGGTCATAAAATTTACAATTTTGGTAAAGCACCTTAAGACCCTTCTATCTATGAAGAGTATTTGATTCTACCATATCTGAGAGTAGAGGAGAAGATTTTTGAAGTTTTAGTCAATTTGACCCTTTTTGGCCCCGCCCCGCTAGCCCCTGGGGGGTGGGGACCATATCATTCACAATTTTAGTTGAACTTTAGCCATAGAAGCTCCCTGCCAAATTTCATTGAATTTGGTTCTGTGGTTTTGGAGAAGAAGTCGAAAATGTAAAAAGTTTACGGACGCACGACGCACGACGGACGACGACGGACAAAAGGCGATTAGAATAGGTCACTTGAGACTTCGTCTCAGGTGACCTAAAAATTCTAATGGCGTCATATTGTTGGCATCGTGCATGGCTTTTGTGAATCGAAGCATTTACTCGTGTTTAAGAAAAAATCTTATCCATCAAAATCATAAGGTACATGTAAACTTACTTTTACCATAACACGTCAAATTCGCCATAAATCCGACATATCTCATTATTTTTGTTTCTTCAATAATACCAAAGTCGTCTTCTTAAGTGTTTATGTCTTCCTGACGTGAGGCAGTAAATAGTTTCAAAAAGTATAAAAGGACGGTTCGGTGGCCCAGCGGACAGCAAACCTGTCGTTCATCAAGGCGACTGGGATTCGATTCCCCGACCGAACGTAGAAATTAATCGGGTCAACTGCCCGATAACAAGTTAATGCTTATATTTATTAAAATGATAGCGTACAAGCCGACCACTCATAAGGGTACACTTTCTACATTGTAGATGTATTACTTTTGCACCACATTTTTCACCCAGTTTCAAAATTAGAATGGCTGTCACAATTACTCGACACCTTTGTGCTATATAAGCACATTTAATGGTTTCAATTTCAATAATGGGTACCAGCATGCGCTGGATTATTTTTCAAAAGAAAGTTTGATTCTATCTGATGTTTGTTCCCCAGAGGAACAACTTTAAGAAACAAATGTTGACTGGATTGGAGTTGTGTGGAATCATTCAAGGTGACGACATATAAATTTAGATTAAAATAAAATAAGTAAGCACAAGCATGAGGTGGGGGTGTCGTGGTCTAGATTTTACACCGTACAAGTAAACTGTCTAATGCACTGAGTATACGCTCCTTATCAAAAGACATAACCTTACTGTCCGTCAAAATCGACACATCATTCAGGTAATTACAGGTGAGTAATTTTATACATCATACAGTATCAACTTTGTTTTATCAAATATTTCCTGTGCAATTTGTCAACTGCGTTTTCGAAACTCTTAACAAAGACTTAGCAAAAGGAAATTATTATGTGTCTTACAGACCATGTGAAATATAATAATTACATCACAGATACACACAGTGGGTTAGTTGGCTAGATAGGGGACAAAGCACCCGCTCCTGACCAGGAAGTATTTACCTTTAACTGGGTAACCGCTACATTTGACGTTTGACCTACAATAAAACAATAAACTTAGTGTACTCACAGCTATTATGTACGCTGTACAACATTAGGCTAAAAATGTAGACATATTAACAAAACATAGGTAACATTTATCTTATCAAAGTATTTGTCATATTAACAAACCATACGTAAGATATTTTGTGTTTACTTTCGGTTTGTGTAGACTTATCATTGCCATCGAATTACTTTTAAAACTAAATCATACAACACGAATAAATGTCCATGTACAGAAACATAAACATAATTTGTCAAACAATAAGTATGTTTAAGCAAATTACCATTTTGGCTGCCGACGTCACGATACCGGTAATATGTTTGATGTTTGGTTCCCGGGAAAGTGATCAAGTATGTCTCGGTTTTTCCTGGTTAACCCAGACAATAGGGGCGGTAACTCTTAACATTGGTCACGTGGCAGTGATTCATTTTATTCCATTAAAATAGTTTGCCTGTACACGTGTAACTACCATGCTGTCGGTGATTTTAACCCAGTGCTACTGTGTTAAAAACAACATGGAAAACGTTCTTCATGTTTGTTGTTACATCTTCTTCATTTCTTCTTACAGAAACTGTGTATAATTTTAAACAGAACAGTTTGTACTAATTTTAAACATTTTGGATTAGTGTGGTGATTGTATTTGTTTTTTTAATAATTTCCTAGTTGCAACCTAACCTAATTTTAGAAATATAGAAAAGGCTTAAAAATCAAGAAAATACTAAGCATACTCTTGAGAAGCATCGGTTTATACATCATACAGTATCAACTTTGTATCAACTCCTTTTCCATCTGGAATTATTGAAAAAAGTGTGTGCGGAATCCATGCCCTGAACTCATCAACAGGTGTCATAGCATCCTCTTTAGCCTACCAATATGCACGTATCATATGAATAAGGATTTATTTATTTTAAAACGTTTGTGGTGAAGTAATTGGTATGCATTTGGTGTTAAGTTGACCGAATTTATTTCTTAAATACTATTACTTTAAACTTTCTTTAGATATCTTTAAACTTGATATTACTGTCTATCAGCGTTTGAATGATCAATATTAAAAGCTATTGCACTAACTTAGTAACAACCAGGCAATATCGGTAAAAACATTAATTTGTTCATATAAAAAAGGATCGTGCTGATTATACCACAGAAATAACTCCCTTTTATTGTTTTTGTAATACACTAGTCTTTTACAACTATTTCTTTTCGTAGTTCACGATTTGAAATTATACTGTACGTATTTCTTTCTTATTCCAAATTCATCAATAAAAGGAATTTTACCTTATCTGACCCTTATGCTTCTTTATTAGAATGGAATATTTCGATTCCCACCTTTTAGGACGCAATAGCTGTATGATGCAGTTTCATTCATTTTGTCGGCTTACTGTATATATTACTTAATTTAAAAGGCGCAGCATATGTGTGTAACGTCATCTTTCGTCTGTTTGAGAGAGAGAGAAATGGTTTATACATATGCTTGGCAATCGTGTTTGATATTTATATGTATGTACATGTATTGACTGGTAATATGAAGCTGCAACTTTCAAATCCACAAACAACCCATCAGTACAATATTCATTGCAAACACACAATTTATTGTTTTGTTTGAGACCTTGGTTCAAACAATAATGTGTTAAACAAACTCGTATTGAGAATGAGAAGCGATCATTATGGAGTTGTGGTATTCAGTGTACAATGCTCATTAGCCACTTTTCCCTATCTGTATACGTACTCTGCTGTCGTGCTTGTGATTTGTAAATGTGTACCGGAGTTTCCCTATTATTCTAAAAGAAAAACCAGATTAGTCTGACAAGATCAACGCGATTAGCCTTGTAATAATGTGGCCACGGTCGGTATTTGTAAACAATGAAGGAAACAATGAAGTTAGTTTGGAATTTTTGTCTTTTACAGATCTGTGTCGTCACAACAACGGTTAGCTATTCATGTTGTCTATTTTGCCCATGACTGTGTAGATATTGTGAAAAATCCAACAGAATGACCGTTTACAAGATATGAATATTTCTGTCACGAGTGGTGATGTTTACTTTAATACTGGCTGGGGTCAAAATGTGTTTTTTTCTGTTGTGTTTAGATGTGGTTAACGTGGTATTCACAAAACTTACATATTGAGAAACACTCCTTGAAAAATAAACAATTCTTCTACATAAAATGTGTTCACATGTAACTATACATTTACCAATGTGTACGTGTAAAGCGTTATTCAGGATGTACCTACGTTTCTGAGACAAGCCAAGGCTACCTTTACTGTACTGTGTTCCCTAAAATGTACAATAACATTATCACATATCACATATTTACATTATTTGTATATAGAAGAAGTAAGTCGCTTCTCCTTGTTTTGTAGAAATAAGAACTGTATTGAAAGTATGACAGACATAAGAATAAAGAGTAGATGATTTATGTAAGACCCTTTGCAGAAAATCAATTCCTTAAACTCACATTTTCTTTAAGCGAAATACACATCATACTGCAGCAATTTAAAGATAGGAATGGAAGGGGAAATTACTTAGATATTGAGATTAGATGAACTCGCGGTAAGGACATTCCCTATGCTGACGATAATAAACCTATATACGATGTTATTAAAACCAAACAACGTAGCCCAACATTGGATTGTTTTTTATTAAGAACCGTTGATATCTACTGCATGGTTAATAATGGTGAATATGAAGTACATTTGTATGCATGCCTACGTTAGAGTCATATGTATTTTTTTTATTGCACATGTTGATCATGATTGGACCTCGCTACTTCAAATTATTTTCTCGCTCGAAAGTTGTTTTAGTCGTTTTGTGAGAAAGTACAGACTGTAAAACAGACCAGGATTATATCGCCAAACACGTCAGTATATATGTATATCCCCTAAATGATCAATAGAACAATCAAGATGAAATAAAGTTGATGTGGATATCATTTAAAATGAGCCAAGTGGGGATTGAGATGACTAGCATTGCAGTGACTGATATAAAATCACCATAAATTTATTAAAAAGTAATGCCTTTATCGACAAAAGAAGCGATCATTGATTAATGCCGTGAACGTTTTAACATCGTTTTAACATCGATCCCAGAGTCAGTGCTTGAGTTTGCAGCAAAGTAATCACCGGGCCCGTATTCATGAAACCGTTTACAAGTTCAGATTCGGATAATGTGTTCAAGACAAAATTTCTGGTCCCCTGACTAATTCTTATAAATTCTTTTTTAACTCTGAAAGCAGCATTTCCTATAGAGAATCATTGACTGACAAAATCAAGATTGATATCAATTCCCAACCAGAACAAAATAGCAAGCTTCAACTCAACCAGACATTGTCTACTAAATCCTATTTTGTTTTTGCTTTTAGCTTTTTTTTGTTTGTTTGTGTTTTTGTTGTTTTTGTTTTTTGTTTTGCTCAGGTTGTACAATAAAAATGCAACTGTCAGTGGTTTGAATAACAAAATCACTCAAAAAAAATTGTCGCAAAAAATGCTTTTGATATTTCCATTTGACTTTTCAATCGTTTGACATGATTTTTAGGAATCTCAACACACCAGCAAGTAACCGCCAGAATTCCTTGAAACTTTCAAATCGTGGTAATACAATTTTAGTTAAGCGATTTTATTAACATCAAATCGTTCTGAAACTTTCGAGACTTTTGAACAAAAAGCAAACAAACAACAAAAATTCAGTTATTGTCAATTTGAACATTTTCAGCATGTTTGGTGTCTGTAACAACTATCACAAAATGTTAATTAACCCTTCAAGTATTCTTCTATTCATCACAAAATATAAATACATGTTATGCAAAGTTATTTTATTGAAAAGTGATTGTTAAAAATCTAACAGCAAATATATTCTCAATATATACACTTTGACATCATTCTAAATCCTGCTAGCGTACGGTACATATACATGTCAGGTATACATAATTATGTAACCCAAGGCCATCGTTTGGTATGCTGTTCTCGCATGCATCCGCGTATGAATTTTCATTGGTATCTTTATGTTTTTTTTCACACTACCATTTTCAAAGAGTAAGTGAATTGTATGCGAAAAATGGATCTACAGTGAAAATCATGATGAAAGATGTATGCGAGGTCGGTACACAAAACACGCCCGTATGCATCCCACGCGTTTAATCCATAGGACTACTTTTAAGCCACCTGGTCTGGTCTCATATCAGTGTCTGTCTGTGATCACGTGTCAGGTTTGTCTTTAAATAGTCTATATAATGGGGTAAATGTGATAACAAATTTTCCATAAACTCTCGACATTGGGTGTCACACAGTGTAAAATAGTATCAGGTGTGGCTATAGCACGCAATACGGAAATGACGACACGATGTGCATGCACATTTCTATCGAGATAATTGAGCCCCTGTATTTTTTCCGGGGATACGTCACGAAAATGGACGCTGATGATGATGTGTTGAGTATCCTTAAAAAATATAAGTTTCAGTGAAACTGGTTTGAGCAAAAGAACTATTTGAATCCAGCTCTATGAAACGTTCATTATATGTTTAAGACATTTTAACTTTAAAATTCAATCGAATGATGTAAACGAGCTTTCCAGTCATCCAATTCTTCTTCGAGAAAAGGAATGTTAAAAAAAAATATTTTCCGACATATTTACAGAACATTTACAGAATGTATGCAATGTACATCGGTCCGAGAGTTAAAGCCGTTGTGCGTAACCGAAACAGCCATCCTTCTATGGTGACATTCCACATAGGATTGTACGAAGGATTGTTTGTCCAACGTATCACATTATCTAAAATAGCACAATTTCTTCTTTTCCGTCTACATGTATTATGAAGTTATACCACGTGCTCGTCACTCAAGGAGACCAACTTTATTGATAAAAGCTATCCTCTTGTTTTTCCATGAATCCTGAAATCGCGTCAACCTCTATCATTCGATCTGTTGTATTTGACATGTTTTCACGCTCAAACATGCGTTTACACACCTGGGTTTGCGTCAATATTCTTACGGCGAGTACATGCACAGCTGAGCCATCCCTTAAACAGTATATATCCCAGACACAGTCCTCCTATGGACAGTACAGCGACGATGATTCGTGTCGCCAGTGCCATCTTTTGGGCCACGCTCCTGTAAAATATAACTCGTCTGTAAGCTTTTAAATGGGAAACTTTAACGTGATTTGTTTATGTGTAGGATTTGTTTTTGTTTTACATTTTTGAAAATCAATTTCTTTGTCTATTTTTTCATTCAAGATAAGAACACCTGCATCACTGCCTTGTGGTGTTTCGTAAGCACGCATAGTGAAAGCAAACTTAAGCCATTCTGTCATTTTTGTGTCATATCAATTGCAATTGTCCTTTTTAGAATCTGGTAATAAAAGCCGCGGGTTCAAATATTCTTTGATGACGTCAATTACAGGTGACGTCTACTACATGCTCGTATAATATACGGTATATTAGTTCATAAGCCAAAACAATAATACATTGACGAATTCACTGAATAGTGAACAATCACTGAATGGTGAACAAATCATGTAATATTTCCTCCCGATAGTCATATTGGATATCAGTTAAGGTGATAGGCGGGGGAGGGCTCGGAATACAAACGTTCTGCTTACGATACACCTACAATGTATTTCTAAACCACATGACTACGTCATTGCATAATTGAAGGCTTGTCTTGTGTACTTGATGCTAATGAAAGGAATCGCGCGGCAACATAACGGAAATTAATAGGATTTGAAAAGGTGCGTGAAGTTTCTTCGTAATATTCAAAGAATTTTTCATGGAGTAATAGCCGAGCGGTAATTCAACTGTTTTACCTGAAACCACGCGAGATTTCAGTTCTGTTACCTTAAGGTACAGTGTATTAATGAGTACATCTAGAGCGTGACCGTGAACATCCGGGAATTAACCCTGCTGTAATGATCCTAACCTTTTACATACTAAGTACATATACTACATACAAATGTATCATGCATGTATCAATGGAACCAAGACGATATGACACTGGGGCATTGCCCCTGGTTTTGTTCTACTTACTTTTCCGCTGTGTGGATGTCGACGCCCGTCCCATGTACCAAAGCGATCAACAGGAGCACTGTTAGGATAAAATTATAAAGAATAAAATAATTTTTGGATGAGTGTTAGTTATTTGAAATAGACATTTAAAGATTTGTCAACATTTCTAATCACTCCAGACACACATAACGTGAGTAAAAGGAGTAATAAAATTACAATCTTGAAATCTAAAGACGTAAGTTAAATTATAGCTACGTGTTTAAATGTCGCAGTTGAGTACAGGGCTTGCTCAAAATATCGGCACAGGGATTCGAGAGATACAGGTTGATGGACTATGGACAAGTTTAGTGGTCGCCATCTTTGTCTCATTGAAAACTATTCTACATCCTTGCATGATATGAAGATGGACGTTTTGAATATGCTTATTTGTATGTCTGCTTGTTGTGATTGAGAATTATGCCTCAGTTCTTACTTTGGGGCCATGATATTAACTTGATTTTGACACTGATTTACATGACCGGTGTCGTCAATGAAGCAGAAGACGTTTACTCTCCAGGAACACCTGGTCATATTCCCTTGTGCTTTTACGAGGGTCTCCATGTTAATCTTTCCTTTGTTCATATTTTGCATCTAGTTTAATCGATTTTGAATTCGGGTTATAGTTTTGTTGACGCTCTGAATTTTTAATGAATAAATGTAATATGAACAAAGATCATGTAATCTTATGATGGTTGGAACTAATGATTTTGCTAACGTCGATTGTTACAATTTATTACACATGTTTAGTTAATAACGTGAATATCGTTGGTTCTGCACGGACAAAGGCCTGTAGTGGTAGGTTCGAAAGTGTACTGACTTCAAACTAATCATTGAATATCCAGATTATAAAAGTGTAAATCCAACTTGTAACTACCGTCTTGACTTACAGTTTCTTACATATAATAGAATATAATAGAAATTTAATGGACGCAGGCTAAAAGCCTCCATGTCCATATCAGTACATATTTCATAAAAATAATATGTAAAAGTATATTATACAACAGAGTATCAATAATCATATAACTACATCCCTGAAGTGAGCATCCACTAGTTTTACAAATTGTACATTTGTATAATTGATTGAGCGTTAACAATATGTGTTGGGAGACTATTCCATATATCAACCACTCTATAAGTGAAAAAGTTCTTTCTCAGTTCTGTATTACAGCGGTTTTTATACATCTTAAAATTATGGCCCCTGGTTCGATGGTTGACGTCAAAAGAAAAAAATTGAGGTAACTCTATTATCGAAAAAGTTATTGATTATTTTAAAAACTGTACTCAGGTCCCCTCGCATCCTCTTATACTTCAGTGTAGGGAGATTTGACATCTGTAAGCGCTCTCTGTAGGATAGTTCCTTCAGCCCTGTATCTAAACTTTCGAGCTTCCCTTTTCATGACGGAAAATGTAAATAATGTACATCAAATTGTGTTGTGATTTTCACTCTTACCTAAGACATTCGTTTTTAATGAAGCAGGAGCGAAACTCCAAAGCTTTAGCACTTAAAGTAGTGGGGAAAAACTAATATTTCTCTTGAGAGAAGATAATTTACATATCAAAGAAGACAAAACTATTCATCAAATATATTTTTTAATCATTCAAAGGAAAATTTTGATAATGTTTGGTAAGCCAAATATGGCTGTGTACATGTTTAATAAATGTCTAGGGATTAACGTATGTATTTTATGCATAGTGTATATATTACAAAATGTAACATATTAATAAACATATCCGTATATATGTTACTTTTGTCTAGCCATACAGCATCCGAGCTGTCTTAATGTTTACATAATATGTGGGGTTCCCACCTTCCCCATAATATAATATAAATATGGGGAACTATAACAAAAAATGTTGTTTTTTTTTTTTATAAATAAAATATTTTATACGAATATCTTTCGTTTACAATGGGTATATCTGGGGTATTTATATTTGATTTTAACAGGTATCGAAATAAAATTGTTTTTAAATTCAACTGAAATATGACTTTGCAGAACTTTTTATTACGACATGTACATTGAAATAGTAATAGATTCCACTAAATATGGAGTGTTCACCTTCAAAGCTAAGTTACACTCTGTCATGTGTTGCTATTTTGAGCTAATGTCCGATTCAAGTTTTGACTCGTAGAAAATTGAGATAAGTACCTCGTTAAAAATCAAATAAAGACATAATACAAAATAGTATAACTGTTAAAAAGAAGAACAAAACGCAAACACTTTGTCGTAAAATTAACAACAGACCGCCTGAAGAAGCCTGAGAAGGCAGAAAGGCCTTGCGGCAAAGTCTTTGTGTTTTATTCTTTTCTTTTTACATTCAACTTCCCAAGGAAAACTAATTACGTTTCTTTGTATAACTGTTATATATATATATGAATAACACTAGACTTACCTAAGAAGAAAAGACGATTCAAACTCGCTAGCCATCTTGTTTCCATGCTATCTCAGCGTGGTAAAATCACTTTCCTTGTCACAAACGTCTTAAACGCAAGTATTAAACATTGAAGTTGTGTAGCAAAAACGACCGAGCACTCCAGGTGTCTTCGTTTACGATACCTTGTTTAACAGAACGCGTACAAGGATAGAAATCCCTCTACCGTGTAACGTTACACGATGAGCGTGGATTATATTGACTGTAAACCCAGTCCGTAACTTAAACTTACACCCCGAGGCCGGGCTCACTTAATTAACGATTACATCATGACGTATACTATTGGTATATCTCATTAAGTCTACAGGTCTGGTACCTACAGGTGTCCAGGGTAACTACTACGGTACCTCACCTGGTCAGTTACAGCGTTTAAACCTATACGTGTATATATTGTGATTGTTGTCGAGATAAAACCCAATTTGCCTTTTGCGTCTTTTTAACATGTTTAAGGTATATCACCCACGTTTCATTTCATGTTACGAGCACAGGGACCTGAGAATTTGCTACAACTAGTTTTGAACATAAAGTAGTGTGTTTAGAGTAATTTCACACTTATGGGGGATTTAAATATGACCATTGTTTGGGCATTTTTAATCGAAAATTGATCTAAACTCCCCAAACGTGTAAAATTACTCTCAACAACTTAGACAAAAACCTCCCCGTTTCAAGGTAGGAGAAGCCATGACGGGGAGTCAAAGATCCTGGGTTGGGATTTAGGAAAATTGGGGAACACTGTAAAAGATGTACATTGGTTAGGTTGCCTTACAAGTGTGAGTTGTAGGGAATTTCCCTTTAGCTCAGACGGTGGAGCATCAGGCTGGAGACCAAGGGTCGCGGGCACTATCTTTATCTCTTTTTTCTCGTCCTACTACAACTGTTTCGTGTATACTGTACATGGTACGTGTATTATATGTTCTTTGATGCATAAAAATATGGGTCCTCAATCAAACTGATTATTATTTTTCTTAAGAAAAGCTTATTATTATTTTTCTTAAGAAAAGACAGGATCTATATGTTACATGTAATGTTCTTGCCTCCTTGTAATAGTGAGGATCGTATGGCAGCTTTATAGTGCTACAATATACATATATAATGTAGGCCTACCACACACAGCGCCATGCCGAGGCACCCGGTACAGCATCCAGCTCGGCCACATAGCCCTTACCCTTGTGGTGCTAAAAAACACAGCATAAAAAGGTAAAAGTAGAGAACCAGAATATGTCACTTTCTTCGTGTGTGTATCCAAACAAATGGAAACTTTCAACTGTTGTGCCTCTTTTCAAAAAGGGTGATCGCCATACGCCCTGCAACTATATACCTATATCCCTATTATCTACTGTTGGTGAAGTTTTTGAGCGTGTAATCTACACACATATGTATAATTATTTCTTTGAAAATCACTTGTTTTATCGATACCAATCAGGCTTTATGCCTTGCCATTCTCATGTTTATCAACGAATTGAAGTTTACCGTAAGATTTGTATTGCGTTAGAAGAAAGAAAACATACCTGTATTATTTTTTGTGATATATCAAAGGCGTTTGATCGTGTTTGGAACAGGGGCCTGATAGCAAAGTTAGAAGCATACGGAATTTCCGGGGATTTTTTTGATTGGCTAAAAGATTATCTACATCAACGAAAACAGAAAGTTTTTATGGGAAATTCTTACTCGGAACTAGGTAATATTGACGCTGGTGTACCTCAAGGTTCAATACCCGGGCCGCTTCTTTTTTTATATTTTTTTTCATTTTTTTTAATGATATTACTGACATACTTGATTCGGCCTCTAGATTATTTGCAGATGACACATCGTTACTTTATTCTGCTTTTTCATGTTAAGAAATGCAAACTGTTCTCAACAAGGAACTTGAATCTTTAAATCAGTGGGCTAAACGTTGGTTAGTTTCTTTTATTCCTCAAAAAATCAGACGTTCTTTTTATTTCAAACGCTAACGATATTGACAATGTTTTGGACCTGACATTTGATGGGAAAGACTTAAATTTTACAGCCGTACATAGACATTTAGGAGTTAATTTTGATTCAAACAGAAAATGGGGAGGTCATGTTGAGGCAATAGTTCGGTTATGAAAAAAAAAATGTTTTATGAAAACTCGAATACATCCGTAGATACAAATACTGAGGTGTTCAGACACGTGCAACTTTTCATCAAATTCAGCAACAGGTTTTAAGTAAAATATTATTCATTGTAAAAATGTATTGTATGCCTTGTTAAATGCTATCTTGCAAATATCTATATGTACTGTATTAGGGTAGCTTTTGAGTAATAAATATGTTGAAATCAACCAGGACGTGACTACTAATTTAACAGATGTTTTATTGTCTCTATTAGGGAAAAGAGCCCGTAAACTTACATGTGTTAAGTGCGAGAGGAAACGCTCTGTTAGGCAAAACGTGACGCAGTTAACTAAGTTGTTTTACTTATATAAACCTACCTGATATTCGGATTTCCACCTGGCGACCACAGGGGCCTGAAAATTTGCTACAGCAATAGTTTTTTTGGACCTATATTAATTAGGTATTTGGAGTGATTTTACACTTTTGGGCGGTTTAGATCAATTATCGATACCCCCCGCCAATGGTCATAAAGACTAACGGGTGGAAAACTCTCGATATTTTTTGCATTAAAAGTCACATTTCTTGTTGAGGTACGAAAATACACTTGGTACCGTAGAAAAGATTGATAATTCTTATTTTACAAACCTCCTACATGCACGTCAAATGTATCCTTCTTCCGCAGAAATAATTTCGATTTCCTCCAAAAACACGCAAAATGCCCGTGTCTCAAAATTTTGGTCAGCTATTCTGCCACTTTTTGTATAGAAATGCGTTTTGACGTCACTGCACGCGCTGGCCTTTCGCTGTCATTGAATGGCGGTCTTCCTCTAAATTTAGGTTTGTAAAAAAAAATCCAGTTTTTCATACATTATATTGTAAGCGAAGGGAGGCTATCCCATCAATGGATACTATTTATACACATGATGTACTATCATAAGGAAATAGAAGAGTTTAGTCTTTACTGTTATAGCTATATGAAAAGGGACAAAATTATATATATTTTTTTTTTGGAAATTATTCAATAGAAAATGAAATATCATATACACAGTGAAACATTTTTTACAAAAAGAAATAATGTACATGACATTGTATTATACAGTACAAACTAAGTATCATTTCATTATGCATGTACAACAGTATACTTGTTTTGTACATTCCTGATAATTGTAATTATTACGGTACTATTATGTATCAATTCATTTTTATTATATTAACAGACAAAACGGTACTTGTTTTTCCCCTTTTTCAATAACTGTACTTTAAAAGTATAGCTACAATGTAGATATACATGTACTGATTTGTTACACATGTACAGGCATATTGTATTTATATTTCAACTTTACTATCAAATCATAATGATGTAATAATCGACTATGTACAAATTTATACACAAATTTAATTGTATTGTATTTCTATAAAAGTTACAAATCATGGTACTGGATTTCGATATACAATGTATATATGCATAAAATGTCATAACAAATTTATGAAAAAATGAAATATGAGAGAAAAATGTTTTGTAGAAAGAAAAGAAATAAAATCTTTAAAAGGTCGCCTCTTGCGAATCATGGTGCAGTAGCTAGACTATAACTTAGGTATAATTGCTACGTCATACCTGCAGGGTATTTATAGCATTGCTCCTTTCGTATGATTGAGTGCGCATCCCGAAGCATACGCTTTATCTGTAACCAAAGTGTCTCTTTATTACAAACTCCGCAGCCCTATAAATTCAATTTTGAATGAAGACATAGGCGTAGCGCTGCCTACACCCAAAAGCATAACTAGTGAAGATTCAATAATTGATAGTGTGGGACCTATATTTCAAATTTCATTGAGTTGTGTCCCTTAATATATTTTATTTTAACCAATGATAATCGGGGAAAATCATATCTGTTATCCTACGTTGGCAACGCAACAACACAACACAAGGCATTCAAAACACTAGCCCGTGCTTATTGTCTAATGTGAAGCTAAATATACACCATCTAACAGCAACACAACCGTGTCAACGGTGTATTATAATAAGGTAAGTTATCTGAATTATATCAAATAACGCACAGGTAGAGAGACAATACATTTAAATGGGTTCATTGTATTGATCAACTTGAAGACACAATTTACACTTTGTAACAGTACATGCATAATGATCTATTGATGCATGTCGATACAGCTATAGGGTCAGACAGTCATTGTTCTATTCAACTTAGGCGTGGTATGACACATTGAAAGAGATCCATGTTACTGTGGATACGCCCTAAAACAATAACAAACGGAAACCGGTCGATCATTGTGGAATAATTAAGATCTTTGTTGACAAATCGTTTGACCAAATATACACACTGGTAGACTTGAGAATTTGTAACAATGGCATCAGGTAAGAGTTTATAACATTTATAAAGCTGGCGTGTTTTGGTCAAACGTGTATTTATTAGAATGGTGAATGCTAACGCAGTATATTATAGGCCTACATATATGTACATGTACTTCACTGTATATATAGTAATTTACAGTGTATATTTACTGCTTATTAATTCTATATAATAATATGTGTAATATATAACACATATCAAATGTTCAAAGTACAGTACCGTGCCAAAAGTCTCCGATCACATCATAATTTTACTATATATTTCATGCATTGTGACAAATTCTTGCTGATCTTTTCTGACTTTGTTTTCAAAGGAATTTATTGAAATTTCACATTCATGTAGAGTATTATTTGCTTATTCCTCCGATAAAATTTGTATATTTTTTTTTCTGTTGTCAAATTCAAGAGATAATGCATTGCAAAGTTTAAAAATTTATCAATGATATTATTAAGTGTATAAACGTGCAGGCGGTCACCCATCCAACTATACTACTGACCACGCTCACCGTTGCTTAACTAGCGTGAACGGGTCCCCGGGTTATACCGCATGACTGAAAAAGCTAGCTTGCCAGTTAGGCAGTATTTCCCCCTCATATACCTAGTTCGACATTACATAAGTAGGAATAAAGAACAAAATGGTGTCAACACTTTCGATACAGAGCATATATTCTACATTTATGTATGTTTTGAAAACTAAGCATGTGAAAAGTATGTAAAGGTTATCAGGTTAAAAAGCTGATTATCCTCTACAAGTACGTGCAATTAAAAGAAATTCTGCTAAAAAAAGTTCCTACAAATTAATTGATGATTGATGCAACGTTAAATGCATGCTTGAATAGTAAAAATATGACGTGATTCACTGAATACTTTTGGCATAGTACTGTACATGTAATGTCTACTGACTTCATCGACCCCCTACCCCCAGCCCCCAACCCCTACCCCCAATACTACAATCATACATGCATGTACATTGAAATTTGAATACACACTCAAACACTTATACAAATGAAGCTGTTTTCGGCCTTGTCTCAAAGCAACCTGTCATATTTACAATGTATAATGCAACTGTTCCCATGATTTTGCAAACTGCTAGTGCTAGATGATGAAGTTTAGAATTCATTGATACATGTACATGGTATTATTATGTCATCACTCAAGTTATGTCCAAGCATGCATGTAAACTTCTAAGTCATGAAGCTTAAACATACATGTGTAAGCATAACTAGCATAGTGATGGAACTATTGGATTATGTAACAGATGTAAACTTATTTTGTAAAGGTATCAGATTAAAATATTCTAGATTAAGCTTACTTTCTTGATATGTCTTTAATGAAATGAGTCTGTAGTAACTAATCCAGGTATATTTTTCTGCAACAGGAGTAAAAGTTGCAGCAATGACAGAACAAAAGCCCACCAAGATGGTTCGACCCAAACACTGGGATGAAGCAGTGGAGGAAGCCTATAGGTTCCAAACGGCTGGCTACCGGGACGCAGTGGAGTACCAGACATTAAAAGGAGACATGGAGGTAATTATAGAATTTTTTCTAGAGTGTAGAGATATATGACTCGTAGTTGATATACTTTCCAACAGTTACCATTTTTTTTTAATTTCTTTTCACAACCATTATTCAACTCTACTTATACGACTGAAGTGACAAAGTTGTTGTCCAACTTTGCCATTATCAAATATCAAAAAGTGATTTAAGTTAGGTTTTTGAATTTTTCTGTCAAATACCGCCTGCAGGTATTTAATCATTCTAACTTTTTGTCTAGTCTTTGAATGAAGGGAGATAACCTCTTTTCATCTCTGCATGTATGCATTGCATGGTTCTCAATGTCTAAAAAACCTTAATTACATTAACTTGTAACTTGTAGCATGCCTTCACTACCCACATTTTTTTGTGCACTGGTGTGTAATGAACTATATTTAGGTGCCAAAAATATCGCTAAATTGGTGTAATTGGTGTATAGCTATATTATAAACCTTAATTTATTTAAAACTGGATATGTATATACTTGTATGAAATCACTCAGATTGTGCAGTGTATATCATATTTTAGTGACTATACCCAGGTATGATGTTTGTGTCTGGACTGTCATTATACCCCCCCGCAACGAAGTTAGGGGGGGTATACTGGAATCAGCTTGTCTGTCCGTCTGTCCGTCTGTCTGTCCGTCTGTCCGTCTGTCCGTCTGTCCGTAGAAAAATGTTGTCCGGACAACTCCTCCTAAACTACTGGATCGATTTCAATAAAACTTGGCAGTATTGTTGGGGACCATGTGTAGATGTGCATGCAGGGTTTCGTATGTCAAAATTTTGGTTGCCATGGTAACCAGGTCACTATACACAGGTTTCCATAATAAAATGTTGTCCGGACAACTCCTCCTAAACTACTGGATCAATTTCAATAAAACTTGGCAGTATTGTTGGGGACCATGTGTAGATGTGCATGCAGAGTTTCGTTTGTCAAAATTTTGGTTGCCATGGTAACCAGGTCACTATACACAGGTTTCCGTAATAACGTGTTGTCCGGACAACTTCCTATAAACCACTGGATCGAGTTTAATGAAACTTGGCAGTATTGTTGGGGACCATGTGTAGATGTGCATGCAGAGTTTTGTTTGTCAAAATTTTGGTTGCCATGGTAACCAGGTCACTATACACAGGTTTCCATTATAATGTGTTGTCCGGACAACTCCTCCTAAACTACTGGATCAATTTCAGTGAAACTTGGCAGTATTGTTGGGGACCATGTATAGATTTGCATACAGGGTTTCGTTTGTCAAAATTTTGGTTGCCATGGTAATGAGGTGACTATACACAGGTTTCCGTAATAACATGATGTCTGGACAACTTCTTCTAAACTACTGGGTCATTTTCAATGAAACTTCGCAGTAAGTAATGTTGAGGATTACTATACACAGGTTAAAATTTGTCCGTTCGGCTTTTAAAATTCTGCTGACTGTTGACATTATATAATGCATGTTATATACAACTTGTACTACATCATGTTTTTTTCAAAAACATGTCAGACACCTCTAATAAGAGGTAGCGGGGGGGGTATTAGTCAGCCATCGGCTTACAGTTCTAGTTATAGTGTCAGATTGGTCCAATTTTATGTTTCTGTTACCAACTGAATTACACACCTCTGACATGTGTATATGTACATTTGTTAAATGTGGAAATAGTAGATACACATCAAATATATGTACATGTATATATGTTTATAAATGTATAGTAAGTGAATATTATAGATCTATCCTGTTGATCCTGTTTGATATTTGGTGTTACATGGAAATCTGCATACATTTTGTATTTAACAGTCTGTGACATTAACATTTTCAAGCACTAGTCCAGATAAGCAAAATGAAGTGTTTTTTATAGCACATGTATTGAAATTCAAGGACTTTCCACTAGCCTGAACCAAAATTTATTAGTCATGGGCATAGGACTAGCGGTTAAAGTTGCAGACTGGTTTTATTCTGTTTATTACATACCAGGTACTGACATATAATAATCCAGGGCCGATATGGATTAACATTTTTGGGTGTGAATTATAGATACAGTTATGGGGCTATCAGAAGATTTGTGTCAAATTGTACAAAACTTTACTCATGAGTGAGTATGTAATAAACCAAAATGTTTCGATAGCTTAAATAGTATGTAAAGTAAAAGAAAATCACTTTGATATATGTATAAATTGATCATGAGTCAATTGTTAATCAAGACATCATTTACTAGGTTCACTCAATCAGAGACCAGCTATGGGTACAGGGAGACAACTGTAAATATCATTAACATGAGTGTCAACAGCAGCTTTGGCTGTTACCTTATATTCCACAAATAGTGCATGGCATGGAGGGCAATATGGGAGTTTATGGACTAGTCAGTCACCCAAAAATATGTACATATTTTTGGGTGACTGACTAGTCCATAAACTCCAATTTTGCCCGAAGTGACATCCAATATTTGTTATATTATACCTAGTCTACTCAACATGTCCATGCACATAATATCCAATAAAAACAGACCATTAGTTCAGGCGCCATTTTGCTCATTATTTGGAATAATGACATCACTTCATTGTCTATAATGTCATCCTGCAATTATGACGTCAAAATATATAGGGTCAGCCGGTAGTCCTTGACTCCGGGCCAATGTATGAAAATATTGACCGGAGCAACTACTACAATTATATAGGCACTTAAATTAATGAGGTTTAATATATAACTGATATTTCTTTAGACTTTTATTCTCTGTTACAGGTAGAGAGATGGCCTCACAATGGTTACATCAAGAAGCTGAGAAGGAAAGATGGATACTACAACTACTTCAACAAGGAGCGTGAATGTCCGGATAAAGAAATCCACAAAACAAAGATCTACCAATACTGAACAATCAGGACATAGCTAAATATTAAAATGTTTGAAGGTGTTGAAGATGTTAGTGAGGAGCCGGCCATGCTGCGGATCACGGATACCTGTGTTTGTGTGGAGAGAGACTGTGTTTGAATGTGTCTGTCCCGTTATGTTCGGATATTTGTCTGTCCCGATTGTTCAATCAACACATCATATTTTCTTTGTTGTAACACAAAGGAGCAGACCGTCTCCAAGATATATGTCAACATAGTCAAAAACATGTGTATTTTTTTCATTTCATTAAAAAGAATAGGAATTAATGAATTTGAGTCTATTGAAAAAGCCTTCTTTTTATTGCAATGGTGCATTTTACTTGTATGTCCAATCCCAGTGGACAAGCTTTTATGTGCATTTGCAGCATGATCATACATATGTGCAGGGATATTTTCTGTACATGTTCGGCTGGAAACATCACATTATATATATAAAATACAGAAGTTTCGTAATTAAGTTGAGTGAGTGAGTAAATCTGCTTTCATTGACTGCTTATGGCTGAATTGACATACAAACTTACAAAAGCACCTCTGTTTGTCTCCAGCGGCTTCTCTGTGTTGTGGCTTGTGTCAAGTGAAGTCCGATATGAGAAACTATATGAATAGTTGCTCGTTAATTATAACTGACCACAGTATAAAAGGATTTCAGATTTTATCAACCATCATTGTACATAGTATTTAAATTATCACATCATACATTTTTTAATGTGTTCAATTCAAGGCATAGTGTATTTATAGTCCTCCACCTGAATCTTAAGGTTGCACTTTATTGTATAAGCTACAGAATTTGTTGTGATGAATCTAGTACCTTTATGTGTTATTTGAAAAAATAAAAAGTGATAGAGAGGAGCCATTGTTTGTGATGACCTTCATGGTTACAGTGTACTGGTAAAGTTGTTCTCCAGTTTCACTTTTACTTTAACAGTCTTTTCAATGGTTAGGCCACCTCTACTGTACTTTGTGACTATTTATAAAATCTGATATAATATTGCCACAATAGCATCATACCTAAAAAGTTTAAAATGGTAGTAGCTCAATGAGTGTTTATAATACAACATCCAGGAAATGATCAGCACTTGGCCCCGACAATTTTTTTCATTTTGAAAACCTATTTGTAACTTAAGGTATTCCACGTATAATGCTCAAGAAAAACAGAAAAAGGGGGGATAACTTTTTTATATGTTGGTTGGATGGAAGGGGCATATATTCGTATTTTTTTTCTCAATTTTGAAATGGTTAAAAATCAATTGCATGGCAATACTATTTTTGCAATTTAGATGAATATTATCAAATTTATTCATATTTTCTGTTTTTCTTTTATTTGATGTTGCTAACTTTCTATCTTTGTCAATGTAATTTGTTGTTAAAATTAATCTGGTAAGCTGGAATATTCACAAAATGACTTTACAACACAGTATATATATATAGTTTTCTATATTTTAGATATTTAAACGGTAAACAAATAAGGTTTTTATTCTTTTTATGCAACGAAGTGTAGGGGGATAGGGGTGTTATACTGGAATCTGTCTGGCTGACTGTGAAAAAATCTTGTCTGGACAACTTCTCAGAAACCTATGGACCGATTTCAATGAAACTACACAGGAATGTTAGGGACCATATGTAGATGTGCATGCAGGGTTTTAACTTCCGAAATTTTGCTTGCAATGGTAACCAGGTCATTTTTCTTCTTTTTGTTTTGGGGGGAGGGGGGATTTTGCCTTGACAACTTCTCAGAAACCTATGGACTGATTTCAATGAAACTACAGAGTAACGCTAGGGACAGTGTTTACATATGCATGCAGGTTAAAGCTTAAAGCTATATGACATCAATCAAAAATGCTGAAGAAAATACACCAGTTATTGTAATAATGAACATGAACAAATAGTATACATTTTTGTCTTTAATAGAATATTATTCTTGCATTTCTTATCTGCATTACTTGGTCTTACTGTTGGTGTATGATGATAAGTTTAGTCAGACGTATGCCCTGCTTTAGTAGAAGGAAAACTTGTATCAGATTATTGGAAATAAAAACAATAATGGGGAGTAATTTTTAAATCACTATTACTGAAAAAAAACGGACGGTAACAGTTGAAATAAACTTGGGATGAGTTTCACAAATGACCTTGTCAAGCAAAATATAGTCTTTATGTACTTTTGAAACATCATACACGTATTATACATGGAATACCGTAAACACAAATTCTATTTAAACGAATTAGGTTAAACAAACGATTAGCATAAAGTATTATAGCCACGACAAATTCTTGTTATTTGGATACCGGATTGGAAGTTTTAACAATAAGCCAAACGGGCCTTAACAGCTATCTGACTATACATAATTTGAGTTGGCTATGATATAAACATATTTGTCTCATTTGACCTTGAGATTTGGTCAGAGTCCTTCATTTTAACAAATCTGGTAGCCCTTCATCCCAGCAAGCTACAGGCCAAATATCAGTACCATGGACCTTTCAGTTATTGAGAAGAAAAAGTTTACGCACGGTTGACGGCGGACGACGACGGATGGTGGCACAATGGCTATATGTCATCCTGACACTTCGGGTCAGATGACCTAATTTTTTTTTGAAATCCTATGTTGAATTTTATCTAAACTGAACTTGTCAAAACTAGCTGTTA
Source organism: Mimachlamys varia (assembly GCA_947623455.1). Classification (NCBI taxonomy): domain Eukaryota; kingdom Metazoa; phylum Mollusca; class Bivalvia; order Pectinida; family Pectinidae; genus Mimachlamys; species Mimachlamys varia. The sequence continues at coordinate 46,592,245 of OX392534.1, read as the reverse complement.
CTTTTGGGGCATTTTGAAAATAAAATCAGAAAATTCCAAAGCATCATTTGAGGGAGTTTTAATAAAACTGATTTGAGCACAGAATCCATGCTTGAGCACGAGTGCAATTTCATGGTAACGGGTCAAGATGTTCCGGAAGAGTAAGCGTCTTCTGCTCTATCAACGACACCCGCCATGTAAATCTTGGTCACATCAAAGTAAACATCAAGTCTTCAAAATGAGAACCGAGTCATCATTTCAATCACAAGAAGTTTACAAACACTCAAAAACGTCCATCTTCATATCAATCAAAGATACAGAATATTTTTTGATGAGATCAAGAAGGCGACCACAAAAGTTTCTCATAAGTTTGTTCGTCAGCAGCTGACATCTATCACGGAAATCTCAATATTCAGAGCAAGCCCTAGAATAACGAATCAACTGCGACATGTAAACACCATAGGATGAAAAACAGGGATGCTACAATCAAGAAAGGGAAATATCACGATCGGAAAATCGAAATCGTCACGTTTGTCATACAGCTTAGTTGTAAGCTGCCCGTGTTTGTCATAAATAAAGTTTGAGGTAAGAAGCTGATGAAGATGTAGGAGAGTCTGTTGTGTCTTACATCTTATGTTTAGTAGGTTATATACGATCGACTAGGTAAGCAAACTTCTTGCTGTTTATATAGACAACATATCGTCTATCAAAATCAACATCCTGTTAATACCACTCTTGCAGTATATAGCGTCACAATAAGATTGAAGTCCTGATATAACGGTACTAAGAATGGTAGTAAGAAGTTTTGATAACTATCTACTTTACTCACGTTTTGGACACTTGTTTGCCATTTGTCTATTTGTTCATGTTTTGGACAATTGTTTGCCATTTGTCTATTTGTTCATGTTTTGGACAATTGTTTGCCATTTGTCTATTTGTTCATGTTTTGGACAATTGTTTGCCATTTGTCTATTTGTTCATGTTTTGGACAATTGTTTGCCATTTGTCTATTTGTTCATGTTTTGGACAATTGTTTGCCATTTGTCTATTTGTTCATGTTTTGGACAATTGTTTGCCATTTGTTTACTTATTTATGTTTTAGACAATTGTTTGCCATTTGTCTCCTTAACTTCTTCATGTTTCAAACAGTTGTTGACCCTTTGCTCGTTGACGGTTTGCGAAAGTTGCTCACCATGCTATTAAAAATTCTCATAACAGAGTTTCGACTTTTATATCTGACTGTCGCCATAAGATAAGTGTTATGGATACAGCTGTAAATGAAAGTATTGACGATAATCTAGATTATTGATTAGAAGTCTCATGATGTAATTTCTACTAACTCGTGCATCATATTGTTTTAGGAAATAATTGGCCTTTGGATGTATATAAAACAATGTTCATAGTAAGTTTACTTTCTTTATTATAAACAGGCGCATTGATATTGTATGATAATATCTAACATAGACAATGCCTGAAGTAAATAGCAATAAAATCAATGAAATAGCTGGAATTAGCAAATCAAAATTAATATATGATGGAGTTCGTTATAATGATTGTTTTTTTTATATATGGTTAATGATAAAACAATGAACTTTCAAATGGTAAATAGACATATATGTAGGCTTGCATTGAAACCGTCTGCATAATATCAGCCTCAAGCTCAAGGTAGATCTGTATAACAAATGGATATTATCATGTATATATTAAGCAGATACTTATATTCCAAAACCAACATAATAACAAAGGTATATAGACTAACATTACGCATACATGTAAGTAACATTTCTTTTGTAAGTTGCTCATGGTTGTGCCCTTTGTTTAAAGCTATGAGTTACTTACATGCAGGCCAAATTTAGCCGGGGTCATACTTATGGCTTTGCAATAATGAGTTCATGTTAAAACTACAGCATGACAAAAGGTAGTCTATAAATTGTTTGGATTTGTCCGAAACAAAATTTGATAATGGGACCTGCCATTTTATCAGTTTCGGTAGTAAGTGTAATTTGTCAGTTTTTTTTATTAGATTAACCTTCATTGTTAATAAAAAATAAATCTTCACTTAAAGTAAACATACACTTTAACGTCAGACCAATACACAAAAACAAAGTTATACGCGTGAAAACGAAAACACACAAATACATTTAATTGTAACATACTATCATATCACTGACATTCTAATCTAGTTTCATAATTATGTAGTGGTTCAACGGATCCCTCTGTCTAATATAGAAAAACAAACAAACAAGAGCAAAGAAATGCGCGGTGAAGAGGCAAAGTTTTCATAGTGTTGAAGCAGGTCAGAATATGGTGTAACGAAAACTGCTGGGTGTTTTAGGCACTTTTATCCCTTATTTGTTCAAAAGCATATGCCATTTGTAGAACGGTTAGGTCATCAAAGTGTCGGCCAATGAACATCATCCCGACCGGAAGTCCTTCTAGTTTTCCAGCATTGATACTCAAAGCTGGATGTCCAGTAGAATCGAAAGGTGCAGTGTTTTTTATCATATCAAATGTAAGACGGATGATTTCTGAAAAGCAAAGAATTTGTGATTAGTTTTTTTCATGAATAGGAATAACTTCGAGAGGCCAATGTGTCTAACAGTCATCTTATCACAATATGTACTGAGAAGAAGTTGTTTGAACGATTTTAACACATTCGATCTCTGTGACCTTGAAAGTGGGTCAAGTCAATCATTCAAACAAATTTGGTAGCCCTTTAATGCTAATGTACGTTTATACAGGGCAAATATTATAACCATGGACTACACAAAACAGTTCTTTGTAATTGGTTATATTTGTACACATCAAAACAAGTAAAGACGCTTGGTCAAACCTTTCGTTGTTGATCCCTTGGATTTCGAAGATGAGAAATTGAATTTATGAAAATAAAAAACCAAAGTCATGTAATACGTATGCTTGTCTCGCACTGTATGAGTGAGATGTGGTACGACGATGATATCACTGTTTCGGGGTACCACGGTATTGACCTTAACAGCATAATGTGTTTTGTCAGAGGGAACTACGATATATAACTCACGTCGTGTCGGCTGTTTGAAGTGAGACTTTGACGATACTCACCAGAAATTTGAACTTATCTCTCAGTGAAAAGTGTAACCTTGACTTTCTACAACATACCTACTAAATGAATATATATTCGTGATTTCAAACACACATTTTACACATTTTCACGAGTAGCTCGATAGCAGTAGTTTTCCCGTAAACTAAAATAAACTTTGAATATATTTTTCGTATTAGGAAGTACGCCCTTGACCTATTAGTTTGAATAGACATCTGTCAATAATTTGGTATTACTCCCTGCCTTTTATTACCTGCTAGAGACGTTAACTACCTTTAATAGACTTTTACTTTCTGCTAGAGACATGTACTACATGTAAAAACTCCTACCTGGTAGTGATTGTTACTACCTGTAAGAAACGTTTACTACCTGTTAAAGACGTTTACTACCCGTTAGAGACGTTTACTACCTGTTAGAGACGTTTACTACCTGTTAGAGACGTTTACTACCTGTTAGAGACTTTTACTACCCGTTAGAGTCATTTACTACTTGTAATAGACGTTTACTACCTGTTAGAGACGTTTACTAACTGGTTGAGACTTTACTTACTGTTAGAGACGTTTACTACCTGTTAGAGACGTTTATTACCTGCTAGAGACTTTAACTACTTGTTAGATACATTTGCCACCTGTAATAGACGTTTACTACCTGTTAGAGACATTTACTAACTGGTTGAGACTTTACTAACTGTTAGAGACGTTTACTACATGTAAAAGACTTTTACCATCTGTAAAAGACGTTTACTACCTGTTAGAGTCGTTTACTACCTGTTAGAGTCGTTTACTACCTGTTAAAGACGTTTACTACCTGTTAGAGACGTTTACTACCTGTTAGAGTCGTTTACTACCTGTTAGAGACGTTTACTACCTGTTAGAGTCGTTTACTACCTGTTAGAGACGTTTACTACCTGTTAGAGACGTTTACTACCTGTTAGAGACGTTTACTACCTGTTAGAGACTTTTACTACCCGTTAGAGTCATTTACTACTTGTAATAGACGTTTACTACCTGTTAGAGACGTTTACTAACTGGTTGAGACTTTACTTACTGTTAGAGACGTTTACTACCTGTTAGAGACGTTTATTACCTGCTAGAGACTTTAACTACTTGTTAGATACATTTGCCACCTGTAATAGACGTTTACTACCTGTTAGAGACATTTACTAACTGGTTGAGACTTTACTAACTGTTAGAGACGTTTACTACATGTAAAAGACTTTTACCATCTGTAAAAGACGTTTACTACCTGTTAGAGACGTTTACTACCTGTTAGAGACGTTTGCTACCTGTTAGAGTCGTTTACTACCTGTTAGCGACGTTTGCTACCTGTTAGAGACTTTACTACCTGTTAGAGTCGTTTACTACCTGTTAGAGTCGTTTACTACCTGTTAGAGACGTTTACTACCTGTTAGAGACGTTTACTACCTGTTAGAGTCGTTTACTACCTGTTAGAGACGTTTACTACCTGTTAGAGTCGTTTACTACCTGTTAGAGACGTTTACTACCTGTTAGAGACGTTTACTACCTGTTAGAGACGTTTACTATCTGTTAGAGTCGTTTACTACCTGTTAGAGACGTTTACTACCTGTTAGAGTCGTTTACTACCTGTTAGAGACGTTTACTACCTGTTAGAGACGTTTACTACCTGTTAGAGACTTTTACTACCTGTTAGAGACGTTTACTACCTGTTAGAGTCGTTTACTACCTGTTAGAGACGTTTACTACCTGTTAGAGACGTTTACTACCTGTTAGAGTCGTTTACTACCTGTTAGAGTTGTTTACTACCTGTTAGAGACGTTTACTACCTGTTAGAGACGTTTACTACCTGTTAGAGACGTTTACTACCTGTTAGAGTCGTTTACTACCTGTTAGAGACTTTTACTACCTGTTAGAGACGTTAACTACCTGTTACTACCTGTTAGAGACATTTACTACCTGTTACAGTAGTTTACTACCTGTTAGAGACGTCTCAGTTGTGGGAAGATTCATGGCAGTACAGGGAAGTGTTGGCATAACCAGAACGTCGTAATTCCTGAGTGCCTGGTCGTATGCCTGGGTGAGCAGACGGGTAAGATTCTGAGCTTTTGCATAGAACTTGTTCTGATAGTTCCTCGCCATGTACTCGGAGAAAACCGCCATCAGCTTACAAGGCATGCTGAAGTCATGAGGACGGAGGTTGTAACCCCGTGCTAGAGCCTCTTGCATGGATGTGCAGAAATGACCCTTCCAGTTCATTCCATTTCCTGTTGAAATATTTTTGATACAGCTTATGGGCCATGCAATCATTATCATGTTTCTACAATTTTATTGTTTTTAAAGTTTCTGCTTAAACCGGTGAACACCTTGGTTTTGAAACCTGAATATTACATATTTGGTATTGTCCTATAGTTCTGATGTGAATTTGAATTTTGAAGAGGACTTGCTAAAACAGTGATGTCCTATCGTGTCCATTATTATGAACGTACAAAATTGTATCCTCGCCATGTTCTAGTACATCACTCTCTTTTTACCATACCCCCACCCTTATATCTTACATTGCCATTACCTACTTGAAAGTAAGAAACAGTAAAACCGACATTGCAATAAAACACTTTAATTAGTATATAAGGTAGTATACCTTTTTAATCTGTTTTTTTCCGATAAGCGTCTTGCGATTTTGCACTTTATCTTTTTACTACCTACGCAAGTTATACACAACTACATGTACATAAAATAAGAATGCACATTCTCAATTCTTTGACAGAAATGCAAACAATGACGGCAACCTGTTGCGACGTTCGACCGCGTCACTACCAGGCCAGTGTGTCAATGTGTTTACATTTTTACCGTTGTAAGTGAATCTGTATGTTCGAAATGCTTGTAAGATTTATTAATTAATCAATAGGCCTGTTTTGTCTTATTCTTTTACTACCGTATAAGCGGACAAAATGAGGTAAAAGTCTTAAATAAGTATTACACACGACAGCAAATTAAATGACAGTGTAATGTCTAGTACAGTTGAAAACAATAAACAGACATCTGTGTCGAATTTTGAAACGAAAATTGGATCATGCGATATTATTGCTTAGTTTTACCTTACAGAAATGTTGAACATGAATAAAAGAAACGCAGTCAGCCTTTTGTATATGATGTTCCCGAGGTTATCGTAAATATAAACAGTATTTATATATTTCGGTTTATGCAAAACAGTTCATTTTAGTTAGAAGATATTAAAGTCGTCTAAATGACAACAGGACTCACCATTTCCTTTAATCATCATATTGTAGCCTCCTTCAAAACAAACTGGGGTCCAAATGGAAAGACCTAAAAGTAGCGCAATGACATATATTTACATATGACTTTCTTTTACATCTTAACATTTCTACAATATACAAAGAAAAAGTGTATTTAACATAGTCATACAGAATTCTAATGAAAAGGCAGACGTGTTCCCGTTAGAGATCACTAACAATTCAAATAATGAGTAAAAGCTACTCGTGGAAGAATATGAGTGTCAAATGTTGAAAAACGGAATGAATAAGCAAGGAGTTATCCAAAAAAAATCGGACTTTTTTTATCTACATGAAAAATCTGTCATAGAACGAAAAGTGGTTACTCGAGCACACATGTTGCAATCCGCTGTTTATATCAGATCATATTATACTGTATTGAGATAGCATGTGTGAACGATATGCGAGAATACTGATAGGACTGGCAGTACCTGTATTGAATAGCACACAAGTGTAACACACGAAAAGCGTCAATTAAATGAAACGTGCACAGTGCCCTGATGATACACCAATGAGCTGGTCACATATACATATTACCGACGGTAAAAGCATAGGATTATCAGCTTTTTTATCATACATGTATTCATTTGAACATTAGAATAAGATTCTAGATTGCTGTACAATGCTATTCCATATCATGACAAACTTTGCATAAAACTCTCCTTCTCTACCCCAGACCTACCATCGGTATGTAGCGGTATGAACACCTTCTCTACCACTACCCTGATCCCCGCCCCTCCCCAGATCTACCGTCGGTATGAAGTGGTGTGGACACCTCCTCTACCACTACTCCGATCCCCACCCCTCCCCGGACCTACCGTCGGTATGAAGTGGTATGGACACCTCCTCTACCACTGCCCCGATCCCCACCCCTCCCCCATACCTACCGTCGGTATGAAGTAGTATTTACACCTCCTCTACCACTGCCCCGATCCCAGCCCCTCCCCAGACCTACCGTCGGTATGAAGTGGTATGGACACCTTCTCTACCACTGCCCCGATCCCTACCCCTCCCCCAGACCTACCGTCGGTGTGAAGTGGTATGGACACCTCCTCTACCACTGCCCCGATCCCCACCCCTCCCCGGACCTACCGTCGGTATGAAGTGGTATGGACACCTCCTCTACCACTGGCCCGATCCCCACCCCTCCCCCATACCTACCGTCGGTATGAAGTGGTATTTACACCTCCTCTACCACTGCCCCGATCCCAGCCCCTCCCCAGACCTACCGTCGGTATGAAGTGGTATGGACACCTCCTCTACCACTGCCCCGATCCCCACCCCTCCCCCAGACCTACCGTCGGTATGATTTGGTATGGACACCTCCTCTACCACTTCCCCGATCCCCACCCCTCCCCCAGACCTACCGTCGGTATGAAGTGGTATGGACACCTCCTCTACCACTGCCCCGATCCCCACCCTCCCCCAGACCTACCGTCGGTATGAAGTGGTATGTACACCTCCTCTACCACTGCCCCGATCCCCGCCCCTCCCCCAGACCTACCGTCGGTGTGAAGTGGTATGTACACCTCCTCTACCACTGCCCCGATCCCCGCCCCTCCCCCAGACCTACCGTCGGTGTGAAGTGGTATGGACACCTCCTCTACCACTGCCCCGATCCCCACCCCTCCCCCATACCTACCGTCGGTGTGAAGTGGTATGGACACCTCCTCTACCACTGCCCCAGCCTCCGTAAGTCTGAGTGCTGCCTCACGGACACAGGTAGACACCCCTATGTCCACTCCATCAAACCCTTCTGTTACGATACCCACTCGTTTGCCAGCAACACCTTTTGATAACTGTTAAAAACAAATCTTGCTCAGAGGTACAAAACATCTTACATTCTTATTTTCAGAAATAAAACAATAGTTCAAAGTACTGTGAGTAAATAAAACTATTTCATTTTGTATATTTGCTAATGGATTATTATAGCCGTAACAATAAGCAGCCATAATGTTACTTAACTACGGGGTATTTCGCTACACAGAAATTAAAGTTGAGGTAATCTATATGATTAAATGTATACTAACCAAGCTGGAGTAGGGAGGAACTTGGATACCAGGATGTTGTCGAGGGTCCGTCCCGTTATCATACCCAGCCAATACCTGTATCAAGTATAAATACACGTGATATCCATTATTTCACCGTCCACATAACCCTTCCGTGTGTCACCTTATTACTTAACCGTCCACATAACCCTTCCGTGTGTCACCTCATTAGTTAACCGTCCACATAACCCTTCCGTGTGTCACCTCATTAGTTAACCGTCCACATATCAAATCCTTGTGTCACCTCATTACTTAACCGTCCACATAACCGATCCGTGTGTCACTTCATTAGTTAACCGTCCAAATATCCAATCCGTGTGTCACCTCATTAGTTAACCGTCCACATATCCCATCAGTGTGTCACTGCATTAGTTAACCGTCCACATATCAAATCCTTTTGTCACTGCATTACTTAACCGTCCACATAACCGATCTCTGTGTCACCTCATTACTTAACCGTCCACATATCCAATCCTAGTGTCACATTATTACATAACCGTCCACATAACCGCTCCTTGTATCACCTCATTTCTTTACCGTCAACATAACCCATCCGTCTATCACCTTGTTACTTTGTACCGCCCAATCCTTCAAAGCCTAACCGTCCACATATCCAATATGTGTCATCTCTTAACTTATCCGTCCATATATCCAATCTGAGTGTCACTTCATTAATTAACCGTCTGATATGGACGGTTAATTAATGAGGTGACAGTCGGATTGGATATATGGACGGTTAATTAATGAGGTGACACACGGATTAGATATATGGACGGTTAATTAATGAGGTGACAGTTGGATTGGATATATGGACGGATAAATAAAGATATGACACAGATTGGAGGACCTTTCTTCTTCGTATGTACTGGTTGGCCGTATTGAAAAGACCATTCCATAACACGTTATCGACCATGCATATATCAAATCTGAGTGTAGCCGGGTTGCTTATTTGCAGGGCTGATCAGTCCATTGTAAAGGATTCGAGCCTCTGGTTTATTTTTTTTTCCGAACATGAACACTTGATTAGGCTTCATAATGATATGATACTAATGAGGTAAAGCTCACAAGCATCTGAGCTTCTTAACAATGAGTTTAAAAAAGGTGGTGTTTCAGGCACTATAGTAAAGATGTACGCACCTCTAGAAGTAGAGCACAATCGGCCACTGTTCGCGTCATTGGTCCAAGGTGGTCCAATGTCATCTCAATAGGCACCGCCCCAGTGTACGGTACTAGTCCGAACGTAGGTTTGTGACCTACCGTACCACACCAGCTAGACGGAATCCGGACCGACCCACCTTGGTCACCGCCAATGGCCATATCTATTTCCCCTCGGGCAACCTAGAGGGTGGAGTAAGCTATGTATAATTCGTAAGTAAAATTGGAGTGATTTTCTTCTCTAACAGTAAAGTGAATAGTAATTGACTGACAGCGAATTCTGGATATAGATCGAGAAAGTCAATTCTTTATAATAATGTCTTTGTATTTACTTTTAATTAGGAAATATCTAATTTGATGAAGAAACTTTGCTATAATGAAATTGTTTTGTCTGCCTCAGTGATAATGAACTTAAACAATCAGAGAAAACCAAAGCGACAACATAACTCAAAATCGATTAAACGAGAGGCAAAATATGAACAAAGGAAACATTTACATGGCGGCCCTTGTAAAAATTCAATAGAATAAGACCAGGAGTTTCGGAAGAGAAAGCGTCTTCTGTTTCATTGACGACACCCACCAATGTAAATTGTTATCAAATTCAAGTAAATACCATAGCCTCAAAGTGAGAACTGAATCATAATTCTAAAGCACAACAAGCAGGCATGATAATGGGCATACATGTACACTGCACTACTAGCTAGGCATGTGATTGTCACGTGATCGTAAATATTGAAACAGCGCGGCAAATAATACACTTGTACGACAAAATATTATTCAAGCTTTAAGTACAATACATGGTAAATCCTGACAATTTATTTAAATTCCTGCATCTTATTGACTATTGATTTACACTACGACGGCAAAATTAAATATTTTTTGAAATCATCGATGCTTTTGTGTACCGATGAAAGCTAGGTTTCGAAAGTAAGACGGTCTCGTAAATAAGCCTTACTTGCCTTACGGGATAAATGACTTCGAAAATAAGACGGCCTTGAAAATAGGCCTGCCTTCGAAAATAAGCCTGGGATTACTTACCAAAAAAGAAAATAAGCCGCGGCTTATTATCGAGATTTTAGGGTATATATAAAAAAGTGATGCAAGGTTGTAGAATATTTCTCAATGAGACCAAGATTGCGACCCAACAACTTACTCATAGTCTTCATCAACATGTATCTCTCGAATCAATGTGCCATAAGTTTGTTCATCAGCGGCTTAGAACGCCATCACTTACCAGAGAGGCTGAGCCACTGCTGGACCCCCCGGCACTCCGAGTAGGACAGTGGGGGTTCGGAACAGGTCCGAGCGAGGACGTCCACGAGTTACCGGATAGACAGAGGTCCTCGCATGTCGTCTTTCCCATGATTCGTCCTCCTGGCGGGACAAAATGTCATATCTGGTACAGGTGATGCAAACAAACGTGAACCGAAACAGGCATGTAGGAGTATGATTGATCAGATATGAAATTCTTGTTAAAAGACATACTATGTGCAATATCGACTGGATGGGAGCGGAAACGATTAATGTACTGATTCAAGTGAAGGGAAATGCATTCATTAATTCATTAATCCATTAATTTCCTTTTTCGATATGTTATATATATCGAATAAGTTTTCTTAAGATATTATCTCCGAAAAAATATATCCAAACCAATCTAAAATTCGAACTAAAACTTTATTTGAGGTATTTACTATGTAAATAATTTGACAGCAAACAAGAGGGCTATTTTTAAGCACTATTTATTCATTTATACTTTCATTTATTCATTTAGCCTTTATAATTCAATGCTTCATTCGACAAATCAGATTAAACCAGCTTTTAAGATTGACTGAATGATGAGATAAAACCCTCTTGTATCAGGACTTTAATTGTTTTGAATTGGGATGATTTATGAAAATGAAAATTTCACGTACCGACTTGTGAATTTTTTTTTCAAAATTTTAATTCACCAAAAAGAACTGTTACATCTTTTCATTTTTAAAAATACAACAGAAACTAAATCACGACATTGTTTGTTTGCAGTTTACCCTTTTTACCCTTCTCTCCAAGTCATATAAGATTCATATATCTTTTAGAAAGTAAATTTTATTGAATCTTTTAACATGTATATTTCCATAACTGTACAGAGATCATAGATGTAGCGTTACCAGCATCGAGAATTCTCGTGATAATTGTTGCGTCGAACTCTGGGGTGTAACCCTCCAGGTGTTTGTTGCCGTCCATCATTGGGATTCCAGCTATCGCCACATTGTCCTTGACCCCTATGGTTTTACCGGCCAACTTCCCAGTGTCCGCACCCTTGATATCACATCGCCAATACCTAACCAACAATAGGATCACTAAATCACAAACCAGAACACAATATAATATAGTGGTACAACAACTTACTTCAGTAATAAAACACACGATCCTTTCACAAGAGACCCAAACGCAAACCAAATAATCATTATGGCTGTTCTAATAATATTGAGGTTTCGTATAGTTTTCGTTAGAGTACCTTGGTTTGTTTTTATTGTCGGTATCATCGATGAAGCCTTTCGGAACACTTGGTTTAATTTTCCTTGATATGTTATCTCCAAGGATCTCCATGTCAGTGATACCGATGTTCAAATTTCCTACAAAGTTTTCTATCTTCATGTAATTATGAACATTATTTTTTGATAAATACCTACCAAGAACTGTCCGTCGTTTCTCTATGACCTGGTGTCCTGGGGTACTTGACGGGGAGCTGTGGTTCTGGGATTTCATTGACTCTCTGGTAGGTATCAACTGTATCTTTGATGTGCTCTGGAGGAAAGATGTTAGTTATTCTCCTGTTATCCTTAATATTCAACAAGATTACAAACTACAAAAGAATAAGTGCATAAAAAAGGACAGGATGGACATAGTGGAAACCTGACAAGGACGCAAGGGACATAGTGGAAACCAGGCAAGGACGTGGTGGACATAGTGGAAACTTGGTAAGGACGTGAGGGACATAGTGGAAACCAGTCAAAGACGGGATGGGCATAGTGGAAACCAGGCAAGGACGTGATGGACATTGTGGAAACCTGCGAGGACGTGATGGACATAGTGGAAACCAGGCAAGGACGTGATGGATATAGTTGAAACCTGGCAAGGACGTGATGGACATAGTGGAAACCTGGCAAGGACGTGAGGGACATAGTGGAAACCTGGCAAGGACGCGATGGGCATAGTGGAAACCTGACAAGGACGCAATGGACATAGTGGAAACCAGGCAAGGACGTGATGGACATAGTAAAAACATGACAAGGACGTGAGGGATATAGTGGAAACCTGGCAAGGACGTGATGGACATCGTGGAAACCAAGCAAGGACGTGATGGACATAGTAAAAACCTGGCAAGGACGTGAGGGATATAGTGGAAACCTGGCAAGGATGTGATGGACATAATGGAAACCTGGCAAGGACGTGATGGACATAGGGGAAACCAGGCAAGGACGTGATGGATATAGTGGAAACCAGGCAAGGACGTGATGGACATAGTAGAAACATGACAAAGACGTGATGGACATAGTGGAAACCTTGCAAGGACGTGATGGACATAGTGGAAACCAGGCAAGGACGTGATGGACATAGTGGAAACCTTGCAAGGACGTGATGGACATAGTGGAAACCAGGCAAGGACGTGATGGACATAGTAGAAACATGACAAGGACGTGATGGACATAGTGGACAGCAGACAAGGACGTGAGGGACATAGTGGAAACCTGGCAAGGACGTGATGGACAAAGTGGAAACCTGGCAAGGACGTGAGGGACATAGTGGAAACCTGGCAAGGACGTGATGGACATAGTGGAAACCTGGCAATGACGTGATGGATATAGTGGAAACCATACAAGGACGTGATGGACATAGTGGAAACCGGGCAATGACGTGAGGGACATAGTGGAAACCAAGCAAGGACGTGATGGACATAGTAGAAACATTACAAGGACGTGATGGACATAGTGGAAACCTGGCAAGGACGTGATGGACATAGTGGAAACCAGGCCAGGACGTGAGGGACATAGTGGAAACCTGGCAAGGACGTGATTGACATAGTGGAAACCTGACAAGGACGTAATCGACATAGTGGAAACCAGGCAAGGACGTGATGGGCATAGTGGAAACATTGCAAGGACGTGATGGACATAGTGGAAACCTGGCAAGGATGTGAGGGACATAATGGAAACCTGGCAATGACGTGATGGACATAGTGGAAACCTGGCAAGGATGTGAGGGACATAGTGGAAACCTGGCAAGGACGTGATGTACATAGGAGAAACCTGGCAAGGACGTGATGGATATAGTGGAAACCAGGCAAGGACGTGATGGACATAGTAGAAACATGACAAGGACGTGATGGACATAGTGGAAACCTGGCAAGGACGTGAAGGACATAGTGGAAACCAGGCAAGGACGTGATGGACATAGTAGAAACCTTACAAGGACGTGAGGGACATAGTGGAAACCTGGCAAGGACGTGATGGACATAGGGGAAACCTGGCAAGGACGTGATTGATATAGTGGAAACCAGGCAAGGACGTGATGGACATAGTAGAAATATGACAAGGACGTGATGGATATAGTGGAAACCGGGCAAGGACTTGAGGGATATAGTGGAAACCAAGCAAGGACGTGATGGACATAGTAGAAACATTACAAGGACGTGATGGACATAGTGGAAACCTGGCAAGGACGTGATGGACATAGTTGAAACCAGGCAAGGACGTGAGGGACATAGTGGAAACCTGGCAAGGACGTGATGGACATAGTGGAAACCTGGCAAGGACGTGATGGACATAGTGGAAACCAGGCCAGGACGTGATGGACAGAGTGGAAACCAGGCAAAGACGTGATTGACATAGGTGAAACCAGGCAAGGACGCGATGGACATAGTGAAAACCAGGCCATGACGTGAGGGACATAGTGGAAACCTGGCAAGGACGTGATTGACATAATGGAAACCTGACAAGGACGTGATTGACATAGTGGAAACCAGGCAAGGACGTGAGGGACATAGTGGAAACCTGGCAAGGACGTGATGGACATAGTGGAAACCTGGCAAGGACGTGATGGACATAGTGGAAACCAGGCAAGGACGTGAGGGACATAGTGGAAACCTGGCAAGGACGTGATGGACATAGTGGAAACCTGGCAAGGACGTGATGGACATAGTGGAAACCAGGCCAGGACGTGATGGACATAGTGGAAACCAGGCAAGGACGTGATTGACATAGGTGAAACCAGGCAAGGACGCGATGGACATAGTGAAAACCAGGCCATGACGTGAGGGACATAGTGGAAACCTGGCAAGGACGTGATTGACATAGTGGAAACCTGACAAGGACGTGATTGACATAGTGGAAACCAGGCAAGGACGTGATGGACATAGTGGAAACCTTGCAAGGACGTGATGGACATAGTGGAAACCTGGCAAGGATGTGAGTGACATAATGGAAACCTGGCAATGACGTGATGGACATAGGGGAAACCTGACAAGGACGTGATGGACATAGTGGAAACCTGGCAAGGACATGATGGACATAGTGGAAACCTTGCAAAGATGTGAGGGACATAGTGAAAACCTGGCAAGGCCGTGAGGGACATAATGGAAATTTGGCAAGGACGTGAGGGACAAAGTGGAAACCAGGCAAGGACGCGATGGACATAGGTGAAACCAGGCAAGGACGTGATGGACATAGTGGAAACTTTGTAAGGACGTGAGGGACATAGTGGAAACCAGCCAAAGACGGAATGGACATAGTGGAAAGCAGGCAAGGACGTGATGGACATAGTAGAAACCTGCGAGGACGTGTTGGACATAGTTGAAACCTGGCAAGGATGTGATGGACATAGTGGAAACCAGGCAAGGACGTGAGGGACATAGTGGAAACCAGGCAAGGACGTGATGGACATAGTGGAAACCTGGCAAGGACGTGATGGACATAGTGGAAACCTGGCAAGGACGTGATAAACATAGTGGAAACCTGGCAAGGACGTGATGGACATAGTGGAAACCTGGCAAGGACGTAAGGGACATAATTGAAACCAGACAAGGACGTGATGGACATAGTGGAAACCTGGCAAGGACGTGATGGACATAATTGAAACCTGGCAAGGACGTGATAAACATAGTGGAAACCTGGCAAGGACGTGATGGACATCGTGGAAACCTGGCAAGGACGTGAGGGACATAGTGGAAACCTTGCAAGGACGTGATGGACATAGTGGAAACCTGGCAAGGACGTGATGGACATAGTGGAAACCTGGCAAGGACGTGAGGGACATAGTTGAAACCTGGCAAGGACGTGATGGACATAGTGGAAACCTGGCAAGGACGTGATGGACATAGTGGAAACCTGGCAAGGACGTGAGGGACATAGTGGAAACCTGGCAAGGACGTGATGGACAAAGTGGAAACCTGACAAGGATCCGATGGACATAGTGGAAACCAGGCAAGGACGTGATGGACATAGTGGAAACTTGGTAAGGACGTGAGGGACATAGTGGAAACCAGCCAAAGACGGAATGGACATAGTGGAAAGAAAGTCTGGACGTGATGGACATAGTGGAAACCTGCGAGGACGTGATGGACATAGTTGAAACCTGGCAAGGATGTGATGGACATATTGGAAACCAGGCAAGGACGTGAGGGACATAGTGGAAACCAGGCAAGGACGTGATGGACATAGTGGAAACCTGGCAAGGACGTGATGGACATAGTGGAAACTTGGCAAGGACGTGATGGACATACTGGAAACCTGGCAAGGACGTTATGGACATAGTGGAAACCTGGCAAGGACATGATGGACATAGTGGAAACCTGGCAAGGACGTGATGGACATAGTGGAAACCAGGCAAGGACGTGATGGACATAGTAGAAACTTAACAAGGACGTGAGGGACATAGTGAAAACCAGGCAAGGACGTGAGGGACATAAGTGAAACCTTACAAGGACGTGAGGGACATAGTGGAAACCTGACAAGGGCGTGATGGACATACAATAATGTAGTGGAAATCAGGCAAGGACGAGATGGACATAGTGGAAACCTGGCAAGGAAGTGATTGACATAGTGGAAACCTGGCAAGGACGTGAGGGACATAGTGGAAACCAGGCAAGGACGTGATGGACATAGTGGAAACCTGGCAAGGAAGTGATTGACATAGTGGAAACCTGGCAAGGACGTGATGGACATAGTGAAAACCAGGCAAGGACGTGAGGGACATAGTGGAAACCTTACAAGGACGTGAGGGACATAGTGGAAACCTGACAAGGGCGTGATGGACATACAATAATGTAGTGGAAATCAGGCAAGGACGTGATGGACATAGTGGAAACCAGGCAAGGACGTGATGGACATAGTGGAAACCTGGCAAGGAAGTGATTGACATAGTGGAAACCTGGCAAGGACGTGATGGACATAGTGAAAACCAGGCAAGGAGATGAGGGACATAGTGGAAACCAGGCAAGGACGTGATGGACATAGTGGAAACCTGGCAAGGACGTGATGGACATAGTGGAAATCAGGCAAGGACGTGATGGACATAGTGGAAACTTGGTAAGGACGTGAGGGACATAGTGGAAACCTGGAAAGGACGTGAGGGACATAGTGGAAACCTGGCAAGGACGTGATGGACATAGTGGAAATCAGGCAAGGACGTGATGGACATAGTGGAAACCAGGCAAGGACGAGATGGACATAGTGGAAACCTGGCAAGGACGTGATGGACATACAATAATGTAGTGGAAACCTGGCAAGGACGTGATGGACATAGTGGAAACCTGGCAAGGACGTGATGGACATAGTGGAAACCAGGCAAGGACGTGATGGACATAGTGGAAACCTGGCAAGGACGTGATTGACATAGTGGAAACCAGGCAAGGACGTGATGGACATAGTGGAAACCTGGCAAGGACGTGATGGACATAGTGGAAACCTGGCAAGGACGTGATGGACATAGTGGAAATCAGGCAAGGACGTGATGGACATAGTGGAAACCAGGCAAGGACGTGATGGACATAGTGGAAACCAGGCAAGGACGTGATGGACATAGTGGAAACCTGGCAAGGACGTGATGGACATAGTGGAAACCTGGCAAGGACGTGATGGACATAGTGGAAATCAGGCAAGGACGTGATGGACATAGTGGAAACCAGGCAAGGACGAAATGGACATAGTGGAAACCTGGCAAGGACGTGATGGACATAGTGAAAACCAGGCAAGGACGTGAGGGACATAGTGGAAACCTGGCAAGGACGTGAGGGACATAGTGGAAACCAGGCAAAAACGTGATGGACATAGTGGAAACCTGGCAAGGCCGTGATAAACATAGTGGAAACCAGGCAAGGACGTGATGGACATAGTGGAAACCAGGCAAGAACGTGATGGATATAGTGGATACCAGGCAAGAACGCGATGGATATAGTGGAAACCTGGCAAGGACGTGATGAACATAGTGGAAACCAGGCAAGGGCGTGATGGACATAGTGGAAACCAGGCAAGGACGTGAGGGACATAGTGGAAACCTTAAAGGACATGTCAATGATGTATAAGGAACCTGATAACTGACATTTTATTCGAATTTGACCACATACTCGCCACGTTCATCAAAATTTCAGGACGCAGTGCGGTCTTGTTGGATGTAGAATAACTCTACATCAATAATAAGTAGTTATTAATCAAAAATAAGTGTTAGTATTATGTTAAAAAATGCAAAATAGTGATCGATGTACCAGTAATAGTTGAATAATCGATGTACATGTACCAGTAATAGTTGAATAATAGCAGCGGAACGTTTAGAGAATGTAAGACTGTGGGTAATCTAATACAATGAGCTTGTTTGTAGTGTTAAATAATGGAAGCTGTACGGTATGTGTTCTAATGGTAACTAATATCAGATTGTGTGGAATGCTAAATAATGTCAATTGTGTGGAATGTGTGTTTTATTATGAACGCATGTAAGACTGGGTGTTAGGTATGTGCGTGATATGAATAATGGATTGTATGAAATCTGTAATGCGGTCTTTTTTTTGTAAACATGTCTATGTCAATAATATGTTTGTAAAAATAAAAACTCTATATCATTAAATATTTATATAATTATACGTACTTGGCAACATTCCAGATTCTTATATCAGCTCTCAATTTATGAAGGTTTACAACTTGATAACAGCATATCAACACCATCATATCTCCATGACATACTGATGTGTCATATCTTTTAGAATTTGCAGGCATTTCAGCAATGAATGTTTAAGCAAATGTTGTTATAGTCCTATAACACTCATTGCTATTGGTGACAAACTTACTAAAGTCTATCAGGACTGTACCAACATTTACTTAACTATAAATAACTTAAATTTACATTTTGATAGAATTATTGTGTTATATCTAGTTATTTCGAACTTTTTCGAACAGCATATCAAGTTTAAACAATGAAATTGACATCACAATAGAGATTGATGACGTCACAATAGCAAATGTTGTTACAGTCTTATAACAACCTTTGCCTTCACAATACATTACAAAGGAAGGGTGCAGGACAAATGTAAATATGAATATTTCTTCTACGTTTACCATGGAAAGCATCTATCTCCGCTTCACTGCACTTGAGCCGGAGATCGTCCGATATTTGTGTCAGTTCTGATTTCGACGGCAGTAGTATGGCAGGGTTTTTCAGGAGTCCTGTAAAAAACGCACATAAACGATACATACTTAAATTGATGATCATATATCCTGCTGATTATGTTATCATTTCATATAGTTATGTTCATAAAACATTATTATTTCACAAGTGATGTCAGTTTATGAGTATAATATTTATTCAGGTCAGAATCATTGATATAAATGTTTTCATTAAATATTGACACTACATGTGCACATAAAGATAGATATATATGTTTACACTGAAAAAAGGTTGAATATAAAATGTCCTAATGTCCCTACTATCCCCTCCACAAGTTACAGAGATGGTAATGGATATCCGTCTATGACGTCATGTTGCTAAATTTATAGTACGGTGCGCGCCATGTCATTGACTTCAGGTAGGTTGTACTCGGCATTACCTTGACCTACATTTGTATAGTGATTTCAATGGCGAACTACCAGTCACAAACTTACGTAATAAGTGAAACCCAACCTTATGCAGACATATTGCATCTACAATGCTTTCATAATAGACGTGTACACAGGAATCTTATGTCGTAAAAAAGTGTATATCAAATACATCTGTAAAACCTTTGGTAACAGATACATTGTAATTTTAATCACCGTTAGTTTATAGAGGATATTTCACATTGTTATAAGTAATCCGAAATATATTTAACAGGTGTCGCTAATACTTTGATATTTTCATGAGGGCGAAGCACGAGTGAACGAGTGAACGAGTGAAATCATAGCCACACGAATGAAATAAATTCATTATTTCTGAATATATTGTTAGATATTCTGTTTATCTAAATTGTGTTACAAACATCTATCCTGGAACGCAAAATGACACATCATGTTGACAATACTTAGTGTAGATATTTTTGACATTAGCAAGCCTGGACAACTCTATATGACAAAATATGATCCTCTCTGTAAGTATTTCAATAAAATATGAAAGCTAGCTAACCTCTTTTAATCCCTTGTTTTATATACTCTAATTACCGTGAGTAATATTATTATACCAATGCGCTGAATCTAAAATGGTGGGGAACGAGGAAATGCAGAGTTGGTTTGTCATTACTTAAAGAGATGATAACAAATCAGGACCGCCTATATCACTATCAATGTCAGAAATAATCCTAGCTCTCTAAAATACTTTTTGTCAATCGTTTGGCCTAACTTGCGACTTGCTTTGACACAAGTTTCCTTCGATCAAACAGACATTTGCTAACCTACATATTTGCTAACAAAGATCAAACAGACATTTGCTAACCTACATATTTGCTGACAAAATTTTCAAATGGTTAGTTGTAACACAGTTTCTGAGTTTCTGTCAGTATATAAAAAAAACTGTTTATATATATGGAGCCGCTGCCCATTACATTACTGTAATGGGAGGCTCATTTCACACATATATATTTATTATGTAATTTACGGACAGAAACTCAAGCAACTGTGGTTGTAAGCTGTAGTTTGATTGATCAAATTAGACAAAAATAAAACTTTTTAATATTTCACTGGTAAAATAATTTTAATATCTTTGTGTACTTCTAAGGTGTTTAAGACTATTATTGTGTGTTGATCATCTTTTACATCGATGTTAAGCTTTATCTCATCAATTATGCAATATTTTACTTCTTTGCAAACTATGCTTCCACCATATATTACCTCAGTATTTAGGGACTTTTACTTAAGTTATTGAGAAGAAGACATTTGTAGAACATATTGACGCCGGACTACAGAAAGACGACGGACAACGGACGACGGACGCCGCACCATGATATGAGCTCATCACTTGCTATATCGTGAATAAATAAAGGCTAATAACATATTATGAGTATGTGAATCACACCGTCCACACCACAATTATACTGACCTTGGCCATCTGTAATTGTGTCAAGTCAACAATATGTAAATCGATAGCATATATTGACCTCGGTCACACACATAGGTGCCCGACCCGTGGCTTGTAGGTTCATTTCTAGATGCACACCCAAACACACACACACTTACACACA
Organism: Mimachlamys varia; assembly: GCA_947623455.1. Lineage (NCBI taxonomy): Eukaryota > Metazoa > Mollusca > Bivalvia > Pectinida > Pectinidae > Mimachlamys > Mimachlamys varia. The sequence continues at coordinate 46,571,045 of OX392534.1, read as the reverse complement.
CACACACATTGATCAACTTCAGCGTTCGCTATAAAGCCAAAATACTGCCACAGCGCTACATACAAAAAACGCTCTACAAGTTTATCTAAACACGTAGGCCTACCATGCATCGTTTGTCCTCAGTTATATAAGTGTCGTTTGATACTCACCCGGCTGATGTTTGTGGTCGGCCATTATCACACTACAGGTAACATGTGCAATAGTCTGACTCGATATTATACTGATATAAAGTGTTTACCGTCACTCCTGGTATGTATCACTAGCTAATACTGACAAGCTCGCTGAATGACCCCCGGCGCTATAAACTTATTCACGCATGTGCACAAATGTATTTTATGTGTGTAGTACTTTCAAGGAAGACATGTGTCTAGAAAGGTCGAGCAGTGATAGATAATATTTGTAACTGCTCAGAATATAAACATTTTCAAAAAAAGAATAGATGGAATATGGAAATCCCAGGTCATTATATATAACTAAACGGCAACCTTAACTGGAAATGAACTTTAAACATAAATTGTAGAATACTAAGAGAGTCCAGTGTAGAGGAAGATTTTCTGTTCCTGTACTGGAAAATAACTATAACTATAACTCATATTTACTGTGCTGGCCGCCGTGCAAACATCATAATGTTTGTACAACATCTATAAGACACCCGGCCTGAAAGCTATTACGTAGGTTGTTGGCTTGCACTTTTAAAATTAAGCATCCGATTGTTATAAAAAATAATTAATTTCGCCGCCAATATCTACCGTCATCTTAATGAAAAAAAAATCACATGAACCTGTGATATAGGTAATTGTGTTGAGAAAATGTCTAAGTATAGTATCAGGGCCAGACGAATTTCGAGCTAAGCTTAATATGTCCAATGCATCAGAGGCGAATACAGCTTTATACGTCACTGAATGCATGTAATAGAGATCTACATGTTCATGCACAGTTGCTTGAGTTTCTGTCAGCTTATAAAAAAAAAAGTGTTTATATATGGAGCCGCGGCCCATTACATTACTGTAATGGGAGGCTCATTTCACACGTATATATTTATTAATTACTAACAGAAACTCAAGCAACTGTGGTTCATGTATCCTATATTTTGAAATATACTTCAAACTTGTCGAAACATTACAAGATATCAAGTGTTGTTTTTCTTTTAATTTAATCGCTTTATGATTGTCCCAAAAAAATAATGATAATGCAGATTTGAGCGAAGAGTATAGTCCGATCAGAATGACCTGTCGTGTTAAACTTTGATTAGCATATTTACTACGGTCGAGTCTATATTCATTTAGGGGAAATAAGTGCGTTGTATGTGTATATTTGTTACACTTTCAAAATGATGTACGCTTATGTCGGCATTGCAGATCAGGCGCGTGGATTAAGTGGGTAGGTTACAGACATCAAGATGATGGTGTAACGAGTTCCATTCTCGTTGTTATTCAATTTTCTTTATTCTTTAATTGGTCTGTTTAATGTGTATTTCCTATTCACTTTTTTGTATATTTGATTTTTTATGGGTTTTATTTTTCGTTTTTTTTTTCTCTTTTTTTTTTAAGTCGTTTTCTTTCATCTGTCTTTTTTTTTTGGGGGGGGGGGGTATTATCATAGACATGTATTTATATATATGAGTTTGCTTACATTTCCAACGATTGGATAGGTCCCGTATTGATTGACATTTCCAGTGTGGGACACAGGGGCCGGGCTTTTCGTATATACTTACTTATGAAACATTACTTTATAACGATTGTTTTTTTTAAAAACTGTCAGTGTTAGCTGTTGTCTGGCTAATGCACCCGTAATTATTAATTCACTTGTATATATGATGCAATAATTAAATGAAGTCATATAACATTTAACGAGTCTTTTTAAGCTGACATTAATCGTACGTCATGTACTCAATGCCGAGGCACATCAATAAAAGGTTAAAACACCTATGCACAAATGGAACTACCCACTTTGCATATTCCAACGAAAGGTCAACGCGACAGGTCTTTCTAGTTTGCCTATACTTCCCTAAAAGAAAATAATGAAATGTTATGACACAATTTGTACAATTAATAATCATTTATTACCACAGAAATGGATGGTAGTGCCATCCTATATGCATTGTCACAGTAAGTTCAAAGAGGGGACATCAATCAGGAGCATTTGCTTAACAATCAAAACAGACAAGAGCATGAAAAGTTATCATGATAATTTTCCTATTTCCTACATGTTTATGCATTACATTTTTTTCTATGATTTATTCTTTTATCATGATCATAATAGATTCATTTGTATTATATCTAAAGACATGTAAAAACCCCTTTTTACCCCTTTTCCGTAAAAAAACTATATACATATCCGCTCACAAAACAGAGCATCAACCTTGAAGCACACAGCATGAATCTCATTTATCCGGGGATACTTCATGGGCTTTTAAAGAAACTGATTCCAAGTCTATTCAGAATCAGTTGGGCGAGACGTTCGTTACCCGATTGCGTTTAAAAAACTGCCTACTGTCATCTGTAATTGATATGCATGCACCAAGTGAGTCTTTTGTGTGTGTGTTTTGTTTTTTATCTTTTAAGAGTCAGTTAGGAGAGTAGTTCGTTGCCCCAACATTACAAAGCATGTTTGATACAATGTGCATGTACATGTTAGTATAAGAAAACAAAACAGAAAATACTGAGGATCAACAAAACCACTACACGAATTAAACAGTCTGCATTAACCCTTCTGAATTCGAAATGAAGGACACAAAAACATATCCTTCTACATCAGCTGCTTACCTCGATCTTTACTTAATTCCTTGGAAAAGACTCATGGGCTTATATCAGCCTGAAGTCTCATCCTTTTCATTGTCAATGACATACATTGTATCTTGAATTGAATGTCTTTACTTAAACCATGACCAACATTGGCAGCTTACAACTAAATTATACGTTAAACATGACTATTTCTATTTTCCTTTCAAGAACTTTCCTACTCTTGATATAAACACCTCTGCTTCTCAAACCTATGGTGTAAAAATATGGCCGTTAATTAGTTATTCTAGGGCTAGGGATTTTCGTGATAGATTTCAGCTGCCGTCAAACAAACTTACAACACAGGGACTCTGGTATTATGGTCGCCATCTTGTTTCATTCAGAGATATTCTGTATCCTCGTATCATTGGAAGGTGAACGTTTTGAATATGCTCATTCGTATGACTACTTGTTGTAATTGAGAATGATGCTTAGAATGACGTAATATTTCCATGGATGTGACTTTGATTTACACGGTGGGAGTCGTCAATGAAGTAGAAAACACGTACTCTTTTGGGACACATGGTCTCATATTCTGGTTCTTTTTCAATAGTACCTCGTGTAAATATAACGTAAATCTATATTTAGTCCCTAGTTTCCTCGATTTTGATATCGGATTATGGTTTTGTTGACGCTTTCGTATTTTCAGATTTTTTCAAAACGTTTTTAGAATATAAAGATGGTATTTCTTCTATTAGGAATTGTTCAATCGTTCTTTTTGCAGGTTGAAGCGTCAACAAAACCGCAATCAAACCTCAAAATTTATTATACTCGGGATTTATTCGAAAAACGTAAAAAAGGAAAAAAAGAAGGTATTCTGGAAATGTAAGCGTCTTCTGTTTCATCAATGGCTCTGTCGTATAATCAAATCGCATATTTCAATCGTCATTTTCGACTACGTCAAGTTTCACAAGGAACTGTAGCAAATATTGTTAGACATAATGTTTTTAACTTTGAAGCTGTTATTTGACTTATTGGCCCATTTCTGATCACTGTATTTGTTGAACGATAAACACCACTTCGACCACCACTGTCAATCACAAACAGTATTACCGTCACGGAATAATTAACGAACTGTGATGGCTAAATCTTGTTTTAATATAGGAACATCCTTGATGTAATCTTTAATACATACATTGGGTGGTAATGTGTTTAAGGCCACTGGGTACTGATTTAAGGTATGATGCAAGAAAACTGAAACTTTCTAGTTTGTATTTAGAATAGTAGGAAAATCCAGAAACCCTGTAAAACATCCTGGTACAAAGAGTTCACTTTGTTTTAGTATATTCATCTTAATGGGCCCTTTTATCGAATAACACCTTCAAAATATTCCCATCCTGTCTGACAATGTGTACTGCAGTTACTAATGAAACTTGACGTAGTCGATTATGGCATGACATGGTGTCATCAATAAAGAAGAAAACACTAACCCTTCCGAAACACATTGCCCTATTCTTTTTTAAGGGTTTCAATATAAATCCCTTCGGAAATCGAATTGTAAGGTTTGATTAATGACTCTTCGAAGCGCAAAAAGAACGATCTAATAATTCCTATTAAAATCAATGCCGTTGTTCTATTCCAGAAAAATCGATTAAATTAGGGGCGAAATATACATATAAGATCATTGAAAAACAAGAAAACAGGACCATGTCTTCCAGAAGAGTAAACGATTTCTGCATCATCGACGACATCCGCTGTGCTGTGTTAAATAGTCACAGCCATGTAACTATCACGTCTGCGAAGTGATAACTGTTACATTAAGACGCGACCTTGCATAACCAGGTCAACTGGTTCGGACCTTTTGGCCTAGTGGTAACGTCCTGGCTCCATCCTAGATGACTTGAGTTCGCGCCCGGCTCGTCTCGCTAATTTAATTTTTCCTCTTTGTTGTAAAATATTGTTTATCTCCCAGGTCGGGAAGTTGGTATTAATAGTAGCCCAAGTATGGGTGTGTGCATGTACGAAATGTACTAATTATCACAATGATAATTTCTTAAATATAATTATAGCCCCTGGTACCCGATTAAACGTTATGTTGGGACGGATCCGTTTGATTTGTATGCCTACGTCAGGTTCTATATGCCATCACGTTCCGTAACATAACCTTAGCATCAGTATACAAGATACAAGAATCTGTATTTAAAGTCACATATTTAAAACCATAAAACATTAGCATTGTAGTACTATTATTGCGACAAACTAAAGGATACAACTAGTACATAACATGACATGGAAAACAACATGCAGGTAAAGCAAAATGAGTAACCGTAGGCAGATATCATTGAAATTGAGTTAAAAGGAAAACAATTAGAAAAAGACAGCAGCATATATATAAGTTATCACAGACATCAGTATTTGGATATAAGTTTATGAAAAGGAAGTAATATGTCCCATCCTGTCTGATAATGTGTACTGCAGTTACTAATGAAACTTGACGTAGTCGATAATGGCATGATTTGTGATAAAACATGGTGTCATCAATAAAGAAAGAAACACTTACCCTTCCGAAACACATTGCCCTATTCTTTTTTAAGGGTTCCAATAGAAATCGCCTCTGTAATAGATTTTTAAGGGTTGATTATAGATATTCTGACGCCTCGAAGCGCAAAAAGAACTATCTAACAATTCCTATTAAAATCAATGCCGTTATTCTATTCCAGAAAAAAATAAGGGAATCCAAATGCAAGATCGATTAAATTAGGGGCGAAATATACACATCAGGTCATTGAAAAACAAGAAAACAGGACCATGTGTTTCAGACGAGAAAACGATGTATGCATCATCGACGACATCCGCTGTGCTGTGTTAAATAGTCACAGCCATGTGACTATCACGTCTGCGAAGTGTTAACTGTTACGTGGAGACGCGACATTGTATAACAATATCAGAAAATTACAAACAAGGTCAGCTGGCCGTTTGGCCTGGTGGTAACGTCCTGGCTCCACCCTAGAGGTTTCGAGTTCGCGTCCGGCTTCTCTCACTAATTTCGTTTCATTTCATGGCATGGATAACAACATGCAGGTAAAGCAAAATGAGTGACAGTAAGCAGATATCATGGAAATTGAGTTAAAAGGTAAACAATTAGAAAAAGACAGCAGCATATACATGTATATAAGTAATCACAGACAGTAGTATTTGGATATAAGTTTATGAAAAGGAAGTAATAAATGGATACTGGTATAGCTAAACACAAGTATTACTAATTATGTTTAAAGCACTACGACAGTGTAATATACACACAAGCTAATATAGCAAAGTGTTATTATTTACCGGATATACGCTAATATAGTGTGAATTAAAAAGTGATGATGATGTCAGTTATAAGTAAGAAATTTGGAGCTAGAAACGTTAAATGTAAAAATTTCTGCATGATATTGCATTTAAGATATCTATAAATGATTATTTGACATAAAAGTGAAGAAATAAAAAAGATAACAGTGAAAGGGAGAGAAGTCTAAAAAAAGGGGGGTGTTACATATTACCTCCCTTTGTTGTTTGGGGTTTCAATGGCAAATCGAAGTGAGTTGGAACAAAATACATGGAGACCCTCGTAAAAGTACAAAGGAATAAAACCAGGTGTTCATGAAGAGTAAGCGTTTTCTACTTCATCGACGGTACCCGCCGTAAATCTTTAATCATCAATCTTTAAAATGAGAACGACTTATAAATGTCAATCGCAACAAGTAATCACACTAATAAGCAAACTTAAAACCGTCCCACTTCATATCACACAAAGATGCAAAATATTTTTCGATGTGATCAAGATGGCGACCAAGATGCCCTTGGTCTTCATCAGAATCATGTGCTTTTTTTATAACAATCGGATGCTGATTTTCAACAGTGCAAACTAATAACCCACGTAATAGTTTTAAAATGCGTAGGGGATCTAGACCGTGTAGATCGTCGACGACCAAATAGCTCAATTGGTTGTACATGCGTCTATAGTTTGGAAGATCCCAGATTCGAACCCCGGTCTTACCGTACATTTTCCTCTCCCGATACACTACACACATAAAGCACACCTGTGAACTAGGGGTCATAGTACTAAATCAAGGCTACTACGCCACTAGGACAGGATTGACGTAAAACATTTGATATCGCATCGGACTACTGAACACGTTACCCGTAGTGTGATAATGGACGACCACAAACAACAGCCTGGTGAGTACCTCACGACACTTATTTAATTTTCAAATTTCAAGATCACAGGAGTGAAATATCTGAAAACAGTTTAACAACTTCTCAATACCAAAAAGCCAATGAGCCTGTAGGGCTGCCAAGTTTGTTCAAGTGAAAGACATTGACTCACTTTCATGATCATAGGGTTCAAACATGTTTCAAACTATTCAGCCTGCTTCTTCCCAATAACCAAAAGTCTAACAGTAATGATATTGGACCTGTAGCATCCTAGGATGAAAGGCTACCAGGTTTGGTGAGATGAATGACCTTCACCAACGTTAATACATTATTGTGATCTCAGACACTGACAATATAAACTGTATCTGTATTGTAGTTCACGTTTAATACTGAAATAGTGACATTAATAGTATGTGAGTAATTCAGACCCATTAGGCCACTGTTTACAATTGTAAGTAACAAGGAATCTTAGTTTGGCAGGTGTACGTCCCAGTGAGTGGCATGTTAAATTTGCATACAAAATATGTCTCATTGTTGTTGAAATATGCAAGTATATATGAAATGCATGTGAAGAGTGCCTATTTAAGAAGATGTGTATTTATCAATTATGTCAAAATCTATACATGTAACAGGATAAGTAAATGTTGGAGAAAATTAATTTCCGGCTGTTACTTCTGTTAAACTAAATAATAACTATTTGTTATTACTAAGCTTTTGAGCTTCCAAATTAAATGTTTGAATGCCAACACTTGTGACAACTGTCTATATTTATGGATACATACCTGACAAAGTTTTAACTGCATTTTTGTCGGGTGTAAAGGCAATTAAGAGCGCTTCAGGCGTCTGCTTTTGATAACCGAAAGTGTTCATGTCTAACAGGTGAAGTGGGACAGGAACACCCTCTGATGTTTGACCCAATATTACTCCACTATTGCAAATTAAAATCTATCAAAGGTATATATGTTTTGTAAAGTTAAATGTTTATAGATTTCAATCAATGCAACGTTTATTTACAATTACTTATTTATATTACTCGAAGGTACTAGTGTCGATTGTCAAACTGTTTGAAGATACATGTAGCTCTTAGATTAGTGGCTGAACGTTATTCGCCTTGTCTAATGTTGGCATTTAATGATAGTTTCTCAGTAATACCTCGAAATAGTTTTGGGTTTATTCACAGTAGCAAAATATCGGGTAGTTATTATGTGGACAAGATGGCAAACACACAATAATGTAAGACGAAACAACTCACAAATGAAACACAAATATGGGTATGTTATTTCTTGTAAAAGCAACTACACAAACAAGAGGCAATTAAAATTATCTGTGACCGAAGAATTTGTTTCTTATACACTGCCTTACATCATAAGTTTCCAGTATACACTGTTTGTAGAAATAATATTCTACGTATATTGACCCATTATCAACACTGTGACGTTTATAGGATATAGTACAAATGTAGGTGCCCCAGTGGAAATAAGCATGTCGAGGCTTTAATTGTAATACCAGTTAAAGGACTCTATGTAAGCAACACGTGCATTTATATTTTTTACATTTTCACTTCATTTGTATGATAGATTTAGTCTTAATACTAGCTTATTCTTATACAATAAACCAATATATACATACAGGTACATCCATATGTGCCTTACAGTATTATTCATACCATTGCATCATAAAATATAATTTTGAGCTTGATTTAACTACATTAGTTTAGAAATTTTGGATTCCTACCTTTTGCCCCCCAGCCTCACTGAAGAGTTCTAGGAGGACGAAACAGCTGTATGATGCAGTTCAATTCATTTTTCGGCATACTGTATCTATAACTAAATTTAAGAGGTGCAGCATATGTGTGTGTTACGTCATCTTTATAAATGCAAATGACCAGACAAATCTTCCAGTTTGCTAAAAAAATCTTGAAAAATACATTGTACACTGTTCTGTCCTTTATAAATCCTGGTCACCAATCGCAAAAATATATATACTGTATTGTTAACTCGTTTGTTGAATTGCCATTTTATCGAAATGAATATTATCATTATTAACTGACATTGCTTGTGAACTTTTATCAATTGATCAACATGAACGATATTTTGATATAAGTTAAATTAATGAATAAATAATGTTTGATAAACATTTACATGATGTTTTTGTTACAGGACTCCTGAAACACCCCGCCGTACTGCTGCCGTCGAAATCAGAACTGACACAAATATCGGACGATCTTCGGCTCAAGTGCAGTGAAGCGGAGATAGATGTTTTCCATGGTAAACGTCGAAAACTAGTTATCTATGCAAATTTTAAAATACAGGACATATATACAGCTGATATACAGCTGTGCAAGCAGACGAAAGGCTCTAAATTATTGAACTCGTTAAATAAATTCCATATTAAATCGAAACTCGTGTAAGATCCTCTATATAATGGTTATTCAGCTAATCAAACTAATCAATCCAAGTGTTCGAAAGTTTCCTGTAGCAAAACAAATGGAATTGAATACAGATTCAGAAACGAGAACTTAATAAGTAAAACAAACTAAGTGAAGAAAATGAGAGTTACTTTCGACTCAGTCCCGAAAGTTTCCATTACAAGTCCAATTAAGACTTAATGTAAATTCAGACAACCCCTCTGATTAAATGAAAAGCAAATGTATGTTTAACAAGGAACGTTTCCTTAGAAAAATAAAACCTCATGTATATTCAGTAACAAAATATCTAAAATATACATGTGTGTGAATCAAATGTTAGCGTGTAAGCGGTTTAATAATTGATCTGTATTTTTAAATCGACGTTTCGAAAATCAACTCACAAAACACAACTCTAGTAATGTTTAAAAAGCAAAGCAAATACAACTCTCATGGCATTTTAACTTTGGTTGTTTTAGTTTGTTAACCTAAGCACCACTGAGGAGTTCTTAATGGAAGAAACGTAATATCGTGCAATGTACTTTTTTGTTCCGTTAACAGTTACAAGGTCACATTTCAGTTTATTTATTAGTGTGCTTACTTGTTGTGAATGACAATGATGACTCGGTTCTCATTTTGAGGATTGATGCTTACTTAGATGTGACAAAGATTTACATGGTGGTGTCGTCGATGAAGCAAAAGACGCTTACTCTTCCGGAACACCTGGTCGTATTCTCTTGTACTTTTACAAGGGTCTCAATGTAATCTTTCCTTTGTTCATTATGATTTTGTTAACGCTTCGGCATTCTCTTATTTATTTGTTAATCGATTTTGTATTCTCTGATTTGTTTTATACAACTGCAGTTTAGGTATATATAACATTTCCTTCTATGATAGCAAGCCGCCGTTTGCATGCATTTATTATTTTAAGATTATAATCTTGTTGAATGATATTAAGGATAACAGGAGGATTACATCTTTCCTCCAGAGCACATCAAGGGGACTGTCAATGTTTACCAGAGGATCATTGAGATCCCAGAACCACATCTTCCCGTCAAGTACCCCAGGACACCAGGTCATAGAGAAACGACGGATAGTTCTTGGTAAGTATTTATAAAGCAAAAGTATGTTATATAATTACATGAAGATAGAAAACTTTGTAGGAACTTTGAACATAGGCAAGAATGACATCTATAGACGCTTGGAAATTGACATTATCATTGAAAAAAGACTAGGTGTTGCGAAAGGCTTAATCGACGATACTGACCCTAATAAATAATGTATATTGTGTTCTGGTTTGTGATTTAGTGCTCCTATTGTTGGTTAGGTATTGGCGATGTGATATCAAGGGTGCGGATACAGGGAAGTTGACCGGTAAAACCATAGGGGTCAAGGACAATGTGGCGATAGCTGGAATCCCAATGATGGCCGGTAACAAACACCTGGAGGGTTACACCCCAGAGTTCGACGCAACAATTATCACGAGGATTCTCGATGCTGGTAACGCTACATCCGTGATCTCTGTACAGTTATCCGAATGTATCATATCATCAAATACAATACAATTAACTTTCCAAAAGATATATGAATCTTGTGTGACTTCGAGAACAGGCAAAGCCGCTATCCACCAATGTCGTAATTTCGATTCTGTTGCATTTTTAAAATGAATATAAAAACCATGTAACAGTTTTGTTTATGGTGCATGAACATGAAAACACCCTAAGGAATATGATAAGTCATTGCACTTTTTTCGGGACAATAAGTTTTTCATTAACATTAATCATCTCATTTCAAAACAATAAATGGGCATTCATTCATTCTTAGAAGTTGTTATATGTCTGATTAAAGCTGATATTTGGAATTTAATATCGAACTAAGAAGGCTGAATAAACGAACGAAGAACGAAACAAACGGTGCTGATAACCTGCCATCTTATTTGCCGTCAAATGATTTATGTGGATAATACTGCATCAATTTATAGATATGATTTTTAATTGATCGGGATACATTTTTTCAGACATAATATTTAAAGAAAATATGTACATATTGATAAAGAAAATAAAATACTGTAATGGAAAAATGAATGCATTTCCCTTCATTTAAATAAGTACATAAGTCGTTTCCGCTCCCATCAAGTAGATGTTGCATAAAATATGTCTTTTAAAGAATTTCATTGAATTTCTATCTTATCGATCATACTCCCAAATACCTGTTTCGGTCCACGTCCGTTTGCATCACCTGTACCAGATATGAAATTTTGTCCCGCCAGGAGGACGAATCATGGGTAAGACGACCTGCGAGGACCTCTGTCTGTCAGGTAACTCGTGGACGTCATCGCTCGGACCTGTTCCGAACCCCCACTGTCCTACTCGGAGTGCCGGGGGGTCCAGTAGTGGCTCAGCCTCTCTGGTAAGTAATAGCGTGTTTCACTCACCATCACGAGTGATGTAATCTGTAGACACGAGTACAAGGAACATCATGTGATCTACAGTCCATAAATTATCCATCAAAAGACACATCACGGGCAGGATACCGCCATTTTCGCACTTATTAACTACCCCGTTATATCAATGAGTTACCAATAATTACATTTCAATATATCTTCATCAAATATTAAGATCTTACCTTATTGAAATTTAATACCAATGCACCATCATTAAATATTGGCTTTCTTGATCCCGGAATTCGTTGTTAGTGCTTATCATAGTTACTTTCAGAGTTCTTTATGTCCTCTTTGATATTGGATCTTGTGATTTCTTTATCCCGCCACTACATAATCTAACCGTATCTTTACATAGCAGGAGTGTACACTTAAATTCTTACTGCATTTGTACAAGGTGTAACCAAAAATAGCATTTGGCTCTGTTAATGCAGAGAGTTACTTTTACTTACGAATTGTACATGACTTACTCAATTCTCTAGGTTGCCCGAGGGGAAATAGACATGGCCATTGGCGGTGACCAAGGTGGATCTGTCCGGATTCCGTCTAGCTGGTGTGGAACGGTGGGTCACAAACCTACGTTCGGACTAGTACCGTACACAGGGGCAGTTCCTAGTGAGATGACCTTGGATCACCTTGGACCAATGACGCGAACAGTGGCCGATTGTGCTCTACTTCTAGAGGTGTGTAAATCATCGCCATAGTGCCTAAAACACCTCCTTTCCAAATCCATTGTTAAGAAAAGCAGATGCGTGTGAATTTCACCTCATTACATGGCATAATCCCTCGAGATACCCATTGCATGTATAGTACGAGGCGACTTATATGTGGAACACTCCTGTAGAATTAGGGATTAGTTTGGCGACACAATAACAACCAGAGAGATTCTTTTGCTCCCATTGCATCATGTATCTTGATCATGTCTCTCTATTTCCTGCTGTATTAAGGATATTGACGGTCTCTCTATTTCCAACTATATTAAGTATCCTAATTGTGTTTTATCTATTTCCAAATATATTTAGGGTATTGATTGTGTCTCTCTATTTCCAACTTTATTAAGGATACATGAAAAAATGTATGAATTGTGTCTCCCTATTTCCAACTATATAAAGGATCCGGATTGTGTCTATTTCCCACTGTATTAAGGATATTGATTGTGTCTATTTCCCACTGTATTAAGGATATTGATTGTTTCTATTTTCCACTGTATTAAGGATATTGATTGTGTTTATTTCCCACTGTATTAAGGATATTGATTGTGTCTCTCTATTTCCCACTGTATTAAGGAGCCTGATAGTGTCTCTCTATTTCAACCTGTATTTAGGATATTGACGGTGTCTCTCTATTTCCAACAATAACCTTGGTATAATGGACACATGTCTAGAAAGGACACTTTTGCTCTGTCTCATGGGTGTTCGTTGTAGACAGATTTGACTGTACTAGTTAATGACATGGATTTGACATGTAGATGGTTTTACGTATGTTTACCTGGTTCAGGTTTTGGCTGGGTATGATAACGGGACGGACCCTCGACAACATCCTGGTATCCAAGTTCCTTCCTACTCCAGCTTGGTTAGTATGTAATGTATTTGATCATGCTATTTTATAGATATGTAGTTTGGTTTGCTAATTCAAGAGTGTTTAAATATACAAATACACCATTATTAAATCTATAATAATTATTTGCTCATATTTCTTTAATAATTTTAATTTCTGCTGTATAGTATAGGAGCTTATATCAAAAAGTGTATTTCAAATACATTTTGACAAAGTACATCTCAGCAATATTTGACTGTTACAGTTATCAAAAGATGTTGCTGGAAAACGAGTTGGTATCGTAACAGAAGGGTTTGATGGAGTGGACATAGGGGTGTCTACCTGTGTCCGTGAGGCAGCACTCAGACTTACGGAGGCTGGGGCAGTGGTAGAGGAGATGTCCATCCCACTTCATACCGACGGTAGGTCTGGGGGAGGGGCGGAGTTTGGGGCAGTGGTAGAGGAGGTGTCCATACCACTTCATACCGACGGTAGGTCTGGGGGAGGGGTGGGGATCGGGGCAGTGGTAGAGGAGGTGTCCATACCACTACACGCCGACAGTAGGTCTGGGGGAGGGGTGGGGATCGGGGCAGTGGTAGAGGAGGTGTCCATACCCCTTCACACCGACGGTAGGTCTGGGGGAGGGGTGGGGATCGGGGCAGTGGTAGAGGAGGTATCCATACCCCTTCACACCGACGGTAGGTCTGGGGGAGGGGTGGGGATCGGGGCAGTGGTAGAGGAGGTGTCCATACCCCTTCACACCGACGGTAGGTCTGGTGGAGGGGTGGGGATCGGGGCAGTGGTAGAGGAGGTGTCCATACCCCTTCACACCGACGGTAGGTCTGGGGGAGGGGTGGGGATCGGGGCAGTGGTAGAGGAGGTGTCCATACCCCTTCACACCGACGGTAGGTCGGGGGGAGGGGTGGGGATCGGGGCAGTGGTAGAGGAGGTGTCCATACCCCTTCACACCGACGGTAGGTCGGGGGGGGGGGGGTGGGGATCGGGGCAGTGGTAGAGGAGGTGTCCATACCCCTTCACACCGACGGTAGGTCTGGGGGAGGGTTGGGGATCGGGGCAGTGGTGGAGGAGGTGTCCATACCCCTTCACACCGACGGTAGGTCTGGGGGAGGGTTGGGGATCGGGGCAGTGGTAGAGGAGGTGTCCATACCCCTTCACACCGACGGTAGGTCTGGGGGAGGGGTGGGGATCGGGGCAGTGGTAGAGGAGGTATCCATACCCCTTCACACCGACGGTAGGTCTGGGGGAGGGTTGGGGATCGGGGCAGTGGTAGAGGAGGTGTCCATACCCCTTCACACCGACGGTAGGTCGGGGGGAGGGGTGGGGATCGGGGCAGTGGTAGAGGAGGTGTCCATACCCCTTCACACCGACGGTAGGTCTGGGGGAGGGTGGGGATCGGGGCAGTGGTAGAGGAGGTGTCCATACCCCTTCACACCGACGGTAGGTCTGGGGGAGGGTTGGGGATCGGGGCAGTGGTAGAGGAGGTGTCCATACCCCTTCACACCGACGGTAGGTCGGGGGGAGGGGTGGGGATCGGGGCAGTGGTAGAGGAGGTGTCCATACCCCTTCACACCGACGGTAGGTCTGGGGGAGGGTGGGGATCGGGGCAGTGGTAGAGGAGGTGTCCATACCCCTTCACACCGACGGTAGGTCTGGGGGAGGGTGGGGATCGGGGCAGTGGTAGAGGAGGTGTCCATACCCCTTCACACCGACGGTAGGTCTGGGGGAGGGTGGGGATCGGGGCAGTGGTAGAGAAGGTGTCCATACCCCTTCACACCGACGGTAGGTCTGGGGGAGGGGTGGGGATCGGGGCAGTGGTAGAGGAGGTGTCCATACCCCTTCACACCGACGGTAGGTCTGGGGGAGGGTGGGGATCGGGGCAGTGGTAGAGGAGGTGTCCATACCCCTTCACACCGACGGTAGGTCTGGGGAAGGGGTGGGGATCGGGGCAGTGGTAGAGGAGGTGTCCATACCCCTTCACACCGACGGTAGGTCTGGGGAGGGGTGGGGATCGGGGCAGTGGTAGAGGAGGTGTCCATACCCCTTCACACCGACGGTAGGTCTGGGGGGGGGGGGGATCAGAGATAATCCAATGCATTGACCGTTCGTAATAAATGCTAAGATCCACAAAGAAAACGTTCACAGGCCTGCCTTGTGTTTGCTCATAACGAAATTCAAAATTGATGTGGGACTATGTTCAATGGATTTTTTTTTCACTATCCCCTCAGCAGAAGACATATACTTATAAAGATAGCCAGTTATCCTCGGAGCATAAAGTAGTCTCCTATTGTGACACATGCGGTGGAATGATATCTCTATATAGCCGAGCCTATATAGTATTTATGGATGAATAATCTTATCATTGTCAGCAAAGATTGTTGAAATAATTCTGAATATCGACTTGCTTTTTCGTGTTTTTTTGTTGTTGTTGTTCAACAACCTATAGCACAGAAAAGCTACGATACTATCTAAACATTACTGACCGAATATAAACCTATAGCACAGAAAAGCTACGATACTTTCTAAACATTACCGACTGTATATAAACCTTTAGCACAGAAAAGCTACGTTACTATATAAACATTACCGACTGTATAAAAACCTATAGCACAGAAAAGCTACGATACTATCTAAACACTACCGACTGTATATAAACCTTTAGCACAGAAAAGCTAAGTTACTATCTGAACATTACCGACTGTATGTAAACCTTTAGCACAGAAAAGCTACGATACTATCTTAACATTACCGACTGCATATTTCTTTTTAATTTTGGAGGTATTAAAGCATTAAATAAACCTGTCACACAAAAATACACCATTAATGTTAAAAGGCTTTAAATAACAATGACAACCAAAACTTGCTATTCGATTAAACAACCGTACCGCGTGTTTCTCGATGAAGGCTGACCTGTCTAACAGCTCGGTTGTCATTTTGAGGAGCTGATATTTACTTGCTTGTGACCAAGTTTACATTGCAGGTGTCGTCGATGAAGCAAAAGACGCTTACGCTTCCGGAACACCTGGTCTTATTCTCTTGAACTTTTGCAAGGGTCTCCATGTGAATATTTCTTTTGTTCATATTTTGCCCCTGGTTTAATCGATTTTGAGTTTGGATTATGATTATGTTAACGCTTCGGTATTCTCTTATTTATTATTTACTTTGACTTTGATTCAGTTTATATAGCTATGATTAATCATAGTTCCAATTAATATTTGTAAGATTTAACATTCTGATACAATATCGATTCGTTGTCTATATGTTTGTATATTTAACTAGCTAATGGTCACTGTGCACGGTGCATTTAATTGACGATTTTCGTGTGTTACACTAGTGTGCTATTTAATAAAGGTACTGCCAGTCCTATCAGTATTCTCGCATATCGTTCACACATGCTATCTCAATACAGTATAATATGATCATTCTGATATACACAGCGGATTGCAACATGTGTGTTCGAGTCATCACTTTTCGTTCTGTGACAGATCTATATTTCATGTAGATAACAATGTCCTGCAATGATTATCGAAGTTTCGTTTCGTGTATCACATTGACGTTACCATGTTAGCTATGAGAAACATATGTCACGCACGTATATATATGTTTGTATATGTATCTGTTTCGTCGTCAGAACCCAATTTTGTTATGAATAACGATGGAAGGCGGGGGGGGGGGGGGGGGGGGGGTGCTGCCTGATGTTATTGGCTAAATCTGTCGAGTGCAGATCTATTGAATGCCTCGACAGATTTGGCGCTGACTGTGACGTCTAATTGGTTTGGTTCCAGTCTTTCGGTCCTTACAAATACTGATAAATGCTTATATTGTTCGGTTTTTGCTTCGTTCTTCTACATTCTTGCGTTTGTAGATCCAGCTCTTGTGTCATCTTGCCGATAGCTCCTGTTTCTCTGGATTTGTAATTTTCCTTTATAAAGCGGATGCCTCTTCTTTGAATGCGCTCTAGCTTCTCTATGTTGTTTTTTCTATAAAAGTTTTAATGGTACGGTAGAAGAGACAATCGTCGACGAAAAGTCGAACTTCAGATGTTATTCTGTCTGGTAAATCGTTTATATGGCAGAGGAACATGAGGGGTCCGAGCACTGTGCCCTGGGGATCACCTTCACTTCCTGATTTCGTTCCTGCGGCAATTGTCCTCATTGTTTGGTTGGGGAGGAAGTTGGTAAGCCACTTGTGTATGTTTTTTTTCATTTCATTTCATTTCAACAAATTTTAATGACAAAACAAGGTGGAAAATGTCAAAAGGATTGAATATCAGGCATTGCCTATATTAATTATCTCCTTTGGTGGTTTTGTACACAGTGAGCAAATATATATACAATAAAGATAAATTAAAGCAATAGATAGTGAAATGAAAACAGTCAAAGGAAGGTAACACACATTTGATTAACAAGTATACTTTTACAAACATACATTAGACATACACACACACAACATTCTCACCATACATATATAATGTAATTAGCATCATAATAATATAGTTAATTGCATGCATACATAAAATATAAATTACAAATTATTCAGTTACCTGGCAGATTATTCCGTATCGGTGTAATTCCCCTAGCAGTCTTTTGTGTGGCACAGTGTCGTAGGCCTTAGAGAAGTCCAGGATGGCGATAGCTACTTGGTTGTCTTGGTCGTACTCTTTAAAGAAATCCTTTAGTGTGGTGAGTGATTGATTTTTGCTCGAATATCCTGACCTAAACCCATGGTTTGGCGATGTTAGGATGTTGTTTCTCTCAAGGTGATTTAGGATGTGTTTGCAGATGATATGCTCTAAAAGTTTGCTGGTTACAGATCTTAAAGAAACTGGTCTGTAATTTTCGGCTAGATGTTTGTCGCCTTTCTTGAAAACGTTTGTGACATTTGCGTCTCCTCAGTCTTTGGGGAGTTCCCCTATGTCCACCGATAACCATGTCAGGCTTAGTGCTAGTTGGTGTGCACACTCCTTTATTATTCTATTTGGGATGTTGTCTGGACCAGATGATTTACTTGGGTTTATCTTGTTCAGTAGTTTGTGTATGTGGGTAAGTAGAGTATGGAAGACTGATGATCGTCCGTGTAAGAACGAACGTGGATTTGTTATTGTCCACTTGTCGGGTAGTTTTGTACTCTTTTTTTTTCACCAGGATTAGATACATGTCAGCAGATTGGGGTAAGTATTCTTTCTATCATCTGTAATTATACTCTTCCAAACGAAGTAAGGGGGTATTGCCCGTCCGTCTGTCCGTCTATTGACACACCGATGTACCGACTTCTCCTCCTAAACTACTAAGGGGAATTCAACGAAACTTGGTGTCAATAATCCTTATACATTGTAGATGTGCGTAATCTATATCACGTAAAAAAATGGTTGCCATGGTAACCAGGCCACTATATTTTGTTTTTGGGGGTAAAATTTTGTCAGACAACTACTAATAAACCTGTGAACCGATTCAAGTGAAAGTACACAGGAATGTTTTGGACCATGTGATAATGTGTTTGCAGGGTTTTTGTTATGCAGAAATTTTGGTTGTCATGGTAACCAGGTCAAGATACCCAAGTTCTTGCAGAACACTAATTTGTCAGCGAACTCCATCTAAACCTATGAACCGATTTCAACTATACAGGAGTTTAAGGGAATATGTATAGATATGCATGCAGGTTTCTAATTTTCTAAAAAAAAAAATAGGTTGCTATAGGTACCAGGCCATATATACAAGTTTTTTCTTTGAAACTTTTGACTTGACAACTTCTCCTTACCAGTGAACCAAAATCAATGAAGTTTCACATGATTGCTATGGACCATTTGAGATATGTATGCAGATTACTTTTTGCAGATTTTTGGTTGCCATGGTTACCAGGTCACTATCAATAGGTTTTTGTTAGAAAAGTTTGGTTGGAAAAATAATCCTTCACCTGTAAACAATTTCAATGAAACTATAAAGGGATGTTAGGGACTTTGTGTACATGTATCTGCAGATAAAAATCTGTTCGTCATCAACATTGCCTTATTGCAATGGTAGGGGGGGGGGGGGTTATAAGTTAGTCATTGGCTTACCGATATAGTTTGTTGTTGAATGGTTATTTTAATGCCACATTTATTGTGTCCATGTTATCGGTCAATCCATCTATCGATGCGGTCCAGTCATGCGTAACTCTTTGTTGTTATCGAAGACAGGTGTTTATATGTATGTAATGTTGTATTATAGTAAATTACTAGGAATATTCATTGTATATCCATATTAGAATATGTATCAGAAAGTCCATTGTTATAATGATGTCAGTTTCACGTATTAACCATAGTTTTGCTCGGGTGGATTTGTATGGACACCCTGAGTGGTCATTATGTTTGTATGTAATAGGGTGAATTCGCGCAGGTAAAACAAAATACGGAAGGCCGTAGAAAGCGTACGGCGTATGATTGTGGAATAATGTTAATATGAGAAACACTGTTATTTATCCAGATTTTGGACATGCATCTTACATAATATTATGATGGCAACATTTTATGATTGACAATTATACAAATCAGTAACTCTATATTAAGAAATAACTTGTAAATGTAGCGGTTAATGCAATCTTAGATATTAATGTAGTGTAAGAACGAATATTAATTCAATATTTGTGTACGTTTTTAGCTTCACATGATGGGCACATGATCAACTACTTCGGTAAGCCAGCAAGGAAAGACATTGCATTATAACTTTAGAAAGGCAGCACCAGGACCGATCAGACAGCTCAGAGAGTCGTCATGATCAAAATCAGCTGTGGAAAAACGTCAGTCTACAGGCCGGTATGGAGAGTCAGCCAGTTATCAATACTTAGCCTCGGACTGGAGGAACTTTGAACTTTCGTACAACACACAGACACGTATCTGTTGTATTTACTTTTATCAGAAGCAAAGTCACTGTGAAACTCTATTGGGCGACGTTGTGGTTCTCTGTTGTGAAGAGACTCTAGGTATTTGTAAGAGATTGTCGTATGAAAGGTAGTGATAGTGTTGGGAAATGTGTATACTTGTAGGTTGTAGATTTAATTTTGCTTAATCTGTAAATAAATTTGTATATACATGTTTTCTCTTTGTTTTGGTTATTCCTGTGTCTCTTTCCAGAATCCTCTCGATGCTCGCCCTGCGCTACAACACGTTCATCAGTATCGGAACTAATTTTGTTTTTAACTATAAAAAATGTTTACGTTTATGCATTTTACTTTTAACATTTGAAGTGTTAGCAGATATTTGTCAATGAACACACGTCCGATTGCTTTTGGGATAACTCCTTGCTTATTCAGCTCGTTTTCCCTCACATAGGACACTCATATTCTTCCACAAGTAACATTCACTTATTGGAATTGTTAGTAGTGATCTCTATCGAAACACGAAATGATGTCTGCCGTTTCGTTAGAATTCTGTATGACTATTCAAAATACACATTGTCTTTGCATTGTAGAAATGTTAAAATTAAAAAAAAGTCTACATCTGTAAATCATATATACATCTGTAAGTCATATGTACATCTGTAAGTCATATATACATCTGTAAGTCATATGTACATCTGTAAGTCATATGTACATCTGTAAGTCATATGTACATCTGTAAGTCATATGTACATATGTAAGTCATATATACATCTGTAAGTCATGTGTACATCTGTAAGTCATATGTACATCTGTAAGTCATATGTACAACCGTAAGTCGTATGTAAGACCTGTCATTTGCACTACTTTTAGGTCTTTCCATATGGTCCCCAGTGAGTAACGAAGGAGGCTACAATATGATGATTAAAGGAAATGGTGAGTCCTGTTGTCATTTAGACTACATTAATATTTTCATTTGCTCTACATTGTCACTATATAACACTACCAAGGCCAGTTCCGTGTTATGAGACCATAACACTGGAGTGGTTATTATGACGTCATTACAATTTTGACGTCATACTCATATCGTTGCAGATAGCTGGCCGATACTGTGCTCTTGGCTGTTCAATTTATAAGAAATCAACCTTGAAATTCAGAACAAATGTAGAATATATATATGTATTATCAAAATCAATGGAAAATGTAAATAAAAGCATTACACAGCATTCTGTTCCGTGTTATGGTCCCATAACACGGAACAGGGTTGCAGACAAATAATCATAACGCGGAACGCGCGTTTTTCATTTTGTCTGCAATACTGTTCCGTGTTATAGGACCATAACACGGAACAGAATGT
This sequence comes from Mimachlamys varia, assembly GCA_947623455.1. Taxonomy (NCBI): domain Eukaryota; kingdom Metazoa; phylum Mollusca; class Bivalvia; order Pectinida; family Pectinidae; genus Mimachlamys; species Mimachlamys varia. Next base: position 46,549,521 of record OX392534.1, on the reverse strand, counting down.
TGTTTAATTAATGCTTAAATATATTTTAACTCCAAACGAACTGTTTTGTATAGACCAAGATAGATCATATCTGTTTACATTTACGATATCATCTGGGATGGAATTCACACACAAAAAGCTGAATATGTATTTTCTAATTAAATCGTCCACCGAAGGTCGTAAGGCCAAATGAGGACGTAAAACTCTCAAAAGATAAATAAAAAAATCTCATATTAATGTTCAACTTTTCTGCAACGTAAAAATGAACAAAAATATCCCATGATCCAACTTTCGTTTTAAAGATGACGTAACACACACATATGCTTCGATACTGAAGTCTGCTTATTGTTATCAATTCTACTATTGCTTACTTTGTCATTCATTTTGCTGCCGCTTAATACTAATTCACGGATTGTACCTCCTTTGCTGCCGTGTGCATACTTATTTAAGGGATGTACCACATTTTGACTGCGCATACCGTGGCAAAACAATAAGACAAAAGTCATATTAATTAATCAAAAATGTTAGAAGCTTTTTGAACATACAGATTCACTCACAACGGCCGCAATGTACACGCATTGACACGCTGATCTGGTAATAATTTGATGCGGTCGAACGTCGAACCAGGAAGTCGCCATTGTTTGTATTACTATCAAAGAATTTCGAATGTGCATCAATAGAATAAGACATTTATTAGCATCCGTTTGTTGTATAAAATACGTAATGGGTCATCAATGTGATCCACTTTTCAAGATTTTGAACAAACCAAACAATAGCCGTCATCAAATAGTTCTTAAGCGTAAACGGCGCCATATTTGAAACAGAAATCAATCCATCAAGCCTTTTTCTATTGCGTATACGCTTATTTATACGCAGTCGGAGTTTACAAATTTAGAGAAGAGATGAAATTATTACTTTGTAGTTGTGTATGTATACTTACCATGCCTGGGTAATTAAAAGGCAATGTGCAATACATCGCTGCAACCATTAAAAGTCAGACTAATTATTTAAGTGTTTTATTGCAATGTAGATGTTGCCGTGTCTAACTATCAATTAGGCAACGAAAAATTAAATACCCCGCTGGATTTACGAATGGCGGCATCGTAAGAAAACAGAGATGTATGTGGATAGGATATAATTTTACATACATATTTTCAACTTCATACTTCAGTAATAATCGACACAATGGGACATAACTGTTTCAATAAGTTCCCGTTTAAATTCAAATAAACACCAGAACATTTTTGCGATCTCATATGATAGCATAAAATATAAAATTGAGGTTTCAAGAACTCATGCGCTTATAAGTCATAACCGGTTTATGTAGAAACTGTAATAGTCTCTCTTGAATATTATCATGATTTCAGGCTCCCTAAGCTTTTTAATCGAAAAAAATATTTCAACAGGAAATGGAATGAACTGGAAGGGTCATTTCTGCACATCCATGCAAGAAGCTCTAGCACGGGGTTACAACCTTCGTCCTCATGATTTCAGCATGCCCTGTAAGCTGATGGCAGTTTTCTCCGAGTATATGGCGAGGAACTATCAGAACAAGTTCTATGCAAAAGCTCAGAATCTTACCCGTCTTCTTACCAAGGCATACGACCAGGCACTCAGGAATTACGACGTTCTTGTTATGCCAACACTTCCCTGTACTGCAATGGATCTTCCCACAACTGAGACGTCTCTAACAGGTAGTAAACGACTGTAACAGGTAGTAAACGTCTCTAACAGGTAGGAAACGTCTGTACAAGGTAGTAAACGTCTATAACAGGTAGTTAAAGTCTCTAACAGGTAACAAAAGTCTCTAACGGGTAGTAAACGACTGTAACAGGTAGTAAACGTCTCTAACAGGTAGTAAAAAAATCATCAAACATGTAGTAAACGTCTCTAACGTGTGTTAAACGTCTCTTATAGTTAGTAAAAGTCTCTAGCGGGTAGTAAACGTCTCTAACAAGTAGTAAAAGTCTCTAGCGGGTAGTAAACGTCTCTAACAGGTAGTAAACGTCTCTAACAAGTAGTAAAAGTCTCCAGCAGGTAATAAACGGCTCTAACAGGTAACAAACGTCGCTAACAGGTAGTAAACGTCTTTAACAGATAGTAAAGGTCCATAACAAGTAGTAAAAGTCTCTAACAGGTCGCAAACGACTCTAACAGGTAGCAAACGTTGCTAACAGGTAGTAAACGTCTCTAACGTGTGTTAAACGTCTCTAATAGTTAGTAAAAGTCTCTATCAGGTAGCAAACGACTCTAACAGGTAGTAAATGTCTCTAACAGGTAGTAAACGTCTCTAACAGGTAGTAAACGTCTCTAACGTGTGATAAACGTCTCTAATAGTTAGTAAAAGTCTCTATCAGGTAGCAAACGTCGCTAACAGGTAGTAAACGTCTCTAACAGGTAGTTAAGTTTTTCATGGGCAATGAACGTCTTTAACAGGTAATAAAGTCAAGGAGTAACACCAAATTTTTGACAAATGTCTATTTAGATTAAAAGGGCGAGAACGTACTTCCTAATACGAACTATATGTTCAAAGCTTATTAGTTTACGGCGCACTACTGCTATCGAGCTACTCGTTCAAATGTCAAATATATATGTAGAATATGTGTGACACAACGGGTAGACATTTATTTGGTAGGTACATTATATAAGGGCAAGGTAACGATACTAGTTAATATACAGAAATAACGCATATGGGTAAATTTATTTATTTCAATAGTTTGAGAGTTGATGAAATTAAGAATGATGCATTTCAAATTGTTTACGTGTTTATTTCATCATTGTAATTTAACTACCATACCTATAACATTACTTCATGTGACCAATACGGCCTCTTATTTTTCGTAGGGGCATTCTTTTTTATATATAATAATCCTGCTAAAAATACACATTCTTCTTTGCTTTTCAGAAACCATCCGCCTCACATCTGATATGCTAAAAAACACTGCACCGTTCGATTCTACCGGACATCCAGCTTTGAGTATCAATGCCGGACACCTAGAAGGACTTCCGGTCGGAATGATGTTCATTGGTCGACACTTTGATGACGTAACCGTTCTACAAATGGCATATGCTTTTGAACAAATGAGGGATAAAAATGCTTAAAACGTGCAAAAGTTTACAATGAGAATTACTTTATACCTATTTTGACTTGTTCCAACACTATGAAAACTTCAACTCGCATTTTACTCTTCTTTGTTTTCTATATTAGATAAAGGGACTCCTTGAACTACTACATATAACTAGATAAAAAATTGTTTGCTTGTGTATATTATTCTGTGCATGCCTTCACAAATAAGTTAATCTAATATCAAACTGACAAATTACACTTTTACAGAAACTGATAAAATAAATTCGACTGGTTTCCATTATCACATTTTGCCTCGGACAACCAGTTCTCACAATCCCAAACAATTGATAGGCTGCCCTTTGTATCGCCTTAGTTTAAACGTAAACACATTGTAAATTCATAAAGTGCTCATGTATATATAAGCAACGGACACAAACACCCCTACAATGAATGTATATTAAATAATTAAGAGATGACGTAACACACACCTACATGTATAGAGTGGAACGCTTTCTCGAAGTCTATAAAACGGATACAAACAGTGACGATCTCCATTCATTTGTTTCCATTATATACCTGTTCTGTTATCCTTCTATTTGGTCTCAATCCAGCTTTTCTTTTATCATTCTGCAAAACACTTTATTAGTGTCTAAAACTAATGTCATCCTTATTTAATATCTCACAAATTAAACCTTTTCCCATTCGGTTGATCATTTTTCCTGTTTTTAATGTTAAATGCTGATTTGCCAATGGTGTTGTGCCAGTGACTCCTACTGCATTTTCATTATTTTTTTCCCCTGTAAAGAAATCTTTCCCTCCGCTTTCAGTCCAACTTCAGATAAATATCTTATCTACACGTACATCATCTGATTGTTCTAATTCCTTTCCCATAATCAAGTTTAATCACTGAAATATTTACCTATCTCTCAAAACGTGCTTTCTCCCCGGGTCTTCAGGTCGCAAACTGATACAATTTTGTTGTTTCTCACCCCCGATATCCAGGGATACGATCACCTACACTCTCTTCACCCCTGGAATATGTCGTGGTAAAATAAAGGTTGCGCCAACGTGTTGATGCGGCAAGAAAACTGGTCCGACACTCTGATGTACATCAAAATAATCTCTTGGTCACAAAACGGTGAACATTGATATGCTTTGAAGTCGGTTGTGTCTCCTTTGTAATCTTCAAAGAACAGGTATCAGCCTAACGATTGGTAAGTGTTTTTTTCTACCTGAGAATGCCTTCTTTTTTCCATGACATATTCCTGGGATGTAGAGAGCGTAGATGAGCGTACCCTGGATATCGAGGATGGTTCCAGGGGTGTAGTGAGCGTAGATGAGCTTAGGATATTGAGGATAATTGTTTCTTCCTCTGTGTAAAAAAATCAGAGAATACCAAAGCGTCAACAAAACCATAATCCGAACTCAAAATCGATTAACCAAGGGACAAACTAGGAACAAAGGAAAGATTTACATGGAGACTCTCGTAAAAGCATAAGGGAATAAGACCAATAATAATAAGTTATTTTGTCACTCGACTAAAAATCCTAGAAATAAAGTATCCGTGTGCGCCAACTTATTTGCGCCTTAATTTTAACATTTTCAGCTACATTTTTAGCTTTTTCTGCCTTTATTTCTCTCCATTTCTTTTACTCTCACTGGCATTATTCTTCACTTTTCTATTCCTGTCATTGTATTTGCCCTTCCATCTACCTTAAGAAATATCAATATAAGTCTTTAACTAAAATGTATCAAATTGAAAGATTTGTTTTCAATTCTTTTTGTAACTGACTAGTCTCAAAACCAAAACGGCACACTTGAAGACCAAGGGTAACATGATAGATAGGAAGGATCCAATTTGTATTTCCAAAGAAGTAACAATATATCAAACTTTCAAAGTTTCAGACTTTTTCGAGTTTTTGAATGACATGTGGAGCCCATATACTGTGGACCGATTTGTTAATCATTTCAATTCTAAAACATCGAGATACAACTCAAGGTTCTGGTACGTTGATTCTGAAGCAGGTGATAACATTAAATAGCGATTTATGTGAGCCCGGTACGAAAATGCGGTCACTTTCAGTGAAAACAAGAATGTTGCTTACACAGGTTTGGGTTTCTAGGTGATCTCCGAAAAGTAAGGGCCAAAAAGGGGCCGAAATCCACTTGGGAAGCACTAACGTACCAGTAGATCGTGAATCTTTCAGGTATTTTATCACCTAGAAGCTAAATAAACAGGAGGAACCAGCCAATTATTATCATTCGACCAATCTTGGGAAAACGCAAAAACTGCTTCAGAATCGGCGTACCAGAACCTGGAATTGTATCTCGATGTTTTAGAATTGAAATGATTAGCAAATCGGTCCACAGTATATGGGCCCCACATGTCATTCAAAAACTCGAAAAAAATGACCGACAAATTAAGAGAAATACCTAACTGGAAAATTTTCAAGGCTAAAACTTGAAGCTCTAACACCGAACATCCTCTCTCAATAATACTGACATAATTTTGATTATCAGTATACCATGTGATTATTTGACCTCTCAATATATCGAAATTCTGACATAGCTAACTGAATAGCATAGAGCTCCCTCCAAGTTGAGCTTTTGAGAGACTCTTCATACGACCAAGTTTGATGAAATACTGCATTGTCAACTTCCACTTCATAAGCTCCACAAGAATGACTACTCGCATCAGAGTATACGACAAATTTACTTTTTTTGGATACGACTGCTTATATACTTCAAATTCAGAGAGTTAACTTTAGAAAGCCAAAAATTCATTTCACTCCAACATTCGTTATCTTTGTCTATCACGAGAGCTAAATCCCAAGACGACGTTGTCTCGACCAACCTGTATAAATATCAAGACATCAATCGAGTTATATTACCCAAGACAGGGGACATGGATATGATTTTGCCCGTGACACTAGCTACTTGACGTGCTGTCACCACACACCCAGGGGTAGAGATCTTCCGAAGAACTTGAGTAAGACTATCTAGCCTCCTTATAAGAATTGATGTAGTATTTATAACCAGATCGCAATTAATCCCTAACCATTCTAATCTTTGGGTGGGTTGCCAAATAGACTTTCCATCATTAGCTACAAAACCAGCAAATACAAGACTTTGTCTGACGAAATCTGAATGACCTTAACAGGTGTCAAAATCTAAATGTATACCCCATTCGTCATCAAGACACAACAATACAAATCCATTTCCCCCCAGAATTTAACGAGGGGTCGGAGCACTTTTGTAAAAATGTACGGGGCTGAAGAAAGACCAAAAGGAAGAACAGTAAAACAAAAATACCTAGTTCTCCCAGCAATGACCCATGAAAAACTTAAATATTTTTGATGAGAAGAATGAATGTCCACGTGGTGAAAACCCGATTTCAAATCAAACTTAAACATGTACCCGTTCGGTACGATGTAATCTATAGCTGTTTTCCAGTCTTACAATTTAATTTTCTCTTTCCAAACATGAAGGTTTACTTCGTGCAGATCTAAAATCAGACGTTTTTTACCACTGGCATTAAGCGACACGGACAATGGGTTTACAACGTGTGGAATTTCAAACTTTTCAACTACGCTCCCTGCTTGTAACAATTCTAAGATATAAGGTTACAAATTCTGAATGGTTCATAGCTAATTTATTGTTATTATTACATTTCTTGTATGGAGTGGATACAAAAGGTATTAAACAACCATCATATTAAACACTCAAAATATAATCGTTTGCTACTACACAGTTTTTCCAATAGTTAGCGAATTATTCAAACGATTTGAGTTGGCTATGATAATAACATATTTGTCCCATTTTACCTTGAGATTGGGTTAGAGTCATTCATTTTAACAAACCTAGTAGCCCTTCATCCAAGCATGCTACAGGCCAAATGTTAGTACCCTGGGCCCTTCAGTTGATGAGATGACGTTTATTGAAGATTTTTAACGTATTTGACCCCATGACCTTGTCAGTGGGTCAAGATCATTCATTCAAACAATATTGGTAGCCTTTTATCTCAGCACTATGCAGGCATGGATGGTGCACAATGGCTATATGTCATCCTGACGCTTCGGGTCAGATAACCCATAATATTGACCGTCATTTTGAAACCTTATGTTGAATTTAAACTACACTGAATTTGTCGAAACTTACTGTGATTCTTGTTATTTTGGGGTCGTTTTGAAAATAACATCAGGGAATTCCAAAGCATCATTTGAGGGATTTTCAAGAAAACTGATTTGAGCACAGAATCCATGCTTGAAAACGAAAGTGGTTTCATGGTTACGGATCCAGGTGTTCCGGAAGACTAAGCGTCTTCTGCTTCGTTGACGTCACCCACCATGTTAATCTTGGTCACATCTAAGTAAACATCAAGTCCTCAAAATGAGAACCGAGTCATCACTGCCAATCACCACAGGTAAACACAACAATAAGCATGCTCAAAAACGCCCATCTTCACATCACAAAGATACAGAATATTTCTCGATGAGATCAAGATGACGACCATTAAACTTTCTCAAAGGTTTGTTCGTCAGCAGCTGACATCTACTGTATCACGAAAATCTCGATATTCAGAGCATGCCCTAGAATAACGAAACAACTGCGACATGGGTGCTACTATCAAGAAAAGACAATATCACGATCGGAAAATCGATATCATCACGTTTAGCATACAGCTTAGTTGTAAGCTTCCCGTTTGTGTAATAAATAAAGTTCGAGGTAAGCAGCTGATGTACATTATGAGTATGTGTTGTGTCTTTAATCTCATGTTCAGTAGGCTATATACGATCGACTGGGTAAGCAAACTTCTTGTTGTTTATAAAGACAACATATCGTCCATAAAAATCAACATCCTGTTAATACCACTCTTGCAGTATATAGCGTCACAATAAGATTGAAGTCCTGGTATAACGGTACTAAGACCCTTTGCTAGTTGATGGTTTGCGAAAGTTGCTCACCAATGTTTTGAAAATTCTCATTACAGATCTAGAGTTTGGACGTTTATATCTAGCTGTCGCCGTAAGATAAGTGGTTCGGATACAGCTCTGTAAATGAAAGTATTGACGATAAAAACAAACAGTTATACGCGGGACAACGAAAACACATTTAATTGTAATAGACTATCATATCACTGACATTCTAATATAGTTTTATAAGTATGTAGTGGTTCAACGGATCCCTCTGTCTAATATAGAAAAACAAACAAACAAGAGCAAAGAAATGCGCGGTGAAGAGGCAAAGTTTTCATAGTGTTGAAGCAGGTCAGAATATGGTGTAACGTAAACTGCTGGATGTTTTAGCCACTCTTATCCCTTATTTGTTCAAAAGCATATGCCATTTGTAGAACGGTTAGGTCATCAAAGTGTCGACCAATGAACATCATCCCGACCGGAAGTCCTTCTAGGTGTCCGGCATTGATACTCAAAGCTGGATGTCCGGTAGAATCGAAAGGTGCAGTGTTTTTTATCATATCAAATGTAAGACGGATGGTTTCTGAAAAGCAAAGAATTTGTGATGAGTTGTTTTCATGTATAGGAATAACCTCAAGAGGCCAATGTGTATAACGGTCATCTTATCACAAAGACATGTTTGATTTATTGAGAAGTTACAATGTACTTGAGGATTTTAACACATTTTGACATGTGTAACCATAAAAGTGGGTCAAGGTTATTCATTTAAAGCGTCCAACGAAGGTCGTAAGGCCATGTGAGGACGTAAAACTCTGAAAAATAAAAATAATAGTTCATTTAAACTAACATGGTAAAGTGATATCCCAGCATTCTACCTGTCGAGCTGACGAGCGTAAAATACAGATAACTCTCATACAAATTCACGACACTACTAGTCAAATATCAGTACTTTGGGCAGTTTAGATACATTTATGTACTGAAAAGAAGTTGTTTGAACGATTTTAACACATTCGACTTCTGTGCCCTTGAAATTGGGTCAAGTCAATCATTTAAACAAATTTGTTAGCCCTTTAATGCTACGTTTATACAGGGCAAATATCATAACCATGGACTACACAAAAAACTCCTTTGTAATTAGTTATATGTATACACATCAAACCAATCAAAGACAAAAGTTCCAGCTGGTCAGAGTGGCAGACGGAATTCAGGCCATTTGCTTCCATTTTGTTGAATATTTGTGATCTCGGCGCTGATTGGCCAGTTCAAAATAGGAAGCCAATCACCGCCGAGATCACAAAATTTTAACAAAATGGAAGCAAATGGCCTGCTTTCCGTCTGCCACTCTGACCAGCTGGAACTTTTGTCTCCAGTGTCCGACATGCTAATATAAGGACATGATCAAACACACAAGTAAGTTTGTTTTTGCTGTAGTTACACTGTATTGAGGTTGAACTTTGTACATGCCGTGAGTAAGGAGATACCCACTAGGAATTAAGCGTGTTTTCCGTGGACAGCACAGTGTCCGAACAACTGAAATATGACAGTTTGCTGCTGTTTCGTGACTTCTACAGAAATTTTACGACATGATACATGGTAAATGATATACCAAATTAAAGAGAAATTATTTCTCTGTCGATCAAGACCTCTCCCAGTGATATATCGGTTATGTCAAAATCACATGTTTCCCATAATTAGGTCGTGTTGCCAGGGCCGATGGAGTTCCTAACCCTTGTTTATATTATAGGTGTTTGACAGACGAGGCTAGTGCCTGTGGTTGAAACAGTGCATATCGAAATCGAATCCCTTGGATTTCGAAGATGAGATTGTTGAATTCATGAAAATTAAAAAGCTAATTTCATTTAATACGTATGCTTGTACACTTGTACTGTAGGAGTGAGATGTGGTACGACGATGATATCACTGTTTTGGGGTACCACGGTATTGACCTTAACAACATAATATGTTTTGTCACTACAATCTATCCCTCACGTCGTGTCGTCTGTTTGAAATGTGACCTTGACGATACTCACCAGAAACTGTTACGTATCTCTCGGTGAAAAGTGTGACTTTGACTTTAAACAATGTACCTACCAAATGAATATATATCCGTGGTTTCAAACACACACTTTACAAAATTAATGTACGATACATTTTCACGAGTAGCTCGATATCAGAAGTTTGCCCATAAACTCATAACCTTTGAACATATATTTCGTATTAGGAAGTACGGCCTTGACCTATTGGTTTGAATAGACATCTGTCAATGATTTGGTATTACTCATTGCCTTTAATTACCTTCTAGAGACGTAAAGTACCTGTAATAGACTGTTACAGAGACAAGTACTACATGTGAAAGCTTTTTACAACCATTTCCTCCCTGTTAGAGTCGTTTACTACCTGTAAGAGACGTTTACTACCTGTACGTGACTTTAACTTCCTGTTAGGGACTTTTACGGCCTGTCAGAGAAATGTACTACATGTAAAATACGTTTACTACCTGTTAGAGACGTTTACTACCTGTTACAGACGTTTACTACCTGTTACAGTCGTTTACTACCTGTTAGAGACGTTTACTACCTGCTAGAGACGTCTCAGTTGTGGGAAGATCCGTGGCAGTACAGGGAAGTGTTGGCATGACAAGAACGTCGTAATTCCTGAGTGCCTGGTCGTATGCCTGGGTGAGCAGACGGGTAAGATTCTGAGCTTTTGCATAGAACTTGTTCTGATAGTTTCTAGCCATGTACTCGGAGAAAACTGCCATCAGCTTACAAGGCATGCTGAAGTCATGAGGACGGAGGTTGTAGCCCCGTGCTAGAGCCTCTTGCATGGAGGTGCAGAAATGACCCTTCCAGTTCATTCCATTTCCTGTTGAAATATTTTTGATACAGCTTATGGGCCATGCAGTCATTATAATGTTTCTACAATTTTATTGTTTTTAAAGTTTCTGCTAAAACCGGTCAGCACCTTGGTTTTGAAACCTGAATATTACACATTTGGTATTGTCCTATAGTTTTGGTGTGTATTTGAATTTTGAAGAGGACTTGCTAAAACAGTGATGTCCTATTGTGTCCATCATTATGAAGGTACAAAGTTGTATCCTCGCCATATACTAGTACATCACTCTCTTTGTTTACCATACCGCCATCCTTATATCTAACGATGAAATCTACCTTAGATCTTAAATTGCCATTGCCTACTTGAAAGTAAGAAACGGTAAAACCGATATTGCAATAAAACGTTTTAATTAGTATATAAGGTAGTATATAGAGAATATCTAACAATGTCTTCAGTAATACCAAATATATTTCACGAGTGGGGCTAATATTTTGATATTTTTCACGAGTAAGCAGCACGATTGAAAAATATCAAAATATTAGCCACACGAGTGAAATATGTTTGGTATTACTGAAGATACTGTTAGATATTCTGTTTATTGTATTTTTATATGGAAATCTGCAGTGGCAAAAGTCGTTTGTAAGCAGCATTCTGATTAGTCAAATCAGAAAAAGTGTTATTTTGCACTAGCACTATTGAAAAATATCACTTTCATAGAATGAATAATTTTCGATATTTCACCTGTAAAAATGTAATAAACCATTTTAATCTGTTTTTTTCTTTTTCACCTATGAAAGGAATCCGAAATTCATTGACAGTAATGCAAACAACGGCGGGTTCCTGTTGCGACGTTCGGCCGCGTCACTACCAGACCTGGGCCCGGATTCATCAACGTTCCTTAACTTAAGGGAACTACTTAACTTAAAAATCTCCATAGGAAAGCATTGCAGAATTTAAGGGAACAATTCTTAGCTAAGGAACTTTCCTTAAATTCTGTAATACTTTCCTATGGAGATTTTTAAGTTACGGAGTTTCCTTAAGTTAAGGAACGTTGATGAAACCGGGGCCAGTGTGTCAATGTGTTTACATTGTGACCGTTGTAAGTGAATATGTATGTTCGAAATGCTTGTAACATTTTTTAATTAAGCAATAGGACTATTTTGTCTGATTCTTTTACTTCCGTGTAAGCAGACAAAATGAGGTAAAAGTCTTAAATAAGTATTACACACGGCAGCAAACCGAAGGACAGTGTAATGTCTAGTACAATTGAAAACAATAAACAGACATCTGTGTGGAATTTTAAAACGAAAATTGGATCATGCGATATTATTGTATCGTAAATGTAGACAGTATTTATATATTTCGGTTTATGCAAAACAGTTCATTTTAAGTTAGAAGATATCATAGTCGTCTAAATGACTCACCATTTCCTTTAATCAGCATATTGTAGCCTCCTTCGAAATCAACTGGGGTCCAAATGGAAAGACCTAAAAGTAGCGCAATGACATATATTTACATATGACTTTCTTTTACATCTTAACATTTCTACAATATACAAAAACAAAGTTTATTAAGCATAGTCATACAGAATTCTAATGAAAAGGCAGACGTCATATGTGGTCCCGGTAGAGTTCACTAACAATTCAAATAAAGAGTGAAAGCTACTCGTGGAAGAATATGAGTGTCCAATGTTGAAAAACGGGCTGAATAAGCAAAGAGTGATCCCAAAACAATCGGACGTCTGTTCATTGACACATATCTGCCAACACTTCAAATGTTAAAGTAAAATACATGAACGTAAACAATTGATATCACGGTGACGTCAATATGAAACAAACGAATCAAAACTTTGAAAATGATTGCAGGACTTTTTTTCTACATTGAAAATCTGTCATAGAACGAAAAGTGGTTACTCGAGCACACATGTTGCAATCCGCTGTTTATATCAGATCATATTATACTGTATTGAGATAGCATGTGTGAACGATATGCGAGAATACTGATAGGACTGGCAGTTCCTTTATTGAATAGCACACAAGTGTAACACACGAAAAGCGTCAATTAAATGAAACGTGCACAGTGCCCTGATGATACACCAATGAGCTGGTCACATATACATATTACCGACGGTAAATGCATAGGATTATTAGATTTTTAGCATACATGTATTCATTTGAACACTAGAATAAGGTTGAAATCCTAGATTCTAAGACACCATATACCATGATATGCATATCACAATAATTCCATCTAGATTGCTGAACAATGCTATTCCATATAATGACAAATGTTGCATAAAACCACTCTTCTTCTCTACCCCAGACCTACCGTCGGCATGTAAAGGTATGGACAACTCCTCTACCACTGCCCCGATCCCCCCTCCCCGGACCTACCGTCGGCGTGTAGTGGTATGGACACTTCCTCTACCACTGCCCCGATCCCCACCCCTCCCCCCGACCTACCGTCGGTGTGAAGTGGTATGGACACATCCTATACCACTGCCCCGATCCCCACCCCTCCCCCAGACCTACCGTCGGTGTGAAGTGGTATGGACACCTCCTCTACCACTGCCCCGATCCCCATCCTTCCCCGGACCTACCGTCGTATGAAGTGGTGTGGACACCTCCTCTACCAATGCCCCGATCCCAACCCCTCCCCCAGACCTACAGTCGGTGTGAAGTGGTATGGACACCTCTTATACCACTGCCCCGATCCCCATCCCTCCCCGGACCTACCGTCATATGAAGTGGTTTGGACACCTCCTCTACCAATGCCCCGATCCCCACCCCTCCCCCAGACCTACCGTCGTATGAAGTGGTATGGACACCTCCTCTACCACTGCCCCGATCCCCACCCCTCCCCCATACCTACCGTCGGTGTGAAGTGGTATGGACACCTCCTCTACCACTGCCCCAGCCTCCGTAAGTCTGAGTGCTGCCTCACGGACACAGGTAGACACCCTTATGTCCACTCCATCAAACCCTTCTGTTACGATACCCACTCGTTTGCCAGCAACACCTTTTGATAACTGTTAAAAACAAATCTTGTTCAGAGGTACTTTGTTACTTCTCAACAGAACATCAGTAATAAAAGAATAGTTCAAAGTATTGGGAGTTAGTACAAATATTACATTTTGTATATTTGCTAATGGAATATAATAGCCGTAACAAAAAGCAGCCATAATGTTACTTAACTACGGGGTATTTATTTACATAGAAATTAAAGTTGAGGTAATCTATATGATTAAATGCATACTAACCAAGCTGGAGTAGGGAGGAACTCGGATACCAGGATGTTGTCGAGGGTCCGTCCCGTTATCATACCCAGCCAATACCTGTATCAAGTATAAATACACATGATATCCATTACTTCAGCGTCCACATAACCGATCATTGTGTCACTTCATTACTTAACCGTCCACATAACCGATCCGTGTGTCACCTAATTACTTAACCGTCCAAAAAACCCTTCCGTGTGTCACCTCATTACTTAACCGTCCACATATCCAATCCGTGTGTCACCTTGTTACTTAACCGTCCACATAACCCATCAGTGTGTCACCTCATTACTTCACCGTCCAAATAACCGATCCTTGTGTCACCTCATTACTTAACCGTCCACATAACCCATCAGTGTGTCACCTCATTACTTAACCGTCCACATAACCCTTCCGTGTGTCACCTCATTAGTTAACCGTCCACATATCAAATCCTTGTGTCACCTCATTACTTAACCGTCCACATAACCCTTCCGTGTGTCACCTCATTACTTAACCGTCCACATAACCCTTCCGTGTGTCACCTCATTACTTAACCGTCCACATAACCCTTCCGTGTGTCACCTCATTAGTTAACCGTCCACATAACCCTTCCGTGTGTCACCTCATTACTTAACCGTCCACATAACCCTTCCGTGTGTCACTTCATTACTTAACCGTCCACATAATCCTTCCGTGTGTCACCTCATTACTTAACCGTCCACATATCAATTCCTTGTGTCACCTCATTACTTAACCGTCCACATATCAAATCCTTGTGTCACCTCATTACTTCACCGTCCACATAACCGATCCGTGTGTCACCTCATTATTTCACCGTCGACATATCCAATCCGTGTGTCACCTCATTAATTAACCCGTCCACATATCCAATCCGACTGACACCTCATTAATTAACCGTCCACATAACCGATCCGTGTGTCACCTCATTACTTTACCATCCACATAACCGATCCGTGTGTCACCTCATGACTTCACCGTCCACATAACCGATCCGTGTGTCACCTCATGACTTCACCGTCCACATAACCGATCCGTGTGTCACCTCATTACTTCACCGTCCACATATCCAATTCATGTATCACATCATTACTTCACCGTCCACATAACCGATCCGTGTGTCACCTCATTACTTCACCGTCGACATATCCAATCCGTGTGTCACCTCATTACTTCACCGTCCACATATCCAATCCGTGTGTCACCTCATTACTTCACCGTCGACATATCCAATCCGTGTGTCACCTCATTACTTCACCGTCCACATATCCAATCCGTGTGTCACTTCATTACTTCAGCGTCCACATAACCGATCATTGTGTCACTTCATTACTTAACCGTCCACATAACCGATCCGTGTGTCACCTAATTACTTAACCGTCCACAAAACCCTTCCGTGTGTCACCACATTACTTAACCGTCCACATATCCAATCCGTGTGTCACCTTGTTACTTAACCGTCCACATAACCGATCAGTGTGTCACCTCATTACTTCACCGTCCAAATAACCGATCCTTGTGTCACCTCATTACTTAACCGTCCACATAACCCATCAGTGTGTCACCTCATTACTTAACCGTCCACATAACCCTTCCGTGTGTCACCTCATTAGTTAACCGTCCACATATCAAATCCTTGTGTCACCTCATTACTTAACCGTCCACATAACCCTTCCGTGTGTCACCTCATTACTTAACCGTCCACATAACCCTTCCGTGTGTCACCTCATTACTTAACCGTCCACATAACCCTTCCGTGTGTCACCTCATTAGTTAACCGTCCACATAACCCTTCCATGTGTCACCTCATTACTTAACCGTCCACATAACCCTTCCGTGTGTCACCTCATTACTTAACCGTCCACATAACCCTTCCGTGTGTCACCTCATTACTTAACCGTCCACATAACCCTTCCGTGTGTCACCTCATTACTTAACCGTCCACATATCAATTCCTTGTGTCACCTCATTACTTAACCGTCCACATATCAAATCCTTGTGTCACCTCATTACTTCACCGTCCACATAACCGATCCGTGTGTCACCTCATTATTTCACCGTCGACATATCCAATCCGTGTGTCACCTCATTAATTAACCGTCCACATATCCAATCCGACTGACACCTCATTAATTAACCGTCCACATAACCGATCCGTGTGTCACCTCATTACTTTACCATCCACATAACCGATCCGTGTGTCACCTCATGACTTCACCGTCCACATAACCGATCCGTGTGTCACCTCATTACTTAACCTTCCACATATCCAATCCATGTATCACATCATTACTTCACCGTCCACATAACCGATCCGTGTGTCACCTCATTACTTCACCGTCGACATATCCAATCCGTGTGTCACCTCATTACTTCACCGTCCACATATCCAATCCGTGTGTCACCTCATTACTTCACCGTCGACATATCCAATCCGTGTGTCACCTCATTACTTCACCGTCCACATATCCAATCCGTGTGTCACTTCATTACTTCACCGTCCACATATCCAATCCGTGTGTCACTTCATTTCTTCACCGTCCACATATCCAATCCGTGTGTCGCTTCATTACTTCACCGTCCACATATCCAATCCGTGTGTCACCTCATTACTTCACCGTCGACTTATCCAATCCGTGTGTCACCTCATTACTTCACCGTCCACATATCCAATCTGTGTGTCACTTCATTATTTCACCGTCGACATATCCAATCCGTGTGTCACTTTATTACTTCACCGTCCACATAACCGATCCGTGTGTCACCTCATTACTTCACCGTCCACATATCCAATCCGACTGTCACCTCATTAATTAACCGTCCACATAACCGATCCGTGTGTCACCTCATTACTTAACCGTCTACATAACCGATCCTTGTGTCACCTCATTACTTAACCGTCCACATAACCGATCCGTGTGTCACCTCATTACTTCACAGTCCACATATCCAATCCTTGTGTCACCTCATTACTTAACCGTCCACATAACCGATCCGTGTGTCACCTAATTACGTAACTGTCCACATTACCCTTCCGTGTGTCACCTCATTAGTAAACCGTCCACATAACCGATCCTTGTGTCACCTCATTACTTAACCGTCCACATAACCGATCCTTGTGTCACCTCATTACTTCACCGTCCACATAACCCTTCCGTGTGTCACCTCATTACTTCACCGTCCACATATCCAATCCGTGTGTCACCTCATTACTTCACCGTCCACATATCCAATCCGACTGTCACCTCATTAATTAACCGTCCATATAACCGATCCGTGTGTCACCTCATTACTTCACCGTCCACATAACCGATCCGTGTGTCACCTCATTACTTCACCGTCCACATATCCAATCCGTGTGTTGCTTCATTACTTTACCGTCCACATAACCGATCCTTGTGTCACCTCATTACTTAACCTTCCACATATCCAATCCATGTATCACATCATTACTTCAACGTCCACATAACCGATTCGTGTGTCACCTCATTACTTCACCGTCGACATATCCAATCCGTGTGTCACTTCATTACTTCACCGTCCACATCTCCAATCCGTGTGTCACTTCATTACTTCACCGTCGACATATCCAATCCGTGTGTCACCTCATTACTTAACCGTCGACATATCCAATCCGTGTGTCACCTCATTACTTCAGCGTCCACATAT
Organism: Mimachlamys varia; assembly: GCA_947623455.1. Taxonomy (NCBI): domain Eukaryota; kingdom Metazoa; phylum Mollusca; class Bivalvia; order Pectinida; family Pectinidae; genus Mimachlamys; species Mimachlamys varia. The sequence continues at coordinate 46,531,778 of OX392534.1, read as the reverse complement.
CCGATCCTTGTGTCACCTTATTGATTAACCGTTTATATAACCGATCCTTGTGTCACTTCATTACTTCACCGTCCACATAACCGATCCTTGTGTCACTTCATTACTTCAGCGTCCACATAACCGATCATTGTGTCACTTCATTACTTCACCGTCCACATAACCGATCCGTGTGTCACCTAATTACTTAACCGTCCACAAAACCCTTCCGTGTGTCACCTCATTACTTAACCGTCCACATATCAAATCCTTGTGTCACCTCATTACTTAACCGTCCACATAACCGATCCGTGTGTCACCTAATTATGTAACCGTCCACAAAACAATTCCGTGTGTCACCTCATTAGTTAACCGTCCACATAACCGATCCGTGTGTCACCTCATTACTTAACCGTCCACATAACCGATCCTTGTGTCACCTCATTACTTAACCGTCCACATAACCCTTCCGTGTGTCACCTCATTACTTCACCGTCCACATATCCAATCCGTGTGTCACCTCATTACTTCACCGTCCACATATCCAATCCGACTGTCACATCATTAATTAACCGTCCATATAACCGATCCGTGTGTCACCTCATTACTTAACCGTCCACATATCAATTCCTTGTGTCACCTCATTACTTAACCGTCCACATATCAAATCCTTGTGTCACCTCATTACTTCACCGTCCACATAACCGATCCGTGTGTCACCTCATTATTTCACCGTCGACATATCCAATCCGTGTGTCACCTCATTAATTAACCGTCCACATATCCAATCCGACTGACACCTCATTAATTAACCGTCCACATAACCGATCCGTGTGTCACCTCATTTCTTTACCATCCACATAACCGATCCGTGTGTCACCTCATGACTTCACCGTCCACATAACCGATCCGTGTGTCACCTCATTACTTACCTTCCACATATCCAATCCATGTATCACATCATTACTTCACCATCCACATAACCGATCCGTGTGTCACCTCATTACTTCACCGTCGACATATCCAATCCGTGTGTCACCTCATTACTTCACCGTCCACATATCCAATCCGTGTGTCACCTCATTACTTCACCGTCGACATATCCAATCCGTGTGTCACCTCATTACTGCACCGTCCACATATCCAATCCGTGTGTCACTTCATTACTTCACCGTCCACATATCCAATCCGTGTGTCACTTCATTTCTTCACCGTCCACATATCCAATCCGTGTGTCGCTTCATTACTTCACCGTCCACATATCCAATCCGTGTGTCACCTCATTACTTCACCGTCGACTTATCCAATCCGTGTGTCACCTCATTACTTCACCGTCCACATATCCAATCTGTGTGTCACTTCATTATTTCACCGTCGACATATCCAATCCGCGTGTCACTTTCTTACTTCACCGTCCACATATCCAATCCGTGTGTCACCTCATTACTTCACCGTCCACATAACCCATCCGTGTGTCACCTCATTACTTCACCGTCCACATATCCAATCCGACTGTCACCTCATTAATTAACCGTCCACATAACCGATCCGTGTGTCACCTCATTACTTAACCGTCTACATAACCGATCCTTGTGTCACCTCATTACTTCACCGTCGACATATCCAATCCGTGTGTCACCTCATTACTTCACCGTCCACATATCCAATCCGTGTGTCACTTCATTACTTCACCGTCCACATATCCAATCCGTGTGTCACTTCATTTCTTCACCGTCCACATATCCAATCCGTGTGTCGCTTCATTACTTCACCGTCCACATATCCAATCCGTGTGTCACCTCATTACTTCATCGTCGACTTATCCAATCCGTGTGTCACCTCATTACTTAACCGTCCACATAACCGATCCGTGTGTCACCTCATTAGTTAACCGTCCACATAACCCTTCCGTGTGTCACCTCATTACTTAACCGTCCACATAACCCTTCCGTGTGTCACCTCATTACTTAACCGTCCACATAACCCTTCCGTGTGTCACCTCATTACTTAACCGTCCACATATCAATTCCTTGTGTCACCTCATTACTTAACCGTCCACATATCAAATCCTTGTGTCACCTCATTACTTCACCGTCCACATAACCGATCCGTGTGTCACCTCATTATTTCACCGTCGACATATCCAATCCGTGTGTCACCTCATTACTTAACCTTCCACATATCCAATCCATGTATCACATCATTACTTCACCGTCCACATAACCGATCCGTGTGTCACCTCATTACTTCACCGTCGACATATCCAATCCGCGTGTCACCTCATTACTTCACCGTCCACATATCCAATCCGTGTGTCACCTCATTACTTCACCGTCGACATATCCAATCCGTGTGTCACCTCATTACTTCACCGTCCACATATCCAATCCGTGTGTCACTTCATTACTTCACCGTCCACATATCCAATCCGTGTGTCACTTCATTTCTTCACCGTCCACATATCCAATCCGTGTGTCGCTTCATTACTTCACCGTCCACATATCCAATCCGTGTGTCACCTCATTACTTCACCGTCGACTTATCCAATCCGTGTGTCACCTCATTACTTCACCGTCCACATATCCAATCTGTGTGTCACTTCATTATTTCACCGTCGACATATCCAATCCGTGTGTCACTTTATTACTTCACCGTCCACATAACCGATCCGTGTGTCACCTCATTACTTCACCGTCCACATATCCAATCCGACTGTCACCTCATTAATTAACCGTCCACATAACCGATCCGTGTGTCACCTCATTACTTAACCGTCTACATAACCGATCCTTGTGTCACCTCATTACTTAACCGTCCACATAACCGATCCGTGTGTCACCTCATTACTTCACAGTCCACATATCCAATCCTTGTGTCACCTCATTACTTAACCGTCCACATAACCGATCCGTGTGTCACCTAATTACTTAACTGTCCACATTACCCTTCCGTGTGTCACCTCATTAGTAAACCGTCCACATAACCGATCCTTGTGTCACCTCATTACTTAACCGTCCACATAACCGATCCTTGTGTCACCTCATTACTTCACCGTCCACATAACCCTTCCGTGTGTCACCTCATTACTTCACCGTCCACATATCCAATCCGTGTGTCACCTCATTACTTCACCGTCCACATATCCAATCCGACTGTCACCTCATTAATTAACCGTCCATATAACCGATCCGTGTGTCACCTCATTACTTCACCGTCCACATAACCGATCCGTGTGTCACCTCATTACTTCACCGTCCACATATCCAATCCGTGTGTTACTTCATTACTTTACCGTCCACATAACCGATCCTTGTGTCACCTCATTACTTCACAGTCCACATATCCAATCCTTGTGTCACCTCATTACTTAACCGTCCACATAACCGATCCGTGTGTCACCTAATTACTTAACTGTCCAAATTACCCTTCCGTGTGTCACCTCATTAGTAAACCGTCCACATAACCGATCCTTGTGTCACCTCATTACTTAACCGTCCACATAACCGATCCTTGTGTCACCTCATTACTTCACCGTCCACATAACCCTTCCGTGTGTCACCTCATTACTTCACCGTCCACATATCCAATCCGTGTGTCACCTCATTACTTCACCGTCCACATATCCAATCCGACTGTCACCTCATTAATTAACCGTCCATATAACCGATCCGTGTGTCACCTCATTACTTCACCGTCCACATAACCGATCCGTGTGTCACCTCATTACTTCACCGTCCACATATCCAATCCGTGTGTTACTTCATTACTTTACCGTCCACATAACCGATCCTTGTGTCACCTCATTACATAATGGAAACCTGGCAAGGACGTGATGGACATAGGGGAAACCAGGCAAGGACGTGATGGATATAGTGGAAACCAGGCAAGGACGTGATGGACATAGTAGAAACATGACAAAGACGTGATGGACATAGTGGAAACCTTGCAAGGACGTGATGGACATAGTGGAAACCAGGCAAGGACGTGATGGACATAGTGGAAACCTTGCAAGGACGTGATGGACATAGTGGAAACCAGGCAAGGACGTGATGGACATAGTAGAAACATGACAAGGACGTGATGGACATAGTGGACAGCAGACAAGGACGTGAGGGACATAGTGGAAACCTGGCAAGGACGTGATGGACAAAGTGGAAACCTGGCAAGGACGTGAGGGACATAGTGGAAACCTGACAAGGACGTGATGGACATAGTGGAAACCTGGCAATGACGTGATGGATATAGTGGAAACCATACAAGGACGTGATGGACATAGTGGAAACCGGGCAATGACGTGAGGGACATAGTGGAAACCAAGCAAGGACGTGATGGACATAGTAGAAACATTACAAGGACGTGATGGACATAGTGGAAACCTGGCAAGGACGTGATGGACATAGTGGAAACCAGGCCAGGACGTGAGGGACATAGTGGAAACCTGGCAAGGACGTGATTGACATAGTGGAAACCTGACAAGGACGTAATCGACATAGTGGAAACCAGGCAAGGACGTGATGGGCATAGTGGAAACCAGGCAAGGACGTGATGGACATAGTGGAAACCTGGCAAGGATGTGAGGGACATAATGGAAACCTGGCAATGACGTGATGGACATAGTGGAAACCTGGCAAGGATGTGAGGGACATAGTGGAAACCTGGCAAGGACGTGATGTACATAGGAGAAACCTGGCAAGGACGTGATGGATATAGTGGAAACCAGGCAAGGACGTGATGGACATAGTAGAAACATGACAAGGACGTGATGGACATAGTGGAAACCTGGCAAGGACGTGAAGGACATAGTGGAAACCAGGCAAGGACGTGATGGACATAGTAGAAACCTTACAAGGACGTGAGGGACATAGTGGAAACCTGGCAAGGACGTGATGGACATAGGGGAAACCTGGCAAGGACGTGATTGATATAGTGGAAACCAGGCAAGGACGTGATGGACATAGTAGAAATATGACAAGGACGTGATGGATATAGTGGAAACCGGGCAAGGACTTGAGGGATATAGTGGAAACCAAGCAAGGACGTGATGGACATAGTAGAAACATTACAAGGACGTGATGGACATAGTGGAAACCTGGCAAGGACGTGATGGACATAGTTGAAACCAGGCAAGGACGTGAGGGACATAGTGGAAACCTGGCAAGGACGTGATGGACATAGTGGAAACCTGGCAAGGACGTGATGGACATAGTGGAAACCAGGCCAGGACGTGATGGACATAGTGGAAACCAGGCAAAGACGTGATTGACATAGGTGAAACCAGGCAAGGACGCGATGGACATAGTGAAAACCAGGCCATGACGTGAGGGACATAGTGGAAACCTGGCAAGGACGTGATTGACATAATGGAAACCTGACAAGGACGTGATTGACATAGTGGAAACCAGGCAAGGACGTGAGGGACATAGTGGAAACCTGGCAAGGACGTGATGGACATAGTGGAAACCTGGCAAGGACGTGATGGACATAGTGGAAACCAGGCAAGGACGTGAGGGACATAGTGGAAACCTGGCAAGGACGTGATGGACATAGTGGAAACCTGGCAAGGACGTGATGGACATAGTGGAAACCAGGCCAGGACGTGATGGACATAGCGGAAACCAGGCAAGGACGTGATTGACATAGGTGAAACCAGGCAAGGACGCGATGGACATAGTGAAAACCAGGCCATGACGTGAGGGACATAGTGGAAACCTGGCAAGGACGTGATTGACATAGTGGAAACCTGACAAGGACGTGATTGACATAGTGGAAACCAGGCAAGGACGTGATGGACATAGTGGAAACCTTGCAAGGACGTGATGGACATAGTGGAAACCTGGCAAGGATGTGAGTGACATAATGGAAACCTGGCAATGACGTGATGGACATAGGGGAAACCTGACAAGGACGTGATGGACATAGTGGAAACCTGGCAAGGACATGATGGACATAGTGGAAACCTTGCAAAGATGTGAGGGACATAGTGAAAACCTGGCAAGGCCGTGAGGGACATAATGGAAATTTGGCAAGGACGTGAGGGACAAAGTGGAAACCAGGCAAGGACGCGATGGACATAGGTGAAACCAGGCAAGGACGTGATGGACATAGTGGAAACTTTGTAAGGACGTGAGGGACATAGTGGAAACCAGCCAAAGACGGAATGGACATAGTGGAAAGCAGGCAAGGACGTGATGGACATAGTAGAAACCTGCGAGGACGTGTTGGACATAGTTGAAACCTGGCAAGGATGTGATGGACATAGTGGAAACCAGGCAAGGACGTGAGGGACATAGTGGAAACCAGGCAAGGACGTGATGGACATAGTGGAAACCTGGCAAGGACGTGATGGACATAGTGGAAACCTGGCAAGGACGTGATAAACATAGTGGAAACCTGGCAAGGACGTGATGGACATAGTGGAAACCTGGCAAGGACGTAAGGGACATAATTGAAACCAGACAAGGACGTGATGGACATAGTGGAAACCTGGCAAGGACGTGATGGACATAATTGAAACCTGGCAAGGACGTGATAAACATAGTGGAAACCTGGCAAGGACGTGATGGACATCGTGGAAACCTGGCAAGGACGTGAGGGACATAGTGGAAACCTTGCAAGGACGTGATGGACATAGTGGAAACCTGGCAAGGACGTGATGGACATAGTGGAAACCTGGCAAGGACGTGAGGGACATAGTTGAAACCTGGCAAGGACGTGATGGACATAGTGGAAACCTGGCAAGGACGTGATGGACATAGTGGAAACCTGGCAAGGACGTGAGGGACATAGTGGAAACCTGGCAAGGACGTGATGGACAAAGTGGAAACCTGACAAGGATCCGATGGACATAGTGGAAACCAGGCAAGGACGTGATGGACATAGTGGAAACTTGGTAAGGACGTGAGGGACATAGTGGAAACCAGCCAAAGACGGAATGGACATAGTGGAAAGAAAGTCTGGACGTGATGGACATAGTGGAAACCTGCGAGGACGTGATGGACATAGTTGAAACCTGGCAAGGATGTGATGGACATATTGGAAACCAGGCAAGGACGTGAGGGACATAGTGGAAACCTGGCAAGGACGTGATGGACATAGTGGAAACCTGGCAAGGACGTGATGGACATAGTGGAAACTTGGCAAGGACGTGATGGACATACTGGAAACCTGGCAAGGACGTTATGGACATAGTGGAAACCTGGCAAGGACATGATGGACATAGTGGAAACCTGGCAAGGACGTGATGGACATAGTGGAAACCAGGCAAGGACGTGATGGACATAGTAGAAACTTAACAAGGACGTGAGGGACATAGTGAAAACCAGGCAAGGACGTGAGGGACATAAGTGAAACCTTACAAGGACGTGAGGGACATAGTGGAAACCTGACAAGGGCGTGATGGACATACAATAATGTAGTGGAAATCAGGCAAGGACGAGATGGACATAGTGGAAACCTGGCAAGGAAGTGATTGACATAGTGGAAACCTGGCAAGGACGTGAGGGACATAGTGGAAACCAGGCAAGGACGTGATGGACATAGTGGAAACCTGGCAAGGAAGTGATTGACATAGTGGAAACCTGGCAAGGACGTGATGGACATAGTGAAAACCAGGCAAGGACGTGAGGGACATAGTGGAAACCTTACAAGGACGTGAGGGACATAGTGGAAACCTGACAAGGGCGTGATGGACATACAATAATGTAGTGGAAATCAGGCAAGGACGTGATGGACATAGTGGAAACCAGGCAAGGACGTGATGGACATAGTGGAAACCTGGCAAGGAAGTGATTGACATAGTGGAAACCTGGCAAGGACGTGATGGACATAGTGAAAACCAGGCAAGGAGATGAGGGACATAGTGGAAACCAGGCAAGGACGTGATGGACATAGTGGAAACCTGGCAAGGACGTGATGGACATAGTGGAAATCAGGCAAGGACGTGATGGACATAGTGGAAACTTGGTAAGGACGTGAGGGACATAGTGGAAACCTGGAAAGGACGTGAGGGACATAGTGGAAACCTGGCAAGGACGTGATGGACATACAATAATGTAGTGAAAACCAGGCAAGGACGTGAGGGACATAGTGGAAACCTGGCAAGGACGTGAGGGACATAGTAGAAACCTGGCAAGGACGTGATGGACATAGTGAAAACCAGGCAAGGACGTGAGGGACATAGTGGAAACCTGGCAAGGACGTGAGGGACATAGTGGAAACCTGGCAAGGACGTGATGGACATACAATAATGTAGTGGAAACCAGGCAAGGACGTTATGGACATAGTGGAAACTTGGCAAGGACGTGAGGGACATAGTGAAAACCAGGCAAGGACGTGAGAGACAAAAGTGAAACCTTACAAGGACGTGAGGGACATAGTGAAAACCAGGCAAGGACGTGATTGACATAGTGGAAACCTGGCAAGAACTTGGAGGACATAGTGGAAACCTGACAAGGGCGTGATGGACATACAATAATGTAGTGGAAATCAGGCAAGGACGAGATGGACATAGTGGAAACCAGGCAAGGGCGTGATGGACATAGTGGAAACCTGGCAAGGACGTGATAAACATAGTGGAAACCTGGCAAGGACGTGATGGACATAGTGGAAATCAGGCAAGGACGTGATGGACATAGTGGAAACCAGGCAAGGACGAGATGGACATAGTGGAAACCTGGCAAGGACGTGATGGACATACAATAATGTAGTGGAAACCTGGCAAGGACGTGATGGACATAGTGGAAACCTGGCAAGGACGTGATGGACATAGTGGAAACCAGGCAAGGACGTGATGGACATAGTGGAAACCTGGCAAGGACGTGATTGACATAGTGGAAACCAGGCAAGGACGTGATGGACATAGTGGAAACCTGGCAAGGACGTGATGGACATAGTGGAAACCTGGCAAGGACGTGATGGACATAGTGGAAATCAGGCAAGGACGTGATGGACATAGTGGAAACCAGGCAAGGACGTGATGGACATAGTGGAAACCAGGCAAGGACGTGATGGACATAGTGGAAACCTGGCAAGGACGTGATGGACATAGTGGAAACCTGGCAAGGACGTGATGGACATAGTGGAAATCAGGCAAGGACGTGATGGACATAGTGGAAACCAGGCAAGGACGAAATGGACATAGTGGAAACCTGGCAAGGACGTGATGGACATAGTGAAAACCAGGCAAGGACGTGAGGGACATAGTGGAAACCTGGCAAGGACGTGAGGGACATAGTGGAAACCAGGCAAAAACGTGATGGACATAGTGGAAACCTGGCAAGGCCGTGATAAACATAGTGGAAACCAGGCAAGGACGTGATGGACATAGTGGAAACCAGGCAAGAACGTGATGGATATAGTGGAAACCAGGCAAGAACGCGATGGATATAGTGGAAACCTGGCAAGGACGTGATGAACATAGTGGAAACCAGGCAAGGGCGTGATGGACATAGTGGAAACCAGGCAAGGACGTGAGGGACATAGTGGAAACCTTAAAGGACATGTCAATGATGTATAAGGAACCTGATAACTGACATTTTATTCGAATTTGACCACATACTCGCCACGTTCATCAAAATTTCAGGACGCAGTGCGGTCTTGTTGGATGTAGAATAACTCTACATCAATAATAAGTAGTTATTAATCAAAAATAAGTGTTAGTATTATGTTAAAAAATGCAAAATAGTGATCGATGTACCAGTAATAGTTGAATAATCGATGTACATGTACCAGTAATAGTTGAATAATAGCAGCGGAACGTTTAGAGAATGTAAGACTGTGGGTAATCTAATACAATGAGCTTGTTTGTAGTGTTAAATAATGGAAGCTGTACGGTATGTGTTCTAATGGTAACTAATATCAGATTGTGTGGAATGCTAAATAATGTCAATTGTGTGGAATGTGTGTTTTATTATGAACGCATGTAAGACTGGGTGTTAGGTATGTGCGTGATATGAATAATGGATTGTATGAAATCTGTAATGCGGTCTTTTTTTTGTAAACATGTCTATGTCAATAATATGTTTGTAAAAATAAAAACTCTATATCATTAAATATTTATATAATTATACGTACTTGGCAACATTCCAGATTCTTATATCAGCTCTCAATTTATGAAGGTTTACAACTTGATAACAGCATATCAACACCATCATATCTCCATGACATACTGATGTGTCATATCTTTTAGAATTTGCAGGCATTTCAGCAATGAATGTTTAAGCAAATGTTGTTATAGTCCTATAACACTCATTGCTATTGGTGACAAACTTACTAAAGTCTATCAGGACTGTACCAACATTTACTTAACTATAAATAACTTAAATTTACATTTTGATAGAATTATTGTGTTATATCTAGTTATTTCGAACTTTTTCGAACAGCATATCAAGTTTAAACAATGAAATTGACATCACAATAGAGATTGATGACGTCACAATAGCAAATGTTGTTACAGTCTTATAACAACCTTTGCCTTCACAATACATTACAAAGGAAGGGTGCAGGACAAATGTAAATATGAATATTTCTTCTACGTTTACCATGGAAAGCATCTATCTCCGCTTCACTGCACTTGAGCCGGAGATCGTCCGATATTTGTGTCAGTTCTGATTTCGACGGCAGTAGTATGGCAGGGTTTTTCAGGAGTCCTGTAAAAAACGCACATAAACGATACATACTTAAATTGATGATCATATATCCTGCTGATTATGTTATCATTTCATATAGTTATGTTCATAAAACATTATTATTTCACAAGTGATGTCAGTTTATGAGTATAATATTTATTCAGGTCAGAATCATTGATATAAATGTTTTCATTAAATATTGACACTACATGTGCACATAAAGATAGATATATATGTTTACACTGAAAAAAGGTTGAATATAAAATGTCCTAATGTCCCTACTATCCCCTCCACAAGTTACAGAGATGGTAATGGATATCCGTCTATGACGTCATGTTGCTAAATTTATAGTACGGTGCGCGCCATGTCATTGACTTCAGGTAGGTTGTACTCGGCATTACCTTGACCTACATTTGTATAGTGATTTCAATGGCGAACTACCAGTCACAAACTTACGTAATAAGTGAAACCCAACCTTATGCAGACATATTGCATCTACAATGCTTTCATAATAGACGTGTACACAGGAATCTTATGTCGTAAAAAAGTGTATATCAAATACATCTGTAAAACCTTTGGTAACAGATACATTGTAATTTTAATCACCGTTAGTTTATAGAGGATATTTCACATTGTTATAAGTAATCCGAAATATATTTAACAGGTGTCGCTAATACTTTGATATTTTCATGAGGGCGAAGCACGAGTGAACGAGTGAACGAGTGAAATCATAGCCACACGAATGAAATAAATTCATTATTTCTGAATATATTGTTAGATATTCTGTTTATCTAAATTGTGTTACAAACATCTATCCTGGAACGCAAAATGACACATCATGTTGACAATACTTAGTGTAGATATTTTTGACATTAGCAAGCCTGGACAACTCTATATGACAAAATATGATCCTCTCTGTAAGTATTTCAATAAAATATGAAAGCTAGCTAACCTCTTTTAATCCCTTGTTTTATATACTCTAATTACCGTGAGTAATATTATTATACCAATGCGCTGAATCTAAAATGGTGGGGAACGAGGAAATGCAGAGTTGGTTTGTCATTACTTAAAGAGATGATAACAAATCAGGACCGCCTATATCACTATCAATGTCAGAAATAATCCTAGCTCTCTAAAATACTTTTTGTCAATCGTTTGGCCTAACTTGCGACTTGCTTTGACACAAGTTTCCTTCGATCAAACAGACATTTGCTAACCTACATATTTGCTAACAAAGATCAAACAGACATTTGCTAACCTACATATTTGCTGACAAAATTTTCAAATGGTTAGTTGTAACACAGTTTCTGAGTTTCTGTCAGTATATAAAAAAAAAATGTTTATATATATGGAGCCGCTGCCCATTACATTACTGTAATGGGAGGCTCATTTCACACATATATATTTATTATGTAATTTACGGACAGAAACTCAAGCAACTGTGGTTGTAAGCTGTAGTTTGATTGATCAAATTAGACAAAAATAAAACATTTATTAATATTTCACTGGTAAAATAATTTATTTTAATAGTGTTTAATATCTTTGTGTATTTCTAAGGTCTTTGAGACTATTATTGTGTGTTGATCATCTTTTACATCGATGTTAAGCTTTATCCTATCAATTATGCAATATTTTACTTCTTTGCAAACTATGCTTCCACCATATATTACCTCAGTATTTAGGGACTTTTACTTAAGTTATTGAGAAGAAGACATTTGTTGAACATATTGACGCCGGACTACAGAAAGACGACGGACAACGGACGACGGACGCCGCACCATGATATGAGCTCATCACTTGCTATATCGTGAATAAATAAAGGCTAATAACATATTATGAGTATGTGAATCACACCGTCCACACCACAATTATACTGACCTTGGCCATCTGTAATTGTGTCAAGTCAACAATATGTAAATCGATAGCATATATTGACCTCGGTCACACACATAGGTGCCCGACCCGTGGCTTGTAGGGCATTTCTAGATGCACACCCAAACACACACACACTTACACACACACACACATTGATCAACTTCAGCGTTCGCTGTAAAGCCAAAATACTGCCACAGCGCTACATACAAAAAACGCTCTACAAGTTTATCTAAACACGTAGGCCTACCATGCATCGTTTGTCCTCAGTTATATAAGTGTCGTTTGATACTCACCCGGCTGATGTTTGTGGTCGGCCATTATCACACTACAGGTAACATGTGCAATAGTCTGACTCGATATTATACTGATATAAAGTGTTTACCGTCACTCCTGGCATGTATCACTATAATACTGTCAAGCTCGCTGAATGACCCCCGGCGCTATAAACTTATTCACGCATGTGCACAAATGTATTTTATGTGTGTAGTACTTTCAAGGAAGACATGTGTCTAGAAAGGTCGAGCAGTGATAGATAATATTTGTAACTGCTCAGAATATAAACATTTTCAAAAATAGATTAGATGGAATATGGAAATCCCAGGTCATTATATATAACTAAACGGCAACCTTAACTGGAAATGAACTTTAAACATAAATTGTAGAATACTAAGAGAGTCCAGTGTAGAGGAACTTATTCTGTTCCTGTACTGGAAAATAAATATAACTATAACTCATATTTACTGTGCTGGCCGCCGTGCAAACATCATACTGTTTGTACAACATCTATTAGACACCCGGCCTGAAAGCTATTACGTAGGTTGTTGGCTTGCACTTTTAAAATTAAGCATCCGATTGTTATAAAAAATAATTAATTTCGCCGCCAATATCTACCGTCATCTTAATGAAAAAAAATCACATGAACCTGTGATATAGGTAATTGTGTTGAGAAAATGTCTAAGTATAGTATCAGGGCCAGACGAATTTCGAGCTAAAGCTTAATATGTCCAATGCATCAGAGGCGAATACAGCTTTATACGTCACTGAATGCATGTAATATAGATCTACATGTTCATGCACAGTTGCTTGAGTTTCTGTCAGCTTATAAAAAACAAGTTTACATATGGAGCCGCGGCCCATTACATTACTGTAATGGGAGGCTCATTTCACACATATATATTTATTAATTACTAACAGAAACTCAAGCAACTGTGGTTCATGTATCCTATATTTTGAAATACACTTCAAACTTGTCGAAACATTACAAGATATCAAGTGTTGTTTTTCTTTTAATTTAATCGCTTTATGATTGTCGCAACAAAATATGATAATGCAGATTTGAGCGAAGAGTATAGTCCGATCAGAATGACCTGTCGTGTTAAACTTTGATTAGCATATTTACTACGGTCGAGTCTATATTCATTTATGGTAAATAAGTGCGTTGTATGTGTTTATTTGTTACACTTTCAAAATGATGTACGCTTATGTCGGCATTGCAGATCAGGCGCGTGGACTAAGTGGGTTGGTTACAGACCTCAAGATGATGGTGTAACGAGTTCCATTCTCGTTGTTATTCAATTTTCTTTATTCTGTAATTGGTCCGTTTAATGTTTATTTCCTATTCACATTTTTGTATATTAGATTTTTTATGGTTTTTATTTTTCGTTTTTTTTTTCTTTTTTCTTTTTAGTCCTTTTCTTTCATCTGTCTTTTTTTGGGGGGGGGGGGGGGGGGAGGGGGTATTATCATATACATGCATTTATACATATGAGTTTGCTTACATTTCCAACGATTGGATAGGTCCCGTATTGATTGACATTTCCAGTGTGGGACACAGGGGCCGGGCTTATCGTATATACTTACTTATGAAACATTAATTTATAACGATTGTTTTTTTTTAAGAAGTGTCAGTGTTAGCTGTTGTCTGGCTAATGGACCCGTAATTATTAATTCACTTGTATATTTGATATTTTATGATGCAATTATTAAATGAAGTCATATAACATTTAACGAGTCTTTTTAAGCTGACATTAATTGTACGTCATGTACTCAATGCCCAGGCACATCAATAAAAGGTTAAAACACCTATGCACAAATGGAACTAGTATTCATTTTGCATATTCCAACGAAAGGTCAGCGCGACAGGTCATTCTAGTTTGCCTATACTTCCCTAAAAGAAAATAATGAAATGTTATGACACAATTTGTACAATTAATAATCATTTATTACCACAGAAATGGATGGTAGTGCCATCCTATATGCATTGTCACAGTAAGTTCAAAGAGAGAACATCAATCAGGAGCATTTGCTTAACAATCAAAACAGACAAGAGCATGAAAGTGATCATGATAATTTTCCTATTTCCTACATGTTTATGCATTACATTTTTTTTCAAAATGATTTATTCTTTTATCATGATCATAATATATTCATTTGTATTATATCCTAAGACATGTAAAAACCCTTTTTACCCCTTTTCCGTAGTAAACCATATATCTATCCGCTCACAAAACAGAGCATCAACCTTGAAGCACACAGCATGAATCTCATTTGTGCGGGAATACTTCATGAGATTTTAAAGAAACTGATTCCAAGTCTATTCAGACTCAGATAGGCGAGATGTTTGTAACCCAATGGCGTGTAGGAAACTACCCACTGTCCTCTGTTATTGATAGGCATGCACCAAGTCAGTCTAATGTGTGTGTGTGTGTTTTGTTTTTTATCTTTTAAGAGTCAGTTAGGCGAGAAGTTCGTTGCCCCAACATTACAAAGCATGTTTGATACAATGTGCATGTACATGTCAGTATAAGAAAACAAAACAGAAAATACTGAGGATTAACAAAACCACTACACGAATTAAATAGTTTGCATTAACCCTTCTGAATTCGAAATACAAATGTTACAAAAACATATATAGGACATAAAAACATATTCTTCTTGATCAGCTGCTTACTTCGATCTTTACTTACTTCCTTGGAAAAGACTCATGGGCTTAAGGATGTAGTCTCATCCTTTTCATTTTCAATAACATACATTGTATCTTGAATTGAATGTCTTTACTTAAACCATGACCAACATTGGCAGCTTTAATACAACTAAATTATACGTTAAACATGACTATTTCTATTTTCCTTTCAAGAACTTTCCTACTCTTGATATAAACACCCCTGCTTCTCAAACTTATGGTGTGAAAATATCGCAGTTAATTAGTTATTTTAGGGCTTGCTCTTGATACCAAGATTTTCACGATAGATTTCAACTGTCGTCAAACAAACTTACGACACAGGGACTCTGTTAGTATGGTCGCCATCTTGTTTCATTCGGAGATATTCTGTATCCTTGTATCATTGGAAGGTGAACGTTTTGAATTTGCTCATTCATATGACTACTTGTTGTAATTGAGAATGATGCTTAGAATGACGTAATATTTCCATGGATGTGACTTTGATTTACACGGCGGGAGTCGTCAATGAAGTAGAAAACACGTACTCTTTTGGGACACATGGTCTCATATTCTGGTTCTTTTTCAATAGTACCTCGTGTAAATATAACGTAAATCTATATTTAGTCCCTAGTTTCCTCGATTTTGATATCGGATTATGGTTTTGTTGACGCTTTCGTATTTTCTGATTTTTTCAAAACGTTTTTAGAATATAAAGATGGTATTTCTTCTATTAGGAATTGTTCAATCGTTCTTTTTGCAGGTTGAAGCGTCAACAAAACCACAATCAAACCTCAAAATTTATTATACTCGGGATTTATTCGAAAAACGTAGAAAAAGAAAAAGACAAGGTATTCTGGAAATGTAAGCGTCTTCTGTTTCATCGATGGCTCTGTCGTATAATCAAATCGCATATTTCAATCGTCATTTTCGACTAAGTCAAGTTTCACAAGGAACTGAAGCAAATATTGTTAGACATAATGTTTTTAACTTTGAAGCTGCTATTTGACTTATTGGCCCATTTCTGATCACTGTATTTGTTGAACGATAAACACCACTTCGACCACCACTGTCAATCACAAACAGTATTACCGTCACGGAATAATTAACGAACTGTGACGGCTAAATCTTGTTTTAATATAGGAACATCCTTGATGTAATCTTTAATACATACATTGGGTGGTAATGTGTTTAAGGCCACTGGGTACTGATTTAAGGTATGATACAAGAAAACTGAAACTTTCTATTTTGTATTTAGAATAGTAGGAAAATCCAGAAACTATGTAAAACATCCTGGTACAAAGAGTTCACATTGTTGTACATTCATCTTAATGGGCCTATAAGTCGAATAGCAAAACATGTCCCATCCTGTCTGACAATGTGTACTGCAGTTACTAATGAAACTTGGCGTAGTCGATAATAGCCTGATTTTTTATAAGACATAGTGTCATCAATAAAGAAGGAAACACTTACCCTTCCGAAACACGTTGCCCTATGCTTCGTTAAGGGTTTCAATATAAATCCCTTCGGAAATCGAATTTTAAGGTTTGATTAATGACTCTTCGAAGCGCAAAAAGAACGATCTAACAATTCTTATTCAAATCTATGACGTTTAATTAAATAAGGGGCGAAATATACACATAAGATCATTGAAAAACAAGAAAACAGGACCATGTGTTCCAGAAGAGTAAACGATTTCTGCATCATCGACGACATCCGCTGTGCTGTGTTAAATAGTCACAGCCATGTAACTAACACGTCTGCGAAGTGATAACTGTTACGTGGAGACGAGGTCAGCTGACCAAACCAGGTCAGCTGACCTTTTGGCATGGTGGTAACGTCCTGGCTCCATCCTAGAGGTTTCGAGTTCGCGCCCGGCTCGTCTCACTAATTTCATTTCTGCTCCTTGTTGTAAAATACTGTTTTTTCCCGTGTTTGTATTAATGGTAGCCTAGGTTAGTCCGGCAGAATGGTGCACAGTATCATAAGAATTGTGGGTTTTGTAGTAAAAGCATGAAACTTGCCATGTATGTAGAACGTTAAATCCCGCTTCATTTCAGAAACGGGGCCAAGCATTTTTTTTTCAAGATGGTCGCCAAATCCAAAATGGCGGCAAAATCCAATATGGCTGCCTTGGATATTTATAAATATCGATTTTCATGGAAAAGTATTCTGAATTGTTTGGTTATTTCATTCCAACTATCAATATAACCCAATGCAGATTGAGTGAACAACAGAATAGTCATTATGATAAGAATTAAGAAAAAAAAAATCAGAGAATACCAAAGCGTCAACAAAACCATAATCCGAACTCAAAATCGATGAAACTAGGGGCAAAATAGGAACAAAGGAAAAATTTACATGGAGACTCTCGTAAAAGCACAAGAGAATAAGACCAGGTGTTCCGGAAGAGTAAGCGTCTTCTGCTTCAACGACGACACCCGCCATGTAAATCTTGGTCACATCAAAGTAAACATCAATCCTCAAAATGAGAACCGAGTTATCATTGTCATCACGACAAGTAAACACACTAACAAGCAAACTCAAAAACGTCCATCTTTATATCACACAAAGAATATTTCGCGATGACATCAAGATGGCGACCATTAAACTTGCCCATAGTCTTCATCAACCTGCATTTCTCGAATCACTGTGCCATACGTTTGTTCGTCAGCAGTCGACATCTATCACGAAAATCGCGATATTCAGAGCAAGCCCTAGAATAACGAATCAACTGCGACATGTAAACACCATAGGATGGAGAATCAGGGATGTTACTATCAAGAAAGGGAAAGTTCACGATAGGAAAATCGAAATCGTCACGTTTATCATACAGCTTAGTAGTAAGTTGCCCGTGTTGGTCATAGTTTAATTAAAGATCGAGGTAAGAAGCTGAAGAAAAGAAACCTCTTTTTATTAAATTCAAGATGACTACTGGCATTTTGATGAAATAAATATTGAAATCGGTTGTTCCTTTTTCTTTGCCAGTGTCTAGTTTTTGCTGCTTTTGCCATAGTTGTATAGCAAATACTTTGTATTGAACTGGCGAATTGATATTAAAGTAATGATACTCTATGGTTGAAAAATGTGTTTAAAACGTAGAACTTTCATTATAGAAACATAGGGATCATGCATATCTATTATTGATTTTTGTACTAAGTATATTTGATGCACATTTTGAATCAAATAAAAGTTATCCAGTTGAATATGACGAAAAGGGTTCTGTCATAACTGCCGTATTAGGAAAATGATGGATAGCTTCAATTTGTGTACAACAACATTTCATAATATTTTCTACACAAACTATATACATTTTGTAATCCATATGATATAGACGTTTGGTGCACAATGGTAAAACAATTTCAAAATACCTGGATTTCGTAAATTATGTACATATTGCAGAATCAAGTGAATCAAAGTCAATGGTCACAATCCCTGTCACATTTGCACACATTTTGTTTTTGACACATTTGCAATGTTCTATACAGCCTTTGTCTTGGTTGCAAGAACATCGAATAAACAGTTGGCAAGACTTGGCTGCTTCCGGAAGTGTTGTCCTCAGTGGTTCCCATACATGGTCTCGGTTTCTTCTCCAACCCCATTCACTAGGACATTGGAGAAAAAGTGTCGCTATTAACGCCTGCCCCCATTTGTACTATGCTTGGAATATCACCCTCTTTGAATGCTGCACCGGGGCTGCAAATGTGGGGGGTAAAACTTCCATTGTCCTTGCTTTCTTGGTGACTAGTTCCTTGCGGGCTTCATTTACACCATTGCAGTTGCTGGTTCGATCATACATCAGGACAACATACCGCACACGAACCTGTATTTTCTCAGCTAACATTTGTTCACTTGGTGTTTCACTGACAACCAGGAATGCTGTTATTGCCTTTTGAAGCACTGCCCATATGTCCCAGGCTGCAACCATGCCATGGTGCAGCGTCCGTCGTCTGTCTGCCAACTTTTCCTATAAATCCCTATTAGTCTTGAACCATACAACAGAATTCGACCAAATGTGTCTAGAAACTTCCTTAGGTGAAGAAGATTAAATTTTGTATAGAAATAGAGGAAGGCCTTTTAGATCCCTACTAGTAATAAAGTGCAGAATGGATTTGAACTTTTGGTCAGAAACATCCTTTGGAGAAGGGGAACAGAGTTTGTATAAATGGCGACTCTGACCCCTGGGGCCTGAGAAGCGGGGCCCAGTAGAGGAAATAGAGGAGAAGTCTAGGTATGGGTGTGTGCATGTACGAAATGTAATAATTACCACAATGATAATTTCTTCAATATAATTACAGCCCTTTGGTACTCGATTAAATGTTACGTCGTGAGAGATCTGTTTGATTTGCATGCCTACGTCATTATACAATATACAAGATACAATAATCTGTATTTAAAACCACATGTTTAAAACAATAAACATTAGCATTGTAGTGCTATTATCGCGACAAACTAAAGGATACAACTAATGCATAACATGACATGGATAACAAACATGCAGGTAAAACAAAATGAGTAACAGTAAAAAGCAGATTTCACGGGATTTGAGTTAAAAGGTAAACAATTAGAAAAAAATAGCAGCACATATATATATAAGTTATCACAGACAGTAGTATTTGGATATAAGTTTATGAAAAGGAAGTAATTAATGAATACTGGTACAGTTAAACACAAGTATTACTAATGATGTTTGAAGTACTATGACATACACACATGCTAATATAGCAAAGTGTAAATATTTACCGGATATACGCTAATATAGTGTGAATTAAAAAGTGATGATGGTGTCAGTTAAATGTAAAAAGTTCTGCATGATATTACATTTAAAATATTTATAAATAATTATTTGACATAAAAATGCAGAAATAAAAAAGATAATAGTGAAAGGGAGAGAAGCATAAAAAAGGGGGTGTTACATATTACCTCCCTTTGTTGTTTGAGGTTTCAATGGCAAAGTGAAGTGAGTTGGAGACCCTCGTAAAAGTACAAGGGAATAAGACCAGGTGTTCATGAAGAGTAAGCGTTTTCTACTTCATCGACGATACCCGCCGTAAATCTTTAATCATCAATCTTTAAAATGAGAACGACTAATAATTGCCAATCGCAACAAGTAATCACACTAATAAGCAAACTTAAAACCGTCCCACTTCATATCACACAAAGATGCAAAATATTTCTCGATGTGATCAAGTGGCGATAATAATACATGCCCTTGGTCTTCATCAGAGTCATGTGCTATTTTTATAACAATCGGATGCTGATTTTCAACAGTGCAAACTAATAACCCACGTAATAGTTTTCAAATGCGTAGCGGATCTAGACCATGTAGATCGTCGACGACCATATAGCTCAATTGGTTGTACATGCGTCTATAGTTTGGAAGATCCCGGGTTCGAACCCCGGTCTTACCGTACATTTTCCTCTCCCGATACACTACACACATAAAGCACACCTGTGAACTAGGGGTCATAGGACCAAATCAAGGCTACTACGCCACTAGGACAGGGTTGACGTAAAACATTTGATATCGCATCGGACTACAGAACACGTTACCTGTAGCGCGATAATGGACGACCACAAACAACAGCCTGGTGAGTATCTCACGACACTTATATAATTTTCAAATTTCAAGATCACAGGAGTGAAATATCTGAAAACCGTTTAACAACTTCTCAATACCAAAAAGCCAATGAGCCTGTAGGGCTGCCAAGTTTGTTCAAGTGAAAGACATTGACTCACTTTCATGGTCATAGGGTTCAAACATGTTTCAAACTATTCAGCCTGCTTCTTCCCAATAACCAAAAGTCTAACAGTAATGATATTGGACCTGTAGCATCCTAGGATGAAAGGCTACCAGGTTTGGTAAGATGAATGACCTTCACCAACGTTAATACATTATTGTGATCTCAGACACTGACAATATAAACTGTATCTGTATTGTAGTTCACGTTTAATACTGAAATAGTGACATTAATAGTATGTGAGTAATTCAGACCCATTAGGCCACTGTTTACAATTGTAAGTAACAAGGAATCTTAGTTTGGCAGGTGTACGTCCCAGTGAGTGGCATGTTAAATTTGCATACAAAATATGTCTCATTGTTGTTGAAATATGCAAGTATATATGAAATGCATGTGAAGAGTGCCTATTTAAGAAGATGTGTATTTATCAATTATGTCAAAATCTATACATGTAACAGGATAAGTAAATGTTGGAGAAAATTAATTTCCGGCTGTTACTTCTGTTAAACTAAATAATAACTATTTGTTATTACTAAGCTTTTGAGCTTCCAAATTAAATGTTTGAATGCCAACACTTGTGACAACTGTCTATATTTATGGATACATACCTTACAAAGTTTTAACTGCATTTTTGTCGGGTGTAAAGGCAATTAAGAGCGCTTCAGGCGTCTGCTTTTGATAACCGAAAGTGTTCATGTCTAACAGGTGAAGTGGGACAGGAACACCCTCTGATGTTTGACCCAATATTACTTCACTATTGCAAATTAAAATCTATCAAAGGTATATATGTTTTGTAAAGTTAAATGTTTATAGATTTCAATCAATGCAACGTTTATTTACAATTACTTATTTATATTACTCGAAGGTACTAGTGTCGATTGTCAAACTGTTTGAAGATACATGTAGCTCTTAGATTAGTGGCTGAACGTTATTCGCCTTGTCTAATGTTGGCATTTAATGATAGTTTCTCAGTAATACCTCGAAATAGTTTTGGGTTTATTCACAGTAGAAAAATATCGGGTAGTTATTATGCGGACAAGATGACAAACACACAATAATTTAAGACGAAACAACTCACAAATGAAACACAAATATGGGTATGTTATTTCTTGTTAAAGCAACTACACAAACCAGAGGCAATTAAAATTATCTGTGACCGAAGAATTTGTTTCTTATACACTGCCTTACATCATAAGTTTCCAGTATACACTGTTTGTAGAAATAATATTCTACGTATAAGGATAGGTCTCACTTATTACATAATTAGGTAGTATGTATCCATCTACCGCACAATGTTTCAATGATAGTTACCAGTGCAAACATTACATAATGCAAATATAGGTCAAGTAAGTATTGTAGATGTGGAATACAATCTACCTGAGGTCAATGACATGGCGGAAACTAGAACATACGTACCGTATTTACACATTATCAACACTGTGACCTTTATAGGAGATAGTACAAATGTAGGTGCCCCAGTGGAAATAAGCATGTCGAGGCTTTAATTGTAATACCAGTTAAAGGACTCTATGTAAGCAACACGTGCATTTATATTTTTTACATTTTCACTTCATTTGTATGATAGATTTAGTCTTAATACTAGCTTATTCTTATACAATAAACCAATATATACATACAGGTACATCCATATGTGCCTTACAGAATTATTCATACCATTGCATCATAAAATATAATTTTGAGCTTGATTTAACTACATTAGTTTAGAAATTTTGGATTCCTACCTTTTGGCCCCTAGCCTCACTGAAGAGTTCTAGGAGGACGAAACAGCTGTATGATGCAGTTCAATTAATTTTTCAGCATACTGTATCTATAACTAAATTTAAGAGGTGCAGCATATGTGTGTGTTACGTCATCTTTATAAATGCAAATGACCAGACAAATCTTCCAGTTTGCTAAAAAAATCTTGAAAAATACATTGTACACTGTTCTGTCCTTTATAAATCCTGGTCACCAATCGCAAAAATATATATACTGTATTGTTAACTCGTTTGTTGAATTGCCATTTTATCGAAATGAATATTACCATTATTAACTGACATTGCTTGTGAACTTTTATCAATCGATCAACATGAACGATATTTTGATATAAGTTATATTAATGAATAAATAATGTTTGATAAACATTTACATGATGTTTTTGTTACAGGACTCCTGAAAAACCCCGCCGTACTGCTGCCGTCGAAATCAGAACTGACACAAATATCGGACGATCTCCGGCTCAAGTGCAGTGAAGCGGAGATAGATGTTTTCCATGGTAAACGTTGAAAACTAGTTATCTATGCAAATTTTAAAATACAGGACATATATACAGCTGATATACAGCTGTGCAAGCAGACGAAAGGCTCTAAATTATTGAACTCGTTAAATAAATTCCATATTAAATCGAAACTCGTGTAAGATCCTCTATATAATGGTTATTCAGCTAATCAAACTAATCAAGCAAAGTGTTCGAAAGTTTCCTGTAGCAAAACAAATGGAATTGAATACAGATTCAGAAACGAGAACTTAATAAGTAAAACAAACTAAGTGAAGAAAATGAGAGTTACTTTCGACTCAGTCCCGAAAGTTTCCATTACAAGTCCAATTAAGTCTTAATGTAAATTCAGACAACCCCTCTGATTAAATGAAAAGCAAATGTATGTTTAACAAGGAACATTTCCTTAGAAAAATAAAACCTTATGTATATTCAGTAACAAAAATCTTATTTACAAAATATACATGTGTGTGAATCAAATGTTAGCGTGTAAGCGGGTTAATAATTGATCTGTATTTTTAAATCGACGTTTCGAAAATCAACTCACAAAACACAACTCTAGTAATGTTTAAAAAGCAAAGCAAATACAACTCTCACGGCATTTTAACTTTGGTTGTTTTAGTTTGTTTACCTAAGAACCACTGAAGAGTTCTTAATGGAAGAAACGTAATATCGTGCAATGTGCTTTTTTGTTCCGTTAACAGTTACAAGGTCACATTTCAGTTTATTTATTAGTGTGCTTACTTGTTGTGATTGACAATGATGACTCGGTTCTCATTTTGAGGATTGATGCTTACTTAGATGTGACAAAGATTTACATGGCGGGTGTCGTCGATGAAGCAAAAGACTCAATGTAATCTTTCCTTTGTTCATTATGATTTTGTTAACGCTTCGGCATTCTCTTATTTATTTGTTAATCGATTTTGTATTCTCTGATTTGTTTCATACAACTGCAGTTTAGGTATATATAACATTTCCCTCTATGATAGCAAGCCGCCGTTTGCATGCATTTATTATTTTAAGATTATAATCTTGTTGAATGATATTAAGGATAACAGGAGGATTACATCTTTCCTCCAGAGCACATCAAGGGGACTGTCAATGTTTACCAGAGGATCAATGAGATCCCAGAACCACATCTTCCCGTCAAGTACCCCAGGACACCGGGTCATAGAGAAACGACGGATAGTTCTTGGTAAGTATTTATAAAGCAAAAGTTTGTTATATAATTACATGAAGATAGAAAACTTTGTAGGAACTTTGAACATAGGCAAGAATGACATCTATAGACGCTTGGAAATTAACATTATCATTGAAAAAAGACTAGGTGTTGGGAAAGGCTTAATCGATGATACTGACCCTAATAAATAATGTATATTGTGTTCTGGTTTGTGATTTAGTGCTCCTATTGTTGGTTAGGTATTGGCGATGTGATATCAAGGGTGCGGATACAGGGAAGTTGACCGGTAAAACCATAGGGGTCAAGGATAATGTGGCGATAGCTGGAATCCAAATGATGGCCGGTAACAAACACCTGGAGGGTTACACCCCAGATTTCGACGGAACAATTATCACGAGAATTCTCGATGCTGGTAACGCTACATCCGTGATCTCTGTACAGTTATCCGAATGTATCATATCATCAAATACAATACAATTAACTTTCCAAAAGATATATGAATCTTGTGTGACTTCGAGAACAGGCGAAGCCGCTATCCACCAATGTCGTTATTTCGATTCTGTTGCATTTTTAGAATGAATATAAAAACTATGTAACAGTTTTGTTTATGGTGCATGAACATGAAAACACCCTAAGGAATATGATAAGTCATTGCACTTTTTTCGGGACAATAAGTTTTTCATTAACATAAATCATCTCATTTCAAAACAATTAATGGACATTCATTCATTCTTAGAAGTTGTTATATGTCTGATTAAAGCTGATATTTGGAATTTAATATCGAACTAAGAAGGCTGAATAAACGAACGAAGAAAGAAACAAACGGTGCTGATAACCTGCCCTCTTATTTGCCGTCAAATGATTTATGTGGATAATACTGCATCAATTTATAGATATGATTTTTAATTGAACGGGATATATTTTTTCAGACATAATATTTAAAGAAAATATGTACATATTGATAAAGAAAATAAAATACTGTAATGGAAAAATGAATGCATTACCCTTCATTTAAATAAGTACATAAGTCGTTTCCGCTCCCATCAAGTAGATGTTGCATAAAATATGTCTTTTAAAGAATTTCATTGCATTTCTATCTTATCGATCATACTCCCAAATACCTGTTTCGGTCCACGTCCGTTTGCATCACCTGTACCAGATATGAATTTTTTTCCCGCCAGGAGGACGAATCATGGGTAAGACGACCTGCGAGGACCTCTGTCTGTCCGGTAACTCGTGGACGTCATCGCTCGGACCTGTTCCGAACCCCCACTGTCCTACTCGGAGTGCCGGGGGGTCCAGCAGTGGCTCAGCCTCTCTGGTAAGTAATGTCGTGTTTCACTCACCATCACGAGTGATGTAATCTGTAGACACGAGTACAAGGAACATCATGTGATCTACAGTCCATAAATCATCCATCAAAAGACACATCACGGGCAGGATACCGCCATTTTCGCACTTATTAACTACCCCGTTATATCAATGAGTTACCAATAATTACATTTTAATATATCTTCATCAAATATTAAGATCTTACCTTATTGAAATTTAATACCAACGCACCATCATTAAATATTGGCTTTCTTGATCCTGGAATTCGTTGTTAGTGCTTATCATAGTTACTTTCAGAGTTCTTTATGTCCTCTTTGATATTGGATCTTGTGATTTCTTTAGCCCGCCACTACATAATCTAACCGTATCTTTACATAGCAGGAGTGTACACTTAAATTCTTACTGCATTTTTACAAGGTGTAACCAAATATGGCATTTGGCTCTGTTAATGCAGAGAGTTACTTTTACTTACGAATTGTACATGACTTACTCCATTTTCTAGGTTGCCCGAGGGGCAATAGACATGGCCATTGGCGGTGACCAAGGTGGATCTCCGGATTCCGTCCAGCTGGTGTGGAACGGTGGGTCACAAACCTACGTTCGGACTAGTACCGTACACAGGGGCAGTTCCTAGTGAGATGACCTTGGATCACCTTGGACCAATGACGCGAACAGTGGCCGATTGTGCTCTACTTCTAGAGGTGTGTAAATCATCGCCATAGTGCCTAAAACACCTCCTTTCCAAATCCATTGTTAAGAAAAGCAGATGCGTGTGAATTTCACCTCATTACATGTCATTATCCCTCGAGATACCCATTGCATGTATAGTACGAGGCGACTTATATGTGGAACACTCCTGTAGAATTAGGGATTATCTTGGTGACACAATAGCAACCAAAGAGATTCTTCTGCTCCCATTGCATCATGTATCTTGATCATGTCTCTCTATTTCCTGCTGTATTGAGGATCCTAATTGTGTTTTATCTATTTCCAACTATATTAAGGATCTGGATTGTGTCTCTCTATTTCAACCTGTATTTAGGATATTGACGGTGTCTCTCTATTTCCAACAATAACCTTGGTATAATGGACACCTGTCTAGAAAGGACACGTTTGCTCTGTCTCATGTGTGTTCGTTGTAGACAGATTTGACTGTACTAGTTAATGACATGGATTTGACATGAAGATGGTTAGGTAATGAATATCACGTGTATTTATACTTGGTACAGGTATTGGCTGGGTATGATAACGGGACGGACCCTCGACAACATCCTGGTATCCAAGTTCCTTCCTACTCCAGCCAGGTTCCTTCCTACTCCAGCTTAGTATGTAATGTATTTGATCATGCTATTTTATAGATATGTAGTTTGGTTTGCTAATTCAAGAGTGTTTAAACATACAAATACACCATTATTAAATCTATAATAATTATTTACTCATATTTCTTTAATAATTTTAATTTCTGCTGTTTAGTATAGGAAAAGTGTATTTGAAATAAAGTTTGACAAAGTACATCTCAGCAATATTTGACTGTTACAGTTATCAAAAGATGTTGCTGGAAAACGAGTGGGTATCGTAACAGAAGGGTTTGATGGAGTGGACATAGGGGTGTCTACCTGTGTCCGTGAGGCAGCACTCAGACTTACGGAGGCTGGGGCAGTGGTAGAGGAGGTGTCAATCCCACTTCATACCGACGGTAGGTCTGGGGGAGGGGCGGAGTTTGGGGCAGTGGTAGAGGAGGTGTCCATACCACTTCATACCGACGGTAGGTCTGGGGGAGGGGTGGGGATCGGGGCAGTGGTAGAGGAGGTGTCCATACCACTAAATACCGACGGTAGGTCCGGGGGAGAGGTGGGGATCGGGGCAGTGGTAGAGGAGGTGTCCATACCACTACATACCGACGGTAGGTCTTGGGGAGGGGTGGGGATCGTGGCAGTGGTAGAGGAGGTGTCCATACCACTTCACACCGACGGTAGGTCTGGGGGGGGCGGAGTTTGGGGCAGTGGTAGAGGAGGTGTCCATACCACTTCATACCGACGGTAGGTCTGGGGGAGGGTTGGGGATCGGGGCAGTGGTAGAGGAGGTGTCCATACCACTACACGCCGACGGTAGGTCTGGGGGAGGGGTGGGGATCGGGGCAGTGGTAGAGGAGGTGTCCATACCCCTTCACACCGACGGTAGGTCTGCGGGAGGGGTGGGGATCGGGGCAGTGGTAGAGGAGGTGTCCATACCACTACACGCCGACGGTAGGTCTGGGGGAGGGTGGGGATCGGGGCAGTGGTAGAGGAGGTGTCCATACCCCTTCACACCGACGGTAGGTCTGGGGGAGGGGTGGGGATCGGGGCAGTGGTAGAGGAGGTGTCCATACCCCTTCACACCGACGGTAGGTCGGGGGAGGGGCGGGGATCGGGGCAGTGGTAGAGGAGGTGTCCATACCCCTTCACACCGACGGTAGGTCTGGGGGAGGGGTGGGGATCGGGGCAGTGGTAGAGGAGGTGTCCATACCCCTTCACACCGACGGTAGGTCTGGGGGAGGGGTGGGGATCGGGGCAGTGGTAGAGGAGGTGTCCATACCCCTTCACACCGACGGTAGGTCTGGGGGAGGGGTGGGGATCGGGGCAGTGATAGAGGAGGTGTCCATACCACTACACACCGACGGTAGGTCTGGGGGAGGGGTGGGGATCGGGGCAGTGATAGAGGAGGTGTCCATACCACTACACACCGACGGTAGGTCTGGGGGAGGGGTGGGGATCGGGGCAGTGGTAGAGGAGGTGTCCATACCCCTTCACACCGACGGTAGGTCTGGGGGGATCAGAGATAATCCAATGCATTGACCGTCCGTAATAAATGCTAAGATCCACAAAGAAAACGTTCACAGGCCTGCCTTGTGTTTGCTCATAACGAAATTCAAAATTGATGTGAAACTATGTTTAATGGATTTTTTTTTTCACTATCCCCTCAGCAGAAGACATATACTTATAAAGATAGCCAGTTAACCTCAGAGCATAAAGTAGTCTCCTATTGCGACACATGCGGTGGAATGATATCTCTATATAGCCGAGCCTATATAGTATTTATGGATGGATAATCTTATCATTGTCAGCAAAGATTGTTGAAATAATTCTGAATATCGACTTGCTTTTTCGTGTTTTTTGTTGTTGTTGTTCAACAACCTATAGCACAGAAAAGCTACTATACTATCTAAACATTACCGACTGTATATAAACCTTTAGCACAGAAAAGCTACGTTACTATCTAAACATTACCGACTGTATAAAAACCTATAGCACAGAAAAGCTACGATACTATCTAAACACTACCGACTGTATATAAACCTATAGCACAGAAAAGCTAAGTTACTATCTGAACATTACCGACTGTATGTAAACCTTTAGCACAGAAGAGCTACGTACGTTACTATATAAACATTACCGACTGTATATAAACCTATAGCAAAGAAAAGTTACGATACTATCTTAACATTACCGACTGCATATTTCTTTTTAATTTTGGAGGTATTAAAGCATTAAATAAACCTGTCACACAAAAATACACCATTACTGTTAAAGGCTTTAAATAACAATGACAACGAAAATTGGTGATTTTATCCTTTGCTATTCGATTAAACAACCGTACCGCGTGTTTCTCGATGAAGGCTGACCTGTCTAACAGCTCGGTTTTCATTTTGAGGAGCTGATATTTACTTGCTTGTGACCAAGTTTACATTGCAGGTGTCTTCGATGAAGCAAAAGACGCTTACGCTTCCGGAACACTTGGTCTTATTCTCTTGTACTTTTGCAAGGGTCTCCACGTGAATCTTTCTTTTGTTCATATTTTGCCCCTGGTTTAATCGATTTTGAGTTTGCATTATGATTATGTTAACGCTTCGGTATTCTCTTATTTATTATTTACTTTGACTTTGATTCAGTTTATATAGCTATGATTAATCATAGTTCCAATTAATATTTGTAAGATTTAACATTCTAATACATTATCGATTCGTTGTCTTTATGTTTGTATATTTAACTAGCTAATGGTCACTGTGCACGGTGCTTTTAATTGACGATTTGCGTGTGTTACTATAGTGTGCTATTCAATAAAGGTACTGCCAGTCCTATCAGTATTCTCGCATATCGTTCACACATGCTATCTCAATACAGTATAATATGATCATTCTGATATACACAGCGGATTGCAACATGTGTCTTCGAGTCATCACTTTTCGTTCTGTGACAGATCTATATTTCATGTAGATAAAAATGTCCTGCAATGATTATCGAAGTTTCGTTTCGTGTATCACAATGACGTTACCATGTAAGCTGTGAGAAACATATTTCACGCACGTATATATATATGTTTGTATCTGTATCTGTTTCGTCGTCAGAACCCAGTTTTGTTATGAATAACGATGGAATGCGGGGGGGGGGGGGGGGGGGAGGGGGGGGTTGCCTGATGTTATTGGCTAAATCTGTCGAGTGCAGATCTATTGAATGCCTCGACAGATTTGGCGATGACCGTGACGTCTAATTGGTTCCAGTCTTTCGGTCCTTACAAAGAATGATAATTGCTTATATTGTTCGGTTTTTGCTTTGTTCTTCTACATTCTTGCGTTTGTAGATCCAGCTCTTGTGCCATCTTGCGATAGCTCCTGTTTCTCTGGATTTGTAATCTTCCTTTATACAGCGGAAGCCTCTTCTTTGAATGCGCTCTAGCGTGTCTATGTTGTTTTTTCTATAAACGTTTTAATGATTCGGTAGAAGAGACAATCGTCGACGAAAAGTCGAACTTCAGATGTTATTCTGTCTGGTAAATCGTTTATATGGCAGAGGAACATGAGGGGTCCGAGCACTGTGCCCTGGGGATCACCTTCACTTCCTGATTTCGTTCCTGCGGCAATTGTCCTCATTGTTTGGTTTGGGAGGAAGTTGGTAAGCCACTTGCGTATGTTTTTTTTCATTTCATTTCATTTCAACAAATTTAAATGACAAAACAAGGTGGAAAATGTCAAAAGGATTGAATATCAGGCATTACCTATATTAATTCTCTCCTTTGGTGGTTTTGTACACAGTGAGCAAATATATATACAATAAAGATAAATTAAAGCAATAGATAGTGAAATGAAAACAGTCAAAGAGAGGTAACACACATTTGATTAACAAGTATACTTTTACAAACATACATTAGACATATACACACACAACATTCTCACCATACATATATAATGTAATTAGCATCATAATAATATAGTTAATTGCATGCATACATAAAATATAAATTACAAATTATTCAGTTACCTGGCAGATTATTCCGTATCGGTGTAATTTCCCTAGCAGTCTGTTGTGTGGCACAGTGTCGAAGGCCTTAGAGAAGTCCAGGATGGTGATAGCTACTTTGTTGCCTTGGTCGTACTCTTTGAAGAAATCATTTAGTGTGGTGAGTGATTGAGTTTTGCTCGAATATCCTGACCTAAACCCATGGTTTGGCGATGTTAGGATGTTGTTTCTCTCAAGGTGATTTAGGATGTGTTTGCAGATGATATGCTCTAAAAGTTTACTGGTTACAGATCTTAAAGAAAGTGGTCTGTAATTTTCGGCTAGATGTTTGTCGCCTTTCTTGAAAACGTTTGTGACATTTGCGTCTCCTCAGTCTTTGGGGAGTTCTCCTATGTCCACCGATAAGCGTGTGAGGCTTAGTGCTAGTTGGTGTGCACACTCCTTCATTATTCTATTTGGGATGTTGTCTGGACCAGATGATTTACTTGGGTTTATCATGTTCAGTAGTTTGTGTATGTGGGTAAGCAGAGTGTGGAAGACTGATGCTCGTTCGTGTGAGAACGAACGTGGATTTGTTAGTGTCCACTTGTCGGGTAGTTTTGTACCATTTTTTTCACCAGCATTAGATACATGTCAGCAGATTGGGGTAAGTATTCTTTCTATCATCTGTAATTATACTCTTCCAAACGAAGTAAGGGGGTATTGTCCTTCCGTCTGTCCGTCTATTGACACACCGATGTACCGACTTCTCCTCATAAACTACTGAGGGGAATTCAACGAAACTTGGTGGCAATAATCCTTATACATTGTAGATGTGCGTAATCTATATCACGTAAAAACATGGTTGCCATGGTAACCAGGCCACTATATTTTGTTTTTGGGGGGAAAATTTTGTCAGACAACTACTAATACACCTGTGAATCGATTCAAGTGAAACTACACAGGAATGTTTGGGACCATGTGATAATGTGTTTGCAGGGTTTTTGTTATGCAGAAATTTTGGTTGTCATGGTAACCAGGTCAAGATACCCAAGTTCTTGTAGAACACTAATTTGTCAACGAACTCCATCTAAACCTATGAACCGATTTCAACTACTATACAGGAGTTTAAGGGAATATGTATAGATATGCATGCAGGTTTCTAATTTTCTAAAAAAAATTGGTTGCTATAGGTACCAGGCCATATATACAAGTTTTTTCTTGGAAACTTTTGACTTGACAACTTCTCTTTACCAGTGAACCAAAATCAATGAAGTTTCACATGATTGCTATGGACCATTTGAGATATGTATGCAGATTACGTTTTGCAGATATTTGGTTGCCATGGTAACCAGGTCACTATCAAAAGTTTGGTTTGAAAAATAATCCTAAACCTGTAAACAATTTCAATGAAACTATAAAGGGATGTTAGCGACTTTGTGTACATGTATCTGCAGATAAAAATCTGTTCGTCATCAACATTGCCTTATTGCAATGGTAGGGGGGGGGGGGTATAAGTTAGTCATTGGCTTACAGATATAGTTTGTTGTTGAATGGTTATTTTAATGCCACATTTATTGTGTCCATGCTATCGGTCAATCCATCTATCGATGCGGTCCAGTCATGCGTAACTCTTTGTTGTTATCGAAGACAGGTGTTTATATGTATGTAATGTTGTATTATAGTATATTACTAGGAATATTCATTGTATATCCATATTAGAATATGTATCAGAAAGTCCATTGTTATAATGATGTCAGTTTCACGTATTAACCATAGTTTTGTTCGGGTGGATTTGTATGGACACACTGAGAAAAAATACGGAAGGCCGTGGAAAGCGTACGGCGTATGATTGTGGAATAATGTAAATATGAGAAACACTGTTATTTATCCAGATTAGATTTTGGACACGCATCTTACATTATATTATGATGGCAACATTTTATGATTGCAATTGTACAAATCAGTAACTCTATATTAAGGAATAACTTGTAAATGTAGCGGTTAATGCAATCTTAGATATTAATGTAGTGTAAGAACGAATATTAATTCAATATTTGTGTACGTTTTTAGCTTCACATGATGGGCACATGATGAACTACTTCGGTAAGCCAGCACGAAAGACATTGCACCATAACTTTAGAAAGGCAGCACCAGGACCGACCAGACAGCTCAGAGAGTCGTCATGATCAAAGTCAGCTGTGGAAAGACGTCAGTCTACAGGCCGGTATGGAGAGTCAGACAGTTATCAATACTTAGCCTCGGACTGGAGGAACTTTGAACTTTCGTACAACACACAGACACGTATCTGTTGTATTTACTTTTATCAGAAGCAAAGTCACTGTGAAGAGAATATGGGTAAATTCTCAGGTTCGTGAAACTCTATTGGGCGACGTTGTGGTTCTCTGTTGTGAAGAGACTCTAGGTATTTGTAAGAGATTGTCGTATGAAAGGTAGTGATAGTGTTGGGAAATGTGTATACTTGTAGGTTGTAGATTTAATTTTGCTTAATCTGTAAATAAATTTGTATATACATGTTTTCTCTTTGTTTTGGTTATTCCTGTGTCTCTTTCCAGAATCCTCTCGAGGCTCGCCCTGCGCTACAACACGTTCATCAGTATCGGAACTAATTTTGTTTTTAACTATAAAAAATGTTTACGTTTATGCATTTTACTTTTAACATTTGAAGTGTTAGCAGATATTTGTCAAAGAACACACGTCCGATTGCTTTTGCGATAACTCCTTGCTTATTCAGCTCGTTTTCCCTCACATAGGACACTCATATTCTTCCACAAGTAACATTCACTTATAGGAATTGTTAGTAGTGATCTCTATCGAAATGATGTCTGCCGTTTCGTTAGAATTCTGTATGACTATTCAAAATACACATTGTCTTTGCATTGTAGAAATGTTAAAATTAAAAAAAAGTCTACATCTGTAAGTCATATATACATTTGTAAGTCATATGTACATCTGTAAGTCATATATACATCTGTAAGTCATATATACATCTGTAAGTCATATATACATCTGTAAGTCATATATACATCTGTAAGTCATATGTACATCTGTAAGTCATATGTACATCTGTAAGTCATATATACATCTGTAAGTCATATGTACATCTGTAAGTCATATGTACATCTGTAAGTCATATGTACATCTGTAAGTCATATCTACATCTGTAAGTCATATGTACATCTGTAAGTCGTATGTAAGACCTGTCATTTGCACTACTTTTAGGTCTTTCCATATGGTCCCCAGTGAGTAACGAAGGAGGCTACAATATGATGATTAAAGGAAATGGTGAGTCCTGTTGTCATTTAGACTACATTAATATTTTCATTTGCTCTACATTGTCACTATATAACACTACCAAGGCCAGTTCCGTGTTATGAGACCATAACACTGGAGTGGTTATTATGACGTCATTACAATTTTGACGTCATACTCATATCGTTGCAGATAGCTGGCCGATACTTGGCTCTTGGCTGTTCAATTTATAAGAAATCAACCTTGAAATTCAGAACAAATGTAGAATATATATATGTATTATCAAAATCAATGGAAAATTTAAATAAAAGCATTACACAGCATTCTGTTCCGTGTTATGGTCCCATAACACGGAACAGGGTTGTAGACAAATAATCATAACGCGGAACGCGCGTTTTTCATTTTGTCTGCAATACTGTTCCGTCTTATAGGACCATAACACGGAACAGAATGATGTTTAATTAATGCTTAAATATATTTTAACTCCAAACGAACTGTTTTGTATAGACCTAGATAGATCATATATATGTTTACATTTACCATAACATCTGGGATGGAATTCACACACAAAAAGCTGAATATATATTTTCTAATTAAATCGTCCACCGAAGGTCGTAAGGCCAACTGAGGACGTAAAACTCTCAAAAAATAAATAAAATAAATCTTTTATTAATGTTCAACATTTCTGCAACGTAAAACTGAACAAAAAGATCCCATGATCCAACTTTCGTTTTAAAGATGACGTAACACACACATATGCTTCGATACTGAAGTCTGCTTATTGTTATCAATTCTACTATTGCTTACTTCGTCATTCGTTTTGCTGCCGCTTAATACAAATTCACGGATTGTACCTCGTTGGCTGCCGTGTGCATACTTATTTCAGGGATGTACCTCTTTTTGACTACGTATACCGTAGCAAAACAATAAGACAAAAGTCATATTAATTAATCAAAAATGTTAGAAGCCTTTTGAACATACAGATTCACTCACAACGGCCGCAATGTACACGCATTGACACGCTGATCTGGTAATAATTTGATGCGGTCGAACGTCGAACCAGGAAGTCGCCATTGTTTGCATTACTATCAAAGAATTTCGAATGTGCATCAATAGAATAAGACATTTATTAGCATCCGTTTGTTGTATAAAATACGTAATGGATCATCAATGTGATCCACTTTTCAAGATTTTGAACAAACCAAACAATAGCCGTCATCAAATAGTTCTTAAGTGTAAACGGCGCCATATTTGAAACAGAAATCAATCCATCAAGCCTTTTTCTATTGCGT
Source organism: Mimachlamys varia (assembly GCA_947623455.1). Taxonomy (NCBI): domain Eukaryota; kingdom Metazoa; phylum Mollusca; class Bivalvia; order Pectinida; family Pectinidae; genus Mimachlamys; species Mimachlamys varia. Next base: position 46,496,019 of record OX392534.1, on the reverse strand, counting down.
ATACGCTTATTTATACGCAGTCGGAGTTTACAAATTTAGAGAAGAGAAGAAATTATTACTTTGTAGTTGTGTATGTATACTTACCATGCCTGGGTAATTAAAAGGCAATGTGCAATACATCGCTGCAACAATTAAAAGTCAGACTAATTATTTAAGTGTTTTATTTCAATGTAGATGTTGCCGTGTCTAACTATCAATTAGGCAACGAAAAATTAAATACCCCGCTGGATTTACGAATGGCGGCATCGTAAGAAAACAGAGATGTATGTGGATAGGATATAATTTTACATACATATTTTCAACTTCAGTAATAATCGACACAATGGGACATAACTGTTTCAATAAGTTCCCGTTTAAATTCAAATAAACACCAGAACATTTTTTGCCATCTCATATGATAGCATAAAATATAAAATTGAGGTTTCAAGAACTCATGCGCTTACAAGTCATAACCGGTTTATGTAGAAACTGTAGTAGTCTCTCTTGAATATTATCATGATTTCAGGCTCCCTAAGCTTTTTAATCGAAAAAAATATTTCAACAGGAAAGTATATGGCGAGGAACTATCAGAACAAGTTCTATGCAAAAGCTCAGAATCTTACCCGTCTTCTTACCCAGGCATACGACCAGGCACTCAGGAATTACGACATTCTGGTCATGCCAACACTTCCCTGTACTGCCATGGATCTTTCCACAACTGAGGCGTCTATAGCAGGTAGGAAACGACTCTTACAGGTAGTAAAAGTCTCCAGCAGGTAATAAACGTCTCTAACAGGTAGCAACAGGTAGCAAACGTCGCTAACAGGTAGTAAACGTCTCTTACGTGTGTTAAACGTCTCTAATAGTTAGTAAAAGTCTCTAACAGGTAGCAAACGACTCTAACAGTTAGTAAACGTCTCTAACAGGTAGTAAACGTCTCTAACAGGTAGCAATCGTCGCTAACAGGTAGTAAACGACTCTAACAGGTAGTAAACGACTGTAACAGGAAGTAAACGTCTCTAACAGGTAGTAAACGACTCTAACAGGTAGCAATCGTCGCTAACAGGTAATAAACGTCTCTAACATGTAATAAACGTCTCTAACAGGTAGTAAACGACTCTAACAGGTAATAAACGTCTCTAACAGTTAGTAAACGTCTCTAACAGGTAGTAAACGTCTCTAACAGGTAGCAATCGTCGCTAACAGGTAGTAAACGACTCTAACAGGTAGTAAACGACTGTAACAGGAAGTAAACGTCTCTAACAGGTAGTAAACGACTCTAACAGGTAGCAATCGTCGCTAACAGGTAGTAAACGACTGTAACAGGAAGTAAACGTCTCTAACAGGTAGTAAACGTCTCTAACAGGTAGCAATCGTCGCTAACAGGTAGTAAACGACTCTAACAGGTAGTAAACGTCTCTAACAGGTAGTAAACGACTCTAACAGGTAGTAAACGTCTCTAACAGGTAGCAATCGTCGCTAACAGGTAGTAAACGACTCTAACAGGTAGTAAACGTCTCTAACAGGTAGTAAACGTCTCTAACAGGTAGTAAACGACTCTAACAGGTAGTAAACGTCTCTAACAGGTAGTAAACGTCTCTACCAGATAGTAAACGTCTCTAACAGGTAGTAAACGTCTCTAACAGGTAGTAAACGTCTCTAACAGGTAGTAAACGACTCTAACAGGTAGTAAACGTCTCTAACAGGTAGTTAAGTTTTTCATGGGCAATGAACGTCTTTAACAGGTAATAAAGTCAAGGAGTAACACCAAATTTTTGACAAATGTCTATTTAGATTAAAGGGGCGAGAACGTACTTCCTAATACGAAATATACTGAAACGAAAAAGAAACGCAACATGGAAAATTGTGATTAATTTTGTATTAAATATACATATCTGTATAAAAATCGCCGATATAAACATGCAACCTGCCTAACACCCATACCAATCTTCAAAATCACCCAAGTGTGACTAGAGACCTATGCACTTCCGGCGCGGTAAAAACATCAAAAACCGTGCCTGTACAAACATATGCGTTCTTTTTTCATTCAAACCAGTATCAATTCATCACTAACATTGAGCCACATCATCGCCAATACTTTTGCAAACAATAATTCCTTTTACAATTATGCCACGGTTATCAAAGGTTGATAGAGGACGTGCTATAGCGATGCTTCTGGCAGGGAACACGCAACTTCACGTCGCTCGACAATTCAGAGTTCACAAATCGACTATTAGTCGATTAGTTTCACGTCTTAACGCAACAGGAAGAGTCGATGACCAGCCGAGATCAGGACGTCCACGCGTAACGTCGCGACGTCAAGACCGGGTTCTTAGGTTGGCACACCTGCGTAACAGGAGATTAACGGCCGCTGAAACGGCAAGGAATACGATTGGTAATCATAACCGTCGAATTCATCCCCAAACAGTGATCAACAGACTGCGTGAGGCTAATTTGCGTGCAAGGCGACAGTACGTTGGTTTACCACTAACACCGCAACGTCGAGCACGTCGTATGCAATGGGCAACGGCACATATGCCCAGACGTTTTCCTATGAGACGTTGGAGGTCTATTCTCTTCACCGATGAATCTCGATTCACGTTATTTCGAGCAGATGGCCGTCAACGTGTGTACCGGCGTCGAGGCGAACGTTTTGCTGACGCCTGTGTTTTGGAACACGACCGATTTGGGGGTGGATCAGTTATGGTTTGGGCGGGAATCTCCCATGGTTTGAAGACGCCTTTGGTGATAGTCAATGGGAATTTAACGGCCGTACGCTATCGGGATGAGATCCTTAGGCCCCATGTTGTGCCGTTTGTTAGGCAGCATCATCTAACCTTTCAGCAAGATAACGCGAGACCACACGTTGCAAGAGTCTGTAGAGACTTTCTTGCGACACAGAACATTGCTCCTATAGATTGGCCTCCATATAGCCCCGACCTGTCCCCAATCGAGCATTTGTGGGATGAATTAGACAGAAGAATTCGAAATCGCCGTAACCCCCCAAATACCCTCCCTCAGTTAGCAAATGCACTCGTCCAAGAATGGAATAACATTCCAATACGGAAAGTCAATGCCCTGATGAACTCAATGCAACAAAGAATTAGAGATGTGATAACTGTTCGAGGAGGACACACACGATAATAGGGCACGGTTTCAAAACTGCTGCCATTTCAACTTGGATTCACGTAGGGTACTACCAATCATGACCTTCTAGCAAAGTGACCTGTTCTTAAAAATCTCTAAATATTGAATAAGGATGTTACATCAATATTCAATATTAACTATTACATATGAAATTTAAACATAATGCTCACAATTATTATTTTATTAAACCTACAATTTGAAGTTGCGTTTCTTTTTCGTTTCAGTATATATGTTCAAAGCTTATTAGTTTACGGCGCACTACTGCTATCGAGCTACTTGTTCAATTGTCAAATATATATGTAGAATATGTGTGAGACAACGGGTAGATATTTATTTGGTAGGTACATTATATAAGGGCAAGATAACTGTACTATAGTTTATATACAGAAATAACGCCCATGGATACATTTGTTAGATTTGTGGAGGAATTATTTCTACCATCGTCGGTTTATATTTGAAGACTTAAATATTTCATAATTTAAATAATTTATTTCAATAGTTTGAGAGTTCTAATCCTATGATGAAATTAAGAATTATGTATTTCACTATGTTTACATGTTTATTTCATCATTGTAATTTAACCACCAATACCTATAACATTACTCAGGTGACAAATAAAGCCATTGGTTCTCTTGTTTTTCGCATGAGTATTATTTTATATATATAATACTCCTGCTAAAAATACACATTCTTTGCTTTTCAGAAACCATCCGTCTCACATCTGGTATGCTAAAAAACACTGCACCGTTCGATTCTACCGGACATCCAGCTTTGAGTATCAATGCCGGACACCTAAAAGGACTTCCCGTTGGAATGATGTTCATTGGTCGACACTTTGATGACGTAACCGTTCTACAAATGGCATATGCTTTTGAACAAATAAGGGACAGAAGTGCTTAACACGTGCAAACGTTTATACTGAGAATTACTTTATACCGTATTCTGACTTGCTTCAATACTAAGAAAACTTAAACTCGCATTTCTATACTCTTCAATGAATGTCAATGATATAATGATCTTTTATAGTTACATCCTTGAACCACTACACATGTAACTAGATTAGAATGTCAATGATATAATGATCTATTATAGTTACATCCTTGGACCACTGCACATGTAACTAGATTAGAATGTCAATGATATAATGATATATTATAGTTACATCCTTGAACCACTACACATGTTACTAGATTAGAATGTCAATGATATAATGACCTAGTATAGTTACATCCTTGAACCACTACACATGTTACTAGGTTAGAATGTCAATGATATAATGATCTATTATAGTTACATCCTTGGACCACTACACATGTAACTAGATTAGAATGTCAATGATATAATGATCTATTATAGTTACATCCTTGGACCACTACACATGTAACTAGATTAGAATGTCAATGATATAATGACCTATTTTAGTTACATCCTTGAACCACTACACATGTTACTAGATTAGAATGACAATGATATAATGATCTATTATAGTTACATCCTTGAACCACTACACATGTAACTAGATTAGAATGTCAGTGATATAATGACCTATTTTAGTTACATCCTTGAACCACTACACATGTTACTAGATTAGAATGTCAATGATATAATGATATATTATAGTTACATCCTTGAACCACTATATATGTAACTAGGTTAGAATGTCAATGATATAATGATCTTTTATAGTTACATCCTTGAACCACTACACATGTAACTGGATAAGAATGTCATTGATTTAATGATATATTATAGTTACATCCTTGAACTATTACACATGTAACTAGGTTAGAATGTCAATGATATAATGATCTATTATAGTTACATCCTTGAACCACAACATATGTAACTAGATTAGAATGTCAATGATATAATGACCTATTATAGTTACATCCTTGAACCACTACGCATGTAACTAGATTAGAATGTCAATGATAAAATGATCTATTATAGTTACATCCTTGAACCACTACACATGTTACTGGATAAGAATGTCAATGATATAATGATATATTATAGTTACATCCTTGAACTACTACACATGTAACTAGGTTAGAATGTCAGTGATATAATGATCTATTATAGTTACATCCTTGGACCACTACACATGTAACTGGATAAGAATGTCAATGATATAATGATATATTATAGTTACATCCTTGAACTACTACACATGTAACTAGGTTAGAATGTCAGTGATATAATGATCTATTATAGTTACATCCTTGGACCACTACACATGTAACTAGATAATAATGTCAGTGATATAATGATCTAGTATAGTTACATCCTTGAACCACTACACATGTAACTAGATAAGAATTTCAGTGATATAATAAGCTATTATAGTTACATGCTTTATGCGTGTTTTCGTTGTTCGACATCGAAATATAAAATTGTTTGATTGTGTGTATTTGTCTGTGCGTCCTTTCACAAATTAGGTTAAGTTAATATCAAAATGGTTAAGTACACTTTGTAAAGAAAACGATTAAATAAAGTCGACATTTTCCGTAACAAAATTGTTTGTGCTTACCATTTATGTTTAAATTGAACATACATAGTAATTAATAACTCAAAATCGAAATTCTATCTCGTTTGCCGAACACTGATCCAACATAATTTGCAATATAATTGTAATTATGTATATACAATCACAAAGTAGGTTAATCTAATATCAAACTGACAAATTACACTTTTACAGAAACTGATTAAATAGATTCGACTAGTTTCCATTATCACATTTTGCCTCGGACAACCAATTTACACAATCCCAAACAATGTATAGGCTGTCTTTTGTCTTGCTTTTGTTTAAACATAAACGCATTGCAAAGTCATAAGTTGACTATTAATGTAATTATCACATATCTATAAGCAAAGGACACAAACACGCCTATATAAAGAGTGGCATGCTATAAAACGGATACAAACAGTGGCGATCTCCATTCATTTGTTTCCATTATATACCTGTTCTGTTATCCTTCTATTTGGTCTCAATCCAGCTTTTCTGTTATCATTCTGCAAAACACTTTATTAGTGACTGAAACTAATGTCATCCTTATTTAATATCTCACAAATTAAACCTTTTCCCATTCGGTTGATCATTTTTCCTGTTTTTAATGTTAAATGCTAATTTGGCAATGTTGTTGTGCCAGTGACTCCTACTGTATTTTCATTATTTTTCCCCTTGTAAAGCTATTTTTCCCTTCGCTTTCAGTCCAACTTCAGATATATATCTTATCTACGTCATCTGATTGTTCTAATTCCTTTCCCATAATCAAGTTTAATCACTGAAATATTTACCTATCCCTCAAAACGTTCTTTCTCCCCGGGTCTTCAGGTCGCAAACTGATACAATTTTGTTGTTTCTCATCCCCGATATCCAGGGTTACGATCACCTACACTCTCTTCACCCCTGGAATATGTCGTGGTAAAACTAAAAGCTCCATGTGCGCCAACGTGTTGATGCGGCAAGAAAACTGGTCCGACTCTTTGATTTACATCAAAATAATCTCTTGGTAACATAACGGTGAACATTGACATGCTTTGAAATAAAATAAGAGAATACCGAAGCGTCAACATAATCATAATCCAAACTCAAAATCGATTAAACCAGGGGCAAAATTTGAACAAAGGAAAGATTTACATGGAGACCCTTGCAAAAGTACAAGAGAATAAGACCAGGTGTTTCGGAAGAGTAAGCGTCTTCTGCTTCATCGACGACACCCGCCATGTAAATCTTTGTCACATCCAAGTAAACATCAAGTTCTCAAAATGAGAACCGAGTATCATTGTCAATCACAACAAGTAAACACACTAATGAGCATACTCAAAAACGTCCATCTTCATATCACTTAAAGATACAGAATATTTCTCAATGAGACAAAGATGGCGACCATAAAACTTGCCCATAGTACTGATCAACCTGAATCTCTCGAATCCTTGTGCTGATAGTTTGTTTGTCAGCAGTCGCCATCGATCACGAAAATCCCGATATTTAGAGCAAGCCCTGAAATACCGAATCAACTGCGACATGTAAGTCCATGTAAGTTGGTTGTGTCTCCTTTGTAATCCTCAAAGAACAGGTATCAGCCTGGTAAGTGTTTTTTCTACCTGAGAATGCCTTCTTTTTTCCATGACATATTCCTGGGATGTAGAGAGCGTAGATGAGCGTACCCTGGACATCGAGGATGGTTCCAGGGGTGTAGTGAGCGTAGATGAGCTTAGGATATTAAGGATAATTGTTTCTTCCTCTGTGTAAACAAAAATCAGAGAATACCAAAGCGTCAACAAAACCATAATCCGAACTCAAAATCGATTAAACAAGGGGCAAAATAGGAACAAAGGAAAGATTTACATGGAGACTCTCGAAAAAGCATAAGGGAATAAGACCAATAATAATAAGTTATTTTGTCACTCGACTAAAAATCCTAAAAATAAAGTATCCGTGTGCGCCAACTTATTTAAAACCATTGTCGTGGTATAAAGCTCCTTAATTTTAACATTTTCAGCTACTTTGTTTTTAGCTTTTTCTGCCTTTATTTCTTTCCATTTCTTTTACCCTCACTGGCATTATTCTTCACTTTTCTATTCCTGTCATTGTATTTGCCCTTCCATCTACCTTAAGAAATATCAATATAAGTCTTTAACTAAAATGTATAAAATTGAAAAGATTTTTGTTCAATTCTTTTTGTTACTGACTAGTCTCAAAACCAAAACGGCACAACTAGAGACCAAGGGTAACATGATATATAGGAAGGATCCAATTTGAATTTCTAAAGCCATAACATTATATCAAAGTTTCAAAGTTTCAAACTTTTTCGAGTTTTTGAATGACATGTGAGGCCAATATACTGTGGACCGATTTGCTAATCATTTCAATTCTAAAACATCGAGATACTCAAGGTTCTGGTACGCTGATTCTGAAGCAGTTGATGCGTTTTCCCAAGATTTGTCGAATGATAATAATTGGCTGGTTCCTCCTGTTTATTTAGCTTCTAGGGTGATAAAATACAGGATGGATTCACGATATACTGGTACGTTAGTGCTTCCCAAGTGGATTTCGGCCCCTTTTTGGCCCTTACTTTTCGGAGATCACCTAGAAACCCAAACCTGTGTAAGCGACATTCTTCTTTTCACTGAAAGTGACCGCATTTTCGTACCGGGCTCACATAAATCGCTATTTAATTCAGTTGATTTTCAGGGGCATGTGCTTGTAGTACGTTTTGATTATCAACAATAAGTTGTAGCCAAGTGATTGGTTAGTGGTGATGGTGAGTGCGCGATCAGCTAGAAGGACTGTGATTGGCTGACAGGACACACCCACTTACTATCAATCGTGTGTAGTGTAGCTCTGTTCACTCATGTGGAACCGACAAGGCCACTTGCAATGGCTCGAGATGTATATATTGTTGTGCGGCCACTTGGAAATTGACATCAAACATGTATATCAGGGTTGTTTTTACAAACCTAGTAGCCCTTCATCCAAGCATGCTACAGGCAAAATATAAGTACCCTGAGCCCTTCAATAAATGAGAGGACGTTAATTGAAGAGTTTTAACATATTTGACCCCATGACCTTGACAGTGGGTCAAGATCATTCATTCCAACAAACTTGGTAGCCTTTCATCTCAGCACTATGCAGGCATGGATGGTGCACAATGGCTATATGTCATCCTGACCCTTCGGGTCAGATAACCCATAATATTGACCGTCATTTTGAAATCCTATGTTGAATTTAAACTACACTGAATTTGTCGAAACTTACTGTGATTCTTCTTATTTTGGGGTCGTTTTGAAAATAACATCAGGGAATTCCAAAGCATCATTTGAGGGATTTTCAAGAAAACTGATTTGAGCACAGAATCCATGCTTGAGAACGAGAGTGGTTTCATGGTTTCGGGTCCAGGTGTTCCGGAAGACTAAGCGTCTTATGCTTCATTGACGTCACCCACCATGTTAATCTTGGTCTCAAAATGAGAACCGAGTCATCACTGTCAATCACCACAAGTAAACACAACAATAAGCATACTCAAAAAACGCCCATCTTCAAATCACACAAAGATACAGAATATTTCTCGATGACATCAAGATGACGACCATGGAACTTTCTCAAACGTTTGTTCGTTAGCAGCTGACATCTACTGTATCACGAAAATCTCGATATTCAGAGCATGCCCGAGAATAACGAAACAACTGCGACATGGATGCTACTATCAAGAAAAGCCAATATCACGATCGGAAAATCGATATCGTCACGTTTAGCATACAGCTTAGTTGTAAGCTGCCAGTGTGTGTAATAAATAAAGTTCAAGGTAAGCTGCTGGTGTACATGTAGGAGAGTGTGTTGTGTCTTTAATCTCATGTTCAGTAGGCTATATACGATCGACTAGGTAAGCAAACTTCTTGTTGTTTTAAAAACAACATATCGTCTATTAAAATCAACATCCTGTTAAAACCACTCTTGCAGTATAAAGTGTCACAATAAGATTGAAGTCCTGATATAACGGTACTAAGAATGGTAGTAAGAAGTTTTGATAACAATCTACTTTATTTGTTCATGTTTCAGACAATTATTGACCCTTTGCTTGTTGATGTTTTGAAAATTCTCATTACAGATCTACAGAGTGTTTCGGATACAGCTGTAAATGAAAGTATTGACGATAAACTAGATTATCAATTTGAGGTCTCATGATGTAATTTCTACTAACTCGTGCATCATATTGTTTTAGGAATTTATTGGACTCTGGAAGTATATAAAACAATGTTCATAGTAATTTTACTATATTTATTATAAACGGGCACATTGGTATTATATCTAACATAGACAATGCCTGAAGTAAATAGAAATTAAAATCAATGAAATAGCTGGAATTAACAAATCAAAATTAATATATGATGGAGTCCTTTATTTCATTTCAATAAATTGTATTGCCAAATTAGCAAAAGGATTAGGCATCAGGCAAAGCCTATATAAGCCTTCTCCATACAACTTCGGTATGTTACAAACAATGATATAAACAATAAGTAAACAATAAGAGTATAGTGTATCTCCAAGCCCCTACCGGTAATAGTTATGTCCGTTATTCAAATCTTTGCGTTTCGATAATTTATTAAAATGACCTGTTTTTTATATATGGTTAATGATAAAACAATGAACTTTCAAATGGTAAATAGACATGTATGTAAGCTTGCATTGTAATCGTCTGCATAATATCAGCCTCAAGCTCAAGGTAAATCTGTATAACAAATTAATATTACCATGTATATATTAAGCAGATACTTATATTCCACAACCAACATGATAACAAAGGTATATAGACTAACATTACGCATACATGTAAGTAACATTTCTTTTGTAAGTTGCTCATGGTTGTGCCCTTTGTTTAAAGCTATGAGTTACTTACATGCAGGCCACATTTAGCCGGGGTCATACTTAATGAGTTCATGCTAAAACTACAGCATGACAAAAGGCAGTCTATAAATTGTTTGGATTTGTCCGAACCAAAATTTGATAATGGTACCTGTCATTTTATCAGTTTCGGTAGTAAGTGTAATTTGTCAGTTTTTTTATTAGATTAACATAAATAAAAGAATACCGAAGCGTTAACAAAATCATAATCCAAGCTCAAAATCGATTAAACCAGTGGCAAAATATGAACAAAGGAAAGATTAACATAGAGACCCTTGCAAAAGTACAAGATAATAAGACCAGGTGTTCCGGAAGAGTAAGCGTCTTCTGCTTCACCTTCATTGTTAATAAAAAATAAATCTTCATTTAAACATGAACTTTAACGTCAGATCAATACACAAAAACAAAAACATTTACGCGGGACAAGGAAAACACACAAATGCATTTAATTGTAATAGACTGTCATATCACTGACATTCTAATCTAGTTACATAATCATGTAGTGGTTCAACGGATCCCTCTGTCTAATATAGAAAAAACAAACAAACAAGAGCAAAGAAATGCGCGGTGAAGAGGCAAAGTTTTCATAGTGTTGAAGCAGGTCAGTATATGGTGTAACGTAAACTGCTGGATGTTTTAGGCACTTTTATCCCTTATTTGTTCAAAAGCATATGCCATTTGTAGAACGGTAAGGTCATCAAAGTGTCGACCTATGAACATCATCCCGACCGGAAGCCCTTCTAGGTGTCCGGCATTGATACTCAAAGCTGGATGTCCAGTAGAATCGAAAGGTGCAGTGTTTTTTATCATATCAAATGTAAGACGGATGGTTTCTGAAAAGCAAAGAATTTGTGATGAGTTTTTTTCATGTATAGGAATAACCTCAAGAGGCCAATGTGTATAACGGTCATCTTATCACAAAGACATGTTTGATTTATTGAGAAGTTACAATGTACTTGAGGATTTTAACACATTTTGACATGTGTAACCATAAAAGTAGGTCAAAACTCCTTTGTAATTAGTTATATTTATACACATCAAACCAATCAAAAGTTCCAGCTGGTCAGAGTGGCAGACGGAAAGCAGGCCATTTGCTTCCATTTTGTTGAATATTTGTGATCTCGGCGCTGATTGGCCAGTTTAAAATAGGAAGCCAATCACCGCCGAGATCACAAAATTTTAACAAAATGGAAGCAAATGGCCTGCTTTCCGTCTGCCACTCTGACCAGCTGGATCTTTTGTCTCCAGTGTCCGACATGATAATATAAGGACATTATCAAACACATAAGTAAGTTTGTTTTTTGTTGTAGTCACACTGTATTGAGGTTGAACTTTGTACATGCCGTGAGTAAGGAGATACCCACTAGGTATTAAGCGTGTTTTCCGTGGACAGCACAGTGTCCGACCAACTGAAATTTGACAGTTTTCTGCTGTTTCGTGACCTCTACAGAAAATTTTACGACATGATACATGGTAAATGATATACCAAATTAAAGAGAAAAATTTCTCTGTCGATCAAGACCACTCCCAGTGAGATATCTTGAACGGTTCTGTCAAAATCACATGTTTCCCATAATAAGGTCGTGTCGCCGGGCCGATGGAGTTCCTTACCTTGTTTATATTATAGGTGTTTGACTGGCGAGGCTAGTGCCTGTGGTTGAAATAGTGCATATCGAAACCGAATCCCTTGGATTTCGAAGATGAGATGGTTGAATTCATAAAAATTAAAAAGTTAATTGTATTTAATACGTATGCTTGTACACTTGCACTGCAGGAGTGAGATGTCGTACGACGATGATATCACTGTTTTGGGGTACCACGGTATTGACCTTAACAGCATAATATGTTGTGTCACTACGATCTATCCCTCACGCCGTGTTTTGTCACTACGATCTATCCCTCACGCCGTGTGTTGTCACTACGATCTATCTCTCACGTCGTGTTTTGTCACTACGATCTATCCCTCACGCCGTGTGTTGTCACTACGATCTATCCCTCACGTCGTGTTTTGTCACTACGATCTATCCCTCACGCCGTGTGTTGTCACTACGATCTATCCCTCACGCCGTGTGTTGTCACTACGATCTATCCCTCACGTCGTGTTTTGTCACTACGATCTATCCCTCACGCCGTGTGTTGTCACTACGATCTATCCCTCACGTCGTGTTTTGTCACTACGATCTATCCCTCACGTCGTGTTTTGTCACTACGATCTATCTCTCACGTCGTGTTTTGTCACTACGATCTATCTCTCACGTCGTGTTTTGTCACTACGATCTATCCCTCACGTCGTGTTTTGTCACTACGATCTATCTCTCACGTCGTGTTTTGTCACTACGATCTATCCCTCACGTCGTGTTTTGTCACTACGATCTATCCCTCACGTCGTGTTTTGTCACTACGATCTATCTCTCACGTCGTGTTTTGTCACTACGATCTATCCCTCACGTCGTGTTTTGTCACTACGATCTATCTCTCACGTCGTGTTTTGTCACTACGATCTATCCCTCACGTCGTGTTTTGTCACTACGATCTATCTCTCACGTCGTGTTTTGTCACTACGATCTATCCCTCACGTCGTGTTTTGTCACTACGATCTATCTCTCACGTCGTGTTTTGTCACTACGATCTATCTCTCACGTCGTGTTTTGTCACTACGATCTATCCCTCACGTCGTGTTTTGTCACTACGATCTATCTCTCACGTCGTGTCGGCTGTTTGAAATGTGACCTTGACGATACTCACCAGAAACTGTTACGTATCTCTCGGTGAAAAGTGTGACTTTGACTTTAAACAATGTACCTACCAAATGAATATATATCCGTGGTTTCAAACACACACTTTACAAAATTAATGTACGATACATTTTCACGAGTAGCTCGATATCAGTAGTTTGCCCATAAACTCATAACCTTTGAACATATATTTCGTATTAGGAAGTACGCCCTTGACCTATTAGTTTGAAAAGACATCTGTCAATAATTTGGTATTACTCCTTGACTTGTATTACCTGCTAGAGACGTTAACTACCTGTAACAGACTTTTACAGAGACAAGTACTACATGTAAGAGCTTTTTACAACCAGGTAGATATTTATGCTACCCGTTAAAAACGTTTTAGCGACATTTACTACCTGTTAGAGACGTTTTTACCTGTTAGAGACGTTTACTACCTGTTAGAGACTTTTACTACCTGTTGGAGACGTTTACTACCTGTTAGAGTCGTTTACTACCTGCTATAGACGTCTCAGTTGTCGGAAGATCCGTGGCAGTACAGGGAAGTGTTGGCATGACAAGAACGTCGTAATTCCTGAGTGCCTGGTCGTATGCCTGGGTGAGCAGACGGGTAAGATTCTGAGCTTTTGCATAGAACTTGTTCTGATAGTTCCTCGCCATGTACTCGGAGAAAACCGCCATCAGCTTACAGGGCATGCTGAAGTCATGAGGACGGAGGTTGTAACCCCGTGCTAGAGCCTCTTGCATGGATGTGCAGAAATGACCCTTCCAGTTCATTCCATTTCCTGTTGAAATATTTTTGATACAGCTTATGGGCCATGCAGTCATTATACTGTTTCTACAATTTTATTGTTTTTAAAGTTTCTGCTAAAACCGGTGAGCACCTTGGTTTTGAAACCTGAATTTTACACATTTGGTATTGTCCTATAGTTCTGATGTGAATTTGAATTTTGAAGAGGACTTGCTAAAACAGTGATATCCTATTGTGTCCATCATTATGAACGTTCAAAATTGTATCCTCGCCATATACTGGTACATCACTCTCTTTGTTTACCATACCGCCATCCTTATATCTAACGGGGAAATCTACCTAAGATCTTAAATTGACATTGCCTACTTGAAAGTAAGACAAGGTAAAACCGATATTGCAATAAAACGCTTTAGTTAGTATATAAGGTAGTATATAGAGAATATCTAACAGTGTCTTCAGTAATACCAAATATATTTCACGAGTGGGGCTAAAATTTTGATATTTTTAACGAGTGCGCAGCACCAGTGAAAAATATCAAAATATTAGCCACACGAGTGAAATATGTTTGGTATTACTGAAGATACTGTTAGATATTCTGTTTATGACATTTTTATATGGAAATCTGCAGTGGCAAAAGTCGTTTGTAAGCAGTGTTCTGATTAGTCAAATCAGAAAAAGTGATATTTTTCACTAGTGAAAAATATCATATTTCTCATTTTTTTAAAATATCACTTTTATAGAATGAATAATTTTCGACATTTCACCTGTAAAAATGTAATAAACCCTTTTAATCTGTTTTTTCGTTTTCACCTATGAAAGGACTCCGAAATTCTTTGACAGTAATGCAAACAACGGCGGGTTCCTGTTGCGACGTTCGGCCGCGTCACTACCAGACCTGGCCCCGGTTTCATCAACGTTCCTTAATCTAAGGAAACTCCTTAACTTAAAAATCTCCATAGGAAAGCATTACAGAATTTAAGGGAAAAATTCTTAAAGAACTTTCCTTAAATTCTGTAATGCTTTCCTATGGAGATTTTTAAGCTACGGGGTTTCCTTAAGTTAAGGAACGTTGATGAAACCGGGGCCAGTGTGTCAATGTGTTTACATTGTGACCGTTGTAAGTGAATATGTTTGTTCGAAATGCTTGTAACATTTTTAAATTAATCAATAGGACTGTTTTGTCTTATTCTTTTACTACCGTATACGCAGACAAAATGAGGTAAAAGTCTTAAATTATAATTACACACGGCAGCAAACCGAAGTACAGTGTAATGTCTAGTACAATTGAAAACAATATACAGACTTCTGTGTCGAATTTTAAAACGAAAATTAGATCATGCGATATTATTGTATCGTCAATGTAAACAGTATTTATAAATATTTCGGTTTATGCAAAACAGTTCATTTTAAGTTAGAAGATATAAAAGTAGTCTAAATGACTCACCATTTCCTTTAATCATCATATTGTAGCCTCCTTCGAAATCAACTGGGGTCCAAATGGAAAGACCTAAAAGTAGCGCAATGACATATATTTACATATGACTTTCTTTTACATCTTAAAATTTCTGCAATATACAAAAACAAAGTTTATTAAGCATAGTCATACAGAATTCTAATGAAAAGGCAGACGTCATATGTGTTCCCGGTAGAGATCAATAACAATTCAAATGATGAGTGAAAGCTACTCGTGGAAGAATATGAGTGTCCAATGTTGAAAAACGGGCTGAATAAGCAAGGAGTTATGCCAAAACAATCGGACGTCTGTTCATTGACACATATCTGCCAACACTTCAAATGTTAAAGTAAAATGCATGAACGTAAACAATTGATATCACGGTGACGTCAATATGAAACAAACGAATCAAAACTTTGAAAATGATTGCAGGACTTTTTTTCTACATTGAAAATCTGTCATAGAACGAAAAATGGTTACTCGAGCACACATGTTGCAATCCGCTTTGTATATCAGAATGATCACATTATACTGTATTGAGATAGCATGTGTGAACGATATGCATGCGAGAATACTGATAGGACTGGCAGTACCTTTATTGAATAGCACACAAGTGTAACACACGAAAAGCGTCAATTAAATGAAACGTGCACAGTGCCCTGATGATACACCAATGAGCTGGTCAAATATACATATTACCGACGGTAAAAGCATAGGATTATTAGATTTTTAGCATACATGTATTCATTTGAACACTAGAATAAGGTTGAAATCCTAGGTTCTAAGACACCATATACCATGATATGCATATCACAATAATTCCATCTAGATTGCTGAACAATGCTATTCCATATAATGACAAATTTTGCATAAAACCACTCTTCTTCTCTACCCCAGACCTACCGTCGGCATGTAAAGGTATAGACAACTCCTCTACCACTGCCCCGATCCCCCCTCCCCGGACCTACCGTCGGCGTGTAGTGGTATGGACAACTTTCTCTACCACTGCCCCGATCTCCATCCTTCCCCCAGACCTAGCGTCGATATGAAGTGGAATGGACACTTCCTCTACCACTGCCCCGATCCCCACCCCTCCCCCCGACCTACCGTCGGTGTGAAGTGGTATGGACACCTCCTCTACCACTGCCCCGATCCCAACCCCTCCCCCAGACCTACAGTCGGTGTGAAGTGGTATGGACACCTCTTATACCACTGCCCCGATCCCCATCCCTCCCCGGACCTACCGTCGTATAAAGTGGTGTGGACACCTCCTCTACCAATGCCCCGATCCCCACCCCTCCCCCAGACCTACCGTCGTATGAAGTGGTATGGACACCTCCTCTACCACTGCCCCACCCCTCCCCCCGGACCTACCGTCGGTATGTAGTGGTATGGACACCTCCTCTACCACTGCCCCGATCCCCACCCCTCCCCCCGGACCTACCGTCGGTATGTAGTGGTATGGACACCTCCTCTACCACTGCCCCGATCCCCACCCCTCCCCCCGGACCTACCGTCGGTATGTAGTGGTATGGACACCTCCTCTACCACTGCCCCAGCCTCCGTAAGTCTGAGTGCTGCCTCACGGACACAAGTAGACACCCCTATGTCCACTCCATCAAACCCTTCTGTTACGATACCCACTCGTTTGCCAGCAACACCTTTTGATAACTGTTTAAGACAAATCTTGCTCAGAGGTACTTTGTCAATTCTCAACAGAACATCTTTTATTTTTTTTGAGAAATAAAAACAATAGTTCAAAGTACTGTGAGTAAGTACAAATATTACATTTTGTATATTTGATAATGGAATATAATAGCCGTAACAATAAGCAGCCATAATGTTACTTAACTACGGGGTATTTCTCTACACAGAAATTTAAGCTAATGTCATCTATATGATCAAATGCATACTTACCAAGCTGGAGTAGGGCGGAACTTGGATACCAGGATGTTGTCGAGGGTCCGTCCCGTTATCATACCCAGCCAATACCTGTACCAAGTATAAATACACGTGATATCCATTACTTCACCATCCACATATCCAATCCGTGTGTCACCTCATTACTTAACCGTCCACATAACCCTTCCGTGTGTCACCTCATTAGTTAACCGTCCACATATCAAATCCTTGTGTCACCTCATTACTTAACCGTCCACATAACCGATCCGTGTGTCACTTCATTAGTTAACCGTCCAAATATCCAATCCGTGTGTCACCTCATTAGTTAACCGTCCACATATCCCATCAGTGTGTCACTGCATTAGTTAACCGTCCACATATCAAATCCTTGTGTCACTGCATTACTTAACCGTCCACATAACCGATCTCTGTGTCACCTCATTACTTAACCGTCCACATATCCAATCCTAGTGTCACATTATTACATAACCGTCCACATAACCGCTCCTTGTATCACCTCATTTCTTTACCGTCAACATAACCCATCCGTCTATCACCTTGTTACTTTGTACCGCCCAATCCTTCAAAGCCTAACCGTCCACATATCCAATATGTGTCATCTCTTAACTTATCCGTCCATATATCCAATCTGAGTGTCACTTCATTAATTAACCGTCTGATATGGACGGTTAATTAATGAGGTGACAGTCGGATTGGATATATGGACGGTTAATTAATGAGGTGACACACGGATTAGATATATGGACGGTTAACTAATGAGGTGACAGTTGGATTGGATATATGGACGGATAAATAAAGATATGACACAGATTGGAGGACCTTTCTTCTTCGTACTAACTGGTTGGCCATCTTGAAAAGACCATTCCATAACACGTTATCGACATTGCATATATCCAATCCGAGTGTAGCCGGGTTGCTTATTTGCACGGCTGATTCAGTCCATTGTAAAGGATTTGAGCCTCTGTTTTAATTTTTTTTCCGAACATGAACTTGATAAGGCTTCATAATGATATGATACTAATGAGGTAAAACTCACAAGCATCTGGTTCCTTTTAACAATGAATTTGGAAAGGTGGTGTTGCTGGCACTATATAGCGAAGATTTACCCACCTCTAGAAGTAGAGCACAATCTGCCACTGTTCGCGTCATTGGTCCAAGGTGGTCCAATGTCATCTCAATAGGCACCGCCCCCGTATACGGTACTAGTCCGAACGTAGGTTTGTGACCCACGGTTCCACACCAGCTAGACGGAATCCGGACAGACCCACCTTGATCACCGCCAATGGCCATGTCTATTTCCCCTCGGGCAACCTAGAGAATGGAGTAAGTCATGTATAATTCGCAAGTAAAATTGGAGTGATTTTCTTCTCTAACAGTAAAATGACCTCACTAGTGCCTACTACTGCCTCAAAATCAATTAAACGGGCGGCAAAATATGAACAAAAGAAAGATTAAAGACTTACCCTAGTAAATGTTCAAGAGAATAAGACCATGTGTTTCAGAAGAGAAAGCGTCTTCTGTTTCATCGACGACACCCACCATGTAAATCGTGATCGACATCAAGTAAATGTCATGGCCACAAAGATAGAACTGAATCATAATTATAAATCACAACAAGCAGACATACCAATGGGCATATATAAAAACGTCTATCTTTATATGATGCAAGGTTGTAGAGTGTAGATTGCGACCACACAACTTGCTCATAGTCTTCATCAACCTGTATCTCTCGAATCACTGTGCCGTAAGTTTGTTTATCAGCAGCTTAGAACGCAACCATTTACCAGAGAGGCTGAGCCACTGCTGGACCCCCCGGCACTCCGGGTAGGACAGTGGGGGTTCGGAACAGGTCCGAGCGAGGACGTCCACGAGTTACCGGAGAAACAAAGGTCCTCGCAGGTCGTCTTACCCATGATTCGTCCTCCTGTCAGAATATAATGTTACATCTGGTACAGGTGATGCAAACAGACGTGGACCGAAACAGGCATTTAGGAGTATGACTGATCAGATATGAAATTCTTGTTAAAAGATATATTTTATGCAACATCTACTTGATGGGAGCGGAAACGATTAATGTACTTATTCAAATGAAGGGAAATGCATTCATTAATCCATTAATTCATTTCCTTTTTCGATATGTTATACATATCAAACAAGTTTTCTTAAGATATTATCTCCGAAAAATATATCCAAATCAATCTAAAATCGTAACTAAAACTTCATTTGAGGTATTTACTCTGTAAATCATTTGACAGCAAACAAGAGGGCTATTTTTAAGCACTATTTATTCATTTAGCCTTTATAATTCGATGCTTCATTCGACATATCAGATAAACCAGCTTTTGTCAACTTTAAAGATTAAATGAATGAATGATGAGATGGAGCCCTGTTGTATCAGGACTTAAAGTATTTTGAATCGGGATAATTTATGAAAATGGAAATTTTACGTACCGAAATGTGCAATGAAGCATTGATTACTTGTGGTTTTTTTTAATTATAGTTCACCAAAAGAACTGTTACATCTTTTCATTTTAAAAATACAACAGAAACTAAATCACGACATTGTTTGTTAGCAGTTAACCCTTTTCTCTCCAAGTCACATAAGATTCATATATCTTTTCGAAAGTAAATTGTATTGAATCTGGTAATATGTACATAAATTGTACAGAGATCACGGTTGTAACGTTACCAGCATCGAGAATTCTCGTGATAATTGTTGCGTCGAACTCTGGGGTGTAACCCTCCAGATGTTTGTTACCGGCCATCATTGGGATTCCAGCTATCGCCACATTGTCCTTAACCCCTATGGTTTTACCGGCCAACTTTCCAGTGTCTGCACCCTTGATATCACATCGCCAATACCTAACCAACAATAGGATCACTAAATTACAAACCAGAACACAATGTAAGATATTGGTACAACAGATTACTTCAGTAATAAAACACATGATCCTTTCACTACAGACCTAAACGCAAACCAAATAATAATTACGGTTATTCCCATAAGATTGAGGTTTCGTATAATTTTCGTAAGAGTACCTTGGGCTTTGTATTGTCGGTATCATCGATGAAGCCTTTCGGAACACTTGGTTTGATTTTCCTTGATATGTTATCTCCAAGGATCTCCATGTCAGTGATGCCGATGTTCAAATTTCCTACAAAGTTTTCTATCTTCATGTAATTATAAAACATTACTTTTTTTATAAATACTTACCAAGAACTATCCGTCGTTACTCTATGACCAGGTGTCCTGGGGTACTTGACGGGAAGATGTGGTTCTGGGATTTCATTGACTCTCTGGTAGGTATCAACTGTATCTTTGATGTGCTCTGGAGGAAAGATGTTAGTTATTCTCTTGATATCCTTAATATTCAACAAGATTACAAACTACAAAAGAATAAGTGCATACAAAACCGCGGCTTGCTATCACAAAGGTAGTATACCTAAGCAAAGCTGGATATAGTCAGAACACAGTATTGACGTACTGAAGACGTGTGTGACCTGGTAGGAACGTGAAGATACGTGTAGTAAAAACGTACTAAAGACGTGATGGACGTATTGGAAACCTGGCAAAGACGTGAGGGACATAGTGGAAACCAGGCAAGGACATGAGGGACATAGTGGAAACCAGGCAAGGACGTGAGGGACAAAGTGGAAACCAGGCAAGGACGTGATTGACATAGTGGAAACCTGGCAAGGACGTGGAGGACATAGTGGAAACCAGGCAAGAACGTGGAGGACATAGTTGAAACCAGGCAAGGACGTGAGGGACAAAGTGAAAACCAGGCAAAGACGTGAGGGACAAAGTGGAAACCAGGCAAGAACTTGGGAGACATAGTGGAAACCAGGCAAGGACTTTATGGACATAGTTGAAACCTGGCAAGGACGTGATGGACATAGTTGAAACCTGGCAAGGACGTGATGGACATAGTGGAAACCAGGCAAGGACGTGAGGGACAAAGTGGAAATCAGGCAAGGACGTGATGGACATAGTGGAAACCTGGCAAGGACGTGATGGACATAGTTGAAACCAGGCAAGGACGTGAGGGACATATAGGAAACCAGGCAAGGACGTGAGGGACAAAGTGGAAACCAGGCAAGGACGTGAGGGACAAGGTGGAAACCAGGCAAGAACTTGGGAGACATAGTGGAAACCAGGCAAGGACTTTATGGACATAGTTGAAACCTGGCAAGGACGTGATGGACATAGTTGAAACCTGGCAAGGACGTGATGGACATAGTGGAAACCAGGCAAGGACGTAAGGGACAAAGTTGAAATCAGGCAAGGACGTGATGGACATAGTGGAAACCTGGCAAGGACGTGATGGACATAGTTGAAACCAGGCAAGAACATGGAGGACATAGTTGAAACCAGGCACGAACGTGGGGACATAGTGGAAACCAGGCAAGAACGTGGAGGACATAGTGGAAACCTGAAAAGGGCGTGTCAAGGTCGTATAAGGAACCTGATAACTGACATTTTATTCGAATTTGACCACATACTAGCTACGTTCATCCAAATTTCAGGACGTAGTGCGGTCTTGATGGAGGTAGCCCTCATGTGATGAGGGCTTAACTGACTAGCGATATATCATTAAATATTTATATAATTATACGTACTTGGCAACATTCCAGATTCTTATATCAGCTCTCACTGTATGAAGGTTTACAGCTTGATAACAGCATATCAACACCATTATATCTCCATGACGTATCATATGTTTTAGCATTTGAAGGTATTTAAGCAATGAATGTTTTAGTAAATGTTGTTCCAGTCCTATAACACTCATTGCTTTTGATGCCAAACTTGTTAAAGCCTATCAGCACTGTACCAACATTTACTAAATTATTAACAACTTAAATTTACATTTTGATAAAATAAGTGTGTTTTATTTAGTTATATCGAACTTTTTTGAACGGCATATCAAGTTTAAACAACAATATGAAATTGACGACGTCACGATAGAGATTGATGACGTCACAATAGCAATTGTCGTTAGAGTCTTTAACAATATTTGCCTTCACAAAACATTACAATTGAAGGATACAGGACAAATGTAAATATGAATATTTCTTCTACGTTTACCATGGAAAACATCTATCTCCGCTTCACTGCACTTGAGCCGGAGATCGTCCGATATTTGTGTCAGTTCTGATTTCGACGGCAGTAGTATGGCAGGGTTTTTCAGGAGTCCTGTTAAAAACACACATCAACGATACATACTTAAAATGATGATCATATATCCTTGTGACTATGTTATCATTTTCATATGGTTTATGTTCATAAAATATCATTATTTCATAAGTGATGTCAGTTTATGATTATAATATTTATTCAGGTCAGAATCATTGATATAAATATTTCATTAAATATTGACACTACATGTGCACAAAAAGACAGATATATAGATATAAGCTGAAAAAAAAGTTGAATATAAAATGCCCTAATGACACCTAAAACCTTTTCCACTGAAGTCCCTACTATCCCCTCCACAAGTTACAGCCATGGTTATGGATATCCCTCTATGACGTCATGTTCCTACAATATAGTACGGTGCTTTAGTGCCCGCCATGTCATTGACTTCAAGTAGGTTGTACTCCTGCATTTGTATATTGGCGAACTACCAGTTAGTCACACACTTACGTAATAAGTGTAACCCAACCTTCTGCAGACATATTGCATCTACAATGCTTACACAATAGACAGGTACACAGGAATCTTATGTCGTAGGACAGTGTATATCAAATACAACTTTTGGTAATAGATCATTTTAATCACCACTAGTTTCTGTAGTTTCTTTTACAAGAAATATATGGAGGATATTTTTTGACATTGTTACAAGTAATCCGAAATATATTTTACAAGTTGTCGCTAATACTTTGATATTTTCATAAGTGCGAAGCACGAGTGAACACAATCAAAATTATAGCCACACGAATGAAATAAATTCCTTATCACTGAATATATTGTTAGATATTCTTTTTATCTAAATTGTGTTGCAAACATCAATCTTGGAACGCAAAAATTACATATTAAGTTGACAATACTTAGGGTTGATAATTTAGACATTAGCAAGTCTAGACAACTCTATATGACAAAATATAATCCTCTCTGTAAGTATTTCAATATAATATGAAAGCTAGCTAACGTCTTTTAATCCCTTGTGTAATGAAAAATGTACTTGACTATATACTCTTAATACAGTGTTTAATATTATTAAACCAATGAGCCGATTCTAAAATGGTCGGGAACAAGGAAAATGTTGGTTTGTCACTATTTAAAGAGATGATTACAAATCAGGACCGCCTATATATGCGAGTTATTATTTAAGTTTATGTCAGAAATAATCCTAGTTCTCTAGAAAATACTTTTTGTCAATCGTTTACCCTAACTGGCGACTTGCTTTGACACAAGTTTCCTTCGATCAAACAGATATTTGCTAACCTACATAGTCTACCAACTTCCTTGAAATGAACTGTAATTATGTAATTCAACACCTTGTCTTCCCAGAAAATAGTTCCTAATGATAGGTGAAAGATCTGATAACTATGGGCAGTAAACTGAGGCATTCGGGTCGTTAATCTAACAGCATTTTATTATGTATTTTTGACAAAATTTCCATATGGTGAGTTGTAAGCTATTTAGTATTGCACTGGTATGATAATTTATTTTAATAGCGTTAATTATCTTTGTGTGCTTCTAAGGTCTTTAAGACTATTATTGTAAGTTGATCATCTTTTACATCGATGTTAAGCTTTATCTTATCAATTATACAATATTTTACTTCTTTGGAAACTATGCTTCCGCCATACATTACCTATTTCAAATATACTAATGGTCTTGTAGCTATTGAGCATGTCCAGTTGTTGGTTTTATTTACAAACCCACATCTGTTAATCACTACTCAGGTGCAAGTTAAAGAAGTAGCTTGATCTATTGTTGTAACCGTTATCATTGTTAACCTTATGATAGACCTTGTTTTCGACTTTGGTTTTTTAACTGTTTACAGAAAATGTTCCCTAAAGTTTACAGAATCTTAAATGTTTCCTTCCCACAACACCTATTATAGATTTATTGCTACTGAGAATCGACACTTTCCAATCAACTCAAAATTAATTCGAGTTAATCACTGACAAGTGGTCGGGATCCTCCACACGCGACAATCACTTCCAATCAAACCTTTCTTACTTCCCAGAATTTCTCAGTGTGCGTTAGGGAGCCTACCGATTATATAAATATGTATTTAGGGCCTTTTACTTTTGTTATTGAGAGGAGGACATTTGTAGATCATATTCACGCCGTACTACAGAAAGACGACGGACAACGGACGACGGACGCCGCACCATGATATGAGCTCATCACTTGCTATATCGTGAATAAATAAAGGATAATAACATATAATGCGTATGTGAATCACACTGTCCACACCACAATTATACTGGCCTTGGCTATCTGAAATTGTGTCAGGTCAGCAATATGTAAATGGATAGCATATATTGACCTCGGTCACACACATACGTGCCCGGTCCTTTGCTTGAAGGTTCATTTCTAGATGCACAAACACACACACACACACACAACCACACCCACCCACACACACACACACACAAACACATTGACCAACTTCAGCGTTCGCTTTAAGGACTAGGTACAGGACAATTCAATATGGCGGAGGTGTTTTTACCAAAACTACTTATTTTTCTAAATACGGCAAAATACATGACCAAAATAGACCACAAAGCACATTTTGTGATGGAGAATCGATATTTTCAACCATATTTTGGTACGTTTGGTGGTTTCGCTGATATTTTGTGTTATATGCCTAAAAACGCGTGCACGTTTGCAAAATACTACGAAAGATAATAAAAACAATTACTATCATTTTTTGTTTGTTTAATATACACAGAATGATAGACGAGCCTTCGATTTTTGAATAAATCCCTCGTCAATTGAAAACCGCAGAATAAGAGAACGTTCTAGCCTCAAGAATGGCAACCTACGCGCATTCTGAACACCAATCACATCTGGGTCAAATTTTTAAAATTTCCATCGCCGATCGACAAATTTATGTGGCACGCCGCATAGCCACAACACAAATCTTACTGACTGAGGTATGACGAATTATGACATTATGTCAGATCTCTTAAATGAAACATCTTCCCGTTGCATGTAGCGAAATATACTCCTCTGTCCTCCATTTTGAACTATTTACTTTTTTAGATATTCATACGCCTGACTTAGAGGCATGGTGAACCATCGACAAAATTAACAATTTAATTGGATTCAAGCATGCAGTAAAGGTTAATGCTACTTGGTATATCGTCACAAAGCAAAAACTTTTTTGGGCGAATGTATGGCACGTGAAAAGATGTTCTTCGGCACTTCCGGCAGTGTTTTTAGGTAATTTAATGATTTTGAAAGAATTGTCAACAAAGTTTAATTTGTGTTGTATATATTCTGATGGAATTCGTATACATAACACACTTCCGCGTGGATCGGACAGAAGTAACTCACTTATGATACCGATTCGTTCTCGGCTTCGCACCTGTCAAACATCGCTAGCGTGAATTGTTGCCATTGTAAACATGTGTAGCAGTTGAGGCACATGGGTATCAAAATACAATTCTCAAACTTAATTAGTAATTAGGTAACCGTATTTTAAATGTAAATTACGTTATGTCGGTGTTATTATTTTAATTTTATACATTTATTTGACGCGAAACTTATATTTACATGACAAATTACCTATTTACATGTAATATAAAATAATGCCCCTTTATTACCTCCACAGGTAACTACTTTTAGAGGGGGTACCTGTGTATTTCTCCCTGATACTCTGATTTACAGACTAATATCGAAATTTTAACATAGGGTTATCATTCTATGAACCTTTAAAATGTTTAAATACCTATATGAAAAATATTTGCGCACTCCCATTTGGATATTATTTGCTGAATATGTTTTTCCTAAGTAGAGGTTTTCTTTAATTTTGGGGGCTGAACTGCATTTTATATCAATATTAAACATAATAGGATAAAGCTTATGCCATATATTTGAAGGAAACATTAAACTGTCAATATTACCATTTTCATCCAGGTGACAACCAATATGGCTGTACCTAGTCCTTAAGGCCAAAATACGGCTACAGCTACATACAAAAATACCCCTGCACTTAATGCTCTACAAGTTTATCTAAACACGTAGGCCTACCATGCATCGTTTGTCCTCAGTTATATACTCACCCGGCTGATGTTTGTGGTCGGCCATTATCGCACTATAGGTATCATGTGCAATAGTCTGACTCGATATTATACTGATATCAAGTGTTTACCGTCACTCCTGGCATCTATCACTAGCTAATTCTGGCAAGCTCGCTGAATGACCCCCGGCGCTATAAACTTATTCATGCATGAGCAGAAATGTATTTTATGTGTGTAGTACTTTCAATGAAGACACGTATCTAGAAAGGTCGAGCAGTCATAGATAAAAAATTTAACTGCTCAGAATAAAAACACTTTCAAAAATAGATTAGATGGAATATGGAAATCCCAGGAAAATTTTATATAACTAAAAGGCAACCTTAACTGGAAATGAACTTTAAACACAAATTGAAGAATACTAAGAGAGTCCAGTGTAGAGGAACTTATTCTGTTCCTGTACTGGAAAATAACTATAACTATAACTCATATTTACTGTGCTGGCCGCAGTGTAAAGAGCATTATGTCTGTACAACATCTATTAGACACCCGGCCTGAAAGCTATTACGTAGGTTGTTAGCTTCCACTTTTGAATTAAGCATCCAATTGTTATAAAAAATAATCAATTTCGCCGCTAATATCTACCGACATCTAAATGGAAAAAAATCACATGAACCATGTGATATAGGTAATTGTGTTGAGAAAATGTCAAAGTATAGTATCAGGGCCGATGAATTTCGAGCTAAGCTTAATATGTCCAATGCAGGTAATATATATATACATGTTCATGCATCCTTTATTTTAAAATATACTTCAAAT
Organism: Mimachlamys varia; assembly: GCA_947623455.1. Taxonomy (NCBI): domain Eukaryota; kingdom Metazoa; phylum Mollusca; class Bivalvia; order Pectinida; family Pectinidae; genus Mimachlamys; species Mimachlamys varia. The sequence goes on along the minus strand of OX392534.1, from coordinate 46,468,609 downwards.
TTTGACGAAACATTAGAAGCTGTCGAGTGCTGTTTTTCTTCAAATTTAATCATTTTATGTTTGTCGCAACAAAATATGGAAATGCAGATATGAGCGAAAAATACTCCATTAAAAGAAAATAATGAAATGTTATGACACAATTTGTACAATTAATAATCATTTATTACCACAGAAATGGATGGTAGTGCCATCCTATATGCATTGTCACGGTAAGTTCAAAGAGAGGACATCAATCAGGAGCATTTGCTTAATAATCAAAACAGACAAGAGCATGAAAATTTATCATGATAATTTTCCTATTTCCTACATGTTTATGCATTACATTTTTTTCTATGATTTATTCTTTTATCATGATCATAATAGATTCATTTGTATTATATCCTAAGACATGTAAAAACCACTTTTTACCCCTTTTCCGTAGTAAACCATATCTATCCGCTCACAAAACAGAGCATCAACCTTGAAGCACACAGCATGAAACTGCTGATAGTCTGTATCCTTGTATCATTGGAAGGTGAACGTTTTTAATTTGCTCATTCGTATGACTACTTGTTGTAATTGAGAATGATGCTTAGAATGACGTTATATTTCCATGGATGTGACTTTGATTTACACGTCGGGAGTCGTCAATGAAGCAGAAACCGCGTACTCTTTTGGGACACATGGTCTTATTTTCTGGTACTTTTTCAAGAGTATCTCGTGTAAATATAACGTAAGTCGATATTTTGTCCCTAGTTTCCTCGATTTTGATTTCGGATAAAGGTTTTGTTGACGTTTTCGTATTTTCAGATTTGTTCAGAACGTTTTTAGAATATAAAAACGGTATTTATTCTAATAGGAATTGTTCAATCGTTCTTTTGCAGGTCGAAGCATCAACAAAACAACAATCAAACCTCAGAATTGATTATACTCGGGATTTATACGAAAAACCTTGATAAAGAAAAAGACAAAGTATTCTGGAAAATTAAGCGTCTTCTGCTTCATCGATGGCTCTGTTGTATAATCAAATAGTATATTTAAATCGTCATTTTCGACTAAGTCAAGTTTCACAAGGAACTGAAGCAAATATTGTCAGACAGAATGTGTTACTGACTTATTGGCCCATTTCTGATCACTGTACTTTTACTTAAACAGCGTGAACTCATTAAGTACAAGGACATGACAATATCATCTGTCAGGGGTTTGTTGAACCATAAACATCACTTCAACAACCACTGTCAATCACAAACAGTATTACCGTCACGGAATAATTAACGAACTGTGACGGCTAAATCTTGTTTTGATATAGGAACATCCTTCATGTAATCTTTAATACATACATTGAGTTGTAATGTGTTTAAGGCCACTGGGTACTGATTTAAAGGCCCAATATACGTAACTTCAGGATTTTCGTGATTCTAAAAAATTTTGAAAAAAAATCCAGTAAATAACCATGCACAAATAAGCCTAAAACGAAGTAAACTTGAGCAGTAACTAACACGAAACTCTTGACAGAAAAATCCAAAGAATTAAAAACAATTCAGGTGGGGCCCATTTCAACAACAAACCGACGTTAGAAGACAGTTCAAAATGGACGCGTGTTTACAAATACCGCATTTCAACTGCTGCTGCACCGGTAACCGCGTAAGAATTGATCTTGAGTATTGCTGATATCAGTTAATCTTAACTAAATTTATTAATATAAAAGTTATTAGGCTTGATTTTCGCTTCAAGTTTTGCTGAAAGTTACGTATATTGGGCCTTTAAGGTATGATGCAAGAAAACTGAAACTTTCTAGCTTGTATTTAGAATAGTAGGAACATCCAGAAACCTTGTAAAACATCCTGGTACAAAGAGTTCACTTTGTTTTAGTACATTCATCTTAATGGGCCTATTAGTCGAATAGCACCTTCAAATACGTCACATCCTGTCTGACAATGTGTACTGCAGTTACTAATGAAACTTGACGTAGTCGATAATGGCATGACATGGTGTCATCAATAAAGAAGAAAACACTAACCCTTCCGAAACACATTGCCCTATTCTTTTTTAAGGGTTTCAATAGAAATCCCCTCTGTAATCGATTTTTAAGGTTTGATTAAAGATAAAATGACGCTTCGAAGCTCAAAAAGAACGATCTTACAATTCCTATTAAAATCAATGCCGTTATTCTATTCCAGAAAAAAAAACAGGGAATCCAAATTCAAGATCGATTAAATTAGGGGCGAAATATGCACATGATATCATTGAAAAACAAGAAAACAAGATCATGTGTTCCAGAAGAGTAAACATTTTCTGTATCATCGACGACATCCGCTGTGTTAATCTAAGTCACAGCCATGTAGCTATCACATCTGCATAGTGATAACTGTTACTTGGAGACGCGACATTGCATAACAATATCAGAAAATTACAAACCAGGTCAGCTGGCCTTTTGGCCTGGTGGTAACGTTCTGGCTCCATCTTAGAGGACTCGAGTTCGCGCCCGGCTCGTCTCACTAATTTAATTTCTACTCCTTGTTGTAAAATACTGTTTATTTCCCGTGATTGTATTACTAGTAGCCTAGGTAGGGGTGTGTGCATGTACGAAATGTAATAATTACCATAATGATAATTTCTTCAATATAATTACAGCCCTTTGGTACTCGATTAAATGTTACGTCGTGAGAGATCTGTTTGATTTGCATGCCTACGTCAGGTTCTATGTGCCGTCATGTTCCGTAACATAACCTTAGCATCAATATACAAGATACAATAATCTGTTTTTAAAACCACATGTTTAAAACAATAAACATTAGCATTGTAGTGCTATTATCGCGACAAACTAAAGGATACAACTAATAAATAACATGACATGGAATAAATAAGAGAATACCGAAGCGTCAACATAATCATAATCCAAACTCAAAATCGATTAAACCAGGGGCAAAATTTGACCAAAGGAAAGATTGACATGGAGACCCTTGCAAAAGTACAAGAGAATAAGACCAGGTGTTCGGAAGAGTAAGCGTCTTCTGCTTCATCGACGACACCCGCCATGTAAATCTTTGTCACATCCAAGTAAACATCAAAGCGAGAACCGAGTATCATTGTCAATCACAACAAGTAAACACACTAATGAGCATACTCAAAAACGTCCATCTTCATATCACTTAAAGATACAGAATATTTCTCAATGAGACAAAGATGGCGACTGTAAAACTTGCCCATAGTTCTGATCAACCGGCATCTCTCGAATCCTTGTGTTGTTAGTTTGTTTGTCAGCAGTCGACATCGATCACGAAAATCCCGATATTAAGAGCAAGCCCTGGAACAACATGCAGGTAAAGCAAAATGAGTAACAGTAAGCAGTTTTCACGGGAATGAGTTAAAAGGTAAACAATTAGAAAAAGACAGCAACATATATATAAGTTATCACAGACAGTAGTGTTTGGATATAAATTTATGAAAAGGAAGTAATAAATGAATACTGGTATATTAAACACAAGTATTACTAATGATGTTTGAAGCACTACGACAGTGTAATATACACACAAGCTTATATAACAAAGTGTAAATATTTACCGAATATACGCTAAAATAGTGTGAATTAAAAAGGGATGATTATGTCAGTTATAAGTAAGAAATTTGGAGCTAGAGACGTTTAATGTAAAACGTTCTGCACGATAGTATAGTTAAAATATTTATAAATAATTATTTGACATACAAATGAAGAAATAAGAAAGATGATAGTGAAAAGGAGAGAAGTCTAAAAGGGGGGGGTTACATATTACCTCCCTTTGTAGTTTTGGGTATCAATGGCAAAGTGGAGTGAGTTGGAAAAAAGATTTACATGGAGACCCTCGTAAAAGTACAAGGGAATAAGACCTGTTCAGTAAGAGTAAGCGTCTTCTACTTCATCGACGATACCCGCCGTAAATCTTTAAAATGAGAACGACTAATAATTGTTAATCGCAACAAGTAAGCACACTAAAAAGCAAACTCAGAACCGTCCCACTTCATACCACACAAAGATGCAAAATATTTTTCGATGAGATCAAGATGGCGACCATAAAACTTGCCCATGGTCTTCATCAGAATCATGTGCTATATTTAAAACAATCGGATGCTAAATTTCAAAAGTGCAAACTAATAACCCACGTACTAGTTTTAAAATGCGTAGCGGATCTAGACCGAGTAGATCGTCGACGACCAAATAGCTCAATTGGTTGTACGTGCGTCTAGAGTTTGGAAGGTCTCGGGTTCGAACCCCGGTCTTACCGTACATTTTCCTTTCCCGATACACTACACACATAACGCACACCTGTGTCCAGTGGTCATAAGACTAAATAAAGGCTACTACGCCGGTTGTTATTCAGCCAGTATTTCACTAGGACAGGATTGACGTAAAACATTTGATATCACATCGGACTACTGAACACGTTACCTGTAGTGCGATAATGGACGACCACCAACAACACCCGGGTGAGTATCTCACGACACTTATATAACTGGGGGCAATAGATCATATTTATAGCACCAAGTGCGAGAGTGCAGATTTAGCCGAGGTCAATAGATGCTATTGATTTATATATTATTAACTTACTCATTTGTTATTAGCTTAGTGTATGTCATGGTGCGGCGTTTGTCGTCTGTTTGACTTCTACATAACAAAAATGCCCAGATAAAGGACCACAAAATTTGTTTAAATGAAAGACCTTGACTAACTTCCAATGTCAGCAGGGTTAAATAAGTCCAACATTTGTAAACAACTTTTTCTCAATAACCGAAACGCCGATGACACTGATATTATGGATGTAGCATGTTGTGCTTACGTAACACACGCATGCTGCATCTTTTTAATTTAGTAATAGATACAATATGCCGAAAAAAGGAATTAAACTGGATCATACAGCTGTTTCGTCCTTTTGGGACTCGTCAGTGATGCTAGGGGCAAAGAGGTGTGAATCCAAAATTTCTAAATTAATGTAGAAGCAGATGGGTCAAGTGCGTAAAACCCCTTAATTTATGAATTTAGAAGTAAATTTGCACTAGTTCTGAATAATTTCAAATCGTTCAAGGTCACAGGAGTCAAATCTGTTAAAAACATTTTCCACACAACTTCATACAAACAAATAGGCCCAGGGTATTGATATTGAGCCCGTTGCATGCAGGACAGACTAGTTCGAAGGGTTCTAACTCTCTAACCGCTAAATATTTGGACAACAGGCGGTCGCATCCGCCTATCATCCAAATATTTAGCGGGTCAGAGAGTCAGAATACTTCGGACTAAGGACAGACCTACATGTATGTCACTATGAAATGATTGTCAGATGATTATTTCACTTCACTCGACTGGGACCCCCTCCCACTACTATATTTCACTTCACTGGACTGACACCCCTCCCACTACTCTGTATATATACAGTTGTGAGAGGGGTGTCAGTCCCGTGAAGTGAAATAATCATCTGACAATTATTTCATAGTGACATAGGTCCGTGCCTACCCCCTGTGCCTGTAGACAGAAGTGTCCAACCAACTGAAGTTTGACCGTTTTCTGGAGTTTCATGACATCTACAGAAAAGTTTAAGGCATGTATGATGATACATAGTAAATTATATACCAAATTTAGGAAAATTATTTCTCTGTTGATTAAGACCACTCCCAGTGAGATATCTTGAATGGTTATGTCAAAATCACATGAGAGATCTAGACCACAGGTGCTTGTGGACATGAATGTGACTATATTTTCATTGAATGCAGAAGGTAATATATACATATACAGTGTACGATGTTTCATACTAATATAATGCTAAATTATTAAGTTTACAATAGCAACCTATGCAGAGTAGCCTTATAAAAACCTAGGTTTTTCATTGAATTTTTTTTCATTGAATGTAGAAGGTGATATACATATACGATGTTTCATAAAAATAAAATGCTAAATTATTAAATTTACAATAACAACCTATGCAGAGTAGCCTTATAAAAACCTACTAAATTCAATGAAAAATTAGTCACATTCACGTCCACCTGTGATCTAGACGAGGCTCTAGTGTAGTTGTTTATTCATCAAATCAGGGTCCTCATGGGGCAGTATATGTACATTTATGATAATGATATCGATACAAGTTGCCATAATTTTTTAATGAATTGTTGCTTATAGCCTACCTAATTAGTTCGTGTGATTTAGGCCAATCACTGAATCAGTGATGTCTTCGTCTGTTCGTTAGCGAGGCTTTTGTGAGATTGTGTAGTCTGCCAATCAACACATTGTCATGCATCGCATTTCTGTCGTGGACCCACATAACATATATATCTTTTGACATGCCAGTTCTCCCCACATGACAATTCCGATAACGACCGTAGTAGCCTAACGTTCTTGAGAAAAATCCTACCGCAATCACCTCTTTACCTTCGCCGCCATGTTGAATGTTGGGGCATGCGCAATAGAGCAGTAAGCGGAACCGACCCATTACGACAGGAGGGAAGAGAGGAAATCTTTTGCACTTAAGTAACAAGGTACATAATGTTAAAAGAAAACCACATAATGATTTAAGGACGTTATTTGCATTATGTCTTTTTTATGCTTAAGTGCAAAAGATTTGCACTTAAGTGAAAAAGTTTTTGCCATTATGTGATTTTTTGGCATTATGTCCATTTTTTTGCACTTAAGTGCAAATCTTTTGCACTTAAGTGTAAAAACTTTTGCACTTAAGTAGATAATGTAATTTATCCTAAAACGGCCGCCCATAATTGAGCCCGTTGCATGCCTGGATGAAGTACTAGCAAGGTTGATCAAATAAATGACATTGGTCAAATTTCAAGGTTACATGAGTCAAAGCTGTTTTAAATAAATATAAACTTTATTTATTTTACAACATTTATAAAATAAGTTATACAACTGGTATTAATCACTCTTGTTGGCCCAGACGATAGCGCGCGAGGTCTTTTTATTGTGAGAGGAAACTGGAGTACCCGGAGAAAACCTACGTGGTCGGGCAGGTGACCGCAGACCTTTTCACGTCCGGTCGGAGAATCGAACCCCGGCCGCCTTAGTGGCAAGTGCGCTCTCCACTGCACCAACCGACCACCCAGTCAAAGCTGTTAAATAGTTAACAACTTTTTCATAATAACCAAAATGCCCAAGGGCAACAATGTTAATGACCTTGATCCAATTTCAAGGTTACAGGGGTCAAATGTGTGTTTTCAATCAACTCCTTCTCAATAACCAAAAGACCCAGGATATTGATATTTGGTCTGTAGTAAGACGTGATTAAGTGCTACCAAGTTAGATCAAATGAATGTTCTTGATCAAATTTCAAGATCACAGGAATGAACTATCTGAAAACCGTTTAACAACTTCTCAATACCAAAAAGCCAAAGAGCCTGTAGGGCTGCCAAGTTTGTTCAAGTGAAAGACATTGACTCACTTTCATGGTCATAGGATTCAATCATGTTTCAATATATTCAGCCTGCTTCTTCCCAATAACCAAAATGCCAACAGTAATGATATTGGACCTGAAGGGCTACCAAGTGTGTTGAGATGAATGACCTTCGCCAACGTTAAAACATTATTGTAATCTCATACACTGACAATATCAAATGTATCTGTATTGTAGTTCACGTTTAATATTGAAATAGTGAGATTAATAGTATGTGAGTGATTCAGACCCATTAGGCCACTGTTTACAATTGTAAGTAACAAGGAATCTTAGTTTGGCACAAAGGGGAACGTACAGTCTCATATGATAAAGTTACGATGAATTTGAAGGTAATTTTCGCTAATGTCTCATTGTTGTTGAAATATGCAAATATATATGACATGCAGGTTAAATAAGGATTGTACCTCATTTTGACTGCATATACGGTAGTATGCCCGCAGTTGGCAACGAACATATTCACATATTCCTCTGTCAAAATGAGGTACAATCCTTATATTTACACCATTTTTAATTTTCAAGTGCTATACGAAGAAAAAAACATTCGAAGAGAGTTGCTGTAAGATGGCAACTACGATGGCCGTGATTGCTAAGATAATATAGTCCCATTGGATTTCATCAATATATTGGTGAATTTAGAAAATACACAGTGAACAACACTATTTTTCTTCATAACATCATATGTTAATTTTGTATTAAATAATATTTCTAGCATGTCGAATTCATTTTTTTATTTATAACGGTCGTTATGTACACACATTGACACAGTGATCTGGTTGTGACGCGGTCCGACGTCAGACGTCACAACTGCAGGGCGCCGCCATGTTTGCGTTACCGTCAAAGAGTTTCGAATGCGCATCATTACGAATCAAAAGTTTGCTAGAAACTATTTATTGTTTAATCATAGGAAATTGATTCCATATATGTTCCATGTTTCAAAATATTGTAGGAACCAAACAATGGCCGACAGCAAATACTTATTTTTCTGAAGCGTGAACGACGCCATATTTGAACAATCCGCCGAGCCTTTTTACACTGCGTATACGCTAATATATTCGCAGTAAGAGTTTACTAAGCACAAGAAGGGAGAGGTGTAAATATAAGAGCGTATTTAAGAAGATTTGTACTTATTAATTATGTCAAAATATATACATGTAACAGGATAGGTAAATGTTGGAGAAAATTAATTTCCGACTGTTACTTCTGTTAAACTAAATAATCACTATTTGTTATGACTAAGCTTTTGAGCTTCCAAATCAAATGTTTGAATGCCAACACTTGTGACAACTGTCTATATTCATAGATACATACCTTACAAAGTTTTAAATGCATTTTTGTCGGGTGTAAAGGCAATTAAGAGCGCTACAGGCGTCTGCTTTTGCCAATCGAAAGTGTTCTTGTCTAGCAGGTGAAGTGGGACAGGAACACACTCTGACGTCTGACCAATTGTTACTCCACTATTGCATATTAAAATCTATCAAAGGTATATATGTGTTATAAAGTTAAATGTTTATAGATTTCAATAAATGCAACGTTTATTAACAATTACTTATTTATATTACTCGAAGGCACTTTATTTTGCCGAAATGTCAATAGGACTACAATCTTCAAAATCTTTGCTGCTTGACTGATAGGGTTGTGCGAGACCTTGAGTTCCCCAGGACTTAAGTTTCCATCATATATTTCAATCATGTGTTGATTATATTTTACCACATAAGGTAAAATTGATTCCTAATTTAGATGACAAAGGCAACATAATACAAATATCGGTCAAGTAAGTATTGTAAATGTGGAATACAATCTACCCGAGGTCAATGACATGGCAGAAACTAGAACATACGTACCGTATTTACACATTATCAACACTGTGACCTTTATAGGAGATAGCAGGTGCCCCTGTGGAAATAAGTATGTCGAGGCTTTAAGTGTAATACCAGTTCAAGGACTGTATTTAAGCATCACGTGCATTCATATTTTTACATTTTCACTTCATTTGTATGATAAATTTAGTCTTAATACTAGGTTATTCTTATACAATTAACCAATATATACATACAGGTACATCCATATGTACCTAACAGTATTGTTCATACCATTGCATCATAACATATAATGCTGAGCTTGATTTAACTCATTTATAAATGCAAATGACCGATAAATCTGCCAGCTTGCTAAAAAGTCTTGAAAAATGCATTGTACACTGTTTTGTCCTTTATAAATCCTGGTCACCAATCGCAAAAATATATATACTGTATTGTTATTGTTAATTCGTTTGTTAAAATGCAATTTTCGATGAATAAACGAACGAAGAAAGAAACAAATGGTGCTGATAACCAGCCCACTTATTTGCCGTCAAATGATTTATGTGGAAAATACTGCATCAATTTATAGATATGATTTTAATTGATCGGGATATATTTTTTCAGACATAATATTTAAAGAAAATATGTACATATTGTTAAAGAAAATAAAATACTGTAATGGAAAAATGAATGCATTACCCTTCATTTAAAGGGGCATCCCGGGGAAGTCTACAGTGAATTTATTGAATGAACATGCTGTCTGCACTACCAGATGCATTTTCCTGTTATTTCAATATTCAAAGTCCTCTCAAAATGTGTTTATTAGCCACTTGCAAAATTGCATTTCTCGGGAAAGCCCGATAAAAATAGCGATGATCACGCGTCAATCACGTGACTATTTTGTCGCATGTCGACGAAGGGGCCCAACGGGAGGGGACGCGTAATGTATAGGTCCGATGATGAACCAGACACAAAGTCCGTGTATCAATTTATTGAATCATATTCACATTAATAATCAGACGTTAATTACACACGATATTCATATGAAGAAATTTATGTCGGCATCTCTGCATCATTTATCGACATCAGTACCTGACCGAGACCGTTAGCCATGCATTGTCAGAAACCAATTAGACACTGCACTCTTACATTGTACGTTTAAGTGTCATGTGAGTTTCCGACGATGACAACCATAGGGCAAACCTTAATTTCTGTAAAAAGTTATCTTCACGAATCCTCATTTAGAACCATTTCACAAAAGGTGTGCATGCATTGAAAAGTGCAAAAATAAAATGAAATGATTCCGATTTTTTTTTATACAACTCGATGTCTTGAAGATTTTTTTTTCAGACTTTCTATATATTCATCTAAAGTCTATCCAACTTTCAGCGTCAACATACTTTAACACTTACAATTATATATGTATCACAGAAGTCCGTGCACTCATATGACGCACCACGCACTAAACATGTAGAATACATGTATAATATATATATCAAATTTGGAACTTGTCGAGAAGATAATTGTCCAATACTTAATCAATTTATATATGTTATGATTCATTTTACTTTTTTTTATGTAAATTTAAAGGTTCGTTAACATTTTCAACACAACTGCAGACATGGGACATACATGTATATGATTTTTTTTTTATGAATTAATGACTTCACTTATATAATGCATATATTTTGATTCATATCAAATTTAATACCGGGGTCCAAACCCGATAATATTTGTACAATCCGTATTTTATAGATTAGGTATGACAAGAATTTTTTATCCGCACATGATGACATAAGTTTATTCATTTTGTCCAAATTGAATCTGTATACATTAAACTCAATCGCCCGGGATACCGGCGTTTTATAACGTAACCCCCCCATACGGTTTTTCTTGTATGTGAAAAGGTCTTTCTCTTCTGCAATATAATTCAATAATGCCGTTTTACTGGAATATTATAAAGGGAATATTTCAATTCACGCTTTCAAATTTTACACACGCATTTCATGTAACAGAGGAATGAAAGAGTTATCCCTTGGGAAGCCCCAAAACCAAATCAAAACTGTGTCAGCGGCTATCCAGAAGAAAACTGTAACAATGCAAACGATTGGGCTGTTAGTCTCTCCCTTGAATACTTCCCATCCCTCATTATGCTTCCGTAATATAATCCTTACGTTAAAATTTGACCATTGGCCACTTTTCGCTTGGTAGTTACATGTAGGTCACGCGGATCGCCATTTTTTGTTTACCGATTTAGCTTGTTATGCGCATGCGTTATTATATGTGATGCAAAAAAATTTGCATGTCCAAATCGTTGATCAACGAATAGTGATTCCCTTTTTTAATTATTAATTAAAATTTTTGAGAACATATTTCAGCGTAAATCGCCCATTAATTTTCCACAAGAGTATACATTTAATTCATATATACAATAATTCTAAATAAGCATAAAAAAATATAGTTTTAACGTGATGCCTCTTTAAATAAGTACATAAGTCGTTTCCGCTCCCATCAAGTAGATGTTGCATAAAATATGTCTTTTAAAGAATTTCATTGCATTTCTATCTTATCGATCATACTCCCAAATACCTGTTTCGGTCCACGTCCGTTTGCATCACCTGTACCAGATATGAAATTTTGTCCCGCCAGGAGGACGAATCATGGGTAAGACGACCTGCGAGGACCTCTGTCTGTCCGGTAACTCGCGGACGTCATCGCTCGGACCTGTTCCGAACCCCCACTGTCCTACTCGGAGTGCCGGGGGGTCCAGCAGTGGCTCAGCCTCTCTGGTAAGTAATGTCGTGTTTCACTCACCATCACGAGTGATGTAATCTGTAAACACGAGTACAAGGAACATCATGTGATCTACAGTCCATAAATTATCCATCAAAAGACACATCACGGGCAGGATACCGCCATTTTCGCACTTATGAACTACCCCGTTATATCAATGAGTTACCAATAATTACATTTTAATATATCTTCATCAAATATTAAGATCTTACCTTATTGAAATTTAATACCAATGCACCATCATTAAATATTGGCTTTCTTGATCCTAGAATTCGTTGTTAGTGCTTATCATAGTTACTTTCAGAGTTCTTTATGTCCTCTTTGATATTGGATCTTGGGATTTCTGTAGCCCGCCACTACATAATCTAACCGTATCTTTACATAGCAGGAGTGTACACTTAAATTCGTACTGCATTTGTACAAGGTGTAACCAAATATAGCATTTGGCTCTGTCAATGCAGAGAGTTACTTTTACTTACGAATTGTACATGACTTACTCAATTCTCTAGGTTGCCCGAGGGGAAATAGACATGGCCATTGGCGGTGACCAAGGTGGATCTGTCCGGATTCCGTCCAGCTGGTGTGGAACGGTGGGTCACAAACCTACGTTCGGACTAGTACCGTACACAGGGGCAGTTCCTAGTGAGATGACCTTGGATCACCTCGGACCAATGACGCGAACAGTGGCCGATTGTGCTCTACTTCTACAGGTGTGTAAATCATCGCCATAGTGCCTAAAACACCTCCTTTCCAAATCCATTTTTAAGAAGAGCAGATGCGTGTGGATTTCACCTCATTACATGTCATTATCCCTCGCGATACCCATGGTATGTATAGTACGAGGCGACTTATATTTGGAACACTCCTGTAGAATTAGGTATTAGTTTGGCGACACAATAACAACCAGAGAGATTCTTCTGCTCCGATTGCATCATGTATCTTGATCATGTCTCTCTTTTTCCTACTGTATTAAGGATATTGACAGTCTCTCTATTTCCAACTATATTAAGTATCCTAATTGTGTTTCTCTATTTCCAAATATATTTAGGATATTGACGGCGTCTCTTTATTTCCAACTATATTAAGGGTATTAATTGTGTCTCTCTATTTCCTACTACATTAAGGATCTTGATAGTGTCTATCTATTTCCATCTGTTTTAAGGATCCTAATAGTGTCAAACTATATTAAGGATCCTGGTTGTGCTTCTCTTTTCCCCACTATATTAAGGATCCTGTTTGTGCTTCTCTTCTTCCCACTATATTAAGGATCCTGACTGTGTTTCTCTATTTCCCACTATATTAAGGATCCTGGTTGTGCTTCTCTTCTTCCCACTATATTAAGGATCTTGATTGTGTTTCTCTATTTCCAACTTTATTAAGGATCCTGATAGTGTCTCTCTATTTCAACCTGTATTTAGGATATTGACGGTGTCTTTCTATTACCAACAACAATCTTTGTATAATGGACACCTGTCTAGAAAGGACACGTTTGCTCTGTCTCATGGGTGTTCGTTGTAGGCAGGTTTGACTGTACTAGTAAATGACATGGATTTGACATGTAGATGGTCAGGTAATTAATATCACGTGTGTTTATCTGGTACAGGTATTGGCTAGGTATGATAACGGGACGGACCCTCGACAACATCCTGGTATCCAAGTTCCTCCCTACTCCAGCTTGGTTAGAATGTAATTTATTTGATCATGCTATTTTATAGATATGTAGTTTGATTTGCTAATTCAAGAGTGTTTAAGTATACAAATACACCATTATTAAATATATCATAAGTATTTACTCATATTTCTTCAATAATTTTAATTTGATTTATCTGGAAAAAAAATATCAGATATACTGCTGTATAGTATAGGAGCTTATATCAAAAAGTGTATTTTAAATTAAATTTGACAAAGTACATCTCAGCAATATTTGACTGTTACAGTTATCAAAAGGTGTTGCTGGCAAACGAGTGGGTATCGTAACAGAAGGGTTTGATGGAGAGGACATAGGAGTGTCTACCTGTGTCCGTGAGGCAGCACTCAGACTTAAGGAAGCTGGGGCAGTGGTAGAGGAAGTGTCCATACCACTACACACCGACGGTAGGTCTGGGGGAGGGGTGGTGATCGGGGCAGTGGTAGAGTAGGTGTCATACCACTACACGCCGACGGTAGGTCCGGGGAGGGGTGGGGATCGGGGCAGTGGTAGAGGAGGTGTCCATACCACTTCATACCGACGGTAGGTCTAGGGGAGGGTTGGGGATCGGGCAGTTGAAGAGGAAGTGTCCATACCACTACATGCCGACAGTACGTCCGGTGGGTGGGGATCGTAGTATATGCTAAGATCCACAAAGAAAACGTTCAAAGGCCTGCCTTGTGTTTGCTCATAACGAAATTCAAAATTGATATGGGACTGTGTTTAATGGATTTCTTTTTTTCACTTTCCCCTCAGCAGAAGACATATACTTATAAAGATGGCCAATTATCCACGGAGCATAAAGTAGTCTCCTATTGCGACACATGCGATGGAATGATACCTCTATATAGCCGAGCCTATGTAGTATTTATGGATGGATAATCTTATCATTATCAGCAAAGATTGTTGAAATAATTCTGAATATTATCTTGCTATTTCGTGTTTTTTGTTGTTGTTGTTCAGCAACCTATAACACATTACCGACTATATATAAACCTATAGCACAGAAGAGCTACGATACTATCTGAACATTACCGACTGTATATTAACCTATAGCACAGAAAAGCTACGATACTATCCTAACATTACCGACCGTATATAAACCTATAGCACAGAAAAGCTACGATATTATCTGAACATTACCGACTGTATATAAACCTATAGCACAGAAAAGATACGATACTATCTAAACATTACCAACTGCATATTTCTTTTTAATTTTGGAGGTATTAAATCATTAAATAAACAAGTCACACAAAAATACATCATTAATGTTAAAAGGCTTTAAATAACAATGACAACGAAAATTGGTGATTTTATACTTTGCTATTCGATTGAACAACCGTAACGCGTGTTTCTCGATGAAAGCTGACCTGGCTAACAGCTCGATTCTCATTTTGAGGAGTTGATATTTACTTGGATGTGACCAAGATTTACATGGCGGGTGTCGTCGATGAAGCAGAAGACGCTTACTCTTCCGGAACACCTGGTCTTATTCTCTTGTACTTTTACAAGTGTTTCCATGTGAATCTTTCCTTTGTTCATATTTTGCCCCTGGTTTAATCGATTTTGAGTTTGGATTATGATTTTGTTAACGCTTCGGTATTCTCTTATTCATAATTCCAATTAATATTTGTAAGATTTGACATGCTCGATTCGTTGTCTTTGTGTTTGTATATTTAACTAGCTAATGGACGTATCATCTGGGCACTTATACACGTTTCTTTTAAGTGACGCATTTCGTGTGTTACACTTGTTTGCTATTCAATAAATATGCTGCCAGTCCCATCAGTATTCTCGCATATCGTTAACACATACTATCTCAATACAGTATACTATGATAATGATTGCAACATGTGTGTTCGAGTCATCACTTTTCGTTCTATGACAGAGTTTCGTTTCGTGTATCATATTGACGTTACCATTACAGCTATGAGAAACATATGTCACGCATAACAACAAGGGGGGGGGGGGGGGGGGGTTGCTGCCTGGGCCAGGTTTCATCAACGTAGGATTTTGGCCACGATTTTTAATAATTTGATATTTTGATCTCAACCTTGGCAAAACCTAACACTGTTAAACATATATACGATGTTCTGAAATTTCAACATTTTTAAGTTTTATTATTTTTGTAAAACTGGTGATGCTGATACTATGACATTTTTTAAAGCTATTTCATATTTTAAAATTTCAACATAAAACATTTGGTTATTGGATTTATCAGGAACGTATATGTGTCCCTGGATTTATGATATATGTTAAAGGCGGATCCAAGAATTGTAGATGCGTTAATGTGACACACTCTACTTTGAGATATAAACCCAAATTTATCCAGATCTTGTTTATGAAAACTGTATGACAAATAAGATTTAAACTCGTCTCATGTGTGAAATGAATATCACCAACAAGAGTGAGCCTAACAAAATTAATTTGTTTATCGCGTTTGAATTTCACGTATATCTAGAATCCTGTTTTTGTTCTAGTACAATTCCAAGAATATGACACAGTATTTTTCTGCGCTAGGATTTAGAGTAATTAGTTCATACTGCAACCACTTCAACCCAAAACTGGGTGACTAAGAGATTTTGTAAAAACGTATGCAGTAAACGTAGGAGAACAATTTTCAAAATATGTTTCAATAATCATTAGCGTATGTAATTTGTTTTAATCATGACCACAGACTTTATCCTTGGAAAATATTTAATTATCCACACAAAAAGACTGGTGTGTTACTGAATTAAGTGAAATAAAAAAAGTCGGGAAGCGCCTTTTATATTTGCCAACCGATTTCAGTCCAAGTTTTAAATAATATTTCAATTTAACACAAATGATTCAGACTCATGTTTTCACATCTGTTTGTGACAGGGTCTGCTTTATTGATATCAGGCAGAAATTGTTTGTTTACGTGCACAGTTCAAAAATTTAAATGATTTTTTTGCATTCCCTATGTACGTGCTGTATTACTACCATATACTTGAACAGTATATGTTATAGAGTGGTTGGGGGTTTGCCGGACACCTAACATATACTCGCCGTGGCTTTATTTACTTCATCTTCACAAATCATAGTCATAAAATATAATACTTCTGAAGTATTAACGAAAAATTTTGATTGTACAGTGTTAAAAGTTTGTATTAGCAAATCACATGATTTCAAAATCACCAAGATCAAACACGGAGTATATTACCGGACACTATATATGCAATCAAGGGAGATTTGATGTTTTGCGAATTTTACATGTTGTGGGTATAACTTGGAACACATATTCATGATTCAGCACTGTATGTTGTTTTAGTTCAATTCAAGCTTAATAAAGTCTATACTATCAAACGTTTGAAAAAAGTGGTAGTTTCCTACAATGTACAGCAACTACTGCATGAACTTATGTGACCTCTAGAATTATAACAATTTCGTTTTCCTCTGATAGTTCCAATATTACAAAATGGTTGCATGTCAACATTTGAACAAGCAATTTTTTTATGGAAACAAAGATTAATTTAAGCAATCCTTTGATTAGGGTTTTCAATATTTGGAAAATTTTACAAAGGTCATCAGGTACATCAATGAAAAAACGAGAGAAATCTTGATAGCATTGCAATTGGTATATTGGATACAATAGTGTAAGGTTAAGGTTGTAAGGTCATTAGGTCAAAGATCATCAGTTTCATATGACTTCATTCTTAAATTAAGGCTTCATCTGTAAATACTGCCATCATATATATTGGTGATCAATTTCCAGACAGATTGCATTGGCTGTATCAGATGGATCAGTCAATATGTCCTTTGATAGAAAGCTAGACATTTTACAGGTCTCTCTTAAATGTACATCACAAATGCTAATTTATATCTACTGAAAAGGACGAGAATTCGGATAAGTAGACTTCTTTTGATGGCCTTACAATATCTAAGAGATAAAATTATTCTGAGCATCATTTCACATTCTGTTTATCTAACTACTACTACATGTACTACTACTGTTTCTGCAGTTAGGTTTTATTGTTGTTGTGTATTGTATAATGTGTCTACACATAAATTAGGAGACATCTAGGATCACTTTTATTGATGGCACTTTGCACATGTACAATATGTATCCACAACTAAACTTTCTTGACAGAGTACTGAGGTGTAATGTTCTAGACTAGGTCCTTGATTATTTCTTACATTCATTTCAATTTGCACAAAAAAGGACAATTTCAACAAACATTTTTCTTTTTAACCTTGTTTTTGTATTCCATTATGCAGTTCGTCCAGTTCAGTTTGTACTCTCATTGTCCTCTTATATTTCCCAAGTCTGATGACATCCAGACCCCTTTCCTTGTTGTTTGGATATACGTGTATCATGTTGCAAGTTTTTTTTATACTTTTTGTTTCGTCACCTTTCTTCCTAGCATAACCTTCTTCATGATGTTGTTCTTTGATTCAAAATACAATGATATTCCATAAGCACCAACTGTGTTTTACTGTTGTGTTACTATAGTTATTAGTAAGCGTATGTCATTTGTTTTAATCATGACCACAGACTGTATCCTTGGAAAATATTTAATTATTCCACACAAATAGACTGGTGTGTTACTGAATTGAGTGAAATTAAAAACAGTTGGGAAGAGCCTTTTATTTTTGCAAACCGATTTCAGTCCAAGTTTTAAACAATATTTCAATTAAACACAAATGATTCAGACTCATGTTTTCACATCTGTTTGTGACAGTGTCTGCTTGATTGATATCATGCAGAAATTGTTTGTTTACGTGCACAGTTCAAAAATTTGAATGATTTTTTTTTGCACCCCATATGTACGTACTGTACTACTAACATATACTTGTACAGTATATGTTATAGAGTGGTTGGGGGTTTGCTATGGCTTTATTTACTTCATCTCCACAACTCATAGTCATAAAATATAATACTTCTGAAGTATTAACGAAAAATTTTGATTGTACAGTGTAAACAGTTTGTATTAGCAAATCACTTGATTTCAAAATCACCAAGATCAAACACGGAGTATATTACCGGACACTATATATGCAATCAAGGGAGATTTGATGTTTTGCGAATTTTACATGTTGTTGGTATAACTTGGAACACATATTCATGATTCAGCACTGTATGTTGTTTTAATTCAATTTCAGCTTAATAAAGTCTATACAATCAAACGTTTGAAAAAAACCTGCTATTTCAAGAAAATGGCTCCGTCCGTAATATACTCACAACCACTCTCTACGTGTCTGTTACTACTGTTTTCATATACTATATATAAAACCAATTTGAAGCGTGTCTGTAAAAATCATAGAGTCCTTTCACAGACTTACTTATTCCGTGGTCCTTTGTAGAAGCATTACTGTTAGGATGCGGTGGATGTGTGATACACACTCACAACACGATGTTTTTAAATGACATTTCCTATTTTCTTTCTGAAGTTTACAATTACATATTTATATTTTTTCACGGTATTTTATTCGTTAATCAATAGAATGAAACAACAAATCAATAGGCGTTTTTCTCTAAACTTTCTTCGTAAATGTACCACTGATCAGTTTACCTGAGTCGATCACTTGTGCCTCAATGACGTCACAGGTACCACGTGACCGGTCAGCTCATTAAAATTCTCGCCAGTCGGGAGTGGTCAACTTTGACCGTCAATATCTAGATACCGGGACACAATCGAATGCTCGTTGATGGGCTAATCACTAGTAATCAGTATTTACTGAAATGTTCTACAAGTTTCATAACTTTTTAAAGATTTTCAAAATCGTGGCCAAAACCCTTTAACTTAAAAATTTCCATAGGAAAGCATTACAGAATTTAAGGAAAACTCTTTAACTAAGGATTTTCTCCTTAAATTCCTTAAGTTAATGAACGTTGATGAAACTGGGGCCTGATGTTATTGGCTAAATCTGTCGAGTGCAGATCTTTTGAATGCCTCGACAGATTTGGCGCTGACCGTGACGTCCAATCGGTTCCATTACTTCGGTCCTTACAAAGAATGATTGCTTATATTGTTCGGTTTTTGCTTCTTTCCTCTACATTCTAGCGTTTGTAGATCTCTTGTGCCATCTTACCGATAGCTCTTGTTTCTCTGGATTTGTAATCTTCCTTTATAAAGAGGATGCATCTTCTTTGGATGCGCTCTAGCTTATCTATGTTTTTCTGTAGGGGTCCCATATAGTGGCGCCATATTCCATTACACATCGTATCGTGGAGATATATGCTGTTTTCCTACAGTTCTCTGTGCAGTGTTTGGGGTTTCTGTGAACGAAAGCTAGAGTTGATTGGGATTTCTTGGCTACTTTGTTAGTGTGTGCGGTCTATTTAAGATAAGATGAAATTTGTAGGCCAAGGTAGGGGTTGTTTTGTACTTCCTTTTTAGAATTTTGATGCTTTCTTGCGAATACTCATTACATAACATTTTTGATAACATACAATTTTGATTGTACGGTAGAGGAGACAATCGTCGGCGAAAGAGGAACATGAGGGGTCCGAGCACTGTGCCCTGGGGAACATCTTCACTTCCTCTGATTTCGTTCCTTTGACAATTGTCCTCATTGTTTGGTTTGTGAGGAAGTTAGTAAGCCACTTGTGTAAGTTGTTCTTTTTATTCCGTATCGGTGTAATTTCCCTAGCAGTCTGTTGTGTGGCACAGTGTCGTAGGCCTTAGAGAAGTCCAGGATGGCGATATCTACTTGGTTGCCTTGGTCGTACTCTTTAAAGAAATCCTTTAGTGTGGTGAGTGATTGAGTTTTGCTCAAATATCCTGACCTGAACCCATGGTTTAGCGATGTTAGGATGTTATTTCTCTCAAGGTGATTTAGGATGTGGCTCGGATGATATGTTCTAAAAGTTTGCTGGTTACAGATCTTAAAGAAACTGGTCTGTAATTTTCGGCTTGATGTTTGTCGCCTTTCTTGAAAACGTTTGTGACATTTGCGTCTCTCTAGTCTTTGGCGAGTTCCCCCGTGTCCACCGATAACTGGAAGATTGTTGCATGTGAGGCTTGGTGCTAGCTGGTTTGCACACTCCTTTGGTAGTCTATTTGGGATGTTGTCTGAACCCGATGATTTACTTTATCTTGTTCAGTAGTGTGTGTTTGTGAGTAAGCCAGAGTGTGGAAGACTGAGGATCGTCCGTGTGAGAACGAACGTGGATTTGTTATTGTCCACTTGTCGGGTAGTTTTGTACTCTTTTTTTTTCACAAGGATTAGATGCATGTCCGCAGATTGGGGTAAGTATTCTTTCTTTCATCTGTAATTATACCCTTCCAAACGAAGTAAGGGGGTATTGTTCGTCCGTCTGTCCGCCTATAGACACACCGATGTACCGGCTTCTCCTCCTAAACTACTAAGGGGAATTAAACGAAACTTGGTGTCAATAATCCTTATACATTGTAGATGTGCGTAATCTATATCACGTAAAACATTTGTTGCCATGGTCACTATATTTTGTTTTTTGGTGAAAATATTTTGTCAGACAACTATTAATAAACCTGTGAACCGATTCAAGTGAAACTACACAGGAATGTTTGGGACCATGTGTTAATGTGTATGCAGGGTTTTTTTATGCAGAAATTTTGGTTGTCATGGTTACCAGGTCAAAATACCCAAATTCTTGGTAGAACACTAATTTGTCAGCGCAACTCCATCTAAACCTATGAACCGATTTCAATGGAACTATACAGGAGTTTAAGGGAATATGTATAGATATGCATGCAGATTTCTTTTTTTCCTAAAAGAAATTTGGGTTGCCATGGTTACCAGGCCATATTTACAGGTTTTTTCTTGGAAACCTTTGACTTGACAACTCCTCCTTATCAGTGAACCAAATTCAATGGAGTTTCACATGATTGCTATGGACCATTTGTAGATATGCATGCAGATTACTTTTCGGTTGCCATGGTAACCAGGTCACTATCAATAGGTTTTTGTCGGAAAAGTTTGGTTGGAAAAATGTTTCTAAACCTGTAAACAATTTCAATGAAAATATAAAGGGATGTTAGTGACTATGTGTAGATGAATCTGCAGATAAAAATCTGTTCGTCATCAACATTGCCTTATAAAAGTTTGCATTGCAATGGGGGGGGGGGGGGGGGGGTATACGTTAGCCATTGGCTTACAGATAAAGTTTGTTGTTGAATGGTTATTTTAATGCCACATTTATTGTGTCCATGTTATCGGTCAATCCATCTATCGATGCGGTCCAGTCATGCGTAACTCTTTGTTGTTATCGAAGACAGGTGTTTATATGTATGTAATGTTTTATTATAGTATATTACTAGGAATATTCATTGTATATCCATATTAGAATATGTATCAGAAAGTCTATTGTTATAATGATGTCAGTTTCACGTATTAACCATAGTTTTGCTCGGGTGGATTTGTATGGACACCCTGAGTGGTCATTATGTTTGTATGTAATAGGGTGAATGCGCGCAGGTAAAACAAAATACGGAAGGCCATAGAAAGCGTACGGCGTATGATTGTGGAATAATGTTAATATGAGAAACACTGTTATTTATCCAGATTTTGGACACGCATCTTACATTATATTATGATGGCAACATTTTATGATTGCAATTGTACAAATCAGTAACTCTATATTAAGGAATAACTTGTAAATGTAGCGGTTAATGCAATCTTAGATATTAATGTAGTGTAAGAACGAATATTAATTCAATATTTGTGTACGTTTTTAGCTTCACATGATGGGCACATGATCAACTACTTCGGTAAGCCAGCAAGGAAAGACATTGCATCATAACTTTAGAAAGGCAGCACCAGGACCAACTTTTGTATGTGTTTATAAGAGCGATAATTCTAGGTGATTTAGCATTTGCTTGATAAGAAATGGTATACTATATTATTCGAGTATTTTTTATGTCTGACAAAATATAGCATTAAATATGAAGGTCTTGTAATTCATATTTTTAAGGGTGTTATCATGATTATAACATCTGTGGCACGGTTTTGTGCCACACATCGATATGCGATGTATTATGTTTATTAAGGATTAACTTGAATCTATTTTTTAATGTTATGGGATAATAACACAAAAAACTGGAGTGTACTCTCATCATAATTCGCGATTTATGTATAATACACTCAATTGTTTTGTGTTATACCCCCATAACATAAAAAATAGCTTCAAGAACTTATAATGTAATCAATGCCCTGCGAAAATTCACTTTATTCACGGACTCCTTTCTCTTACAAATTCTTACGTTGCTTCGTCAGCCAATCAAAAGCGACGTTATAAACGTCGACGTCATGTTTTACGTTATGGGCTTATAACATAATTTTTTAAGCCAATGTAATTGAAATTCTTGTTTCAATCAAGATTAAATCATTGTTACATATACAGTATGAATAGATATGAGAAGGCATATAACGTAAGACTGTTATCTGTAGATTAAGTATATTGTCTTGTAACTTAGTACTGAGCCAAATCTAAACTGCGATAATATTTCGTACATTTTTTATTTGTATCGCCTCTACCGTGCAAAAGTTATCTCTCTTGCATTTGTCAACGTTAATGAAATATGACAGCAAACAAAACCCCGATAATTTGGTTAAGCTTTACGTAACACTACACAGGTGTTCAGACAAAATCGTTTAGAGAGGAAAAGGTTAACAGATTCAAGACGGAAGGCAAACCATCGTATAAGCCCACTTGGTCATTCGGGCCTGATGAGTTAACAAAACTTTACTTTTAAACGCCAATATGCTAGTCTATCAGCTATTTTTTTTATCAGACCTTAAATCAAATTGGACCAATTAAGGAAAAGGGATGAGGCAGATCGACCCAATAACTTCTCTATCAAGGAATAGCGAGAACAAGAATTGTGCATGTGCATGACGGTGGACAGGGAAGCATATATGGCTATTTGTAAGATCTTGACATCGGTAAGGTATACTGATATGATTTATATGTATGATCGTTTGTTACGTATTTTAAGAACACAAATTTCAAACTAGATTTATGAGACAATGATTTTTACTTAGTAGCCAAACTTTCATGATCGATCTACAGTGAACGGAATTCAAATTTTGCCATTACATGTTTTTTCAACGTGAAATTTGCATTGATAAATACACGATAGTAAGTTTGACATATAACAAACACAACATATTTTTTAAAAAGCATATTTACTTAAAGGGGCATCCCGCGAAAGCCTGAATGCCAGTTCTTGGATGAACATGGTGTCTGCACCACTTATTATATTTTCTTGCTATTCCAGTATTCAAAGTCCGCTCAAAATGTCTATATTGACCACTTGCAAAATCGCATTCCTCGGGAAAGCCCCGATAAAAATAGCGGTGATGACGCAACGTGACAAGCTTGTTGCAAGTCGCTTGACATGTTTGATGGGGGAGGCCATACGAGAGGGAACGCGTAATGTATACGGCTGGTGAAACGGAGACAAAGTTATTGAATCACATTCATATTAATAATCAGACATTAATTGCACACTTACAGATATTCAAATAAAGAAATATTTGTCGGCACATCGGCATCATTTATCGACACCAGGAATTATGTATATAATATATATATACCTGAGCGAGACCGGTACACATGGGTACGGAATACAGCCATGGTACAAACCTTAATTTATGTAAAAGATAATATTCACGAACCCAACTTTTCAGGTGATTTCATAAAATGTATGTAGCATGCATTGGAAAGTACGGAAATAAAATGACATGAAATGTTTCCGATTTTTTTTACAACTCAATATTTTGAGGATTTTTTTTTCAAACTATCTATATATATATATACCATGTACATTAATATTCATTTAAAATCTATCCAACTTTCAGCGTCTTCACACGTTAATACGTATCACGGAATGCGAATATTAAGTCCATACACTCATATAACGCACCACACCCTAAGCATGACTACATGTATATCTGATTTGGAACTGTTGAAACACTTATAACTACCCGTTATGAATATGGTTTGATAATTCCGCTTTCTTTTTAAATTTTTTTTTTTTTTTGTCCTCTTGTGAAGGGACGTTGACCTTTAAAAAAAAGCCTGCAGGAATGCAATATACATATATATCATATGTATATGTTGTATAACTTATGTTTTTTTTTCTCTCGTTATGTATATATTTTCGGATCAAATTCAATACCGGGGTCGCAACCCAATGATATTTGTACCTTCACTAATTTATAGATTATGTATGAATATCACCTTTTTTTACGCGTGAAAAACATATTTTTTATACCTTTTGTCCAATTTGAAGCCGTTATACCTCGGTTGCACGTCCCGTTTTACAACGTAATCAAACGACTTTTTCTGTTACGGTATATATTGTATTTGAAAAGGTCTTTCTATCCAGCAATAACATTAAATCATACTGTTTCACTGGAACATGAAGTATTATAAAGGGAATATTATAAAACACACTCTTAATTTTAAAATTACACACGCATTTTATGCTACAGACGACTGAGACAGTTTCCCCTTGGGTAGCCCCAAAACCAAATCAAAGCTTATTTGTGCATGTTACCGTTACGCAGAAGAAATATGTAACATACACACAATAGAGCAGGTAGTTTCTCCTTTGAATACTTCCCATCTCTCAATATGATTCCGTAACGCAGTCTTGCGTTATATTTTGACCGTTCGGTAACTCTTCGCTTTGTAGTTAGGCCTTATCGCGATGTAACGGTAATACCAGATAGAGTGTTTACAATGGAAACGACGCTCGCTGCGCATGTGTTGGTAGGTGGAAATCCCAAGCCGGGCGTCTGGCTAGACCGTTTGGAATTTCACTAGTTATTTTGAAATTATTTATTTTATGAATACATATCAGCAAAATCCGATCGTCGTAGTCCATAAGAATACCCACTCGATATGTGTATGTAATATTTGGAAAAAAAATATGAAAAAAAGCTAACTTTCGCGGGATGCCCCTTTAAAAAAAACAATATCTGGATCAAATTTACATATTACAAGCGTTTCGTTTTACTATGAGTAAAAACAAAACAAATTATGATGTATAGCAAATGAAATGTATGATATTATTGTTCAAAACTAGGACACAAGTAGGAATAACATATTGAGAAATCACACACCGTATCCTCTAACCGTAACTACGCATCCTGGTATTATATATAAAGAGGATCTTACACGAGTGTCGATGTAATATGGAATTTATTAAACGAGTTAGATAATTTAATATTAAATTATTTAACGAGTTTAATAAATTCCATATCACATTGACACGAGTGTAAGATTCTATTTATCACATAACTTATATTTATGAGAAAATGCACACAACTCTCAAATTAATTCTCTATAAGAAAGGCAAATTTCTTCGGTGAAAGTACGATTTTCACAACCGAGACAATCATATGACGTCATAAAGACGTCATTTGTTTATGACTTCACAATAGTGTTATTACACTTGTGTAATACCATTTTTATGACATGGCCGTATGACATGACTGAACGGGTCAGTGATGTGATAAATGTATGTTATTGATTTATTTCAATCCCTGGTCATCTTTAAAACCTCAATGCTTGGAATGTTATCGCTATCTCCACTTGTGTCCTTGGCTTCCAACAATAAAATAAGATAATTAACAGTTATTCTGTTCCTTTTTTTCGTCCTTGCAGAAAAGTGAACAATCGAATCGATACGTTTAAGGCTTTAACATTCCCCCAATATACATTGACAACCAAATCTGCGTCTTATGCAATAGATTTAAAGAAGTTACAATGTATTTGAATGCATGGAAGTGTAAGTACATGAAATAAATCATAAAAATATTTTCATGAAGTAAATATTGTCGAAAATAAATGGCATCTCTGGGGTGTTAACTTAGTATGTACCATTGACATCCTTACAAACAAAATGATTAATTTAAAAAAGGCTATTACCATGTCAAATCTTTCAAATAAACGGAATCGGTTAACGGAAAAACAATGACATAGCTGGTATATGTATAAAATAATAAGTATGTACAAAACAATGTAAGAATAGCCACAAACACCTGTAACGTACAAGGACCTTTTAAAGTCGTTATTTTCCATGGTTTTCTAGGTACAAACAAAATAAAAGTATTGTTGTCTATACTAGTAATACCTGGCATGTATATCATTTTAACTCTCTCGGGAGCAACGTTTCCTTGTAACATCTCACAATGCAATGAGCATCCACAAATCTTTTCATCTATAGGAGAACAACCTTCTGATTCAGCATGAAATTAATGAGGTGGTCTTCAACACGCATTATTATCCACCCTGGGTATACTTATTACTATACTATAATAGAAGTGCGATATATAGGATAACTCTTTTTTTCAGATGAAAGGCATCATTTTCAGCGATAACTCCAAGAGAGAAAAGTAAAATTATATCCCAAGATCTCAATGAAAAAATCATTAATTGTTTTCTTCATATTTTTAAAAGTGTATCTACAAAATGTATTAAAATTTTCTGCATCATCCCTTTCATCACTATAGGACATACCAGATATTGCAAATAAATGCACAAGCGAGTTTATTAAAGCAACTTTGATCTTTTGAATGGGCGTTACATATATATATATATGCATCTCCAGTCATTTTTTTTCAATTTTCTTTTCAAAAATGATATCTGTTGTGTGGTTATATAAACACTCAAGTATATGTTCAAATTAACCTGATATTATATCACTGCATCATATGCATCAGAAGGAAATACTGATTTGACTAGTCGAAATATAACGCTGATATTCGCAAGATATCATTTTATCAAACACAAGTTGATAGAATTTGAATGTTCAATCAAAACTACTAAAACCCAGATGGTCTTTCTCTAACTAGTTAAGATGCTATAGAGAACAATCACAAGAAAATGTAATACTGCCAGCATGATAATCTATAGATATAAATACATTATACCTACAATCACATACGTACATAGATATAGATACATTATACCTACAATCACATACGTACATAGATATAGATACATTATACCTACAATCACATACGTACATAGATATAGATACAGTATACCTACAATCACATACGTACATAGATATAGATACATTACACCTACAATCACATACGTACATAGATATAGATACATTACACCTACAATCACATACGTACATAGATATAGATACATTACACCTACAATCACATACGTACATAGATATAGATACATTATACCTACAATTACATACGTACATAGATATAGATACATTACACCTACAATCACATACGTACATAGATATAGATACAGTATACCTACAATCACATACGTACATAGATATAGATACATTACACCTACAATCACATACGTACATAGATATAGATACATTATACCTACAATTACATACGTACATGTACACCATATACATTTTTCTACATGGCATGTTAAATCACAACACATAAAACTGAAACAAAACAAATAATGCATTAAACATCTGCTTTCAAACTCCTTTGATACTATATAAAAATCATAATGTGATCGCGAACTCAAAGTTGATAAACCAGAGGCAAATCATGAACAAAGGAAAGATTTACATGGAGATTCTTGCAAAAGTACAAGAGAATAAGACCAGGTTTTCCGGAAGAGTTAGCGTCTTCTGCTTCATTGACGACAACCGCTATGGAACTCCAGATAAACATCAAGTTCTCAAAATGAGAACCGAATATTATTGTCAATCACAACAAGTAAATACACTAATGAGCATTCTCAAAAACGTCCATCTTCACATCACTTAAAGATACAGAATATGTCTCAATGAGACAAAGATGGTGACCATAAAACTTGCCCTTAGTAAATAAACAATAAATTGTCCATAGAAAATAAACCGTACATTTTTGTAAATACTGTATATTTTATGGATGCTTGATCAAAAGTAAGACGAGTCTATGACAAATTTTGTTATAAAGTCAAAATAAAGAATATTCTTACTTCAACAATGACATAAAAACTGCCCAGCTCCACATACATTGAATCTATATAACAGGCAAACACACACTTTATATTCTTACACTTAAAACTACAAAAATAATCAAGAGTTTCATAAGAAACAGATTTGTACTCCGAGCCAACAAACTTGTGATTATGAAAGAAAAACAACCATCTGTTCCGACCTGTCAATACACATCACGAATTTGCAATATTAATTATAACAAAAGCATGACTCCCCAATTCCTCCACATGTTAAATATTGGCAGGGACGAAGTTACCACTTCAGCAAACATCAATGATATGGCAACAGAAGTCATAACAATGAGACATTGATTACGCGTTTGTACAACATACTTTTTCTTAGATCCTAGGGCACTAACAACTTAATACAAATGTTCCAGGAAAAGTGAATATCAAATTATGTTGAAGACAGGTCTTTCTTTCTTTGATCAGCCAGTTTCCTTTTTTTCTCAAGTTTGCGTTTGTAAACGATGTAGGACATCACCTTTTGCTTTAAGTACTTCTCGATCTTTCTTTCATGAAGATTCTTGTTCAAAATAAGTTCTTTCATCTGTAATAAAAGAATACATAGTTTTAGATAGCAACATTCCATTCTTCTGTATGAGAGAAACTGAGCTAAATAACAAGAGACTCAAGGCCCTAAATGCAATCTGTTTATTTGTAATCATCATACCATATAATTCAATTCGTGAAGATCTGAAAAAAAAGGTCAACATGAAAACAAAAAGAAATAGAACTCTAAGTCAATGGCTAACTTAGACCCCCACCAACCAACATTTGCAAAAAGCCTTTTATAAGGCAATGCTGATGACAAACAATTTTTTTTAGGAATATTTTTCTGCAAAAAGTAATCTGCTTGCATATCTACACATGGTCCATAAGATTCCTGTGAATTTGGTTCAGTTTTCTAGTCAAAGGCTTCAAACAATAACCGGCGTATATGACCTGGTAACCATGGCAACCTCTTTTTCAAATTTCTTTTAGAAAAAAGGAAATCTGCATGCATATCTACATATAGTCCCTCAATTCATGTATAGTTCCATTGAAATTGTTTCATAGGTTTAGATGGAGTTGCGCTGACAAATTAGTGTTCTACAATAATTTGGTTATTTTGACCTGGTTGCCATGGCAACCAAACTTTCTGCAGAAAAATACCCTGCATGCATCTTAACACATGGTCCCTAACATTCCTGTGTAGCTCCACTTGAATCGGTTCACAGGTTTATATGTAGTTTTCCCTCCGAAAAACATAGTGACCTGCTTACCATGGCAACTAAATATTTTTAACATTATATAAAGTACGCACATCAGCAATGTATAAGGATTATTGCCACCGAGTTTTGTTGAGATCCCCTCAGTAGCTTAGGAGGTGAAGCCGGTACATCGTTGCGTCCCGTATTCCAGTATTCTCCCCCCCCCCCCTCCCACCCCAATTTTCCTCTTCGACCCAGCCCAGGGATACGTTATATGCAGGATATTGAATTTCAATATACTCATAAGCAATCCAATTGAGTTTGAATTATATATTGCTAAAAATGGACCACCATTAGTCAAAAGCATTAGTTCCCTATATCAACCATTGAAAGTTATTTATATAACAAATATCCATTGGTAATACACTAAGCGTTTTGCCATTTTATCATAAAATTCACAACTTTGAATATTTGCCTAATGAAAATGGTACAATCGTTATTCCCTCAACATTATCTTCAGCTCAATCAAAGAAATGCAATTACTGAAAACGAAAATTATTGTGAAGTTTACATAACATTTTGTACTTTAAATAGAGATTATGTGTGGTGTATAAGTTTGATGATATTGTATGTTGTTCATTTGGGAATAGGTTAAAAATTTTGTGAATTTCTCTGTCCTGGAATGGAATTATACTGCAGATAAAATGTACCCAACACAACTTCCAAAGCCAACACGTAATTATTTCGCCTAAAATGTATTAACCTAAAACATTGCAAAATGCTAGTGATTTTTTTTTATTTGAAGAGTATAAGACAAATCATTTCGTATTTATTGAAAACACAGGCGGTTCGAGAAATGATAGCGGTACCCTTTTGACGGATAGTTCTTATTCGAGTACAGCTTCACGCCAGATCCAACAATTGTATAGGTAACATAATGTAACAGGACAAACATTTCAACGTCAGCCATATTGGATGGATTTTTCAGTCACCAGGGGGAGCAATGGTGAAACAGTCTTCCTAATATGATCATTCTGTTGAATTGTATTAAACGAACTTAAAGCTGGCAATGCAAGTTTAAAAGCTTTCTTGTTGATATTTAAAAAAAAAAAGGCCAAGTAAAAATTTCAGAAATCTTCTGAGATGCCCCCTTACAGGTTACTAAGGAATTGCAGACGTTTTAGTTTTTGCCTTTCTTGGTAAAGATAGTCGGCTTCCTTGGGTATAAAAGGCACCCAGGCTGTCAAACCGGTTCTCATTGTTTTGATGAAACCGCACGGCGACACTTCTATAGACCTATATAGCTAACCAACACATACTTACTGATTTTTTACGGTATTTTCGATCAGTATCTAAAGAACATTGACATGGATATTGAAGGTGGTATTATAACGATATTATACAATATGAGCAAAATAAAAAAAAACCCATTAGATTACACCAAAATTCGTGCGAATAAAAAACAAGTACATGAATGACAACTGATAAACCTACCTTAGTATTCAATTGGAACATCCTTTGTGATAAACATTGCTATAACATCCATTTATTTCCATCAAAATAAGTTCCCCTCACTCGCATGTGTTCGTGCACGTGTTTTACATAATCAAGACTATGCTCGCGTGTTACACTACATTTTCATTACAAGCGCTTTAGTGGCAAGGCGTAATATTATAGTTTGTATAAGGAGCGAGTACAGATTCTGTTCGGAACGTTTCGCTCTGCTTCCGAATGTAAAATCAACATGTCGATGTCCGTTACGTATACATAGGTGAAGGGACAATTAGGGTGTTTTCAGTTTTATTTTTTTTCGGTTTGCTTTGGCACACGATTTATGATGGTGGCTGAGGGGGGAGTGACCATCTTCATGTAACTTCAACTTCAAGGTAAGTGTGTTTGTCATTCCAGTTTTGTAACTCTAGTGTCACCTGTTGTGTCCGCAGGTGTGTTGCACTTTGCACGGCCAGTGTTCATGTAAAAACCGGTTTGACAGGATGGGTGCCTTTTATACCCAGGGAGGCCGACTCTCGTTTCCAAGCAAGGCAAAAACTAAAATGTCTGCCTCTCCTTAGCAACCTGTTAGGGGGCATCTCAGAAGCTTTCTGAAATATAACTTTGCCGTATTTTTTTTTAATCCCAACAAAAAACTTTTTAACTTGCATTGTCAGTTTTAATACTCGTTTAGAAGCTGTCCCCCACAATGTTCCCAGTGATTATAAATTTAAATTCAAATAGGTACTAAACTCAGGCTTTTGGTACCTACCTTTGTGATAACTTTCAAATATTCTCCATGCTTGACCGTATGGATATCGAGTTCATCAACATATTTCCGTATGACCATCTACAACAAATAGAACAGTAAGACACTTGCTATTAGACATAACACACGACAGATTATAATGTTTCGTAATATTTGGAATATTGTAATATAATTGTTTTTTTTTTGGGGGGGGGGGGGTTACAATACATTATCGGTTGTTTACAGATTTTCCAAATTAACACTATCCGTATAGCTTTCGACATGGCAAGTGACATCCCCAACTTGGCATGCACATTAAACTATATGAAACTGTAACGTAATGCCATTGGTATGGCCAACTTAATCAGTATACTTAATACAATACTGAAATTCTTATCAGTTGACACTTCGAACTGTCTGTATATGGACCATAGGAACCTTCATACAAAATTTTACAAAGATCCATGAAGTGCTTTTAAGTTAGTGTTAACAAAATTTAACTCGCACATTCAAAAATGCTGTCAGCCATTTTGGATTAACAATCAGTTTCAAAAACGACATACACAACGGGGACTACGCAAAACTTTTATGTGAAATTTGAAAACGATCCCTTGGCACTTTGTTCGGATACAGCGCTAGCAAACTTTTATTATAATTCATAGAAAGCATTCTTAACTGAATAAGTAACTTACATCTACAAGACAGTGTAAACCATTTTCCATAACTATTATACGTCAGGTGGAATAAGTTTCCTTTTTGAAAAATAAACAGAATAATTTAACACAGCTTCAATTCAACATTAGATAAAGAGATGTAAATTTGACATACACTTAGGAAATTCTTGTCACCGTTGATTGCTTCGCGTTTTTCTGGAGGTAATTCCAACGCCTCCTTTTTAGGCAGGAACATCGAATCTTCACTGATAACCCTGGGGGTCATGAGAGGAACCAATGACTCACGACTGTGACCTCTGAGGCCTGCAATAAAACGAAAACCATCCTCCAATCACTAATTATTCCTTACTGACAAGGTCATGTTCACTTCTTAACAAGATGCCTGTGGGCCTTAACGGTCACCTGAATTTTGAAACAAAGCCATATTTTATGTTAGTATTTTGTCTCTCACTAAAGACACTTTCTTAAATCAGAAAACGGAAACTACGGGTATGAAGCTATTTGACTTCAGCATAATAGAATTAGAAGACAAGAGGCTCAATGGGTCGATCTGAAACACTCACCTTCTCTTAAAGTCAATTTTTGCCAACTTTCAAGACATGTACATGCTACCATACAAAACAATAAACAAAAGCCAATGTGTTATTGGAAAGATGACTTTGGAATGCGAAGAAATTATGTGAAAATATATTACCTCAGTGACTTTGAAAGGGGGCAAAGATAAGCATTGAATGAACAAACTTGGTAACTCTTTTATCAAAGAATGTTTCAGGTCCAATATCAGTTCCTTGGGTTTTTATTATTATTAAGAAGCTGTTGTAAGATTTATTTTACATATTCGACCAATGTTACCGATGCGACTTTGTCCCAGGTGATCTAAAAATGTGTTTAATGCATTGAAAGAAAGTACTTGTCGTCATGTTGATCTTTCCACAGCAACCTGCAACTACTAAATAACCAATGTTAACCCATTATTTTTTTCTTTTTCAATGTGAAATCACTCTTAATGAATATAACAGAAACCTATTCAAGGCAAAGGGTAAAATGATATTAGCTTTGATTGCAAATGGATTGTTTTCTATTTGGAATATTCTCAACAAGATCAGACGAAAAGCAGGCAGCCATATATGAAAACCAATTTGAACAGAAATCCCAAAGGGATCTTAGCGCCCAAAATCGAAGATTTTTCATTCGTTGATGGATATTTACCCTTCTTATTTCATCTTTCATTTATGTATTTGATCTTAGTTCTATGAATTTCTCTTGAAAATTAAAAATATTTGAAAGGTCTCTTGTAGGATCAGTACCAAATTCCAAATCCATCTCCGAGGAACCTTGATATGGAATTCGAGAAGATCCACCATCCAGTGCTTCTCAAGATAAAACGATAACAAATTTTCATTGTCGACATCCAAGATGGCAGCCGGTCAGCCAGTTTATTTTCCCGATCAGTCCCAAAATCAAGATACAGCACTACTAGGGACCAAGGAGAACCTGCATATGGAATTTGGAAAAGTTCCATCCAGTACTTTCTCAAGATATAACGGCAACAAACTTTCATTGTCGAAATCCAAGATGGCCGCCTGTCAGCCATTTTGATTTCACGATCAGTCCGAAAATCAATACAGAACAACAAGGACCAAGGGGAACCTGCATATGAATTTGAGAAAGGTCCGTCCTGTACGTCTCAAGATATAACGGTAACAAATTTTCGTTGACAAAATCCAAGATTGCCGCCTGTCAGCCATTTTGTTTTTTGATCAGGGACCAAGGGGGACCTACAAAGAAATTTGAGAAAGATCCATCCAGTACTTCTCAAGCTATAACGGTAACAAAAATTGTTTAAGGACGGACGACCATGGACGCAGGGTGATTTGAAAAGCCCGCCATCTAATGATGGTTGGCTAAAAATAGTCAGGTCTAATGTACTCCTATAACGTTAGAGGCCGCTGGTCGGCCTTTTTATTATCGGATATGATTTTGCCGACTGCGACATCTTATTTCCGAAGCACTAATTCTTTGATGCAGATTCCGCCCTTGATTTAAGGGGAATGAAATCGGCTTGAAAACCTACTTCGGTGATTGACAGTTCATAAAAACTGTGTCTACTCACGTTTTATGTAATTAAGATCCCGTATGTATGTCAGATACGATTATATAGAATATAACGGACTGTAAAACGCGAAATTCAAGACTAAGCGGCTGAAGCACCTCTCCGGCTTATTTTCAACATGGCTTTCTCGGTTGATAAAAATTAGTACATGGGTTTTTTAACGGAACGAAATGAGACAGAACTTGGCTGTATTCCGCTTGTAGAACATTGTATTAACCGCAAAACCACGTGATTTTAATTTTACTTCTGGCAATGTTGTCTGCTTCACTTCGACATAAGAGAAACATTATTTGTATAAAATTGATTGTTTGACACAAAATTATCCTGCTTTCATAATGGATTTATGGGAAGGAATGTTATTTGGACTTTGTTGATCATTTAAATGAACATTTTTTTTCAAAATCCTAACTTAGAAAAAGTGATCGTCAGCATCGGGAAAATCAGCTATGGGCAGTTAGAGGTTACACGGCGCCTGTCTCGCCGTGTTAAACCTCTAACATTGTTTGAGTAAGGTATAATGATGCTGGGTTAAAATTCTTGGTTTAATTAATAAACATGTAATTTCCTATATTGATTGCCTTAATTGTATATTTCCGTTTTGCACACCATGTACAGCATATTTCAAGTAGATAGTGTAGGTTAGTTTCTTACCTGATTGAGTCTTTGTGACTTTCAGGTCATCGATGCTACTTTCATTATCAATGGATTCCACGCTTTCTCTCCTGGAAAGCTGTCCCTCCTGTTGGTTTTTGTGTGTACTTATGTTTTGATCCGTGACTTCGTGCACTGCTTGATGAGCATTCAAGGCACGTATTGATGTAAACATTTTAAAACACGTCTCACATTCATACTGTTGTACATTTGATTTGATGTGATGTTTCATTTCCATATGATTTTCCATATTGATCTCACTCTTGAACGTTCTTCGACACATTTTACATTTGTACGGAAAGTCTAACTTTTTTTTCCTTTGGTCTCCATATGTCGTCCAGCGCCTTAGGGCTTTGCGACTTTTTGCTCGATTAGATATGTTGGAGGAAGCCGTTTCAAGTGATACAGCTTCATACACTCTTTCAAAACTGTTAAATGATATATCTTCATATACTTTTTCAACACTGTTATGTGATACATCTTCATACACTTTTTCAACACTGTTATGTGATATATCTTCATACACTTTTTCAACACTGTTAAGTGATACATCTTCATACACTTTTTCATCAATGTTATGTGATATATCTTCATACACTTTTTCAACAATGTTATGTGATATATCTTTATACACTTTTTCAACACTGTTAAGTGATACATCTTCATACACTTTTTCAACACTGTTAAGTGATACATCTTCATACACTTTTTCATCAATGTTATGTGATGCATCTTCATACAATCTTTCAACCCTGTTAAGTGATACATCGGCATACACTGTTTCCACGCTTATATATGGTATATCTTCATACACTGTTTCAACAATGTTATGTGATATATCTTCATACACTTTTCCATCACTGTTATGTGATGCATCTTCATACAATATTTCAGCAATGTTAAGTGATACATTTGCATTCACTTTTTCAAAACTGGTATCTGGTACATCTTCATGCAGCCTTTCAACACTGTTAAGTGATACATTTTCATTAACTCTTTCAAAACTGGTATGTGGTACATCTTCATGCACCTTTTCAACACTGTTAAGCGATACATTTGCATTCACTTTTTCAAAACTGTTATGTGGTACATCTTCATGCAATCTTTCATCACTGTTATGATACTGATCAACATGTTCTTTAAATAACCGAGTATCAACAAATCTCTTTCCACAAATCTGACACTCTCTCCTGCATTTCACATGGTTGACAAGTAGTTCTCTAGTCACAAACTGTTTTAAACAAATATTGCACTGATGTGCTTTAGGTTTGTGTGTATTCCGGTGACAATATAAATCTCTTCTGCTTTGAAAACCTTTTCCACATATATCGCACATCTGCCTGATACGGGTTTTCTTAGCTTCGGAGTGAATAGACTTGTGAATACGTAGTTCTGCCGCAGTAATAAAGGTTTCGCGACAAATTTCACAGCTAAAAGGTTTTGTTGAGTGTGTTCTTAAATGTGTTTTCAGACCTGAAAGAGCATAACAACTACGTCCACATATATCACAAATGTAGTTTTGGCGGTGCATTCTTTTTTTGTGAAGTTTCATTTCATAAGAGGTCCATTCTTGACCACAAATATCACAAGTGGTCATCTTATGTACTTTATCTATATGATTCTTAAGTTTTCTCTCAGACAAAACTTTCGTTCCACACTGTTCACATTCGAAGTCAATTCTGTCATGTTTGTCATGGTTTCCCTTGTGCCTGTTTAAACTTATTTTATTCTGGAAACTGTGCCCGCATATTTCACATATAAACTTAGTCATCTTTTCTGACACACAGTTGTGCTTTTCATCCGTTTCTTTCAAGTTTTTGCCACATATTTTGCGGTTAAGTTCGATTTTTTTTCTGTGGATATTTACATGTGACATTAAATATCTCGATGATGAAAATCTTTTCCCACATATCTCGCATCCGAAAAGATAAGGCCCTTCGGTTTTGACATGAATGTACATGTGTGTATGCAGCATGCCAGACGTTTTGTAACGTTTTCCACACTTGAAACATTGAAAGTCCACAGAACTCTTTTCATAGACATGAGTTAGTTTATGACACTCCAGTAACAGTTTTCCTTCAACCTTGACACCACAAATATCACATACGTGTGGTGTATGGTGTCTGTTATAATGTTTCTCCAATGTTTCTTTAAACTTCAATCCACAAATCTCACAGCATTTATCTACATGGAAGGTATTCATGTGTCGTTGAAGAACTCTCTCTGTTTTGAAGTTCTTGTCACAAATTTTACACTTTCCAATCGACGCTGGCCTGTTGTGAATAATCATGTGCATTCGTAGAGCCTTTCTTTGTACAAAACAACGTCCACAAACATTGCACTTAATATATTTTTGGTGGAGAATCATGTGTTGTTGAAGGCTTTCCCGTGTAAGGTATCTCCTACCGCAAACCTCACAGCTGAAATTCTTTGTTCCCCTCGACACTCTTATATGATATTGCATGTGTCTTTTAATTCCTTCCCACCCAAAGTAAAATTTACCGCACACATCGCATTCCTGTTTATCCTCATGTTTAGCCCTGTGAGATTTCAGTTTCCCTTTAGATACTTCTTCGCCACAAATAGTACATGTTTTTTTTGTATGAACAAAATCCATGTGATTTTTCAACCAAACGTAAGAAGAAAAAGTTTGATTGCATTTCTCACACTGATGATCTTCAGTTGCTGAGCTGTGACTCTTTAAATGCTTATCCAAAAACCTTTGTTTAGTGTAACTTTTACTGCAGATCTTACAGTGTAATTCGCTTCTTTTTATTTCGTGAAAATTCATGTGTTTTTCAAGTATCTGTTTTTGTTTAAAGCTTTTTCCACATTCGTCACAGGAAAATGTTTTTAATTCTTTGCGTACATCGTCATATGTGGGAGTGTGTCCCTTTGTCGTATGCTTCCTTAACTGCCAAATTTCTATGAATGTTTTCCCACAAATGTCACATCTGTAGGGACTGTCGTCGTCTTTATGAATCTCAAGATGTGTTTGAAAGCTGTCAACTGTTTTGTAGATTTCTCCACATGTATCACAACAGAAGTCGTGTGACTTCATCTCATGCTCATGAGCAAGTTCGTGACAATTAAGATACACTTTTCCTTGAAACTGTTGTCCACAGCTGTCACACGAGTGCAGCACATGTAAGTTAGTGGTATGATTTTTGAGGAAATATTCCGTTTTGAATGTCTTACCACAAGGCATACATCTGTGAATTGATTCTGGTCTCTTGTGAATTTTCATATGATATCTTAAGGTGGTCTTTTCTGCAAAACATCGACCACATATGGAACATACGATTGTTTTCTTGTGGAGAATGGAGTGATTCTTCAGACTTATT
The DNA here is from genome assembly GCA_947623455.1 of Mimachlamys varia. NCBI lineage: Eukaryota > Metazoa > Mollusca > Bivalvia > Pectinida > Pectinidae > Mimachlamys > Mimachlamys varia. The sequence continues at coordinate 46,429,778 of OX392534.1, read as the reverse complement.
TGTGATGGATATTTCTTGCCACAAACTTCACATTCAAACTTCTTGATTAAGGTGCTCCTTGCATGATATTGCATATGTCGCCTGATGCCTTCAACTCCAGAATAATATTTCCCACACACGTTACATTTTTGTTTGTCTTCATGTGTAGTCTTGTGATATTTCAGTTTGGCCTTCACAAATATTTCACCACAAATATTACATGTTTCCATAGTATGTACAGAATCGATGTGACGATCCAGATTGTCCTTGGTATGGAATGCTCGATCGCATTTCTCACACTGATGTTCTGCTGCGCTGTGACTCTTTAAATGATTATCTAAAGAACCTTTTGTGGCAAAAGTTCTGCTGCAGACACTGCAATTCAAGTATGTTCTCTTTATGTGAAAATTCATGTGTTTTTCAAGAGCATTACTTTGTTTAAATCTTTTCCCGCATACATCACAAGAAAATGTTTCTAATTGTTCCTGTAAATATTCACCTACATGAGAGTTTCCATTGCCCATATGCCCCCTCAACTGGTCAATTTTAATGAATTGTCTCCCACAAATGTCACATCTGTAGGGACAGCACTCATCCTTATGAATCTCAAGATGTGTTTGGAAACTGTCAACTGTTTTGTAGATTTTTCCACATGTATAACAACGGAAGTCCTGTGACTTCATCTCATGTTCATGAGCAAGTTGATGGTAATCCAGGTACGCTTTCCCTTGAAATTGTTGTCCACAGCTGTCACACGAGTGCATCACATGAAACCTAGTAGTATGCTTTTGAAGTACATGTTCTGTTGTAAATGTCTTATTGCAAGGCGTACATTTGCGAATCGATTCTAAATGATGGTGAATTTTCATATGTTTCCACAGAGAAGCACTGAATAAAAAACAGCGAGCACATTTGTTACATTTGAATGTTTTTTCATGGAGCCTCGAGTGCTTTTTCAAACCTTCTTCTGAAAGGAATTTCTTACCACAATCTTCACAAGCAAACGTTTTTAATTGTTCCTGTAAATATTCACCTACATGAGAGTTTCCCTTGCCCATATGCCCCCTCAACTGGTCAATTTTAATGAATTGTTTCCCACAAATGTCACATCTGTAGGGACTGTCGTCGTCCTTATGAATCTCAAGATGTGTTTGAAAGCTGTCAACTGTTTTGTAGATTTCTCCACATGTATCACAACAGAAGTCGTGTGACTTCATCTCATGCTCATGAGCAAGTTTGTGACAATTAAGATACACTTTCCCTTGAAACTGTTGTCCACAGCTGTCACACGAGTGCAGCACATGTAAATTAGTGGTATGATTTTTGAGGAAATATTCCGTTTTGAATGTCTTACCACAAGGCATACATCTGTGAATTGATTCTGGTCTCTTGTGAATTTTCATATGATATCTTAAGGTGGTCTTTTCTGCAAAACATCGACCACATATGGAACATACGATTGTTTTCTTGTGGAGAATGGAGTGATTCTTCAGACTTATTTGTGATGAATATTTTTTGCCACAAACTTCACATTCAAACTTCTTGATTAAGGTGCTCCTTGCATGATATTGCATATGTCGCCTGATGCCTTCAACTCCAGAATAATATTTCCCACACACGTTACATTTTTGTTTGTCTTCATGTGTAGTCTTGTGATATTTCAGTTTGGCCTTCGAAAATATTTCACCACAAATATTACATGTTTCCATAGTATGTACAGAATCGATGTGACGATCCAGATTGTCCTTGGTATGGAATGCTCGGTCGCATTTCTCACATTGATGTTCTGCTGCGCTGTGACTCTTTAAATGATTATCTAAAGAACCTTTTGTGGCAAACGTTCTGCTGCAGACACTGCAATTCAAGTATGTTCTCTTTATGTGAAAATTCATGTGTTTTTCAAGAGCATTACTTTGTTTAAATCTTTTTCCGCATACATCACAAGAAAATGTTTCTAATTGTTCCTGTAAATATTCACCTACATGAGAGTTTCCATTGCCCATATGCCCCCTCAACTGGTCAATTTTAATGAATTGTCTCCCACAAATGTCACATCTGTAGGGACAGCACTCATCCTTATGAATCTCAAGATGTGTTTGGAAACTGTCAACTGTTTTGTAGATTTTTCCACATGTATAACAACGGAAGTCCTGTGACTTCATCTCATGTTCATGAGCAAGTTGATGGTAATCCAGGTACGCTTTCCCTTGAAACTGTTGTCCACAGCTGTCACACGAGTGCATCACATGAAACCTAGTAGTATGCTTTTGAAGTACATGTTCTGTTGTAAATGTTTTATTGCAAGGCGTACATTTGCGAATCGATTCTAAATGATGGTGAATTTTCATATGTTTCCACAGAGAAGCACTGAATGAAAAACAGCGAGCACACTTGTTACATTTGAATGTTTTTTCATGGAGCCTCGAGTGCTTTTTCAAACCTTCTCCTGAAAGGAATTTCTTACCACAATCTTTACAAGCAAACGTTTCAACTCCTAATGCATTTTGCGAATGATTTTGTATATGCCGTTTCATTCCTTCAACTCCAGAAAAACATTTTCCACACACTTCACATCGTAATTTTTCTTCATGCTCAGCTTTGTGCCGTTTCAGTTTCTGCTTTATAAATTCTTTGCCGCAAACATCACATGGTTTTGTGGTGTGTACGCTATCAACGTGTCTTTTCAGAGCATATTCTGACTGGAAAGTCCTGTCACATTTTACACAATTATGTTCAATAGTTTCTATGCTGTGGGTTTCATAATGGCTATCTAAACTACTTTGTTTTGTGAAAGCTCGATTGCATATTTCACACATCAAAGGTGTTTTGGTGTGATTTTTCATGTGCCTTTTAAGAAACTTATCATCTTTGCAACTCTTTCCGCAAATATCGCAGTTATAGTTTGACTTTTGATGGTTTTTCATGTGAACTCTTAGACCATCACGTGAAGTGAAGTTCTTGTTACAAACTTCACATCTGAACATGCCAATCTGAGAGTCCCTCAGATGTTGTGTATGATTGTCTATATGCTTTTGCAGTTCATCAAATTGAGAAAAAGATTTTCCACACTGGTCACATTTGTATTGCTTGCTTGCCAAACTTTGCTCGCATATCCCACAATTTGTGTTGTATTCTGCGTCTAAATTGGTTTGTGTTGCCCATCCATCACCATTGTTTTTTTCTACCTCTTTTTCACATCTCTGTCCCTCATCATCAAAGTTTTCCTCATCTATTTCCATTTTGAGTAAGAATGACTTCTGGTCATGCTCTCTTAGTTCCATGTCTGACAATCCAAATTCAGTTCTTTCATGAGTGGCAGATAGTTCTTTGTCCAAGGAATGACCTTTTGCTGTTCTCTTTCCATCTGATGATGCATTCCTCCAACCTTCTAAATCCAGATGTTCAAGTTTCACGAAAGGAAGGCTATGGTGATTCGGAATGATATTCCGAACAAAATAACTGTCATTGAAATTTTCTGCACTGCCTACACTAGTAGATGTCCTTACTGAGCTTGGTGTGTAGGATGTGGTACAGTCTGTCGACTTTGGGCTCAAAATCTTTTCTTTTTTAGGGGAAGTAATTGTACCATTGTCGTCTTGAGGATAAGTCCTTGTATGTCTGTCTGAATGAGTACACTGCTCCATTTTACTTGTGATGGGACCTCCACAAGCCTGTCCTTTACCAAACTGGCGAGTGTCCATATTGTTACAGTCCATTTTAGATATTGATATACCTACCATGGTAGGCAAGGAAACTTTAAAGGTGTTCCCTTGTTATAAAGCAAGTATCGACCCATCAAAATGTACAGATCTGTTCCAGTTCCAGGATTTTATTATAGCAGTGTTCCATTCCCAACCACTTTCAGTTTCAGCTCAATTTTTTTTCTGTTCCGTCATTCTTGTTATCCCTAAAGAAAGTTATTTACCAAGGGAAGTCTGTTTTGCTGTGTCCTGAAATAAAAATGGGTACATTCAAAAACTTTGGAAAACATATCCATGCATATAACTTAATAAAATCTGTTTGTTAAAAATTTATATGACTTTTCTAATAACTGTTTTCAAATATCAAATAATGTTCAATATTTTCTCAACACTTATTGCAACTGTATTTGTTTTTAATTATGTTAGACATGTTGAAACTGCATACTGTAAATCACTTATATTTATTTTCACGTAGTATTTATTTTCGCGTTAATATGCGAGGAGAGTCGATAGCGATTCAAAATCCCTCACGAATATTTGTAGAAACTAAAAACTCTGGATGACTTTCATGTTTGTTCCTGCGTTATCACAACCTGCTTTTTGACATTTCCGTGGATTATATATCATTGACATAATGCCGTCAAATATGGAGCTATCGGTTATCAATATATAGTAGTTTTTCAGAGTTCATGTCTCCAAAAGCTGATCATTTGCAAATTTAAAGTCATTTCTAGATCACCATTGGCCAAATCATGTATTCATTGATATGCTATAAAGCTAGTCGGGCCAAATTTAACAGAATAATTTAATCAATATTTTGTATGCATCATGTTTAATCATGGACTTTGCTTATTTCATGTAATTTGCTGTTTGTTGATTCTGATATTTAAACATGTAAATACAAAATGTTTCAAGAGGGATCAATTATGTAGCTCATTTGAATGTTTAGAGAATCTGTAAACAATAAACACAACAATTTCTATCTTTCCCTTTCTTGACATTAACATCCCTGCTTCACAACACTTTTAAGTTAAGTTAAGTGTTGCAAGTGCTGAAATCGTTATTTTAGAGCCTGCTCTAATTATTGACATTTTTGCAATAGATGTTGGCTGCTGACAAACAAACTTTAATCATGACATTGCGACAGGAATTCAAGAGATGCAAGCTGCCAGATAAAGATTGAGCAGGTTTTGGGCTCACAGTTAGCACTCTACAATGTCTTGTACTACCCAACCACGTACACATTTACAGCTGAGTACACTTGAACAAGCAGAGTGTTTTGCTCAAGTGTCAACACAAGTGCTGTGACCGGGACTCAAACTCGACTCAAACTTAGATCATGTGCCCGGCGTCCTACCACTAGACCACCAAGTCGCCATCTTCCTTTCATATAAAAAATATTGAGTATTCTTATATGATAGAAAGTGGGGCGTTATTTTAATATGCTCATTATAATTAGTAAGCCTACTTCCTGCAATTGAGAATGATGTCTTAGCTCTCACTTTGATAGGGGGTGGCAGGATTTTTCAGTCCCCGAGGTTTGCTGGAGCCTGCATAGCCACACTTATCTCATTTGAGTAGTGGCATACTAATAATTAATAGCTTCTTTCCCTCAACTTTTCAGCTTTATAATAAATTAGACCCTGCTATTTCAAATGCCCAATCCCTGACCCAATTTAAGAAATTAATTAACAAAACTAATAATACACCAACTCATGATACTCAGGCAGTGGTAAAAAACTCAATATTATATTATGTCAAATTAGGAACAATGCTAGTAATTTAAAATATGACCTATATAATGACCACTTGTCAGAATCTGATTCATGTGATTGTGGTTATCCACAGGAAACAAGTCATCACTTCTTCTTTGATTGTGCCCGATACATCATCCAAAGGCAGCCTCTCTGCTCAGTGAAAACCATTCACATTATACTTTACACGCTATTTTAAATGGTTGTAACCAATGTAATGATGAAACCAATATGAATATTCTTGAGTGTTTCAACTTTTATTGTCAACTCAAGGTGATTCAAATAGAATATTTTATATAACTTATATTATGAAAACCTATTATTGAATCTAGATATTAATCATCAGACACCTTATTGTAAAATGGTATGCTTTACCCCAAACAATTGACATGGATGAAGTAAGAAGTAAATGGAAATTTGTAACCAGTAATTAGAAAATATTAATTGTCAATAAATAATTCTTATTAACAATTATTTGTTTGCCAAATATTCAAAATTTTAAGTGAATATGGTTATTCATAATATCTATTATACATCAATGTTATATCAATCTATCTAGGAGTCATTCTGTGTTTATATTAGTTTTCCTCTATGAGAAATGTACTTATGACTATAAGTGTACTCTTAGTAAAACTACTTACTAGTTTTGTTACTTTTGATAATATTTGCATCCTACAGAAGAGTTCAACATCAAAAGCCAGTTATCAGATTATGGTTTGGTTGGTCCGAGTTGGTTATTCGGTTAGCAACTTTGCTAACCGTTCCAACACTAATTTCAAATATTTAAAAAACTCCTACTAGATACTATGAAGATTCTGAACATAGTGAAAAGACTGTTTTTAAGACAAATGTTTAAACTGTGCAATTTGGGACTTTTTTTTTAATTAGATTTTTTTACCTCAAACACAGAGGTTGAACTAGTTTTTCTAAATGCAAACGTTTTGCTACCAGTATATGTTAAGAATTTTTTATATAATCTACCTAAACCAATTTTGATGAATTGTATATATTCCTTAATTCTATATCTGTGTTTTATTGGGTTTTTTTTCAAAACCGCCATTTGCTTTTCAATGACAAAAGAGAATCAATGTATACTCTTTTATTGATTCATATCCGATCAAGCAAGTACCCCTATTGCATGCTATTGACAAATTCCCCTAATGTCATCCTCAATATCCAGGGGTTACGCTCACTTACACTCTCTACACCTCAGGAATATGTCATCCTCAATATCCAGGGGTTATGCTCACCTACACTCTCTATACCCCAGGAATATGTCATCCTCAATATCCAGGGGTTACGCTCACTTACACTCTCTACACCCCAGGAAAATGTCATCCTCAATATCCAGGGGTAACGCTCACTTACACTCTCTACACCCCAGGAATTTGTCATCCTCGATATCCAGGGGGTTATGCTCACCTACACTCTCTACACCCCAGGAATATGTCATCCTCGATATCCAGGGGTAACGCTCACTTACACTCTCTACACCCCAGGAATTTGTCATCCTCGATATCCAGAGGTAATGCTCACCTACACTCTCTACACCCCAGGAATATATGTCATCCTCAATATCCAGGGGTAACGCTCACCTACACTCTCTACACCCCAGGAATATGTCATCCTCAATAACCAGGGGTTACGCTCACCTACACTCTCTACACCCCAGGAATATGTCATCGTCGATATCCAGGGGTTATGCTCACCTACACTCTCTACACCCCAGGAATTTGTCATCCTCAATATCCAGGGTTACGCTCACCTACACTCTCTACACCCCAGGAATATGTCATCCTCAATATCCAGGGGTTATGCTCACCTACACTCTCTACACCCCAGGAATATGTCATCCTCAATATCCAGGGGTTACACTCACCTACACTATCTACAAAGCTGGAATTATCCTCGACATCCAAGGTAACACTCACCTACACTCTCTACACACCTGGAAACATCCTCAGTATCCAGGGGTAACGCTCACCTGCACTCTCTACACCCCAGGAATATGTCATCCTCAATATCCAGGGGTTACGCTCATCTACAAGCTCTACACCCCAGGAATATGTCATGGCAAAACTGAAGGCAAGCTCATGTAAGAAAACCTGAACAATTGCCAAGCTGTATGCTGGCCCTTTGATGAATACAAAGGAACCAACTTCAAAGCTTGTCAATTTTTACTGTTATGTGACCACGTGATTCTTTCAATGTACATCGAAGGGTCGAACCAGTCTTCCTGTCTCATCGACAAGGTTGGGAACGTATATGGTGCATTCAGGTTTGCCATGACATATTCCAGGGGTGTAGAGAGCGTAGGTGATTGTAACCCCTGGACATCGAGGATACCCTAATGCATGCTATAAACACTTATGAGCACACCATCATGGCTGTGTATGTTCAGAATTTTTCATATAATCTACCTAAACCAATTTTGATGAATTGTATACCTTCCTTAATTCTTTATCTGTGTTTTTTTGTTTTTTTTTTCAAAACCGCCATTTGCTTTTCAATGACAAAAGAGAATCAATGTATACTCTTTTATTGATTCATATCCGATCAAGCAAGTACCCCTATTGCATGCTATTGACAAATTCCCCTAATGTCATCCTCGATATCCAGGGGTTATGCTCACCTACACTCTCTACACCCCAGGAATTTGTCATCCTCGATATCCAGGGGTTATGCTCACCTACACTCTCTACACCCCAGGAATTTGTCATCCTCGATATCCAGGGTTACACTCACTTACACTCTCTACACCCCAGGAATTTGTCATCCTCGATATCCAAGGGTTATGCTTACATGTACCTACACTCTCTACACCCCGGGAATTTGTCATCCTCAATATCCAGGGGTTATGCTCACCTACACTCTCTACACCCCAGGAATATGTCATCCTCAATATCCAGGGGTTATGCTCACCTACACTCTCTACACCCCAGGAATATGTCATCCTCAATATCCAGGGGTTACACTCACCTACACTATCTACAAAGCTGGAATCATCCTCGACATCCAAGGTAACACTCACCTACACTCTCTACACACCTGGAAACATCCTCAATATCCAGGGGTAACGCTCACCTGCACTCTCTACACCCCAGGAATATATCATCCTCAATATCCAGGGGTTACGCTCACCTACAAGCTCTACACCCCAGGAATATGTCATGGCAAAACTGAAGGCAAGCTCATGTAAGAAAACCTGAACAATTGCCAAGCTGTATGCTGGCCCTTTGATGAATACAAAGGAACCAACTTCAAAGCTTGTCAATTTTTACTGTTATGTGACCACGAGATTCTTTCGATGTACATCAAAGGGTCGAACCAGTCTTCCTGTCTCATCGACAAGGTGGGGAACGTATATGGTGCCTTCAGGTTTGCCATGACATATTCCAGGGGTGTAGAGAGCGTAGGTGATTGTAACCCCTAGACATCGAGGATACCCTAATGCATGCTATAAACACTGCTGTGCTGATATGTGTAACATCTTTGATCCACAAGAGCTAATTGTTACCTCTTATAACAAGCATTTTTTCTGATTTTATCTGACAAAATATAAAACACCTTAGCAAATTACAAATGTATAATGTCAAGAGCAAGTCCATATAGCTATGACAAATATATATATTTACCAACAATTACTGAAGTAATCCTCATTAAATTCTCCTGAATTAGTGATTAATAGGCACAGAAAAATATCAGTAAATTTGAAATGGCCATAAGAACTGTTTAAGGACTGGCATTGTACCATGGTCTGATCACAGACCATAGAAAGGTGTAATTTGAACATTTGATGATCATGGCTAAAAACAAAACAAAAAATTTACAACTTACCCTGTCAATCAGTTCTGTCCTATATCCTGACCCCGAGATGAGACTTTCATCAATTGGATGATTTCCAGATCTGATGAGAAGAAAAGAAACAATGAAAATCTATCAACAGTATTAAGTTAAATGCTATCTACATAAATATTTATGCATACATTTAAATCACAATTATAAAGTCATGTTCTTTAGATCATAGGTAATTACTAATTACTGGAACTTATTTCATTTTGATTGCCAAAAACTTCTCCAAGTATGAAATTTAAGTAACAATTAATGTATATATTGGAGACTGTCAGACAGAGCTTGGACAAAATTATTCCTTTAGATATGTAGGTCAAAATATAGGTCAGGTTATATATATATATACCTAGTTTGATACATGTCACACTGCCTAGCCACAAGGAGCTATCCCCAAATTATGAAGGTCTAGTGACAACTTAATGCTACAGCCCATCGACAATTTGAGTCATTTTGGGCTGCCATCATTGCAAAAAAATATGTCTGTTGAAATTTGACAGGTGTATAAAAAGGACACTCGCAAGATAACATCAAAATTAGAAAAAAAATAAAATCTCAAATGGTAAAATCTGTAAAATGCAGTTACAATAGTAAACAAATTGTTTATTAAATATATCAATAATTGGGACAACACTAAAACAGTTCAGTTAAATGTACCTGGTAAGTAATTAAAGATTTGATTGCACAGGTACTTATCAAATTAGCATTCCATAGATGGTACATAATACAATTTGTCACATGTTTGTTAGAAATCAGCAAATGCAATCATCATGTTTGACTGTAAATGGTTGATCACAAACACGACAATAAGGTAAGTCTTCCTTATGCAAGGTGTAACTGTGTAATGAAGGTATACGTAGGTATATGGCACATGTGCAAACAAGGGAAGATAACTTTCTCTTTGCGGTCAGCTCTACATTTTGCATGTGAAGCTACAAGGCTCAAAAGAAAACAATTAATTGTTTCTTCAAACCATTTATTTTGCCAGTTTGTTAGATAAGTACTGTCTTATCAGCTTTGTCTTTTATTTTTATTTCCATTTATTACAACATGGGCAGGAATCCAAACTATGATTATTTAACAGAAAAAATTGTTTGTATGAGTTTGATGTTCAATACTTCGAAGTTGTAACAATGAATCTGAGCAGATGACAGTTTTTTTTTTTAATTTTAATTTATTTCAATATATCCAAAGCTAGACCATTGCAATTGTTTCTGCTGTGAAAATAGGAATATTATTTAATTAGTGAATATGGCATGAAGAATTTAATTTGATGAAAGCGCATGCTACAACAACTTCCTCATCAACCTTAAAACCGTCGGTGTACAAGATCGTGTGTAGAGGAATTCTTGAGATGTACTTTGAAATCAGCTCTTGTATTGAATAAGGGAATGTGGGATTTTTCATAATTTTGCAATTTCAAATTTATATAGTGTAGCTGAATTATTTATGGAGGAATATTAGATATTGTAACAATTTTGATTGATTTGGGTCTAAATGGAGATGTTTAAGTTAAGGATAAAGATAGGAGTTAACCAGACATACTTTTATGTTTTTTATTTTTATTATTATTTTTTTTTTTTCAGTCTATACAAATATTCAAAAGCATATTCATAAATGTGTCAATTACTGTGTGTCCACTTCAAACAGCCATAAGGTTTTCAACACATTAGACCCATGTTACCTAAAAAGTAGGTCAAACTTGATAGCCCTTTATCCCTGAGCATGCTACAAATATCAGTTCTCCAGGCCTTTTGGTTATTGAGAAGAAATTTCTTGAAGATTTTAAGACTTTGACTCATGTGACCTTGAAAGAAGCTCAATATCATTCATTTGAACAAACTTGCATTTATAGCCTTCCAGCATGCTACTGCAGCCAATTATCAGTACCCTGGGCCTTTTAGTTTCCAAGAAGAATTCGTATGAAAGATGTTAAACGCATTTGACCCCTGTGACCTTGAAATTAGGTCAAGTTCATTTGTGAGAACAAACTTGGTTGCCCTTTATATTATCCCAGCATGCTATCAGTCAATTATCAGTACCTTGGGTCTTTTATATAATTAGTTATACTGAGGAGAAGTTGTATGAATATTCTAAGACCTTTGACCCCTGTGACCCTGAAAGTTGATAAAGATCATTCATTGTAACAAACTTGGTAGCCCTATATATCCAAGCATGCTACATGCACAATATCAGTACCACAGGCCGTTCAGTTACTCGGAAGAAGTTGTAAAGATTTTCAACACATTTGACCCCTGTGACCTTGAAAGTAGGTCAAAGTCATTCATTTGAACAAACCTAAATGGTTTTGGAGAAGAAGTTGTTTGAAGGAGAAGTTTACGCAGGGTGCACAATAGACAGCGAAAGTCTTGGACTTTCAATCAGTTGACTCTTTGCTTAAATCCGGCCAATTCAAGTGTGTGGGGAGGGGGACCCAAGATAAGGAATATTCTAATAATTCTGACTCTACCTCAACTCCGTATTTGATCAAAGTACTGATCTCCATGTTGGTATGTATAGAAAAAAGCGAAACAACATTAGCATGAATAAAACAAGTTACTAATTACACATATATATAATATGATATAGAAGAAATGTGATGGCCAGACGGGGTTTCGAAACCTAGCTATCCCCTACAATTAATTTGGTGCCAGATAGATAGATTGACAAAACCTAGCTATCCCCTACAATTAATTTGGTGCCAGATAGATAGATTGACAAAACAAGAGATCCCACAGTTGCTGTCCACCATAGACGATCTTTATTTGTTCTGAAATTATTGGATTGTTTCCCTTCTTTTCTCTTTCATGTATTTGATTTAAGTTCTTTAAAATGAGAATTCCTCTTTAAGAAAAGGCACTATTACTTGAAAGATGGTTTACTGTGGGCATTTTTTTTTCTTGATTATCGTTATCCTGAAAACAAATAGAACAACTACGAACCAGCAGTCAACCTACATATGAAATAAGAAATGTTCATGGTCAAAACCAAGATGGCCATCTGTCAGCCATTTTGTTTTTTTGATCTGTTCCAAAATTGAAAGGGCACCACAATGACACACTTGGAGAACAATAACATACTATACAACCTACAACACGGATTCCGTTCTTCAAGATCTTGCGAAACACAACTCGCCACATTCATTCATTACTTGCAAAATACTTACACAAACACACAGACAGACATCATCATAATGGACTTTGCTAAAGCTTTTGACAAAGTCCCACACAAAAGACCATAGTACAAACTCAAATACTACGGGATAACAGGGAGCACACTTGCATGGATATCAACATACCGCACCCAAACAGTAGTACTTGAGGGGAAACAATCAAATGAAATACCAGTTACATCAAGAGTACCCCAAGGAACCTGTTAATTGGGCCCCATCCTTTTCTTCATTTATATATTAACGACCTACCCGAATACATCAAACACAGCACCCTCAGATTATTTGCAGACGATACCATCATCTACAAAACAATACACAACAAACATGACACACTCAAATTACAAGAAGACATAAATGCAGCAAGCAAATGGGAACACGAACAAATGCACCAAATTTTCATATAAACTTGACAACCACACATTACAACAAGTACATGTAGACACTACTCCAACAATGTTAGAGGTTTAACACGGCGAGATATTTTTTGACAGGCGCCGTGTAACCTCTAACTGCCCATAGCTGATTTTCCCGATGCTGACGATCAATTTTTCAAAGTCAGGATTTTGAAAAAAATATAGCATGTCACTTACATTTAAATGATCAACAAAGTCCAAATAGCATTCCTTTCCATAAACCCATCATGAAATCAGGAGAATTTCGTGTAAAACACTCAATTTTATACAAATAATGTTTTTCTTATGTCGAAGTGAAGCAGACAACATTGTCGGAAGTAAATTTAAATATCACGTGGTTTTTGCGGTTAATACAAAAATGGAAATACATACAATGTTCTACAAGCGGAATACAACCAAGTTCTGTCTCATTTCGTTCCGTTTACAAAACCCTGTACTAATTTTTATCAACCGAGGAAGCCATGTTGAAAAATAAGCCGGAGAGGTGCTTCAGCCTCTTGGTCTTGTATTTCGCGTTTGACGGTCCGTAATATTTTATATAATTGTATCTTTGACATACATATGGGATCTTAATTACATAAAACGTGAGTACACACTGTTTTTATGAACTGTCAATCACTGAAGTAGATTTTTTCAAGCCGATTTTATTCCCCTTCAATCGAGGGCGGAATCTGCATCAAAGAATTAGTGCTTCGGAAATAAGAGGTCGCAGTCGGCAAAATCATATCCGATAATAAAAAGGCCGACCAGCGGCCTCTTATGTTATAGGAGTAATGTAGACACAAGTAAATACCATGCATGGCCTTACACTACAAAGCAACCTCAAATGGGACACACACATCAATAACATCACTTCAAATATAAATAAATCACTTAGATTCCTGAAACGCGACCTGAAAATAAACTCACAACACATCAAAGAACATGAATATAAGTTAAGGCCATTGTAAGACCCAAACTGGAATACATATGACTGCTCTTCCATACAACACAACACAAACCAAATAAACTAGATACAAAAGATACAATGCAGAGCAGCACGATACGTACAAAACAGATATCACAACACTAGCTCAGTACCGGAAATGTAAGAACAACTAAACTGGCAATCACTACAAACAAGAAGACTACAATCAAGACTTAAGGTGACAGTACCCAAATCGGATCACCAAACCATCATTTTATTCATTCATTAAAAAATTTGAAGATGAAATATATCCATTTTTAGTTGCATCAAAAGAAGAACATCGAAGGGTGTTCTTACAAAAAAAAAATTAGCGCTGGAGGTTCACGTTGGATATTTATAGAACGCTCTGACGTCACCAATCAGCGGTTCAAGATTTTGCGAATTTGAGGACCCAAATCGGATCAAGACATGAATTTTGCAGTATTTTACATTTCAAACTAATATTTTTGTTGTAGCATATCAACAGTTAATGATGTCCTTTAGAATTTTTAGGAAAACAAGTATTTCTATCGAGTAGATTTATTTTTATAGTTCAAAACAGAACGCATAGTCGTTGCACGCCCCATTTTGTTTCAGAAACGTAACAAAACGCAAAGTTTTGAGATTCAATAATGTTTCATGGCATATTTAAACTAAAAAACTAATTATATGTGGACATAAAATGGTGTGTGACTATCTATTCTAAGACTATATTATTGTTATAATCAATCTGTTGACACTGTTGTTGATTTAGAAGTATTTTTGAAAAAAGTGATCCGATTTGGGTACTGATCCGATTTGGGTACTGTCACCTTATACTTTTTTTCACAAAATCATACACCAACAAGTAGCAAAAGACCCTATTACAAATTACAATCCTACAGACAACTGACCACAGAACTACCAACACTGTTTTTACATGTACCAACCAAAAATGGTTTTACCGTAATGCATGTTATATTATCTCAAAAAAATCATTTCACGCGCACGAGTTATGAACCCAACTCAGTTGGGGTTATCTCCCCTTGAGTCAAACTTATAACGTTTCGCGGTTTCTTTGCTTTGGCATAAGCCTAAAGCATACTCCGCGACATATTATCATGCACTATGACAATTTTATATTAATGATTATTCTAGTTACCCAAATGCAAGTCGATGATACTGTAAAAAGCGGCAACGGATGTAATTATAAGTATACCTACAGCTGGCTCCTGTTGAACAGGAAGTAGAATAACGAGAACGCCGCTATACTAATGAGTGTCCTATAGGTAACGAATGTCCCGTGAGTGTCCGGCGCTTATAGGCATTCGTTATATATTTTTATTTAGATACTGTTTTCCGGTTTAAAAAAGTAGGCACTTATCTAGACCAAGGGCTTAGATAGCTAATTCCGTACCTAGAATTGTGATAAAAATACAGTAGAAAAGAACGTTCCTTAACTTAAGTAGATTCATATTTTATAAGGAAATTCTTGAATCTAAAATATCACCGTATGAAATTCTCTTAATTTTGTTGTGATGCTTTTCTAATTGAGTGAAGGAGTTTCCTTGGGTTAATGTAAGGAACGTTTATGAAACTGGCGAAGATGATTTAAAGAGTAACTGTAGTGCAGAACCATCTTTCGTGTATGGAAAGATTGGTAAATAATAAGTGAGATAATTGTAAAAAAAAAAAAAATTTTTTTTTTTGTAAACTTTACGAAGTTTTGACCATTTTACTTAATTTCACATCTGAACGCAAATCAGAAAATCCCCGATTTTGCCATACGACCGGAAGTGACGTCACAACGGTAACCGCACTGATAGACTTCAGTAGTCTTTATGTTAAAATTGTATGAATCGTATCACGATTTGTTATTTGTAGAGAGTCTTATGTTCAAGAATATGACACCTTTTATATATCAAGGCTGTACGGAGTTCATTAATGACCCTACTGATAATTACAAGGTGTTATATGCCCCAGGGGACGGTAATTAGTGGGGAGGGGGCCCGGGTTGGGCAGTTCTACAGGTACGTGGTCATGGTCACTCGACCATAAATCAATTACCACCGGACTCGCTAACATGATTAACAGGTTATTATTTTGTTGAAAAACTGTAAGACTTCAAAACATACACTTGCTATAAATATGATTATGTATTAATTTTCTCATATTTTATGTCATATAACACCGCTAAAACGGCATGTGTATTCACTGATGGTCCCCATTGCATGCACCAGGGACGTATATGTGAGACATACACGTTGAGACAAGACATATATACGTTGAGACATATACGTCCCTGCATGCACATATCAGCAAGAACTGGTTGTACCACCTATTAAAATGTACGCTGAAAAATATGCATGCATGTCGGTCGGCTGTATATATATACAAAACTACGTAGAAACAACCTCAAACAAACCGATAAGGAAAATGATATTGGTGTTACTATAGACCACGGACTTAGATATAATCCAGAACTTCGAAAACCATATATTTTACTGGACTTAAAGAACATTAAATTACATCATATAGAATCATGAGACAGTCCTTTATATACGTACAATGTACGTACATTTATGTTTATTGTAAAATAAAAATATGTAACTTTTATCAATGTTTTCGACCGGTATAACCTATTTTGACGGGTATCACATTTCGATTTCTTTTATCCTTGTGTTCGAGAAATTATACGTGTTTATAAAATTTAACACCTTTCATCCATTGATAATTATGTATGTCTATGCAGTATATATAGAAAGAAAAAATAAAGTAAGCGTGATTATTGTGATATGTTTGCGTGAATATTGTGAATACTGTCTATGCAGTATAAATAATAAAAAATAAATAAAAAAAAAGTATGCGTAAATATTGTAAAATAAAAGGAACATGAGCGAAATCAAGATGTTACCTGTCTTCATGCATACACATCGAAATAGAAATCAAGAACAATTCTTTTCGAATTCTGCTTGAGATATAATATTGGATCTTTGAAAACCATTGTGTTTTACCAGGGACATATATGTCACATATACGTCCCTGGTTTTACTGACAAGAAATGAACAAGTAACATCTTTTGAAAATAGATGAGAAGATTACTTTATTGGTTTTAATCCCCATTTATTAATTTATGACAAAATATAATTTGTCAGATTTTAAATTTAATAAAGTGCCATGTACTGTGTGACTTGACGGCGGGTTCTGGAGATTTCAAGAGGTACACTCGAACTAACTACAGATCTAGAGTACACATTTTGAAGTTATAAAGAGGGGTAATAACCGCAACATACAAGTTAGTTTTAACTTTGATAGCCCCAACTTGTGTTCCCGTTGTGACGTCACTAATACGTGTGCACAGCTTTCAGCGGTTCTCGGTGCGCTTGATTAGCTTGTGGCAAAACAGGTAAAAAACCAAACTTCAACCTGTCGTAACTTTCTAACCGGTTGGCCGATTTCGATGCGGTTTTCGACAATGAATTAATGCCAGCATAACGCGTCTGATAATAACAGTTTCTATTTTCACTACAGTTACTCTTTAAGATTTAATTCATTTTCTTTTAAATGGTTCGTTTAGAAAGTTCGTTTTCTGCTGTAGCTATAAATCGATAATTCATTCGCTGCAGTAAATAGCTTTTCAACCAAATACATTTGCTTTTTTTCATTAGAAACAAAAATTAAACTTATATGCAATATTACTATATGTTGGCCAATCGCATTATGTTATCTTTATTTTATGTAACAACGTTAACACGTACTTATATAGCTTAAATGTGCATTTTATAACCGTTTACGCTGCCAGTATATCAATACTTAGTATAGAAGTATAATACCTCCATTTGTAAACTTATTAGTTGCTGAATACCAGTAAAGAACTTTGTATCTTGGGTAAATTCCTACACTATGCCTCAGAGGTAATCATTCCTATTGCTGTGTTGTATACATGTTTCTGACCTCTGCATTTTTGTAACTTACTGTTTTGAAATATCTCGCGCCATTGCGAAAAAGAATTAATTAATTAACCTTCTTAGATGATCAGTATCCGGGGTATTACAACTGGTTCCCTTTGTATATATAAATCAGTCACATACATATATCTAAGGAAAATGTTTATATAATTTGCCATGCAGGACTCGCCAGTCTGGTCGGACATCGGCATTCTGGTGATAGTTATATGCCGCTAGCACTTAGCACAATAATAGCTGACCGTTAATTAATTATAATTGGTATGTCAATCCACATCAAAGGTAAATAAGGCTCAATGAAAGAAAACGGACACTTTTGATTTTTGAGTGCGTAGATATCTACGTGAGACATAATTGAGTTGGCGCGATATATCGATACCACGGAATTAGACGAGAGGTGATTATACCACGGAATTAGATGAGACGTGATTATACACCGGAATTAGATGAGACGTGCTTATAACTAATTTATAATTTAATTCCAATGGGGTCCCTTAATTATGACAAGATATATAATTTCAATAGTTTATATGACATGAACATTTGATATATTTATTTAAAATTAATACTTTCTCATATCTGATACATTGGCACCTTATAGGAGAACAGGTGATCGGGCATACTCTTCCTAACAATTCAAGTTTTCTTATTTAATAAATACTTCGTAAAATATCTTATTTACTATCTTATTTTTTATTTTACAAGGCTTAATAAGGCTTAATAAATTCAAATAAAAGCTTTTATGGTACAGTTAAATAATGAAAATGAGTTTCTAGTAGAGAGGGGTCGAGAGCTGGTGGTTGGGGAGCCCCATATACGTGTACCTACCAGACACTCGGGTTGCATAAACCTATATATACAATGCAGGATAAAACACAACAAGACAATTAAGATAATTATATTGATGGTTAACATTTTGATGGATATCAAATTAACTATCCTGGTACACAGTAGATCTGAATTTAGGTGTTGTTTTGATAGCATTTTGAACCGACTTAATACAATCCGACTTCATGAAATCTTAAATGAACCGACATAATTAAGCTGTTTGTTTCTTCAATAGATTCAGGTCTTCTTCCTCTTCTTCTGTAGTTTATGTCGATTCCGTCGATGGCGATGATTATATCATCCAGTCTGTTGGGGTAAAAGCAAAGCAGGTGAAAGAGTTAGTTGCAGGGGGATTTTTTTGTGCAGATAAGATAAAAATGGGTACAAAACGGGTGTGGTGTTCACTGCATGGGGGCTTCAAGGGCTACGTAGGGAATGTATATGTGCCTTGAAGTCCTCGAGTGTAGTGCAATCCACTGTGTTACTGTTTGTGGAAAAAAGGAATATCTGTAAGTGTCCTGCGTAGCAGAGATTTGTTTAAAAGTGTGTGTATGTACGTGTCTGGTTCTGGAATCTGCTGGGGTAAGAATGGATGTGGTGTCGACGGCTACTGTTAGGTGCACTATTTTGTAGAAGCACGGACTTATAGATAGCAAATCTAATCCAAGTCCGTGGTAGAAGAGTATCAGCCGTGTTTGTAATGTTGGCCATTGCAGTTGGCGTAGCATGTCTATTACTGAACTACGCAGTGTTATGGTATTACTTGCACAGGCACTTGTGGCCAGGATAATAACCATCTCTAATATATAGAAAATATAGCGAAATATAAATAATTGAAAAAAAAAATATGAAAACATTTTTTTTCCATTTTTCATTTCATGTTATTTACCATCTTAAACCATAATGAAAATAATTGCCAAATTTCAAGCGGTTAAATTTCAGATAAAAAAGACTATATCAGACACTCTCTATTTCAGTGTTTGATAGTCGAGTTTTTGTGTGAAATTTAACCGCTTGACGTATCGTGCTGCGCTGCGTTGTGCTTTTTTCTAACTGTTGAATTTGCTTTGTATTGTGTGGGTCCCATATGGAAAAGCAGTATTCCAGTTTGGGACGGACCACTGCTTTGTATGTTGTCTGTTCGTTTATGTGTGGCGACTTGATTTTTAGGTTACGTTTAGGGAACCCTAGAGTGACCTGTTCGCGTTTGAGGTGATGCTGTTGATATGGTGTATTTTGTTGCGTTTTGGTGTGCTGTTGATGATATTGCAATTTTCGGGGTGAAATTTCATTAACCAGTCAGTTTCCCATTGTCCTGTTGCGTCTAGGTCAAGTAGTTTTATTGGTAATGTATTCCGATATTTAACTGTCTGATACGAAATAATAATAATAATATACAACATTTATATAACGCTCTATATAATTTTTAAAATTACTCTCAAGCGCTTCATAACATGTAGATACTAATTTGATACTTACAATGCATAAATAAAGCAGTTATTACAATCTAAGCTAATGTGATGATATAAAAAATGCATATAAATACGAACTAGATAAACACATGTCAGTATATACATCTGTACATCGTGACGGCTGGTACAGGGTAACTAGCCCCCAAGACGTATGTACTGGGAAGCTGTTCCATCCAGTGCCTTGTATGCGTATACCAAGATTTTGTATTGTGACCTGTATTGTACAGGTAACCAGTGCAATGAATACAGAACAGGAGTGATGTGTTCTCTCTTTCTAACTCGAGAAACGAGACGTGCTGCCGTGTTCTGGACCTTCTGTAGGCGACTTGTCAGTTTGTCAGATATACCACAGAGTAGGGCATTCCCATAGTCCAGCCGTGAGGTAACAGGTGAATAAACCAAAATCTTGCATGCATCGGCAGTTATAAACTGCCGTATACAGCCGATGCTCCTGATCTGATAGTAACAGGATTTGGCAATAGCTTTCACTTGTTTCTCCATGTTCAGTGAACTATAAAAATACACCCTTCGATTTTTAACAGTTGGGACAGCCTCTAAAGTACTTGTTCCTACCTTGAGCTGGAATGTCGTTGATTGCTTACACTTTGGAGAAAAGACGATCAGTTCCGTCTTTTCCTGATATAGCTTTAGCATGTTGACATTCATCCAGCTTCTGATGTATGTCAGACAAGCTTCCAGATTTTCTGATATGGTGTCCCAGCTCTCCTGTGGTTTGATGACCATGTAGATCTGTGTGTCATCAGCATAACAGTGAAAACAAAGGTTATGTCGATGACAAATCTCACAGATTTATTTATTTTTACGGGTTCCTAACACCGACCCTTGAGGAACACCGAAATCCAGCATGCTGTCACGTGAAACAGAAGATCCGATTGCAATACACTGCCGTCCATCACTTAGATAGGACTGTATCCAGCAGAGGGCGTAGTCAGTCACTCCATACGAATACTCCAGACGTTTATGGAGTATGCTATAGTCGATGACGTTGAATGCAGCTGACAAGTCTAGCATGACGAGCACCGCTTTGCACTTGTTATCCAATGCAGAAGCTATGTCGTTATGCACACGTAGGAGGGCCGTCTCTGTTGAGTGTCCCATGTGATAGGCCGATTGCAGGTTGTCATGGAAACTGTTTGCATGGAGATGAGCCTCTAAACGTCGGGACACAGACTTCTCCATGATCTTAGACAGAAAAGACAAATTTGACACTGGAGGTTAGTTCTACAACTCCTCCTTATCCAATCCAGGCTTCTTCGGCAATGGTCTTATATATGCTTTCTTGAAACACAATGGAACATTTGACTCAGCCAATGATTTGTTCATGATTGAGGTTATCACAGGAAGCAGTGCTTCAAGACATTTTGTCAGAAGGTCTGTTGGAAGGGGGTCAAGCTCACATGTTTTTGATTGCGATGTCCGAATGATTCTGCGTAGTTCATCCAGAGTTGTTGGAGTGAGCTCTGACAATGGTTCCCCGTCAAACTGATTTTCAGCACTCATGACAGATACATCGTTGTCAGTTGTCGAATTCACTTCGTCAATGTTTCTTCTAATCGTGTTGATCTTATTCAGAAAGAAATCCCTGAACTTGTTTGACAAGTCTTTATCAGATGTACAGCTTGGCAGGACGATTTCACCTTTTTGACCCATTAGCGTTTTTGTGAGTCTAAAAAGCTGCCTGGTGTCCTTACCACATTCTTCGATCTTTTCTGAATAATAACTCTTCTTTGATTGAACGAGAAGTGAACCAAATAACCGACATTGGTCCCTATAAATCTGATGGTGAACAGCCAATTTGGTCTTTCGCCAAATCTTTCTGCTCTTCTCCTCGCGCAGATTTTCATTGTACCACGAGGATTTAGGTCTCATGGTGATCACCTTAGTTTGTAGAGGTGCATGCTTTTCAATAAGGGCTTCTATACCAGACGTGTATGCCTCAACAAGTTCATCAACCCCTCCTTCGGTAGATTGAAGGGCAGAAGAAGGCTGGATATCGTTGTTGAAATCTGGTATCGAAATTTCGCGGAATTTCCGGAAGCTCACCCTTTTCCTGATACGAGCTGGCCTTCTACAATTCAGTGGTGCTCGGATAGCAAAATGATCACCAGAGGGGTATCCCTTTACTTCACTTAGAAATGGATCAATAACTGAAATCGCTCCATGAATGACAGAGTTTTCTTCCCTTGTTATGACCACATCAAGTGTGTGGCCGCGGGTGTGTGTAGCTTCTGTCATATGCTGAATCAGAGTTCTGGACTCAAATAGCCCTGAGCACTGACGAGCATCAGCATTAGAAGGATTGTCCAAGTGAAAATTAAGGTCCCCCGTGGTAATTATCTCTTGTGTCACAACAACCTGGTGGAGATGTTGTATCTTTTGTTGTTCCTGACAAAGGCTTCCTCAAGATACATGGGACTTTTGAAAGCATATATGGTTTCATCTTAACTGAGCCACTTTCCGTTACATACATTAAAACGTATTGAATTTTTCTAACCATACAGATGTTATTCTTTTTCTCCATTCAAGATCTAAAATAAAACGAACAACCTCGTTTTGTGCTCCTGTAACTTCATTCTTGTTGTAAGATCACTTGCTCTCTCTACAACATTGCAAGTTTGTTTCGGCACACCACGGCACACCACGGACTTGGATAATAATCTAAGTCTGTGGTTATACAAAAGGTTACAGGTCAAATTGTGTTTTTTTGTCTGTAAAATTACTGAAGAGACAGTGTGTGTTCACCACTTGTCATTGTGTCTGTAAAATTACTGAAGAGACAGTGTGTGATCACCACTTGTGTCTGTAAAATTACTGAAGAGATGGTGTGTGACCACTACTTGTGTCTGTAAAATTACTAAAGAGACCGTGTGTGATCACCATTGTGTCTGTAAAATTACTGAAGAGATGGTGTGTGATCACCACTTGTCATTGTGTCTGTAAAATTACTAAAGAGATGGTGTGTGATCACCACTTGTGTCTGTAAAATTACTGAAGAGATGGTGTGTGATCACCACTTGTCATTGTGTCTGTAAAATTGCTGAAGAGACAGTGTGTGATCACCACTTGTCATTGTGTCTGTAAAATTGCTGAAGAGATGGTGTGGGATCACCACTTGTCATTGTGTCTGTAAAATTGCTGAAGAGATGGTGTGTGATCACCACTTGTCATTGTGTCTGTAAAATTGATGAAGAGATGGTGTGGGATCACCACTTGTCATTGTGTCTGTAAAATTACTGAAGAGATGGTGTGTGGTAACCACTTGTGTCTGTAAAATTGCTGAAGAGACAGTGTGTGATCACCACTTGTCATTGTGTCTGTAAAATTACTGAAGAGATGGTGTGTGATCACCACTTGTCATTGTGTCTGTAAAATTGCTGAAGAGATGGTGTGGGATCACCACTTGTCATTGTGTCTGTAAAATTGCTGAAGAGACAGTGTGTGATCACCACTTGTCATTGTGTCTGTAAAATTACTGAAGAGATGGTGTGTGTTCACCACTTGTCATTGTGTTTGTAAAATTACGGAAGAGATGGTGTGATCACCACTTGTCATTGTGTCTGTAAAATTACTGAAGAGATGGTGTGTGTTCACCACTTGTCATTGTGTTTGTAAAATTACGGAAGAGATGGTGTGATCACCACTTGTCATTGTGTCTATAAAATTACTGAAGAGATGGTGTGTGATCACCACTTGTCATTGTGTCTGTACAATTACTGAAGAGATGGTGTGTTCACCACTTGTGTCTGTAAAATCATTGAAGTGTGTGATCACCACTTGTCATTGTGTCTGTAAAATTACTAAAGAGATGGTGTGTGACCACCACTTGTCATTGTGTCTGTACAATTACTGAAGAGATGGTGTGTGATCACCACTTGTCATTGTGTCTGTAAAATTACTGAAGAGATGGTGTGATCACCACTTGTCATTGTGTCTGTAAAATTACTGAAGAGACAGTGTGTGTTCACCACTTGTCATTGTGTCTGTAAAATTACTAAAGAGACAGTGTGTGATCACCACTTGTGTCTGTAAAATTACTGAAGAGATGGTGTGTTCACCACTTGTGTCTGTAAAATCACTGAAGTGTGTGATCACCAACTGTGTCTGTAAAATCATTGAAGTGTGTGATCACCACTTGTCATTGTGTCTGTAAAATTACTGAAGAGATGGTGTGTGACCACCACTTGTCATTGTGTCTGTACAATTACTGAAGAGATGGTGTGTGATCACCACTTGTCATTGTGTCTGTAAAATTACTGAAGAGATGGTGTGATCACCACTTGTCATTGTGTCTGTAAAATTACTGAAGAGACAGTGTGTGTTCACCACTTGTCATTGTGTCTGTAAAATTACTGAAGAGACAGTGTGTGATCACCACTTGTGTCTGTAAAATTACTGAAGAGATGGTGTGTGACCACTACTTGTGTCTGTAAAATTACTAAAGAGACCGTGTGTGATCACCATTTGTGTCTGTAAAATTACTGAAGAGATGGTGTGTGATCACCACTTGTCATTGTGTCTGTAAAATTACTAAAGAGATGGTGTGTGATCACCACTTGTGTCTGTAAAATTACTGAAGAGATGGTGTGTGATCACCACTTGTCATTGTGTCTGTAAAATTGCTGAAGAGACAGTGTGTGATCACCACTTGTCATTGTGTCTGTAAAATTGCTGAAGAGATGGTGTGGGATCACCACTTGTCATTGTGTCTGTAAAATTGCTGAAGAGTTGGTGTGTGATCACCACTTGTCATTGTGTCTGTAAAATTGATGAAGAGATGGTGTGGGATCACCACTTGTCATTGTGTCTGTAAAATTACTGAAGAGATGGTGTGTGGTAACCACTTGTGTCTGTAAAATTGCTGAAGAGACAGTGTGTGATCACCACTTGTCATTGTGTCTGTAAAATTACTGAAGAGATGGTGTGTGATCACCACTTGTCATTGTGTCTGTAAAATTGCTGAAGAGATGGTGTGGGATCACCACTTGTCATTGTGTCTGTAAAATTGCTGAAGAGACAGTGTGTGATCACCACTTGTCATTGTGTCTGTAAAATTACTGAAGAGATGGTGTGTGTTCACCACTTGTCATTGTGTTTGTAAAATTACGGAAGAGATGGTGTGATCACCACTTGTCATTGTGTCTGTAAAATTACTGAAGAGATGGTGTGTGTTCACCACTTGTCATTGTGTTTGTAAAATTACGGAAGAGATGGTGTGATCACCACTTGTCATTGTGTCTATAAAATTACTGAAGAGATGGTGTGTGATCACCACTTGTCATTGTGTCTGTACAATTACTGAAGAGATGGTGTGTTCACCACTTGTGTCTGTAAAATCATTGAAGTGTGTGATCACCACTTGTCATTGTGTCTGTAAAATTACTAAAGAGATGGTGTGTGACCACCACTTGTCATTGTGTCTGTACAATTACTGAAGAGATGGTGTGTGATCACCACTTGTCATTGTGTCTGTAAAATTACTGAAGAGATGGTGTGATCACCACTTGTCATTGTGTCTGTAAAATTACTGAAGAGACAGTGTGTGTTCACCACTTGTCATTGTGTCTGTAAAATTACTAAAGAGACAGTGTGTGATCACCACTTGTGTCTGTAAAATTGCTGAAGAGATGGTGTGTTCACCACTTGTGTCTGTAAAATCACTGAAGTGTGTGATCACCAACTGTGTCTGTAAAATCATTGAAGTGTGTGATCACCACTTGTCATTGTGTCTGTAAAATTACTGAAGAGATGGTGTGTGACCACCACTTGTCATTGTGTCTGTACAATTACTGAAGAGATGGTGTGTTCACCACTTGTCATTGTGTCTGTAAAATTACTGAAGAGATGGTGTGTGATCACCACTTGTCATTGTGTCTGTACAATTACTGAAGAGATGGTGTGTTCACCACTTGTCATCGTGTCTGTAAAATTACTGAAGAGATGGTGTGTGATCACCACTTGTCATTGTGTCTGTAAAATTACTGAAGAGATGGTGTGTGATCACCACTTGTCATTGTGTCTGTAAAATTACTGAAGAGATGGTGTGATCACCACTTGTCATTGTGTCTGTAAAATTACTGAAGAGACAGTGTGTGTTCACCACTTGTCATTGTGTCTGTAAAATTACTGAAGAGACAGTGTGTGATCACCACTTGTGTCTGTAAAATTACTGAAGAGATGGTGTGTGACCACTACTTGTGTCTGTAAAATTACTAAAGAGACCGTG
Source organism: Mimachlamys varia (assembly GCA_947623455.1). Taxonomy (NCBI): domain Eukaryota; kingdom Metazoa; phylum Mollusca; class Bivalvia; order Pectinida; family Pectinidae; genus Mimachlamys; species Mimachlamys varia. Next base: position 46,403,476 of record OX392534.1, on the reverse strand, counting down.
TGTGATCACCATTTGTGTCTGTAAAATTACTGAAGAGATGGTGTGTGATCACCACTTGTCATTGTGTCTGTAAAATTACTAAAGAGATGGTGTGTGATCACCACTTGTGTCTGTAAAATTACTGAAGAGATGGTGTGTGATCACCACTTGTCATTGTGTCTGTAAAATTGCTGAAGAGACAGTGTGTGATCACCACTTGTCATTATGTCTGTAAAATTGATTGCTGAAGAGATGGTGTGTGATCACCACTTGTCATTATGTCTGTAAAATTGCTGAAGAGATGGTGTGTGATCACCACTTGTCATTGTGTCTGTAAAATTACTGAAGAGATGGTGTGTGATCACCACTTGTGTCTGTAAAATTGCTGAAGAGACAGTGTGTGATCACCACTTGTCATTGTGTCTGTAAAATTACTGAAGAGATGGTGTGTGATCACCACTTGTCATTGTGTCTGTAAAATTGCTGAAGAGATGGTGTGGGATCACCACTTGTCATTCTGTCTGTAAAATTGCTGAAGAGACAGTGTGTGATCACCACTTGTCATTGTGTCTGTAAATTTACTGAAGAGATGGTGTGTGTTCACCACTTGTCATTGTGTTTGTAAAATTACGGAAGAGATGGTGTGATCACCACTTGTCATTGTGTCTGTAAAATTACTGAAGAGATGGTGTGTGTTCACCACTTGTCATTGTGTTTGTAAAATTACGGAAGAGATGGTGTGATCACCACTTGTCATTGTGTCTGTAAAATTACTGAAGAGATGGTGTGTGATCACCACTTGTCATTGTGTCTGTTAAATTACTGAAGAGATGGTGTGTGATCACCACTTGTGTCTGTAAAATTACTGAAGAGACAGTGTGTGATCACCACTTGTCATTGTGTCTGTAAAATTACTGAAGAGATGGTGTGTGATCACCACTTGTCATCGTGTCTGTAAAATTACTGAAGAGATGGTGTGTGATCAATACTTGTCATTGTGTCTGTTAAATTACTGAAGAGATGGTGTGTGATCACCACTTGTCATTGTGTCTGTAAAATTACTGAAGAGATGGTGTGTGATCACCACTTGTCATTGTGTCTGTAAAATTACTGAAGAGATGGTGCGTGATCACCACTTGTCATTGTGTCTGTAAAATTACTGAAGAGATGGTGTGTGATCACCACTTGTCATTGTGTCTGTAAAATTACTGAAGAGATGGTGTGTGTTCACCACTTGTCATTGTGTCTGTAAAATTACTGAAGAGATGGTGTGTGATCAATACTTGTCATTGTGTCTGTAAAATTACTGAAGAGATGGTGTGTGTTCACCACTTGTCATCGTGTCTGTAAAATTACTGAAGAGATGGTGTGTGTTCACCACTTGTCATTGTGTCTGTAAAATTACTGAAGAGATGCTGTGTGTTCACCACTTGTCATCGTGTCTGTAAAATTACTGAAGAGATGGTGTGTGTTCACCACTTGTCATTGTGTCTCTAAAATTACTGAAGAGATGGTGTGTGTTCACCACTTGTCATTGTGTTTGTAAAATTACTGAAGAGATGGTGTGTGTTCACTACTTGTGTCTCTAAAATCACTGAAGTGTGTGAACACCACTTGTGTCTGTAAAATTACTGAAGAGATGGTGTGTTCACCACTTGTGTCTGTAAAATCACTGAAGTGTGTGATCACCAACTGTGTCTGTAAAATCATTGAAGTGTGTGATCACCACTTGTCATTGTGTCTGTAAAATTACTGAAGAGATGGTGTGTGATCACCACTTGTCATTGTCTGTAAAATTACTGAAGAGATGGTGTGTGATCACCACTTGTCATTGTCTGTAAAATTACTAAAGAGATGGTGTGTGACCACCACTTGTCATTGTGTCTGTACAATTACTGAAGAGATGGTGTGTGATCACCACTTGTCATTGTGTCTGTAAAATTACTGAAGAGATGGTGTGATCACCACTTGTCATTGTGTCTGTAAAATTACTGAAGAGACAGTGTGTGTTCACCACTTGTCATTGTGTCTGTAAAATTACTGAAGAGACAGTGTGTGATCACCACTTGTGTCTGTAAAATTACTGAAGAGATGGTGTGTGACCACTACTTGTGTCTGTAAAATTACTAAAGAGACCGTGTTTGATCACCATTTGTGTCTGTAAAATTACTGAAGAGATGGTGTGTGATCACCACTTGTCATTGTGTCTGTAAAATTACTAAAGAGATGGTGTGTGATCACCACTTGTGTCTGTAAAATTACTGAAGAGATAGTGTGTGATCACCACTTGTCATTGTGTCTGTAAAATTGCTGAAGAGACAGTGTGTGATCACCACTTGTCATTGTCTGTAAAATTACTGAAGAGATGGTGTGTGATCACCACTTGTCATTGTGTCTGTAAAATTACTAAAGAGATGGTGTGTGATCACCACTTGTGTCTGTAAAATTACTGAAGAGATGGTGTGTGATCACCACTTGTCATTGTGTCTGTAAAATTGATTGCTGAAGAGATGGTGTGTGATCACCACTTGTCATTGTGTCTGTAAAATTGCTGAAGAGATGGTGTGTGATCACCACTTGTCATTGTCTGTAAAATTACTAAAGAGATGGTGTGTGACCACCACTTGTCATTGTGTCTGTACAATTACTGAAGAGATGGTGTGTGATCACCACTTGTCATTGTGTCTGTAAAATTACTGAAGAGATGGTGTGTGATCACCACTTGTCATTGTGTCTGTAAAATTACTGAAGAGATGGTGTGTGATCACCACTTGTCATTTTGTCTTTAAAATTACTGAAGAGATGGTGTGTGATCACCACTTGCGTCTGTAAAATTACTGAGGAGACGGTGTCTGATCACCACTTGTCATTGTGTCTGTAAAATTACTAAAGAGATGGTGTGTGTTCAACACTTGTCATTGTGTCTCTAAAATTACTGAAGAGATGGTGTGTGTTCATCACTTGTCATTGTGTCTGTAAAATTACTGAAGAGATGGTGTGTGATCACCACTTGTCATTGTGTCTGTAAAATTACTGAAGAGATGGTGTGTGTTCATCACTTGTCATTGTGTCTGTAAAATTACTGAAGAGATGGTGTGTTCATCTCTTGTCATTGTGTCTGTAAAATTACTGAAGAGATGGTGTGTGATCACCACTTGTGTCTGTAAAATTACTGAGGAGACGGTGTGTGATCACCACTTGTGTCTGTAAAATTACTGAAGAGATGGTGTGTGTTCACCACTTGTCATTGTGTCTGTAAAATTACTGAAGAGACGGTGTGTGATCACCACTTGTGTCTGTAAAATTACTGAAGAGATGGTGTGTGATCACCACTTGTCATTGTGTCTGTAAAATTACTGAAGAGACAGTGTGTGATCACAACTTGTGTCTGTAAAATTACTGAAGAGATGGTGTGTTCACCACTTGTGTCTGTAAAATCACTGAAGTGTGTGATCACCAACTGTGTCTGTAAAATCATTGAAGTGTGTGATCACCACTTGTCATTGTGTCTGTAAAATTACTGAAGAGATGGTGTGTGATCACCACTTGTCATTGTCTGTAAAATTACTGAAGAGATGGTGTGTGATCACCACTTGTCATTGTCTGTAAAATTACTAAAGAGATGGTGTGTGACCACCACTTGTCATTGTGTCTGTACAATTACTGAAGAGATGGTGTGTGATCACCACTTGTCATTGTGTCTGTAAAATTACTGAAGAGATGGTGTGATCACCACTTGTCATTGTGTCTGTAAAATTACTGAAGAGACAGTGTGTGTTCACCACTTGTCATTGTGTCTGTAAAATTACTGAAGAGACAGTGTGTGATCACCACTTGTGTCTGTAAAATTACTGAAGAGATGGTGTGTGACCACTACTTGTGTCTGTAAAATTACTAAAGAGACCGTGTTTGATCACCATTTGTGTCTGTAAAATTACTGAAGAGATGGTGTGTGATCACCACTTGTCATTGTGTCTGTAAAATTACTAAAGAGATGGTGTGTGATCACCACTTGTGTCTGTAAAATTACTGAAGAGATAGTGTGTGATCACCACTTGTCATTGTGTCTGTAAAATTGCTGAAGAGACAGTGTGTGATCACCACTTGTCATTGTCTGTAAAATTACTGAAGAGATGGTGTGTGATCACCACTTGTCATTGTGTCTGTAAAATTACTAAAGAGATGGTGTGTGATCACCACTTGTGTCTGTAAAATTACTGAAGAGATGGTGTGTGATCACCACTTGTCATTGTGTCTGTAAAATTGATTGCTGAAGAGATGGTGTGTGATCACCACTTGTCATTGTGTCTGTAAAATTGCTGAAGAGATGGTGTGTGATCACCACTTGTCATTGTCTGTAAAATTACTAAAGAGATGGTGTGTGACCACCACTTGTCATTGTGTCTGTACAATTACTGAAGAGATGGTGTGTGATCACCACTTGTCATTGTGTCTGTAAAATTACTGAAGAGATGGTGTGTGATCACCACTTGTCATTGTGTCTGTAAAATTACTGAAGAGATGGTGTGTGATCACCACTTGTCATTTTGTCTTTAAAATTACTGAAGAGATGGTGTGTGATCACCACTTGCGTCTGTAAAATTACTGAGGAGACGGTGTCTGATCACCACTTGTCATTGTGTCTGTAAAATTACTAAAGAGATGGTGTGTGTTCAACACTTGTCATTGTGTCTCTAAAATTACTGAAGAGATGGTGTGTGTTCATCACTTGTCATTGTGTCTGTAAAATTACTGAAGAGATGGTGTGTGATCACCACTTGTCATTGTGTCTGTAAAATTACTGAAGAGATGGTGTGTGTTCATCACTTGTCATTGTGTCTGTAAAATTACTGAAGAGATGGTGTGTTCATCTCTTGTCATTGTGTCTGTAAAATTACTGAAGAGATGGTGTGTGATCACCACTTGTGTCTGTAAAATTACTGAGGAGACGGTGTGTGATCACCACTTGTGTCTGTAAAATTACTGAAAAGATGGTGTGTGTTCACCACTTGTCATTGTGTCTGTAAAATTACTGAAGAGACGGTGTGTGATCACCACTTGTGTCTGTAAAATTACTGAAGAGATGGTGTGTGATCACCACTTGTCATTGTGTCTGTAAAATTACTGAAGAGACAGTGTGTGATCACAACTTGTGTCTGTAAAATTACTGAAGAGATGGTGTGTGTTCACTACTTGTGTCTGTAAAATCACTGAAGTGTGTGATCACCACTTGTGTCTGTAAAATCACTGAAGTGTGTGATCACCACTTGTCATTGTGTCTGTAAAATTACTGAAGAGATGGTGTGTGATCACCACTTGTCATTGTGTCTGTAAAATTACTGAAGAGATGGTGTGTGATCACCACTTGTGTCTGTAAAATTACTGAAGAGATGGTGTGTTCACCACTTGTCATCGTGTCTGTAAAATTACTGAGGAGATGGTGTGTGATCACCACTTGTCATTGTGTCTCTAAAATTACTGAAGAGATGGTGTGATCACCACTTTTGTCTTTAAAATTACTGAGGAGACGGTGTGTGATCACCACTTGTGTCTGTAAAATTACTGAAGAGATGGTGTGTGTTCACCACTTGTCATTGTGTCTGTAAAATTACTGAAGAGACGGTGTGTGATCACCACTTGTGTCTGTAAAATTACTGAAGAGATGGTGTGTGATCACCACTTGTCATTGTGTCTGTAAAATTACTGAAGAGACAGTGTGTGATCACAACTTGTGTCTGTAAAATTACTGAAGAGATGGTGTGTGTTCACTACTTGTGTCTGTAAAATCACTGAAGTGTGTGATCACCACTTGTGTCTGTAAAATCACTGAAGTGTGTGATCACCACTTGTCATTGTGTCTGTAAAATTACTGAAGAGATGGTGTGTGATCACCACTTGTCATTGTGTCTGTAAAATTACTGAAGAGATGGTGTGTGATCACCACTTGTGTCTGTAAAATTACTGAAGAGATGGTGTGTTCACCACTTGTCATCGTGTCTGTAAAATTACTGAGGAGATGGTGTGTGATCACCACTTGTCATTGTGTCTCTAAAATTACTGAAGAGATGGTGTGATCACCACTTTTGTCTTTAAAATTACTGAAGAGATGGTGTGATCACCACTTGTCATCGTGTCTGTAAAATTACTGAAGAGATGGTGTGTGATCACCACTTGTCATTGTGTCTGTAAAATTACTGAAGAGATGGTGTGTGTTCACCACTTGTGTCTGTAAAATTACTGAAGAGATGGTGTGTGATCACCACTTGTCATTGTGTCTGTAAAATTACTGAAGAGATGGTGTGTGATCACCACTTGTCATTGTGTCTGTAAAATTACTGAAGAGATGGTGTGATCACCACTTGTCATTGTGTCTGTAAAATTACTGAAGAGATGGTGTGTGATCACCACTTGTCATTGTGTCTGTAAAATGACTGAAGAGATGGTGTGTGATCACCACTTGTCATTGTGTCTGTAAAATTACTGAAGAGATGGTGTGTGTTCACCACTTGTCATTGTGTCTGTAAAATTACTGAAGAGATGGATTGTGATCACCACTTGTCATCGTGTCTGTAAAATTACTGAAGAGATGGTGTGTGATCACCACTTGTCATTGTGTCTCTAAAATTACTGAAGAGATGGTGTGTGTTCATCACTTGTCATTGTGTCTGTAAAATTACTGAAGAGATGGTGTGTGATCACCACTTGTCATTGTGTCTGTAAAATTACTGAAGAGATGATGTGTGATCACCACTTGTGTCTGTAAAATCACTGAAGAGATGGTGTGTGATCACCACTTGTCATTGTGTCTGTAAAATTACTGAAGAGACGGTGTGTGATCACCACTTGTGTCTGTAAAATCACTGAAGAGACAGTGTGTGATCACCACTTGTGTCTGTAAAATTACTGAAGAGATGGTGTGTGATCACCACTTGTGTCTGTAAAATTACTGAGGAGACGGTGTCTGATCACCACTTGTGTCTGTAAAATTACTGAAGTGATGGTGTGTGTTCACCACTTGTCATTGTGTCTGTAAAATTACTGAAGAGATGGTGTGTGATCACCACTTGTCATTGTGTCTGTAAAATTACTGAAGAGATGGTGTGTGATCAATACTTGTCATTGTGTCTGTAAAACTACTGAAGAGACAGTGTGTGATCACCACTTGTGTCTGTAAAATTACTGAAGAGATGGTGTGTGTTCACTACTTGTGTCTGTAAAATCACTGAAGTGTGTGATCACCACTTGTGTCTGTAAAATCACTGAAGTGTGTGATCACCACTTGTCATTGTGTCTGTAAAATTACTGAAGAGATGGTGTGTGATCACCACTTGTCATTGTGTCTGTAAAATTACTGAAGAGATGGTGTGTGATCACCACTTGTGTCTGTAAAATTACTGAAGAGATAGTGTGTGATCACCACTTGTCATTGTGTCTCTAAAATTACTGAAGAGATGGTGCGTTCACCACTTGTCATCGTGTCTGTAACATTACTGAAGAGATGGTGTGTTATCACCACTTGTCATCGTGTCTGTAAAATTACTAAAGAGATGGTGTGTGATCACCACTTGTCATTGTGTCTGTCAAATTGCTGAAGAGATGGTGTGTGATCACCACTTGTCATCGTGCCTGTAAATTTACTGAAGAGATGGTGTGTGATCACCACTTGTCATTGTGTCTGTCAAATTGCTGAAGAGATGGTGTGTGATCACCACTTGTCATTGTGCCTGTAAAATTACTGAAGAGATGGTGTGTGATCACCACTTGTGTCTGTAAAATTACTGAAGAGATGGTGTGTGATCACCACTTGTCATTGTGTCTGTAAAATTACTGAAGAGATGGTGTGTGATCACCACTTGTGTCTGTATAATTACTGAAGAGATGGTGTGTTCACCACTTGTCATCGTGTCTGTAAAATTACTGAAGAGATGGTGTGATCACCACTTGTCATCGTGTCGGTAAAATTACTGAAGAGATGGTGTGTGATCACCACTTGTCATTGTGTCTGTAAAATTACTGAAGAGATGGTGTGTGATCACCACTTGTCATTGTGTCTGTAAAATTACTGAAGAGATGGTGTGTGATCACCACTTGTCATTGTGTCTGTAAAATTACTGAAGAGATGGTGTGTGTTCACCACTTGTCATTGTGTCGGTAAAATTACTGAGGAGACAGTGTGTGATCACCACTTGTGTCTGTAAAATTACTGAAGAGATGGTGTGTGTTCACTACTTGTGTCTGTAAAATCACTGAAGTGTGTGATCACCACTTGTCATTGTGTCTGTAACATTACTGAAGAGATGGTGTGTGATCACCACTTGTCATTGTGTCTGTAAAATTACTGAAGAGATGGTGTGTGATCACCACTTGTGTCTGTAAAATTACTGAAGAGATGGTGTGTTCACCACTTGTCATCGTGTCTGTAAAATTACTGAGGAGATGGTGTGTGATCACCACTTGTCATTGTGTCTCTAAAATTACTGAAGAGTTGGTGTGATCACCACTTTTGTCTGTAAAATTACTGAAGAGATGGTGTGATCACCACTTGTCATCGTGTCTGTAAAATTACTGAAGAGATGGTGTGATCACCACTTGTCATTGTGTCTGTAAAATTACTGAAGAGATGGTGTGTGATCACCACTTGTGTCTGTAAAATCACTGAAGTGTGTGATCACCACTTGTCATTGTGTCTGTAAAATTACTGAAAAGATGGTGTGTGATCACCACTTGTCATTGTGTCTGTAAAATTACTGAAGAGATGGTGTGTGATCACCACTTGTGTCTGTAAAATTACTGAAGAGATGGTGTGTGATCACTACTTGTCATTGTGTCTGTAAAATTACTGAAGAGATGGTGTGTGATCACCACTTGTCATTGTGTCTGTAAAATTACTGAAGAGATGGTGTGATCACCACTTGTCATTGTGTCTGTAAAATTACTGAAGAGATGGTGTGTGATCACCACTTGTCATTGTGTCTGTAAAATTACTGAAGAGATGGTGTGTGATCACCACTTGTCATTGTGTCTGTAAAATTACTGAAGAGATGGTGTGTGTTCACCACTTGTCATTGTGTCGGTAAAATTACTGAGGAGACAGTGTGTGATCACCACTTGTGTCTGTAAAATTACTGAAGAGATGGTGTGTGTTCACTACTTGTGTCTGTAAAATCACTGAAGTGTGTGATCACCACTTGTCATTGTGTCTGTAACATTACTGAAGAGATGGTGTGTGATCACCACTTGTCATTGTGTCTGTGAAATTACTGAAGAGATGGTGTGTGATCACCACTTGTGTCTGTAAAATTACTGAAGAGATGGTGTGTTCACCACTTGTCATCGTGTCTGTAAAATTACTGAGGAGATGGTGTGTGATCACCACTTGTCATTGTGTCTCTAAAATTACTGAAGAGTTGGTGTGATCACCACTTTTGTCTGTAAAATTACTGAAGAGATGGTGTGATCACCACTTGTCATCGTGTCTGTAAAATTACTGAAGAGATGGTGTGATCACCACTTGTCATTGTGTCTGTAAAATTACTGAAGAGATGGTGTGTGATCACCACTTGTGTCTGTAAAATCACTGAAGTGTGTGATCACCACTTGTCATTGTGTCTGTAAAATTACTGAAAAGATGGTGTGTGATCACCACTTGTCATTGTGTCTGTAAAATTACTGAAGAGATGGTGTGTGATCACCACTTGTGTCTGTAAAATTACTGAAGAGATGGTGTGTTCACCACTTGTCATCGTGTCTGTAAAATTACTGAGGAGATGGTGTGTGATCACCACTTGTCATTGTGTCTCTAAAATTACTGAAGAGATGGTGTGATCACCACTTTTGTCTTTAAAATTACTGAAGAGATGGTGTGATCACCACTTGTCATCGTGTCTGTAAAATTACTGAAGAGATGGTGTGTGATCACCACTTGTCATTGTGTCTGTAAAATTACTGAAGAGATGGTGTGTGATCACCACTTGTGTCTGTAAAATTACTGAAGAGATGGTGTGTGATCACTACTTGTCATTGTGTCTGTAAAATTACTGAAGAGATGGTGTGTGATCACCACTTGTCATTGTGTCTGTAAAATTACTGAAGAGATGGTGTGATCACCACTTGTCATTGTGTCTGTAAAATTACTGAAGAGATGGTGTGTGATCACCACTTGTCATTGTGTCTGTAAAATTACTGAAGAGATGGTGTGTGATCACCACTTGTCATTGTGTCTGTAAAATTACTGAAGAGATGGTGTGTGTTCACCACTTGTCATTGTGTCGGTAAAATTACTGAGGAGACAGTGTGTGATCACCACTTGTGTCTGTAAAATTACTGAAGAGATGGTGTGTGTTCACTACTTGTGTCTGTAAAATCACTGAAGTGTGTGATCACCACTTGTCATTGTGTCTGTAACATTACTGAAGAGATGGTGTGTGATCACCACTTGTCATTGTGTCTGTAAAATTACTGAAGAGATGGTGTGTGATCACCACTTGTGTCTGTAAAATTACTGAAGAGATGGTGTGTTCACCACTTGTCATCGTGTCTGTAAAATTACTGAGGAGATGGTGTGTGATCACCACTTGTCATTGTGTCTCTAAAATTACTGAAGAGTTGGTGTGATCACCACTTTTGTCTGTAAAATTACTGAAGAGATGGTGTGATCACCACTTGTCATCGTGTCTGTAAAATTACTGAAGAGATGGTGTGATCACCACTTGTCATTGTGTCTGTAAAATTACTGAAGAGATGGTGTGTGATCACCACTTGTGTCTGTAAAATCACTGAAGTGTGTGATCACCACTTGTCATTGTGTCTGTAAAATTACTGAAAAGATGGTGTGTGATCACCACTTGTCATTGTGTCTGTAAAATTACTGAAGAGATGGTGTGTGATCACCACTTGTGTCTGTAAAATTACTGAAGAGATGGTGTGTTCACCACTTGTCATCGTGTCTGTAAAATTACTGAGGAGATGGTGTGTGATCACCACTTGTCATTGTGTCTCTAAAATTACTGAAGAGATGGTGTGATCACCACTTTTGTCTTTAAAATTACTGAAGAGATGGTGTGATCACCACTTGTCATCGTGTCTGTAAAATTACTGAAGAGATGGTGTGTGATCACCACTTGTCATTGTGTCTGTAAAATTACTGAAGAGATGGTGTGTGATCACCACTTGTGTCTGTAAAATTACTGAAGAGATGGTGTGTGATCACTACTTGTCATTGTGTCTGTAAAATTACTGAAGAGATGGTGTGTGATCACCACTTGTCATTGTGTCTGTAAAATTACTGAAGAGATGGTGTGATCACCACTTGTCATTGTGTCTGTAAAATTACTGAAGAGATGGTGTGTGATCACCACTTGTGTCTGTAAAATCACTGAAGAGACAGTGTGTGATCACCACTTGTGTCTGTAAAATTACTGAAGAGATGGTGTGTGATCACCAATTGTGTCTGTAAAATTACTGAGGAGATGGTGTCTGATCACCACTTGTGTCTGTAAAATTACTGAAGTGATGGTGTGTGTTCACCACTTGTCATTGTGTCTGTAAAATTACTGAAGAGATGGTGTGTGATCACCACTTGTCATTGTGTCTGTAAAATTACTGAAAAGATGGTGTGTGATCAATACTTGTCATTGTGTCGGTAAAACTACTGAAGAGACAGTGTGTGATCACAACTTGTGTCTGTAAAATTACTGAAGAGATGGTGTGTGTTCACTACTTGTGTCTGTAAAATCACTGAAGTGTGTGATCACCACTTGTGTCTGTAAAATCACTGAAGTGTGTGATCACCACTTGTCATTGTGTCTGTAAAATTACTGAAGAGATGGTGTGTGATCACCACTTGTCATTGTGTCTGTAAAATTACTGAAGAGATGGTGTGTGATCACCACTTGTGTCTGTAAAATTACTGAAGAGATGGTGTGTTCACCACTTGTCATCGTGTCTGTAAAATTACTGAAGAGATGGTGTGTGATCACCACTTGTCATCGTGTCTGTAAAATTACTGAAGAGATGGTGTGTGTTCACCACTTGTCATTGTGTCTGTAAAATTACTGAAGAGATGGTGTGTGATCACCACTTGTCATCGTGTCTGTAAAATTACTGAAGAGATGGTGTGTGATCACCACTTGTCATCGTGTCTGTAAAATTACTGAAGAGATGGTGTGTGATCACCACTTGTCATCGTGTCTGTAAAATTACTGAAGAGATGGTGTGTGTTCACCACTTGTCATTGTGTCTGTAAAATTACTGAAGAGATGGTGTGTGATCACCACTTGTCATTGTGTCTCTAAAATTACTGAAGAGATGGTGCGTTCACCACTTGTCATCGTGTCTGTAACATTACTGAAGAGATGGTGTGTTATCACCACTTGTCATCGTGTCTGTAAAATTACTGAAGAGATGGTGTGTGATCACCACTTGTCATTGTGTCTGTCAAATTGCTGAAGAGATGGTGTGTGATCACCACTTGTGTCTGTAAAATTACTGAAGAGATGGTGTGTGATCACCACTTGTGTCTGTAAAATTACTGAAGAGATAGTGTGTGATCACCACTTGTCATTGTGTCTGTAAAATTGCTGAAGAGACAGTGTGTGATCACCACTTGTCATTGTCTGTAAAATTACTGAAGAGATGGTGTGTGATCACCACTTGTCATTGTGTCTGTAAAATGACTAAAGAGATGGTGTGTGATCACCACTTGTGTCTGTAAAATTACTGAAGAGATGGTGTGTGATCACCACTTGTCATTGTGTCTGTAAAATTGATTGCTGAAGAGATGGTGTGTGATCACCACTTGTCATTGTGTCTGTAAAATTGCTGAAGAGATGGTGTGTGATCACCACTTGTCATTGTGTCTGTAAAATTACTGAAGAGATGGTGTGTGATCACCACTTGTGTCTGTAAAATTGCTGAAAAGACAGTGTGTGATCAACACTTGTTATTGTGTCTGTAAAATTACTGCAGGGATGGTGTGTGATCACCACTTGTCATTGTGTCTGTAAAATTACTAAAGAGATGGTGTGTGATCACCACTTGTGTCTGTAAAATTACTGAAGAGATAGTGTGTGATCACCACTTGTCATTGTGTCTGTAAAATTGCTGAAGAGACAGTGTGTGATCACCACTTGTCATTGTCTGTAAAATTACTGAAGAGATGGTGTGTGATCACCACTTGTCATTGTGTCTGTAAAATTACTAAAGAGATGGTGTGTGATCACCACTTGTGTCTGTAAAATTACTGAAGAGATGGTGTGTGATCACCACTTGTCATTGTGTCTGTAAAATTGATTGCTGAAGAGATGGTGTGTGATCACCACTTGTCATTGTGTCTGTAAAATTGCTGAAGAGATGGTGTGTGATCACCACTTGTCATTGTGTCTGTAAAATTACTGAAGAGATGGTGTGTGATCACCACTTGTGTCTGTAAAATTGCTGAAGAGATGGTGTGTGATCACCACTTGTTATTGTGTCTGTAAAATTACTGCAGGGATGGTGTGTGATCACCACTTGTCATTGTGTCTGTAACATTACTGAAGAGATGGTGTGTGATCACCACTTGTCATTGTGTCTGTGAAATTACTGAAGAGATGGTGTGTGATCACCACTTGTGTCTGTAAAATTACTGAAGAGATGGTGTGTTCACCACTTGTCATCGTGTCTGTAAAATTACTGAGGAGATGGTGTGTGATCACCACTTGTCATTGTGTCTCTAAAATTACTGAAGAGTTGGTGTGATCACCACTTTTGTCTGTAAAATTACTGAAGAGATGGTGTGATCACCACTTGTCATCGTGTCTGTAAAATTACTGAAGAGATGGTGTGATCACCACTTGTCATTGTGTCTGTAAAATTACTGAAGAGATGGTGTGTGATCACCACTTGTGTCTGTAAAATCACTGAAGTGTGTGATCACCACTTGTCATTGTGTCTGTAAAATTACTGAAAAGATGGTGTGTGATCACCACTTGTCATTGTGTCTGTAAAATTACTGAAGAGATGGTGTGTGATCACCACTTGTGTCTGTAAAATTACTGAAGAGATGGTGTGTTCACCACTTGTCATCGTGTCTGTAAAATTACTGAGGAGATGGTGTGTGATCACCACTTGTCATTGTGTCTCTAAAATTACTGAAGAGATGGTGTGATCACCACTTTTGTCTTTAAAATTACTGAAGAGATGGTGTGATCACCACTTGTCATCGTGTCTGTAAAATTACTGAAGAGATGGTGTGTGATCACCACTTGTCATTGTGTCTGTAAAATTACTGAAGAGATGGTGTGTGATCACCACTTGTGTCTGTAAAATTACTGAAGAGATGGTGTGTGATCACTACTTGTCATTGTGTCTGTAAAATTACTGAAGAGATGGTGTGTGATCACCACTTGTCATTGTGTCTGTAAAATTACTGAAGAGATGGTGTGATCACCACTTGTCATTGTGTCTGTAAAATTACTGAAGAGATGGTGTGTGATCACCACTTGTCATTGTGTCTGTAAAATTACTGAAGAGATGGTGTGTGATCACCACTTGTCATTGTGTCTGTAAAATTACTGAAGAGATGGTGTGTGTTCACCACTTGTCATTGTGTCGGTAAAATTACTGAGGAGACAGTGTGTGATCACCACTTGTGTCTGTAAAATTACTGAAGAGATGGTGTGTGTTCACTACTTGTGTCTGTAAAATCACTGAAGTGTGTGATCACCACTTGTCATTGTGTCTGTAACATTACTGAAGAGATGGTGTGTGATCACCACTTGTCATTGTGTCTGTAAAATTACTGAAGAGATGGTGTGTGATCACCACTTGTGTCTGTAAAATTACTGAAGAGATGGTGTGTTCACCACTTGTCATCGTGTCTGTAAAATTACTGAGGAGATGGTGTGTGATCACCACTTGTCATTGTGTCTCTAAAATTACTGAAGAGTTGGTGTGATCACCACTTTTGTCTGTAAAATTACTGAAGAGATGGTGTGATCACCACTTGTCATCGTGTCTGTAAAATTACTGAAGAGATGGTGTGATCACCACTTGTCATTGTGTCTGTAAAATTACTGAAGAGATGGTGTGTGATCACCACTTGTGTCTGTAAAATCACTGAAGTGTGTGATCACCACTTGTCATTGTGTCTGTAAAATTACTGAAAAGATGGTGTGTGATCACCACTTGTCATTGTGTCTGTAAAATTACTGAAGAGATGGTGTGTGATCACCACTTGTGTCTGTAAAATTACTGAAGAGATGGTGTGTTCACCACTTGTCATCGTGTCTGTAAAATTACTGAGGAGATGGTGTGTGATCACCACTTGTCATTGTGTCTCTAAAATTACTGAAGAGATGGTGTGATCACCACTTTTGTCTTTAAAATTACTGAAGAGATGGTGTGATCACCACTTGTCATCGTGTCTGTAAAATTACTGAAGAGATGGTGTGTGATCACCACTTGTCATTGTGTCTGTAAAATTACTGAAGAGATGGTGTGTGATCACCACTTGTGTCTGTAAAATTACTGAAGAGATGGTGTGTGATCACTACTTGTCATTGTGTCTGTAAAATTACTGAAGAGATGGTGTGTGATCACCACTTGTCATTGTGTCTGTAAAATTACTGAAGAGATGGTGTGATCACCACTTGTCATTGTGTCTGTAAAATTACTGAAGAGATGGTGTGTGATCACCACTTGTGTCTGTAAAATCACTGAAGAGACAGTGTGTGATCACCACTTGTGTCTGTAAAATTACTGAAGAGATGGTGTGTGATCACCAATTGTGTCTGTAAAATTACTGAGGAGATGGTGTCTGATCACCACTTGTGTCTGTAAAATTACTGAAGTGATGGTGTGTGTTCACCACTTGTCATTGTGTCTGTAAAATTACTGAAGAGATGGTGTGTGATCACCACTTGTCATTGTGTCTGTAAAATTACTGAAAAGATGGTGTGTGATCAATACTTGTCATTGTGTCGGTAAAACTACTGAAGAGACAGTGTGTGATCACAACTTGTGTCTGTAAAATTACTGAAGAGATGGTGTGTGTTCACTACTTGTGTCTGTAAAATCACTGAAGTGTGTGATCACCACTTGTGTCTGTAAAATCACTGAAGTGTGTGATCACCACTTGTCATTGTGTCTGTAAAATTACTGAAGAGATGGTGTGTGATCACCACTTGTCATTGTGTCTGTAAAATTACTGAAGAGATGGTGTGTGATCACCACTTGTGTCTGTAAAATTACTGAAGAGATGGTGTGTTCACCACTTGTCATCGTGTCTGTAAAATTACTGAAGAGATGGTGTGTGATCACCACTTGTCATCGTGTCTGTAAAATTACTGAAGAGATGGTGTGTGTTCACCACTTGTCATTGTGTCTGTAAAATTACTGAAGAGATGGTGTGTGATCACCACTTGTCATCGTGTCTGTAAAATTACTGAAGAGATGGTGTGTGATCACCACTTGTCATCGTGTCTGTAAAATTACTGAAGAGATGGTGTGTGATCACCACTTGTCATCGTGTCTGTAAAATTACTGAAGAGATGGTGTGTGTTCACCACTTGTCATTGTGTCTGTAAAATTACTGAAGAGATGGTGTGTGATCACCACTTGTCATTGTGTCTCTAAAATTACTGAAGAGATGGTGCGTTCACCACTTGTCATCGTGTCTGTAACATTACTGAAGAGATGGTGTGTTATCACCACTTGTCATCGTGTCTGTAAAATTACTGAAGAGATGGTGTGTGATCACCACTTGTCATTGTGTCTGTCAAATTGCTGAAGAGATGGTGTGTGATCACCACTTGTGTCTGTAAAATTACTGAAGAGATGGTGTGTGATCACCACTTGTGTCTGTAAAATTACTGAAGAGATAGTGTGTGATCACCACTTGTCATTGTGTCTGTAAAATTGCTGAAGAGACAGTGTGTGATCACCACTTGTCATTGTCTGTAAAATTACTGAAGAGATGGTGTGTGATCACCACTTGTCATTGTGTCTGTAAAATGACTAAAGAGATGGTGTGTGATCACCACTTGTGTCTGTAAAATTACTGAAGAGATGGTGTGTGATCACCACTTGTCATTGTGTCTGTAAAATTGATTGCTGAAGAGATGGTGTGTGATCACCACTTGTCATTGTGTCTGTAAAATTGCTGAAGAGATGGTGTGTGATCACCACTTGTCATTGTGTCTGTAAAATTACTGAAGAGATGGTGTGTGATCACCACTTGTGTCTGTAAAATTGCTGAAAAGACAGTGTGTGATCAACACTTGTTATTGTGTCTGTAAAATTACTGCAGGGATGGTGTGTGATCACCACTTGTCATTGTGTCTGTAAAATTACTAAAGAGATGGTGTGTGATCACCACTTGTGTCTGTAAAATTACTGAAGAGATAGTGTGTGATCACCACTTGTCATTGTGTCTGTAAAATTGCTGAAGAGACAGTGTGTGATCACCACTTGTCATTGTCTGTAAAATTACTGAAGAGATGGTGTGTGATCACCACTTGTCATTGTGTCTGTAAAATTACTAAAGAGATGGTGTGTGATCACCACTTGTGTCTGTAAAATTACTGAAGAGATGGTGTGTGATCACCACTTGTCATTGTGTCTGTAAAATTGATTGCTGAAGAGATGGTGTGTGATCACCACTTGTCATTGTGTCTGTAAAATTGCTGAAGAGATGGTGTGTGATCACCACTTGTCATTGTGTCTGTAAAATTACTGAAGAGATGGTGTGTGATCACCACTTGTGTCTGTAAAATTGCTGAAGAGATGGTGTGTGATCACCACTTGTTATTGTGTCTGTAAAATTACTGCAGGGATGGTGTGTGATCACCACTTGTCATTGTGTCTGTAAAATTGCTGAAGAGATGGTGTGGGATCACCACTTGTCATTGTGTCTGTAAAATTGCTGAAGAGACAGTGTGTGATCACCACTTGTCATTGTGTCTGTAAAATTACTGAAGAGATGGTGTGTGTTCACCACTTGTCATTGTGTTTGTAAAATTACGGAAGAGATGGTGTGATCACCACTTGTCATTGTGTCTGTAAAATTACTGAAGAGATGGTGTGTGATCACCACTTGTGTCTGTAAAATTACTGAAGAGACAGTGTGTGATCACCACTTGTCATTGTGTCTGTAATATTACTGAAGAGATGGTGTGTGATCACCACTTGTCATCGTGTCTGTAAAATTACTGAAGAGATGGTGTGTGATCAATACTTGTCATTGTGTCTGTTAAATTACTGAAGAGATGGTGTGTGATCACCACTTGTGTCTGTAAAATTACTGAAGAGATGGTGTGTGATCACCACTTGTCATTGTGTCTGTAAAATTACTGAAGAGATGGTGTGTGATCACCACTTGTCATTGTGTCTGTAAAATTACTGAAGAGATGGTGTGTGATCACCACTTGTCATTGTGTCTGTAAAATTACTGAAGAGATGGTGTGTGATCACCACTTGTCATTGTGTCTGTAAAATTACTGAAGAGATGGTGTGTGATCACCACTTGTCATTGTGTCTGTAAAATTACTGAAGAGATGGTGTATGATCACCACTTGTCATTGTGTCTGTAAAATTACTGAAGAGATGGTGTGTGATCACCACTTGTCATTGTGTCTGTAAAATTACTGAAGAGATGGTGTGTGTTCACCACTTGTCATCGTGTCTGTAAAATTACTGAAGAGATGGTGTGTGTTCACCACTTGTCATTGTGTCTGTAAAATTACTGAAAAGATGCTGTGTGTTCACCACTTGTCATTGTGTCTGTAAAATTACTGAAGAGATGGTGTGTGATCACCACTTGTCATTGTGTCTGTAAAATTACTGAAGAGATGCTGTGTGTTCACCACTTGTCATCGTGTCTGTAAAATTACTGAAGAGATGGTGTGTGATCACCACTTGTCATTGTGTTTGTAAAATTACTGAAGAGATGGTGTGTGATCACCACTTGTCATTGTGTCTGTAAAATTACTGAAGAGATGGTGTGTGTTCACCACTTGTCATTGTGTTTGTAAAATTACTGAAGAGATGGTGTGTGTTCACTACTTGTGTCTCTAAAATCACTGAAGTGTGTGAACACCACTTGTGTCTGTAAAATTACTGAAGAGATGGTGTGTTCACCACTTGTGTCTGTAAAATCACTGAAGTGTGTGATCACCAACTGTGTCTGTAAAATCATTGAAGTGTGTGATCACCACTTGTCATTGTGTCTGTAAAATTACTGAAGAGATGGTGTGTGATCACCACTTGTCATTGTCTGTAAAATTACTGAAGAGGTGGTGTGTGATCACCACTTGTCATTGTCTGTAAAATTACTAAAGAGATGGTGTGTGACCACCACTTATCATTGTGTCTGTACAATTACTGAGGAGATGGTGTGTGATCACCACTTGTCATTGTGTCTGTAAAATTACTGAAGAGATGGTGTGTGATCACCACTTGTCATTGTGTCTGTAAAATTACTGAAGAGATGGTGTGTATTCACCACTTGTGTCTGTAAAATTACTGAAGAGATGGTGTGATCACCACTTTTGTCTTTAAAATTACTGAAGAGATGGTGTGATCACCACTTGTCATCGTGTCTGTAAAATTACTGAAGAGATGGTGTGTGATCACCACTTGTCATTGTGTCTGTAAAATTACTGAAGAGATGGTGTGTATTCACCACTTGTGTCTGTAAAATTACTGAAGAGATGGTGTGTGATCACCACTTGTCATTGTGTCTGTAAAATTACTGAAGAGATGGTGTGTGATCACCACTTGTCATTGTGTCTGTAAAATTACTGAAGAGATGGTGTGATCACCACTTGTCATTGTGTCTGTAAAATTACTGAAGAGATGGTGTGTGATCACCACTTGTCATTGTGTCTGTAAAATGACTGAAGAGATGGTGTGTGATCACCACTTGTCATTGTGTCTGTAAAATTACTGAAGAGATGGTGTGTGTTCACCACTTGTCATTGTGTCTGTAAAATTACTGAAGAGATGGATTGTGATCACCACTTGTCATCGTGTCTGTAAAATTACTGAAGAGATGGTGTGTGATCACCACTTGTCATTGTGTCTCTAAAATTACTGAAGAGATGGTGTGTGTTCATCACTTGTCATTGTGTCTGTAAAATTACTGAAGAGATGGTGTGTGATCACCACTTGTCATTGTGTCTGTAAAATTACTGAAGAGATGATGTGTGATCACCACTTGTGTCTGTAAAATCACTGAAGAGATGGTGTGTGATCACCACTTGTCATTGTGTCTGTAAAATTACTGAAGAGACGGTGTGTGATCACCACTTGTGTCTGTAAAATCACTGAAGAGACAGTGTGTGATCACCACTTGTGTCTGTAAAATTACTGAAGAGATGGTGTGTGATCACCACTTGTGCCTGTAAAATTACTGAGGAGACGGTGTCTGATCACCACTTGTGTCTGTAAAATTACTGAAGTGATGGTGTGTGTTCACCACTTGTCATTGTGTCTGTAAAATTACGGAAGAGATGGTGTGTGATCACCACTTGTCATTGTGTCTGTAAAATTACTGAAGAGATGGTGTGTGATCAATACTTGTCATTGTGTCGGTAAAACTACTGAAGAGACAGTGTGTGATCACCACTTGTGTCTGTAAAATTACTGAAGAGATGGTGTGTGTTCACTACTTGTGTCTGTAAAATCACTGAAGTATGTGATCACCACTTGTGTCTGTAAAATCACTGAAGTGTGTGATCACCACTTGTCATTGTGTCTGTAAAATTACTGAAGAGATGGTGTGTGATCACCACTTGTCATTGTGTCTGTAAAATTACTGAAGAGATGGTGTGTGATCACCACTTGTGTCTGTAAAATTACTGAAGAGATGGTGTGTTCACCACTTGTCATCGTGTCTGTAAAATTACTGAAGAGATGGTGTGTGATCACCACTTGTCATTGTGTCTCTAAAATTACTGAAGAGATGGTGCGTTCACCACTTGTCATCGTGTCTGTAACATTACTGAAGAGATGGTGTGTTATCACCACTTGTCATCGTGTCTGTAAAATTACTGAAGAGATGGTGTGTGATCACCACTTGTCATTGTGTCTGTCAAATTGCTGAAGAGATGGTGTGTGATCACCACTTGTCATTGTGTCTGTAAAATTACTGAAGAGATGGTGTGTGATCACCACTTGTGTCTGTAAAATTACTGAAGAGATGGTGTGTGATCACCACTTGTCATTGTGTCTGTAAAATTACTGAAGAGATGGTGTGTGATCACCACTTGTGTCTGTATAATTACTGAAGAGATGGTGTGTTCACCACTTGTCATCGTGTCTGTAAAATTACTGAAGAGATGGTGTGATCACCACTTGTCATCGTGTCGGTAAAATTACTGAAGAGATGGTGTGTGATCACCACTTGTAATTGTGTCTGTAAAATTACTGAAGAGATGGTGTGTGATCACCACTTGTCATTGTGTCTGTAAAATTACTGAAGAGATGGTGTGTGATCACCACTTGTCATTGTGTCTGTAAAAGTACTGAAGAGATGGTGTGTGTTCACCACTTGTCATTGTGTCGGTAAAATTACTGAGGAGACAGTGTGTGATCACCACTTGTGTCTGTAAAATTACTGAAGAGATGGTGTGTGTTCACTACTTGTGTCTGTAAAATCACTGAAGTGTGTGATCACCACTTGTGTCTGTAAAATCACTGAAGTGTGTGATCACCACTTGTCATTGTGTCTATAACATTACTGAAGAGATGGTGTGTGATCACCACTTGTCATTGTGTCTGTAAAATTACTGAAGAGATGGTGTGTGATCACCACTTGTGTCTATAAAATTACTGAAGAGATGGTGTGTTCACCACTTGTCATCGTGTCTGTAAAATTACTGAGGAGATGGTGTGTGATCACCACTTGTCATTGTGTCTCTAAAATTACTGAAGAGATGGTGTGATCACCACTTTTGTCTGTAAAATTACTGAAGAGATGGTGTGATCACCACTTGTCATCGTGTCTGTAAAATTACTGAAGAGATGGTGTGATCACCACTTGTCATTGTGTCTGTAAAATTACTGAAGAGATGGTGTGTGATCACCACTTGTGTCTGTAAAATCACTGAAGTGTGTGATCACCACTTGTCATTGTGTCTGTAAAATTACTGAAAAGATGGTGTGTGATCACCACTTGTCATTGTGTCTGTAAAATTACTGAAGAGATGGTGTGTGATCACCACTTGTGTCTGTAAAATTACTGAAGAGATGGTGTGTTCACCACTTGTCATCGTGTCTGTAAAATTACTGAGGAGATGGTGTGTGATCACCACTTGTCATTGTGTCTCTAAAATTACTGAAGAGATGGTGTGATCACCACTTTTGTCTTTAAAATTACTGAAGAGATGGTGTGATCACCACTTGTCATCGTGTCTGTAAAATTACTGAAGAGATGGTGTGTGATCACCACTTGTCATTGTGTCTGTAAAATTACTGAAGAGATGGTGTGTGATCACCACTTGTGTCTGTAAAATTACTGAAGAGATGGTGTATGATCACTACTTGTCATTGTGTCTGTAAAATTACTGAAGAGATGGTGTGTGATCACCACTTGTCATTGTGTCTGTAAAATTACTGAAGAGATGGTGTGATCACCACTTGTCATTGTGTCTGTAAAATTACTGAAGAGATGGTGTGTGATCACCACTTGTGTCTGTAAAATCACTGAAGAGACAGTGTGTGATCACCACTTGTGTCTGTAAAATTACTGAAGAGATGGTGTGTGATCACCACTTGTGTCTGTAAAATTACTGAGGAGATGGTGTCTGATCACCACTTGTGTCTGTAAAATTACTGAAGTGATGGTGTGTGTTCACCACTTGTCATTGTGTCTGTAAAATTACTGAAGAGATGGTGTGTGATCACCACTTGTCATTGTGTCTGTAAAATTACTGAAGAGATGGTGTGTGATCACCACTTGTCATTGTGTCTGTAAAATTACTGAAGAGACAGTGTGTGATCACCACTTGTGTCTGTAAAATTACTGAAGAGATGGTGTGTGTTCACTACTTGTGTCTGTAAAATCACTGAAGTGTGTGATCACCACTTGTGTCTGTAAAATCACTGAAGTGTGTGATGACCACTTGTCATTGTGTCTGTAAAATTACTGAAGAGATGGTGTGTGATCACCACTTGTGTCTGTAAAATTACTGAAGAGATGGTGTGTTCACCACTTGTCATCGTGTCTGTAACATTACTGAGGAGATGGTGTGTGATCACCACTTGTCATTGTGTCTCTAAAATTACTGAAGAGATGGTGTGATCACCACTTTTGTCTTTGAAATTACTGAAGAGATGGTGTGATCACCACTTGTCATCGTGTCTGTAAAATTACTGAAGAGATGGCGTGTGATCACCACTTGTCATTGTGTCTGTAAAATTACTGAAGAGATGGTGTGTGATCACCACTTGTGTCTGTAAAATTACTGAAGAGATGGTGTGTGATCACTACTTGTCATTGTGTCTGTAAAATTACTGAAGAGATGGTGTGTGATCACCACTTGTCATTGTGTCTGTAAAATTACTGAAGAGATGGTGTGATCACCACTTGTCATTGTGTCTGTAAAATTACTGAAGAGATGGTGTGTGATCACCACTTGTGTCTGTAAAATCACTGAAGAGACAGTGTGTGATCACCACTTGTGTCTGTAAAATTACTGAAGAGATGGTGTGTGATCACCACTTGTGTCTGTAAAATTACTGAGGAGATGGTGTCTGATCACCACTTGTGTCTGTAAAATTACTGAAGTGATGGTGTGTGTTCACCACTTGTCATTGTGTCTGTAAAATTACTGAAGAGATGGTGTGTGATCACCACTTGTCATTGTGTCTGTAAAATTACTGAAGAGATGGTGTGTGATCACCACTTGTCATTGTGTCTGTAAAATTACTGAAGAGACAGTGTGTGATCACCACTTGTGTCTGTAAAATTACTGAAGAGATGGTGTGTGTTCACTACTTGTGTCTGTAAAATCACTAAAGTGTGTGATCACCACTTGTGTCTGTAAAATCACTGAAGTGTGTGATCACCACTTGTCATTGTGTCTGTAAAATTACTGAAGAGATGGTGTGTGATCACCACTTGTCATTGTGTCTGTAAAATTACTGAAGAGATGGTGTGTGATCACCACTTGTGTCTGTAAAATTACTGAAGAGATGGTGTGTTCACCACTTGTCATCGTGTCTGTAAAATTACTGAAGAGATAGTGTGTGATCACCACTTGTCATTGTGTCTCTAAAATTACTGAAGAGATGGTGCGTTCACCACTTGTCATCGTGTCTGTAACATTACTGAAGAGATGGTGTGTGATCACCACTTGTGTCTGTAAAATTACTGAAGAGATGGTGTGTTATCACCACTTGTCATCGTGTCTGTAAAAGTACTGAAGAGATGGTGTGTGATCACCACTTGTCATTGTGTCTGTAAAATTACTGAAGAGATGGTGTGTGATCACCACTTGTGTCTGTAAAATTACTGAAGAGATGGTGTGTGATCACCACTTGTGTCTGTAAAATCACTGAAGAGACAGTGTGTGATCACCACTTGTGTCTGTAAAATTACTGAAGAGATGGTGTGTGATCACCACTTGTGTCTGTAAAATTACTGAGGAGATGGTGTCTGATCACCACTTGTGTCTGTAAAATTACTGAAGTGATGGTGTGTGTTCACCACTTGTCATTGTGTCTGTAAAATTACTGAAGAGATGGTGTGTGATCACCACTTGTCATTGTGTCTGTAAAATTACTGAAGAGATGGTGTGTGATCAATACTTGTCATTGTGTCGGTAAAACTACTGAAGAGACAGTGTGTGATCACCACTTGTGTCTGTAAAATTACTGAAGAGATGGTGTGTGTTCACTACTTGTGTCTGTAAAATCACTGAAGTGTGTGATCACCACTTGTGTCTGTAAAATCACTGAAGTGTGTGATCACCACTTGTCATTGTGTCTGTAAAATTACTGAAGAGATGGTGTGTGATCACCACTTGTCATTGTGTCTGTAAAATTACTGAAGAGATGGTGTGTGATCACCACTTGTGTCTGTAAAATTACTGAAGAGATGGTGTGTTCACCACTTGTCATCGTGTCTGTAAAATTACTGAAGAGATAGTGTGTGATCACCACTTGTCATTGTGTCTCTAAAATTACTGAAGAGATGGTGTGTTCACCACTTGTCATCGTGTCTGTAAAATTACTGAAGAGATGGTGTGTGATCACCACTTGTCATTGTGTCTGTCAAATTGCTGAAGAGATGGTGTGTGATCACCACTTGTGTCTGTAAAATTACTGAAGAGATGGTGTGTGATCACCACTTGTGTCTGTAAAATTACTGAAGAGATGGTGTGTGATCACCACTTGTCATTGTGTCTGTAAAATTACTGAAGAGATGGTGTGTGATCACCACTTGTGTCTGTATAATTACTGAAGAGATGGTGTGTTCACCACTTGTCATCGTGTCTGTAAAATTACTGAAGAGATGGTGTGTGATCACCACTTGTCATTGTGTCTGTCAAATTACTGAAGAGATGGTGTGTGATCACCACTTGTCATTTTGTCTGTAAAATTACTGAAGAGATGGTGTGTGATCACCACTTGTCATTGTGTCTGTAAAATTACTGAAGAGATGGTGTGTGATCACCACTTGTCATTGTGTCTGTAAAATTACTGAATAGATGGTGTGTGTTCACCACTTGTCATTGTGTCGGTAAAATTACTGAGGAGATGGTGTGATCACCACTTGTCATTGTGTCTGTAAAATTGCTGAAGAGATGGTGTGATCACCACTTGTCATCGTGTCGGTAAAATTACTGAAGAGATGGTGTGTGATCACCACTTGTCATTGTGTCTGTCAAATTACTGAAGTGATGGTGTGTGATCACCACTTGTCATTTTGTCTGTAAAATTACTGAAGAGATGGTGTGTGATCACCACTTGTCATTGTGTCTGTAAAATTACTGAATAGATGGTGTGTGTTCACCACTTGTCATTGTGTCGGTAAAATTACTGAGGAGACAGTGTGTGATCACCACTTGTGTCTGTAAAATTACTGAAGAGATGGTGTGTGTTCACTACTTGTGTCTGTAAAATCACTGAAGTGTGTGATCACCACTTGTGTCTGTAAAATCACTGAAGTGTGTGATCACCACTTGTCATTGTGTCTGTAAAATTACTGAAAAGATGGTGTGTGATCACCACTTGTCATCGTGTCTGTAAAATTACTGAAGAGATAGTGTGTGATCACCACTTGTCATTGTGTCTCTAAAATTACTGAAGAGATGGTGTGTTCACCACTTGTCATCGTGTCTGTAAAATTACTGAAGAGATGGTGTGTGATCACCACTTGTCATTGTGTCTGTCAAATTGCTGAAGAGATGGTGTGTGATCACCACTTGTGTCTGTAAAATTACTGAAGAGATGGTGTGTGATCACCACTTGTGTCTGTAAAATTACTGAAGAGATGGTGTGTGATCACCACTTGTCATTGTGTCTGTAAAATTACTGAAGAGATGGTGTGTGATCACCACTTGTGTCTGTATAATTACTGAAGAGATGGTGTGTTCACCACTTGTCATCGTGTCTGTAAAATTACTGAAGAGATGGTGTGTGATCACCACTTGTCATTGTGTCTGTCAAATTACTGAAGAGATGGTGTGTGATCACCACTTGTCATTTTGTCTGTAAAATTACTGAAGAGATGGTGTGTGATCACCACTTGTCATTGTGTCTGTAAAATTACTGAAGAGATGGTGTGTGATCACCACTTGTCATTGTGTCTGTAAAATTACTGAATAGATGGTGTGTGTTCACCACTTGTCATTGTGTCGGTAAAATTACTGAGGAGATGGTGTGATCACCACTTGTCATTGTGTCTGTAAAATTGCTGAAGAGATGGTGTGATCACCACTTGTCATCGTGTCGGTAAAATTACTGAAGAGATGGTGTGTGATCACCACTTGTCATTGTGTCTGTCAAATTACTGAAGAGATGGTGTGTGATCACCACTTGTCATTTTGTCTGTAAAATTACTGAAGAGATGGTGTGTGATCACCACTTGTCATTGTGTCTGTAAAATTACTGAAGAGATGGTGTGTGTTCACCACTTGTCATTGTGTCGGTAAAATTACTGAGGAGACAGTGTGTGATCACCACTTGTGTCTGTAAAATTACTGAAGAGATGGTGTGTGTTCACTACTTGTGTCTGTAAAATCACTGAAGTGTGTGATCACCACTTGTGTCTGTAAAATCACTGAAGTGTGTGATCACCACTTGTCATTGTGTCTGTAAAATTACTGAAAAGATGGTGTGTGATCACCACTTGTCATTGTGTCTGTAAAATTACTGAAGAGATGGTGTGTGATCACCACTTGTGTCTGTAAAATTACTGAAGAGATGGTGTGTTCACCACTTGTCATCGTGTCTGTAAAATTACTGAGGAGATGGTGTGTGATCACCACTTGTCATTGTGTCTCTAAAATTACTGAAGAGATGGTGTGATCACCACTTTTGTCTTTAAAATTACTGAAGAGATGGTTTGTGATCACCACTTGTCATCGTGTCTGTAAAATTACTGAAGAGATGGTGTGTGATCACCACTTGTCATTGTGTCTGTCAAATTACTGAAGAGATGGTGTGTGATCACCACTTGTGTCTGTAAAATTACTGAAGAGATGGTGTGTGATCACTACTTGTCATTGTGTCTGTAAAATTACTGAAGAGATGGTGTGTGATCACCACTTGTCATTGTGTCTGTAAAATTACTGAAGAGATGGTGTGATCACCACTTGTCATTTTGTCTGTAAAATTACTGAAGAGATGGTGTGTGATCACCACTTGTGTCTGTAAAATCACTGAAGAGACAGTGTGTGATCACCACTTGTGTCTGTAAAATTACTGAAGAGATGGTGTGTGATCACCACTTGTGTCTGTAAAATTACTGAGGAGATGGTGTCTGATCACCACTTGTGTCTGTAAAATTACTGAAGTGATGGTGTGTGTTCACCACTTGTCATTGTGTCTGTAAAATTACTGAAGAGATGGTGTGTGATCACCACTTGTCATTGTGTCTGTAAAATTACTGAAGAGATGGTGTGTGATCACCACTTGTCATTGTGTCTGTAAAATTACTGAAGAGACAGTGTGTGATCACCACTTGTGTCTGTAAAATTACTGAAGAGATGGTGTGTGTTCACTACTTGTGTCTGTAAAATCACTGAAGTGTGTGATCACCACTTGTGTCTGTAAAATCACTGAAGTGTGTGATCACCACTTGTCATTGTGTCTGTAAAATTACTGAAGAGATGGTGTGTGATCACCACTTGTGTCTGTAAAATTACTGAAGAGATGGTGTGTTCACCACTTGTCATCGTGTCTGTAAAATTACTGAGGAGATGGTGTGTGATCACCACTTGTCATTGTGTCTCTAAAATTACTGAAGAGATGGTGTGATCACCACTTTTGTCTTTGAAATTACTGAAGAGATGGTGTGATCACCACTTGTCATCGTGTCTGTAAAATTACTGAAGAGATGGTGTGTGATCACCACTTGTCATTGTGTCTGTAAAATTACTGAAGAGATGGTGTGTGATCACCACTTGTCATTGTGTCTGTAAAATTACTGAAGAGATGGTGTGTGTTCACCACTTGTCATTGTGTCGGTAAAATTACTGAGGAGACAGTGTGTGATCACCACTTGTGTCTGTAAAATTACTGAAGAGATGGTGTGTGTTCACTACTTGTGTCTGTAAAATCACTGAAGTGTGTGATCACCACTTGTGTCTGTAAAATCACTGAAGTGTGTGATCACCACTTGTCATTGTGTCTGTAAAATTACTGAAAAGATGGTGTGTGATCACCACTTGTCATTGTGTCTGTAAAATTACTGAAGAGATGGTGTGTGATCACCACTTGTGTCTGTAAAATTACTGAAGAGATGGTGTGTTCACCACTTGTCATCGTGTCTGTAAAATTACTGAGGAGATGGTGTGTGATCACCACTTGTCATTGTGTCTCTAAAATTACTGAAGAGATGGTGTGATCACCACTTTTGTCTTTAAAATTACTGAAGAGATGGTGTGATCACCACTTGTCATCGTGTCTGTAAAATTACTGAAGAGATGGTGTGTGATCACCACTTGTCATTGTGTCTGTCAAATTACTGAAGAGATGGTGTGTGATCACCACTTGTGTCTGTAAAATTACTGAAGAGATGGTGTGTGATCACTACTTGTCATTGTGTCTGTAAAATTACTGAAGAGATGGTGTGTGATCACCACTTGTCATTGTGTCTGTAAAATTACTGAAGAGATGGTGTGATCACCACTTGTCATTTTGTCTGTAAAATTACTGAAGAGATGGTGTGTGATCACCACTTGTGTCTGTAAAATCACTGAAGAGACAGTGTGTGATCACCACTTGTGTCTGTAAAATTACTGAAGAGATGGTGTGTGATCACCACTTGTGTCTGTAAAATTACTGAGGAGATGGTGTCTGATCACCACTTGTGTCTGTAAAATTACTGAAGTGATGGTGTGTGTTCACCACTTGTCATTGTGTCTGTAAAATTACTGAAGAGATGGTGTGTGATCACCACTTGTCATTGTGTCTGTAAAATTACTGAAGAGATGGTGTGTGATCACCACTTGTCATTGTGTCTGTAAAATTACTGAAGAGACAGTGTGTGATCACCACTTGTGTCTGTAAAATTACTGAAGAGATGGTGTGTGTTCACTACTTGTGTCTGTAAAATCACTGAAGTGTGTGATCACCACTTGTGTCTGTAAAATCACTGAAGTGTGTGATCACCACTTGTCATTGTGTCTGTAAAATTACTGAAGAGATGGTGTGTGATCACCACTTGTGTCTGTAAAATTACTGAAGAGATGGTGTGTTCACCACTTGTCATCGTGTCTGTAAAATTACTGAGGAGATGGTGTGTGATCACCACTTGTCATTGTGTCTCTAAAATTACTGAAGAGATGGTGTGATCACCACTTTTGTCTTTGAAATTACTGAAGAGATGGTGTGATCACCACTTGTCATCGTGTCTGTAAAATTACTGAAGAGATGGTGTGTGATCACCACTTGTCATTGTGTCTGTAAAATTACTGAAGAGATGGTGTGTGATCACCACTTGTGTCTGTAAAATTACTGAAGAGATGGTGTGTGATCACTACTTGTCATTGTGTCTGTAAAATTACTGAAGAGATGGTGTGTGATCACCACTTGTCATTGTGTCTGTAAAATTACTGAAGAGATGGTGTGATCACCACTTGTCATTGTGTCTGTAAAATTACTGAAGAGATGGTGTGTGATCACCACTTGTGTCTGTAAAATCACTGAAGAGACAGTGTGTGATCACCACTTGTGTCTGTAAAATTACTGAAGAGATGGTGTGTGATCACCACTTGTGTCTGTAAAATTACTGAGGAGATGGTGTCTGATCACCACTTGTGTCTGTAAAATTACTGAAGTGATGGTGTGTGTTCACCACTTGTCATTGTGTCTGTAAAATTACTGAAGAGATAGTGTGTGTTCACCACTTGTCATCGTGTCTGTAAAATTACTGAAGAGATAGTGTGTGATCACCACTTGTCATTGTGTCTCTAAAATTACTGAAGAGATGGTGTGTTCACCACTTGTCATCGTGTCTGTAAAATTACTGAAGAGATGGTGTGTGATCACCACTTGTCATTGTGTCTGTCAAATTGCTGAAGAGATGGTGTGTGATCACCACTTGTGTCTGTAAAATTACTGAAGAGATGGTGTGTGATCACCACTTGTGTCTGTAAAATTACTGAAGAGATGGTGTGTGATCACCACTTGTCATTGTGTCTGTAAAATTACTGAAGAGATGGTGTGTGATCACCACTTGTGTCTGTATAATTACTGAAGAGATGGTGTGTTCACCACTTGTCATCGTGTCTGTAAAATTACTGAAGAGATGGTGTGTGATCACCACTTGTCATTGTGTCTGTCAAATTACTGAAGAGATGGTGTGTGATCACCACTTGTCATTTTGTCTGTAAAATTACTGAAGAGATGGTGTGTGATCACCACTTGTCATTGTGTCTGTAAAATTACTGAAGAGATGGTGTGTGATCACCACTTGTCATTGTGTCTGTAAAATTACTGAATAGATGGTGTGTGTTCACCACTTGTCATTGTGTCGGTAAAATTACTGAGGAGATGGTGTGATCACCACTTGTCATTGTGTCGGTAAAATTACTGAAGAGATGGTGTGTGATCACCACTTGTCATTGTGTCTGTCAAATTACTGAAGAGATGGTGTGTGATCACCACTTGTCATTTTGTCTGTAAAATTACTGAAGAGATGGTGTGTGATCACCACTTGTCATTGTGTCTGTAAAATTACTGAATAGATGGTGTGTGTTCACCACTTGTCATTGTGTCGGTAAAATTACTGAGGAGACAGTGTGTGATCACCACTTGTGTCTGTAAAATTACTGAAGAGATGGTGTGTGTTCACTACTTGTGTCTGTAAAATCACTGAAGTGTGTGATCACCACTTGTGTCTGTAAAATCACTGAAGTGTGTGATCACCACTTGTCATTGTGTCTGTAACATTACTGAAGAGATGGTGTGTGATCACCACTTGTCATTGTGTCTGTAAAATTACTGAAGAGATGGTGTGTGATCACCACTTGTGTCTGTAAAATTACTGAAGAGATGGTGTGTTCACCACTTGTCATCGTGTCTGTAAAATTACTGAGGAGATGGTGTGTGATCACCACTTGTCATTGTGTCTCTAAAATTACTGAAGAGATGGTGTGATCACCACTTTTGTCTGTAAAATTACTGAAGAGATGGTCTGATCACCACTTGTCATCGTGTCTGTAAAATTACTGAAGAGATGGTGTGTGATCACCACTTGTCATTGTGTCTGTTAAATTGCTGAAGAGATGGTGTGTGATCACCACTTGTGTCTGTAAAATTACTGAAGAGATGGTGTGTGATCACCACTTGTGTCTGTAACATTACTGAAGAGATGGTGTGTGATCACCACTTGTCATTGTGTCTGTAAAATTACTGAAGAGATGGTGTGTGATCACCACTTGTGTCTGTATAATTACTGAAGAGATGGTGTGTTCACCACTTGTCATCGTGTCTGTAAAATTACTGAAGAGATGGTGTGATCACCACTTGTCATTGTGTCTGTAAAATTACTGAAGAGATGGTGTGTGATCACCACTTGTCATTGTGTCTGTAAAATTACTGAAGAGATGGTGTGTGATCACCACTTGTCATTTTGTCTGTAAAATTACTGAAGAGATGGTGTGTGATCACCACTTGTCATTGTGTCTGTAAAATTACTGAATAGATGGTGTGTGTTCACCACTTGTCATTGTGTCGGTAAAATTACTGAGGAGACAGTGTGTGATCACCACTTGTGTCTGTAAAATTACTGAAGAGATGGTGTGTGTTCACTACTTGTGTCTGTAAAATCACTGAAGTGTGTGATCACCACTTGTGTCTGTAAAATCACTGAAGTGTGTGATCACCACTTGTCATTGTGTCTGTAACATTACTGAAGAGATGGTGTGTGATCACCACTTGTCATTGTGTCTGTAAAATTACTGAAGAGATGGTGTGTGATCACCACTTGTGTCTGTAAAATTACTGAAGAGATGGTGTGTTCACCACTTGTCATCGTGTCTGTAAAATTACTGAGGAGATGGTGTGTGATCACCACTTGTCATTGTGTCTCTAAAATTACTGAAGAGATGGTGTGATCACCACTTTTGTCTGTAAAATTACTGAAGAGATGGTGTGATCACCACTTGTCATCGTGTCTGTAAAATTACTGAAGAGATGGTGTGTGATCACCACTTGTCATTGTGTCTGTTAAATTGCTGAAGAGATGGTGTGTGATCACCACTTGTGTCTGTAAAATTACTGAAGAGATGGTGTGTGATCACCACTTGTGTCTGTAAAATTACTGAAGAGATGGTGTGTGATCACCACTTGTCATTGTGTCTGTAAAATTACTGAAGAGATGGTGTGTTCACCACTTGTGTCTGTATAATTACTGAAGAGATGGTGTGTTCACCACTTGTCATCGTGTCTGTAAAATTACTGAAGAGATGGTGTGATCACCACTTGTCATTGTGTCTGTAAAATTACTGAAGAGATGGTGTGTGATCACCACTTGTGTCTGTAAAATCACTGAAGTGTGTGATCACCACTTGTCATTGTGTCTGTAAAATTACTGAAAAGATGGTGTGTGATCACCACTTGTCATTGTGTCTGTAAAATTACTGAAGAGATGGTGTGTGATCACCACTTGTGTCTGTAAAATTACTGAAGAGATGGTGTGTTCACCACTTGTCATCGTGTCTGTAAAATTACTGAGGAGATGGTGTGTGATCACCACTTGTCATTGTGTCTCTAAAATTACTGAAGAGATGGTGTGATCACCACTTTTGTCTTTAAAATTACTGAAGAGATGGTGTGATCACCACTTGTCATCGTGTCTGTAAAATTACTGAAGAGATGGTGTGTGATCACCACTTGTCATTGTGTCTGTAAAATTACTGAAGAGATGGTGTGTGATCACCACTTGTGTCTGTAAAATTACTGAAGAGATGGTGTGTGATCACCACTTGTCATTGTGTCTGTAAAATTACTGAAGAGATGGTGTGTGATCACCACTTGTCATTGTGTCTGTAAAATTACTGAAGAGATGGTGTGTGATCAATACTTGTCATTGTGTCGGTAAAACTACTGAAGAGACAGTGTGTGATCACCACTTGTGTCTGTAAAATTACTGAAGAGATGGTGTGTGTTCACTACTTGTGTCTGTAAAATCACTGAAGTGTGTGATCACCACTTGTGTCTGTAAAATCACTGAAGTGTGTGATCACCACTTGTCATTGTGTCTGTAAAATTACTGAAGAGATGGTGTGTGATCACCACTTGTCATTGTGTCTGTAAAATTACTGAAGAGATGGTGTGTGATCACCACTTGTGTCTGTAAAATTACTGAAGAGATGGTGTGTTCACCACTTGTCATCGTGTCTGTAAAATTACTGAAGAGATAGTGTGTGATCACCACTTGTCATTGTGTCTCTAAAATTACTGAAGAGATGGTGTGTTCACCACTTGTCATCGTGTCTGTAAAATTACTGAAGAGATGGTGTGTGATCACCACTTGTCATTGTGTCTGTCAAATTGCTGAAGAGATGGTGTGTGATCACCACTTGTGTCTGTAAAATTACTGAAGAGATGGTGTGTGATCACCACTTGTGTCTGTAAAATTACTGAAGAGATGGTGTGTGATCACCACTTGTCATTGTGTCTGTAAAATTACTGAAGAGATGGTGTGTGATCACCACTTGTGTCTGTATAATTACTGAAGAGATGGTGTGTTCACCACTTGTCATCGTGTCTGTAAAATTACTGAAGAGATGGTGTGTGATCACCACTTGTCATTGTGTCTGTCAAATTACTGAAGAGATGGTGTGTGATCACCACTTGTCATTTTGTCTGTAAAATTACTGAAGAGATGGTGTGTGATCACCACTTGTCATTGTGTCTGTAAAATTACTGAAGAGATGGTGTGTGATCACCACTTGTCATTGTGTCTGTAAAATTACTGAATAGATGGTGTGTGTTCACCACTTGTCATTGTGTCGGTAAAATTACTGAGGAGATGGTGTGATCACCACTTGTCATTGTGTCGGTAAAATTACTGAAGAGATGGTGTGTGATCACCACTTGTCATTGTGTCTGTCAAATTACTGAAGAGATGGTGTGTGATCACCACTTGTCATTTTGTCTGTAAAATTACTGAAGAGATGGTGTGTGATCACCACTTGTCATTGTGTCTGTAAAATTACTGAATAGATGGTGTGTGTTCACCACTTGTCATTGTGTCGGTAAAATTACTGAGGAGACAGTGTGTGATCACCACTTGTGTCTGTAAAATTACTGAAGAGATGGTGTGTGTTCACTACTTGTGTCTGTAAAATCACTGAAGTGTGTGATCACCACTTGTGTCTGTAAAATCACTGAAGTGTGTGATCACCACTTGTCATTGTGTCTGTAACATTACTGAAGAGATGGTGTGTGATCACCACTTGTCATTGTGTCTGTAAAATTACTGAAGAGATGGTGTGTGATCACCACTTGTGTCTGTAAAATTACTGAAGAGATGGTGTGTTCACCACTTGTCATCGTGTCTGTAAAATTACTGAGGAGATGGTGTGTGATCACCACTTGTCATTGTGTCTCTAAAATTACTGAAGAGATGGTGTGATCACCACTTTTGTCTGTAAAATTACTGAAGAGATGGTGTGATCACCACTTGTCATCGTGTCTGTAAAATTACTGAAGAGATGGTGTGTGATCACCACTTGTCATTGTGTCTGTTAAATTGCTGAAGAGATGGTGTGTGATCACCACTTGTGTCTGTAAAATTACTGAAGAGATGGTGTGTGATCACCACTTGTGTCTGTAAAATTACTGAAGAGATGGTGTGTGATCACCACTTGTCATTGTGTCTGTAAAATTACTGAAGAGATGGTGTGTGATCACCACTTGTGTCTGTATAATTACTGAAGAGATGGTGTGTTCACCACTTGTCATCGTGTCTGTAAAATTACTGAAGAGATGGTGTGATCACCACTTGTCATTGTGTCTGTAAAATTACTGAAGAGATGGTGTGTGATCACCACTTGTCATTGTGTCTGTAAAATTACTGAAGAGATGGTGTGTGATCACCACTTGTCATTTTGTCTGTAAAATTACTGAAGAGATGGTGTGTGATCACCACTTGTCATTGTGTCTGTAAAATTACTGAATAGATGGTGTGTGTTCACCACTTGTCATTGTGTCGGTAAAATTACTGAGGAGACAGTGTGTGATCACCACTTGTGTCTGTAAAATTACTGAAGAGATGGTGTGTGTTCACTACTTGTGTCTGTAAAATCACTGAAGTGTGTGATCACCACTTGTGTCTGTAAAATCACTGAAGTGTGTGATCACCACTTGTCATTGTGTCTGTAACATTACTGAAGAGATGGTGTGTGATCACCACTTGTCATTGTGTCTGTAAAATTACTGAAGAGATGGTGTGTTCACCACTTGTCATCGTGTCTGTAAAATTACTGAGGAGATGGTGTGTGATCACCACTTGTCATTGTGTCTCTAAAATTACTGAAGAGATGGTGTGATCACCACTTTTGTCTGTAAAATTACTGAAGAGATGGTGTGATCACCACTTGTCATCGTGTCTGTAAAATTACTGAAGAGATGGTGTGTGATCACCACTTGTCATTGTGTCTGTTAAATTGCTGAAGAGATGGTGTGTGATCACCACTTGTGTCTGTAAAATTACTGAAGAGATGGTGTGTGATCACCACTTGTGTCTGTAAAATTACTGAAGAGATGGTGTGTGATCACCACTTGTCATTGTGTCTGTAAAATTACTGAAGAGATGGTGTGTGATCACCACTTGTGTCTGTATAATTACTGAAGAGATGGTGTGTTCACCACTTGTCATCGTGTCTGTAAAATTACTGAAGAGATGGTGTGATCACCACTTGTCATTGTGTCTGTAAAATTACTGAAGAGATGGTGTGTGATCACCACTTGTGTCTGTAAAATCACTGAAGTGTGTGATCACCACTTGTCATTGTGTCTGTAAAATTACTGAAAAGATGGTGTGTGATCACCACTTGTCATTGTGTCTGTAAAATTACTGAAGAGATGGTGTGTGATCACCACTTGTGTCTGTAAAATTACTGAAGAGATGGTGTGTTCACCACTTGTCATCGTGTCTGTAAAATTACTGAGGAGATGGTGTGTGATCACCACTTGTCATTGTGTCTCTAAAATTACTGAAGAGATGGTGTGATCACCACTTTTGTCTTTAAAATTACTGAAGAGATGGTGTGATCACCACTTGTCATCGTGTCTGTAAAATTACTGAAGAGATGGTGTGTGATCACCACTTGTCATTGTGTCTGTAAAATTACTGAAGAGATGGTGTGTGATCACCACTTGTGTCTGTAAAATTACTGAAGAGATGGTGTGTGATCACTACTTGTCATTGTGTCTGTAAAATTACTGAAGAGATGGTGTGTGATCACCACTTGTCATTGTGTCTGTAAAATTACTGAAGAGATGGTGTGATCACCACTTGTCATTGTGTCTGTTAAATTACTGAAGAGATGGTGTGTGATCACCACTTGTCATTGTGTCTGTAAAATGACTGAAGAGATGGTGTGTGATCACCACTTGTCATTGTGTCTGTAAAATTACTGAAGAGATGGATTGTGATCACCACTTGTCATCGTGTCTGTAAAATTACTGAAGAGATGGTGTGTGATCACCACTTGTCATTGTGTCTCTAAAATTACTGAAGAGATGGTGTGTGTTCATCACTTGTCATTGTGTCTGTAAAATTACTGAAGAGATGGTGTGTGATCACCACTTGTCATTGTGTCTGTCAAATTGCTGAAGAGATGGTGTGTGATCACCACTTGTGTCTGTAAAATTACTGAAGAGATGGTGTGTGATCACCACTTGTGTCTGTAAAATTACTGAAGAGATGGTGTGTGATCACCACTTGTCATTGTGTCTGTAAAATTACTGAAGAGATGGTGTGTGATCACCACTTGTGTCTGTATAATTACTGAAGAGATGGTGTGTTCAATACTTGTCATTGTGTCTGTAAAATTACTGAAGAGATGGTGTGATCACCACTTGTCATCGTGTCTGTAAAATTACTGAAGAGATGGTGTGTGATCACCACTTGTCATTGTGTCTATAAAATTACTGAAGAGAAGGTGTGTGTTCACCACTTGTCATTGTGTCGGTAAAATTACTGAGGAGACAGTGTGTGATCACCACTTGTGTCTGTAAAATTACTGAAGAGATGGTGTGTGTTCACTACTTGTGTCTGTAAAATCACTGAAGTGTGTGATCACCACTTGTGTCTGTAAAATCACTGAAGTGTGTGATCACCACTTGTCATTGTGTCTGTAAAATTACTGAAGAGATGGTGTGTGATCACCACTTGTCATTGTGTCTGTCAAATTGCTGAAGAGATGGTGTGTGATCACCACTTGTGTCTGTAAAATTACTGAAGAGATGGTGTGTGATCACCACTTGTGTCTGTAAAATTACTGAAGAGATGGTGTGTTCACCACTTGTCATCGTGTCTGTAAAATTACTGAGGAGATGCTGTGTTCACCACTTGTCATTGTGTCTGTAAAATTACTGAAGAGATGGTGTGTGATCACCACTTGTCATTGTGTCTCTAAAATTACTGAAGAGATGGTGTGATCACCACTTTTGTCTGTAAAATTACTGAAGAGATGGTGTGATCACCACTTGTCATCGTGTCTGTAAAATTACTGAAGAGATGGTGTGTGATCACCACTTGTCATTGTGTCTCTAAAATTGCTGAAGAGATGGTGTGTGATCACCACTTGTGTCTGTAAAATTACTGAAGAGATGGTGTGTGATCACCACTTGTGTCTGTAAAATTACTGAAGAGATGGTGTGTGATCACCACTTGTCATTGTGTCTGTAAAATTACTGAAGAGATGGTGTGTGATCACCACTTGTGTCTGTATAATTACTGAAGAGATGGTGTGTTCACCACTTGTCATCGTGTCTGTAAAATTACTGAAGAGATGGTGTGATCACCACTTGTGTCTGTAAAATTACTGAAGAGATGGTGTGTGATCACCACTTGTGTCTGTAAAATTACTGAAGAGATGGTGTGTGATCACCACTTGTCATTGTGTCTGTAAAATTACTGAAGAGATGGTGTGTGATCACCACTTGTCATTGTGTCTGTAAAATTACTGAAGAGATGGTGTGTGTTCACCACTTGTCATTGTGTCTGTAAAATGACTGAAGAGATGGTGTGTGATCACCACTTGTCATTGTGTCTGTAAAATTACTGAAGAGATGGTGTGTGTTCACCACTTGTCATTGTGTCTGTAAAATTACTGAAGAGATGGTGTGTGTTCACCACTTGTCATTGTGTCTGTAAAATTACTGAAGAGATGGATTGTGATCACCACTTGTCATCGTGTCTGTAAAATTACTGAAGAGATGGTGTATGATCACCACTTGTCATTGTGTCTCTAAAATTACTGAAGAGATGGTGTGTGTTCATCACTTGTCATTGTGTCTGTAAAATTACTGAAGAGATGGTGTGTGATCACCACTTGTCATTGTGTCTGTAAAATTACTGAAGAGATGGTGTGTGATCACCACTTGTGTCTGTAAAATCACTGAAGAGATGGTGTGTGATCACCACTTGTCATTGTGTCTGTAAAATTACTGAAGAGACGGTGTGTGATCACCACTTGTGTCTGTAAAATCACTGAAGAGACAGTGTGTGATCACCACTTGTGTCTGTAAAATTACTGAAGAGATGGTGTGTGATCACCACTTGTGTCTGTAAAATTACTGAGGAGACGGTGTCTGATCACCACTTGTGTCTTTAAAATTACTGAAGAGATGGTGTGTGTTCACCACTTGTCATTGTGTCTGTAAAATTACTGAAGAGATGGTGTGTGATCACCACTTGTGTCTGTATAATTACTGAAGAGATGGTGTGTTCACCACTTGTCATCGTGTCTGTAAAATTACTGAAGAGATGGTGTGATCACCACTTGTCATTGTGTCTGTAAAATTACTGAAGAGATGGTGTGTGATCACCACTTGTCATTGTGTCTGTAAAATTACTGAAGAGAAGGTGTGTGTTCACCACTTGTCATTGTGTCGGTAAAATTACTGAGGAGACAGTGTGTGATCACCACTTGTGTCTGTAAAATTACTGAAGAGATGGTGTGTGTTCACTACTTGTGTCTGTAAAATCACTGAAGTGTGTGATCACCACTTGTGTCTGTAAAATCACTGAAGTGTGTGATCACCACTTGTCATTGTGTCTGTAAAATTACTGAAGAGATGGTGTGTGATCACCACTTGTCATTGTGTCTGTCAAATTGCTGAAGAGATGGTGTGTGATCACCACTTGTGTCTGTAAAATTACTGAAGAGATGGTGTGTGATCACCACTTGTGTCTGTAAAATTACTGAAGAGATGGTGTGTTCACCACTTGTCATCGTGTCTGTAAAATTACTGAGGAGATGGTGTGTGATCACCACTTGTCATTGTGTCTCTAAAATTACTGAAGAGATGGTGTGATCACCACTTTTGTCTGTAAAATTACTGAAGAGATGGTGTGATCACCACTTGTCATTGTGTCTCTAAAATTGCTGAAGAGATGGTGTGTGATCACCACTTGTGTCTGTAAAATTACTGAAGAGATGGTGTGTGATCACCACTTGTGTCTGTAAAATTACTGAAGAGATGGTGTGTGATCACCACTTGTCATTGTGTCTGTAAAATTACTGAAGAGATGGTGTGTGATCACCACTTGTGTCTGTATAATTACTGAAGAGATGGGGTGTTCACCACTTGTCATCGTGTCTGTAAAATTACTGAAGAGATGGTGTGATCACCACTTGTCATTGTGTCTGTAAAATTACTGAAGAGATGGTGTGTGATCACCACTTGTGTCTGTAAAATTACTGAAGAGATGGTGTGTGATCACCACTTGTCATTGTGTCTGTAAAATTACTGAAGAGATGGTGTGTGATCACCACTTGTCATTGTGTCTGTAAAATTACTGAAGAGATGGTGTGTTCACCACTTGTCATTGTGTCTGTAAAATTACTGAAGAGATGGTGTGTGATCACCACTTGTCATTGTGTCTGTAAAATGACTGAAGAGATGGTGTGTGATCACCACTTGTCATTGTGTCTGTAAAATTACTGAAGAGATGGTGTGTGTTCACCACTTGTCATTGTGTCTGTAAAATTACTGAAAAGATGGATTGTGATCACCACTTGTCATCGTGTCTGTAAAATTACTGAAGAGATGGTGTGTGATCACCACTTGTCATTGTGTCTCTAAAATTACTGAAGAGATGGTGTGTGTTCATCACTTGTCATTGTGTCTGTAAAATTACTGAAGAGATGGTGTGTGATCACCACTTGTCATTGTGTCTGTCAAATTGCTGAAGAGATGGTGTGTGATCACCACTTGTGTCTGTAAAATTACTGAAGAGATGGTGTGTGATCACCACTTGTGTCTGTAAAATTACTGAAGAGATGGTGTGTGATCACCACTTGTCATTGTGTCTGTAAAATTACTGAAGAGATGGTGTGTGATCACCACTTGTGTCTGTATAATTACTGAAGAGATGGTGTGTTCAATACTTGTCATTGTGTCTGTAAAATTACTGAAGAGATGGTGTGATCACCACTTGTCATCGTGTCTGTAAAATTACTGAAGAGATGGTG
Source organism: Mimachlamys varia (assembly GCA_947623455.1). Classification (NCBI taxonomy): domain Eukaryota; kingdom Metazoa; phylum Mollusca; class Bivalvia; order Pectinida; family Pectinidae; genus Mimachlamys; species Mimachlamys varia. The sequence continues at coordinate 46,362,131 of OX392534.1, read as the reverse complement.
TGTGATCACCACTTGTCATTGTGTCTATAAAATTACTGAAGAGAAGGTGTGTGTTCACCACTTGTCATTGTGTCGGTAAAATTACTGAGGAGACAGTGTGTGATCACCACTTGTGTCTGTAAAATTACTGAAGAGATGGTGTGTGTTCACTACTTGTGTCTGTAAAATCACTGAAGTGTGTGATCACCACTTGTGTCTGTAAAATCACTGAAGTGTGTGATCACCACTTGTCATTGTGTCTGTAAAATTACTGAAGAGATGGTGTGTGATCACCACTTGTCATTGTGTCTGTCAAATTGCTGAAGAGATGGTGTGTGATCACCACTTGTGTCTGTAAAATTACTGAAGAGATGGTGTGTGATCACCACTTGTGTCTGTAAAATTACTGAAGAGATGGTGTGTTCACCACTTGTCATCGTGTCTGTAAAATTACTGAGGAGATGCTGTGTTCACCACTTGTCATTGTGTCTGTAAAATTACTGAAGAGATGGTGTGTGATCACCACTTGTCATTGTGTCTCTAAAATTACTGAAGAGATGGTGTGTGATCACCACTTGTCATTGTGTCTCTAAAATTGCTGAAGAGATGGTGTGTGATCACCACTTGTGTCTGTAAAATTACTGAAGAGATGGTGTGTGATCACCACTTGTGTCTGTAAAATTACTGAAGAGATGGTGTGTGATCACCACTTGTCATTGTGTCTGTAAAATTACTGAAGAGATGGTGTGTGATCACCACTTGTGTCTGTATAATTACTGAAGAGATGGTGTGTTCACCACTTGTCATCGTGTCTGTAAAATTACTGAAGAGATGGTGTGATCACCACTTGTCATTGTGTCTGTAAAATTACTGAAGAGATGGTGTGTGATCACCACTTGTGTCTGTAAAATTACTGAAGAGATGGTGTGTGATCACCACTTGTCATTGTGTCTGTAAAATTACTGAAGAGATGGTGTGTGATCACCACTTGTCATTGTGTCTGTAAAATTACTGAAGAGATGGTGTGTTCACCACTTGTCATTGTGTCTGTAAAATTACTGAAGAGATGGTGTGTGATCACCACTTGTCATTGTGTCTGTAAAATGACTGAAGAGATGGTGTGTGATCACCACTTGTCATTGTGTCTGTAAAATTACTGAAGAGATGGTGTGTGTTCACCACTTGTCATTGTGTCTGTAAAATTACTGAAGAGATGGATTGTGATCACCACTTGTCATCGTGTCTGTAAAATTACTGAAGAGATGGTGTATGATCACCACTTGTCATTGTGTCTCTAAAATTACTGAAGAGATGGTGTGTGTTCATCACTTGTCATTGTGTCTGTAAAATTACTGAAGAGATGGTGTGTGATCACCACTTGTCATTGTGTCTGTAAAATTACTGAAGAGATGGTGTGTGATCACCACTTGTGTCTGTAAAATCACTGAAGAGATGGTGTGTGATCACCACTTGTCATTGTGTCTGTAAAATTACTGAAGAGACGGTGTGTGATCACCACTTGTGTCTGTAAAATCACTGAAGAGACAGTGTGTGATCACCACTTGTGTCTGTAAAATTACTGAAGAGATGGTGTGTGATCACCACTTGTGTCTGTAAAATTACTGAGGAGACGGTGTCTGATCACCACTTGTGTCTGTAAAATTACTGAAGAGATGGTGTGTGTTCACCACTTGTCATTGTGTCTGTAAAATTACTGAAGAGATGGTGTGTGATCACCACTTGTGTCTGTATAATTACTGAAGAGATGGTGTGTTCACCACTTGTCATCGTGTCTGTAAAATTACTGAAGAGATGGTGTGATCACCACTTGTCATTGTGTCTGTAAAATTACTGAAGAGATGGTGTGTGATCACCACTTGTCATTGTGTCTGTAAAATTACTGAAGAGAAGGTGTGTGTTCACCACTTGTCATTGTGTCGGTAAAATTACTGAGGAGACAGTGTGTGATCACCACTTGTGTCTGTAAAATTACTGAAGAGATGGTGTGTGTTCACTACTTGTGTCTGTAAAATCACTGAAGTGTGTGATCACCACTTGTGTCTGTAAAATCACTGAAGTGTGTGATCACCACTTGTCATTGTGTCTGTAAAATTACTGAAGAGATGGTGTGTGATCACCACTTGTCATTGTGTCTGTCAAATTGCTGAAGAGATGGTGTGTGATCACCACTTGTGTCTGTAAAATTACTGAAGAGATGGTGTGTGATCACCACTTGTGTCTGTAAAATTACTGAAGAGATGGTGTGTTCACCACTTGTCATCGTGTCTGTAAAATTACTGAGGAGATGGTGTGTGATCACCACTTGTCATTGTGTCTCTAAAATTACTGAAGAGATGGTGTGATCACCACTTTTGTCTGTAAAATTACTGAAGAGATGGTGTGATCACCACTTGTCATTGTGTCTCTAAAATTGCTGAAGAGATGGTGTGTGATCACCACTTGTGTCTGTAAAATTACTGAAGAGATGGTGTGTGATCACCACTTGTGTCTGTAAAATTACTGAAGAGATGGTGTGTGATCACCACTTGTCATTGTGTCTGTAAAATTACTGAAGAGATGGTGTGTGATCACCACTTGTGTCTGTATAATTACTGAAGAGATGGGGTGTTCACCACTTGTCATCGTGTCTGTAAAATTACTGAAGAGATGGTGTGATCACCACTTGTCATTGTGTCTGTAAAATTACTGAAGAGATGGTGTGTGATCACCACTTGTGTCTGTAAAATTACTGAAGAGATGGTGTGTGATCACCACTTGTCATTGTGTCTGTAAAATTACTGAAGAGATGGTGTGTGATCACCACTTGTCATTGTGTCTGTAAAATTACTGAAGAGATGGTGTGTTCACCACTTGTCATTGTGTCTGTAAAATTACTGAAGAGATGGTGTGTGATCACCACTTGTCATTGTGTCTGTAAAATGACTGAAGAGATGGTGTGTGATCACCACTTGTCATTGTGTCTGTAAAATTACTGAAGAGATGGTGTGTGTTCACCACTTGTCATTGTGTCTGTAAAATTACTGAAAAGATGGATTGTGATCACCACTTGTCATCGTGTCTGTAAAATTACTGAAGAGATGGTGTGTGATCACCACTTGTCATTGTGTCTCTAAAATTACTGAAGAGATGGTGTGTGTTCATCACTTGTCATTGTGTCTGTAAAATTACTGAAGAGATGGTGTGTGATCACCACTTGTCATTGTGTCTGTAAAATTACTGAAGAGATGGTGTGTGATCACCACTTGTGTCTGTAAAATCACTGAAGAGATGGTGTGTGATCACCACTTGTCATTGTGTCTGTAAAATTACTGAAGAGACGGTGTGTGATCACCACTTGTGTCTGTAAAATCACTGAAGAGACAGTGTGTGATCACCACTTGTGTCTGTAAAATTACTGAAGAGATGGTGTGTGATCACCACTTGTGTCTGTAAAATTACTGAGGAGACGGTGTCTGATCACCACTTGTGTCTGTAAAATTACTGAAGAGATGGTGTGTGTTCACCACTTGTCATTGTGTCTGTAAAATTACTGAAGAGATGGTGTGTGATCACCACTTGTCATTGTGTCTGTAAAATTACTCAAGAGATGGTGTGTGATCAATACTTGTCATTGTGTCGGTAAAATTACTGAAGAGACAGTGTGTGATCACCACTTGTGTCTGTAAAATTACTGAAGAGATGGTGTGTGTTCACTACTTGTGTCTGTAAAATCACTGAAGTGTGTGATCACCACTTGTGTCTGTAAAATCACTGAAGTGTGTGATCACCACTTGTCATTGTGTCTGTAAAATTACTGAAGAGATGGTGTGTGATCACCACTTGTCATTGTGTCTGTAAAATTACTGAAGAGATGGTGTGTGATCAATACTTGTGTCTGTAAAATTACTGAAGAGATGGTGTGTTCACCACTTGTCATCGTGTCTGTAAAATTACTGAAGAGATGGTGTGTGATCACCACTTGTCATTGTGTCTCTAAAATTACTGAAGAGATGGTGTGTGATCACCACTTGTGTCTGTATAATTACTGAAGAGATGGGGTGTTCACCACTTGTCATCGTGTCTGTAAAATTACTGAAGAGATGGTGTGATCACCACTTGTCATTGTGTCTGTAAAATTACTGAAGAGATGGTGTGTGATCACCACTTGTGTCTGTAAAATTACTGAAGAGATGGTGTGTGATCACCACTTGTCATTGTGTCTGTAAAATTACTGAAGAGATGGTGTGTGATCACCACTTGTCATTGTGTCTGTAAAATTACTGAAGAGATGGTGTGTTCACCACTTGTCATTGTGTCTGTTAAATTACTGAAAAGATGGATTGTGATCACCACTTGTCATCGTGTCTGTAAAATTACTGAAGAGATGGTGTGTGATCACCACTTGTCATTGTGTCTCTAAAATTACTGAAGAGATGGTGTGTGTTCATCACTTGTCATTGTGTCTGTAAAATTACTGAAGAGATGGTGTGTGATCACCACTTGTCATTGTGTCTGTAAAATTACTGAAGAGATGGTGTGTGATCACCACTTGTGTCTGTAAAATCACTGAAGAGATGGTGTGTGATCACCACTTGTCATTGTGTCTGTAAAATTACTGAAGAGACGGTGTGTGATCACCACTTGTGTCTGTAAAATCACTGAAGAGACAGTGTGTGATCACCACTTGTGTCTGTAAAATTACTGAAGAGATGGTGTGTGATCACCACTTGTGTCTGTAAAATTACTGAGGAGACGGTGTCTGATCACCACTTGTGTCTGTAAAATTACTGAAGAGATGGTGTGTGTTCACCACTTGTCATTGTGTCTGTAAAATTACTGAAGAGATGGTGTGTGATCACCACTTGTCATTGTGTCTGTAAAATTACTCAAGAGATGGTGTGTGATCAATACTTGTCATTGTGTCGGTAAAATTACTGAAGAGACAGTGTGTGATCACCACTTGTGTCTGTAAAATTACTGAAGAGATGGTGTGTGTTCACTACTTGTGTCTGTAAAATCACTGAAGTGTGTGATCACCACTTGTGTCTGTAAAATCACTGAAGTGTGTGATCACCACTTGTCATTGTGTCTGTAAAATTACTGAAGAGATGGTGTGTGATCACCACTTGTCATTGTGTCTGTAAAATTACTGAAGAGATGGTGTGTGATCAATACTTGTGTCTGTAAAATTACTGAAGAGATGGTGTGTTCACCACTTGTCATCGTGTCTGTAAAATTACTGAAGAGATGGTGTGTGATCACCACTTGTCATTGTGTCTCTAAAATTACTGAAGAGATGGTGTGTTCAACACTTTTGTCTGTAAAATTACTGAAGAGATGGTGTGTGATCACCACTTGTCATCGTGTCTGTAAAATTACTGAAGAGATGGTGTGTGATCACCACTTGTCATTGTGTCTGTAAAATTGCTGAAGAGATGGTGTGTGATCACCACTTGTGTCTGTAAAATTACTGAAGAGATGGTGTGTGATCACCACTTGTGTCTGTAAAATTACTGAAGAGATGGTGTGTGATCACCACTTGTCATTGTGTCTGTAAAATTACTGAAGAGATGGTGTGTGATCACCACTTGTGTCTGTAAAATTACTGAAGAGATGGTGTGTGTTCACCACTTGTCATTGTGTCTGTAAAATTACTGAAGAGATGGTGTGTGATCACCACTTGTCATTGTGTCTGTAAAATTACTGAAGAGATGGTGTGTGATCAATACTTGTCATTGTGTCGGTAAAATTACTGAAGAGACAGTGTGTGATCACCATTTGTGCCTGTAAAATTACTGAAGAGATGGTGTGTGTTCACTACTTGTGTCTGTAAAATCACTGAAGTGTGTGATCACCACTTGTGTCTGTAAAATCACTGAAGTGTGTGATCACCACTTGTCATTGTGTCTGTAAAATTACTGAAGAGATGGTGTGTGATCACCACTTGTGTCTGTAAAATTACTGAAGAGATGGTGTGTTCACCACTTGTCATCGTGTCTGTAAAATTACTGAAGAGATGGTGTGTGATCACCACTTGTCATTGTGTCTGTAAAATTACTGAAGAGATGGTGTGTTCACCACTTTTGTCTGTAAAATTACTGAAGAGATGGTGTGTTCACCACTTGTCATCGTGTCTGTAAAATTACTGAGGAGATGGTGTGTGATCACCACTTGTCATTGTGTCTCTAAAATTACTGAAGAGATGGTGTGATCACCACTTTTGTCTGTAAAATTACTGAAGAGATGGTGTGATCACCACTTGTCATCGTGTCTGTAAAATTACTGAAGAGATGGTGTGTGATCACCACTTGTCATTGTGTCTGTAAAATTGCTGAAGAGATGGTGTGTGATCACCACTTGTGTCTGTAAAATTACTGAAGAGATGGTGTGTGATCACCACTTGTGTCTGTAAAATTACTGAAGAGATGGTGTGTGATCACCACTTGTCATTGTGTCTGTAAAATTACTGAAGAGATGGTGTGTGATCACCACTTGTGTCTGTATAATTACTGAAGAAATGGTGTGTTCACCACTTGTCATCGTGTCTGTAAAATTACTGAAGAGATGGTGTGATCACCACTTGTCATTGTGTCTGTAAAATTACTGAAGAGATGGTGTGTTCACCACTTTTGTCTGTAAAATTACTGAAGAGATGGTGTGTAATCACCACTTGTCATCGTGTCTGTAAAATTACTGAAGAGATGGTGTGTGATCACCACTTGTCATTGTGTCTGTAAAATTGCTGAAGAGATGGTGTGTGATCACCACTTGTGTCTGTAAAATTACTGAAGAGATGGTGTGTGATCACCACTTGTGTCTGTAAAATTACTGAAGAGATGGTGTGTGATCACCACTTGTCATTGTGTCTGTAAAATTACTGAAGAGATGGTGTGTGATCACCACTTGTGTCTGTAAAATTACTGAAGAGATGGTGTGTGTTCACCACTTGTCATTGTGTCTGTAAAATTACTGAAGAGATGGTGTGTGATCACCACTTGTCATTGTGTCTGTAAAATTACTGAAGAGATGGTGTGTGATCAATACTTGTCATTGTGTCGGTAAAAGTACTGAAGAGACAGTGTGTGATCACCATTTGTGCCTGTAAAATTACTGAAGAGATGGTGTGTGTTCACTACTTGTGTCTGTAATATCACTGAAGTGTGTGATCACCACTTGTGTCTGTAAAATCACTGAAGTGTGTGATCACCACTTGTCATTGTGTCTGTAAAATTACTGAAGAGATGGTGTGTGATCACCACTTGTGTCTGTAAAATTACTGAAGAGATGGTGTGTTCACCACTTGTCATCGTGTCTGTAAAAGTACTGAAGAGATGGTGTGTGATCACCACTTGTCATTGTGTCTGTAAAATTACTGAAGAGATGGTGTGTTCACCACTTTTGTCTGTAAAATTACTGAAGAGATGGTGTGTTCACCACTTGTCATCGTGTCTGTAAAATTACTGAGGAGATGGTGTGTGATCACCACTTGTCATTGTGTCTCTAAAATTACTGAAGAGATGGTGTGATCACCACTTTTGTCTGTAAAATTACTGAAGAGATGGTGTGATCACCACTTGTCATCGTGTCTGTAAAATTACTGAAGAGATGGTGTGTGATCACCACTTGTCATTGTGTCTGTAAAATTGCTGAAGAGATGGTGTGTGATCACCACTTGTGTCTGTAAAATTACTGAAGAGATGGTGTGTGATCACCACTTGTGTCTGTAAAATTACTGAAGAGATGGTGTGTGATCACCACTTGTCATTGTGTCTGTAAAATTACTGAAGAGATGGTGTGTGATCACCACTTGTGTCTGTATAATTACTGAAGAGATGGTGTGTTCACCACTTGTCATCGTGTCTGTAAAATTACTGAAGAGATGGTGTGATCACCACTTGTCATTGTGTCTGTAAAATTACTGAAGAGATGGTGTGTGATCACCACTTGTGTCTGTAAAATTACTGAAGAGATGGTGTGTGATCACCACTTGTCATTGTGTCTGTAAAATTACTGAAGAGATGGTGTGTGATCACCACTTGTCATTGTGTCTGTAAAATTACTGAAGAGATGGTGTGATCACCACTTGTCATTGTGTCTGTAAAATTACTGAAGAGATGGTGTGTGATCACCACTTGTCATTGTGTCTGTAAAATGACTGAAGAGATGGTGTGTGATCACCACTTGTCATTGTGTCTGTAAAATGACTGAAGAGATGGTGTGTGTTCACCACTTGTCATTGTGTCTGTAAAATTACTGAAGAGATGGATTGTGATCACCACTTGTCATCGTGTCTGTAAAATTACTGAAGAGATGGTGTGTGATCACCACTTGTCATTGTGTCTCTAAAATTACTGAAGAGATGGTGTGTGTTCATCACTTGTCATTGTGTCTGTAAAATTACTGAAGAGATGGTGTGTGATCACCACTTGTCATTGTGTCTGTAAAATTACTGAAGAGATGGTGTGTGATCACCACTTGTGTCTGTAAAATCACTGAAGAGATGGTGTGTGATCACCACTTGTCATTGTGTCTGTAAAATTACTGAAGAGACGGTGTGTGATCACCACTTGTGTCTGTAAAATCACTGAAGAGACGGTGTGTGATCACCACTTGTGTCTGTAAAATCACTGAAGAGACAGTGTGTGATCACCACTTGTGTCTGTAAAATTACTGAAGAGATGGTGTGTGATCACCACTTGTGTCTGTAAAATTACTGAGGAGACGGTGTCTGATCACCACTTGTGTCTGTAAAATTACTGAAGAGATGGTGTGTGTTCACCACTTGTCATTGTGTCTGTAAAATTACTGAAGAGATGGTGTGTGATCACCACTTGTCATTGTGTCTGTAAAATTACTGAAGAGATGGTGTGTGATCAATACTTGTCATTGTGTCGGTAAAATTACTGAAGAGACAGTGTGTGATCACCACTTGTGCCTGTAAAATTACTGAAGAGATGGTGTGTGTTCACTACTTGTGTCTGTAAAATCACTGAAGTGTGTGATCACCACTTGTGTCTGTAAAATCACTGAAGTGTGTGATCACCACTTGTCATTGTGTCTGTAAAATTACTGAAGAGATGGTGTGTGATCACCACTTGTCATTGTGTCTGTAAAATTACTGAAGAGATGGTGTGTGATCACCACTTGTGTCTGTAAAATTACTGAAGAGATGGTGTGTTCACCACTTGTCATCGTGTCTGTAAAATTACTGAAGAGATGGTGTGTGATCACCACTTGTCATTGTGTCTCTAAAATTACTGAAGAGATGGTGTGTTCACCACTTTTGTCTGTAAAATTACTGAAGAGATGGTGTGTGATCACCACTTGTCATCGTGTATGTAAAATTACTGAAGAGATGGTGTGTGATCACCACTTGTCATTGTGTCTGTAAAATTGCTGAAGAGATGGTGTGTGATCACCACTTGTGTCTGTAAAATGACTGAAGAGATGGTGTGTGATCACCACTTGTGTCTGTAAAATTACTGAAGAGATGGTGTGTGATCACCACTTGTCATTGTGTCTGTAAAATTACTGAAGAGATGGTGTGTGATCACCACTTGTGTCTTTAAAATTACTGATGAGATGGTGTGTGTTCACCACTTGTCATTGTGTCTGTAAAATTACTGAAGAGATGGTGTGTGATCACCACTTGTCATTGTGTCTGTAAAATTACTGAAGAGATGGTGTGTGATCAATACTTGTCATTGTGTCGGTAAAATTACTGAAGAGACAGTGTGTGATCACCATTTGTGCCTGTAAAATTACTGAAGAGATGGTGTGTGTTCACTACTTGTGTCTGTAAAATCACTGAAGTGTGTGATCACCACTTGTGTCTGTAAAATCACTGAAGTGTGTGATCACCACTTGTCATTGTGTCTGTAAAATTACTGAAGAGATGGTGTGTGATCACCACTTGTGTCTGTAAAATTACTAAAGAGATGGTGTGTTCACCACTTGTCATCGTGTCTGTAAAATTACTGAAGAGATGGTGTGTGATCACCACTTGTCATTGTGTCTGTAAAATTACTGAAGAGATGGTGTGTTCACCACTTTTGTCTGTAAAATTACTGAAGAGATGGTGTGTGATCACCACTTGTCATCGTGTCTGTAAAATTACTGAAGAGATGGTGTGTGATCACCACTTGTCATTGTGTCTGTAAAATTACTGAAGAGATGGTGTGTGATCACCACTTGTGTCTGTAAAATTACTGAAGAGATGGTGTGTGATCACCACTTGTCATCGTGTCTGTAAAATTACTGAAGAGATTGTGTGTGATCACCACTTGTGTCTGTAAAATTACTGAAGAGATGGTGTGTTCACCACTTGTCATCGTGTCTGTAAAATTACTGAAGAGATGGTGTGATCACCACTTGTCATTGTGTCTGTAAAATTACTGAAGAGATGGTGTGTGATCACCACTTGTCATTGTGTCTGTATAATTACTGAAGAGATGGTGTGTTCACCACTTGTCATCGTGTCTGTAAAATAACTGAAGAGATGGTGTGTGATCACCACTTGTCATTGTGTCTCTAAAATTACTGAAGAGATGGTGTGATCACCACTTTTGTCTGTAAAATTACTGAAGAGATGGTGTGATCACCACTTGTCATCGTGCCTGTAAAATTACTGAAGAGATGGTGTGTGATCACCACTTGTGTCTGTAAAATTACTGAAGAGATGGTGTGTGTTCACCACTTGTCATTGTGTCTGTAAAATTACTGAAGAGATGGTGTGATCACCACTTGTCATCGTGTCTGTAAAATTACTGAAGAGATGGTGTGTGATCACCACTTGTCATTGTGTCTGTAAAATTACTGAAGAGATGGTGTGTGATCACCACTTGTCATTGTGTCTGTAAAATGACTGAAGAGATGGTGTGTGATCACCACTTGTCATTGTGTCTGTAAAATTACTGAAGAGATGGTGTGATCACCACTTGTCATTGTCTGTAAAATTACTGAAGAGATGGTGTGTGTTCACCACTTGTCATTGTGTCTGTAAAATTGCTGAAGAGATGGTGTGTGATCACCACTTGTCATTGTGTCTGTAAAATTACTGAAGAGATGGTGTGTGATCACCACTTGTGTCTGTAAAATTACTGAAGAGATGGTGTGTTCACCAATTGTCATCGTGTCTGTAAAATTACTGAAGAGATGGTTTGTGATCACCACTTGTCATTGTGTCTGTAAAATTACTGAAGAGATGGTGTGTTCACCACTTGTCATCGTGTCTGTAAAATTACTGAAGAGATGGTGTGTGATCACCACTTGTCATCGTGTCTGTAAAATTACTGAAGAGATGGTGTGTGATCACCACTTGTCATTGTGTCTGTAAAATTACTGAAGAGATGGTGTGTGATCACCACTTGTCATTGTGTCTGTAAAATTGCTGAAGAGATGGTGTGTGATCACCACTTGTCATTGTGTCTGTAAAATTGCTGAAGAGATGGTGTGTGATCACCACTTGTCATTGTGTCTGTAAAATTACTGAAGAGATGGTGTGTGATCACCACTTGTCATTGTGTCTGTAAAATTACTGAAGAGATGGTGTGTTCACCACTTGTCATCGTGTCTGTAAAATAACTGAAGAGATGGTGTGTGATCACCACTTGTCATTGTGTCTCTAAAATTACTGAAGAGATGGTGTGATCACCACTTTTGTCTGTAAAATTACTGAAGAGATGGTGTGATCACCACTTGTCATCGTGCCTGTAAAATTACTGAAGAGATGGTGTGTGATCACCACTTGTGTCTGTAAAATTACTGAAGAGATGGTGTGTGTTCACCACTTGTCATTGTGTCTGTAAAATTACTGAAGAGATGGTGTGTGATCACCACTTGTGATTGTGTCTGTAAAATGACTGAAGAGATGGTGTGTGATCACCACTTGTCATTGTGTCTGTAAAATTACTGAAGAGATGGTGTGATCACCACTTGTCATTGTCTGTAAAATTACTGAAGAGATGGTGTGTGTTCACCACTTGTCATTGTGTCTGTAAAATTGCTGAAGAGATGGTGTGTGATCACCACTTGTCATTGTGTCTGTAAAATTACTGAAGAGATGGTGTGTGATCACCACTTGTGTCTGTAAAATTACTGAAGAGATGGTGTGTTCACCAATTGTCATCGTGTCTGTAAAATTACTGAAGAGATGGTTTGTGATCACCACTTGTCATTGTGTCTGTAAAATTACTGAAGAGATGGTGTGTTCACCACTTGTCATCGTGTCTGTAAAATTACTGAAGAGATGGTGTGTGATCACCACTTGTCATCGTGTCTGTAAAATTACTGAAGAGATGGTGTGTGATCACCACTTGTCATTGTGTCTGTAAAATTACTGAAGAGATGGTGTGTGATCACCACTTGTCATTGTGTCTGTAAAATGACTGAAGAGATGGTGTGTGATCACCACTTGTCATTGTGTCTCTAAAATTACTGAAGAGATGGTGTGTGATCACCACTTGTGTCTGTAAAATTACTGAAGAGATGGTGTGTGATCACCACTTGTCATTGTGTCTGTAAAATTACTGAAGAGATTGTGTGTGATCACCACTTGTGTCTGTAAAATTACTGAAGAGATGGTGTGTTCACCACTTGTCATCGTGTCTGTAAAATTACTGAAGAGATGGTGTGATCACCACTTGTCATTGTGTCTGTAAAATTACTGAAGAGATGGTGTGTGATCACCACTTGTCATTGTGTCTGTAAAATTACTGAAGAGATGGTGTGTTCACCACTTGTCATCGTGTCTGTAAAATAACTGAAGAGATGGTGTGTGATCACCACTTGTCATTGTGTCTCTAAAATTACTGAAGAGATGGTGTGATCACCACTTTTGTCTGTAAAATTACTGAAGAGATGGTGTGATCACCACTTGTCATCGTGCCTGTAAAATTACTGAAGAGATGGTGTGTGATCACCACTTGTGTCAGTAAAATTACTGAAGAGATGGTGTGTGTTCACCACTTGTCATTGTGTCTGTAAAATTACTGAAGAGATGGTGTGTGATCACCACTTGTCATCGTGTCTGTAAAATTACTGAAGAGATGGTGTGTGATCACCACTTGTCATTGTGTCTGTAAAATTACTGAAAAGATGGTGTGTGATCACCACTTGTCATTGTGTCTGTAAAATGACTGAAGAGATGGTGTGTGATCACCACTTGTCATTGTGTCTGTAAAATTACTGAAGAGATGGTGTGATCACCACTTGTCATTGTCTGTAAAATTACTGAAGAGATGGTGTGTGTTCACCACTTGTCATTGTGTCTGTAAAATTGCTGAAGAGATGGTGTGTGATCACCACTTGTCATTGTGTCTGTAAAATTACTGAAGAGATGGTGTGTGATCACCACTTGTGTCTGTAAAATTACTGAAGAGATGGTGTGTTCACCACTTGTCATCGTGTCTGTAAAATTACTGAAGAGATGGTGTGTGATCACCACTTGTCATCGTGTCTGTAAAATAACTGAAGAGATGTTGTGTGATCACCACTTGTCATTGTGTCTGTAAAATTACTGAAGAGATGGTGTGTGATCACCACTTGTCATTGTGTCTGTAAAATGACTGAAGAGATGGTGTGTGATCACCACTTGTCATTGTGTCTGTAAAATTACTGAAGAGATGGTGTGTGATCACCACTTGTGTCTGTAAAATTACTGAAGAGATGGTGTGTGATCACCACTTGTCATTGTGTCTGTAAAATTACTGAAGAGATGGTGTGTGATCACCACTTGTGTCTGTAAAATTACTGAAGAGATGGTGTGTGATCACCACTTGTGTCTGTGAAATTACTGAAGAGATGGTGTGTGATCACCACTTGTCATTGTGTCTGTAAAATTACTGAAGAGATGGTGTGTGATCACCACTTGTGTCTGTAAAATTACTGAAGAGATGGTGTGTGATCACCACTTGTCATTGTGTCTCTAAAATTACTGAAGAGATGGTGTGATCACCACTTTTGTCTGTAAAATTACTGAAGAGATGGTGTGATCACCACTTGTCATCGTGCCTGTAAAATTACTGAAGAGATGGTGTGTGATCACCACTTGTGTCTGTAAAATTACTGAAGAGATGGTTTGTGATCACCACTTGTCATTGTGTCTGTAAAATTACTGAAGAGATGGTGTGTGATCACCACTTGTCATTGTGTCTGTAAAATTACTGAAGAGATGGTGTGTGATCACCACTTGTCATTGTGTCTGTAAAATTGCTGAAGAGATGGTGTGTGATCACCACTTGTCATTGTGTCTGTAAAATTGCTGAAGAGATGGTGTGTGATCACCACTTGTCATTGTGTCTGTAAAATTACTGAAGAGATGGTGTGTGATCACCACTTGTCATTGTGTCTGTAAAATTACTGAAGAGATGGTGTGTTCACCACTTGTCATCGTGTCTGTAAAATAACTGAAGAGATGGTGTGTGATCACCACTTGTCATTGTGTCTCTAAAATTACTGAAGAGATGGTGTGATCACCACTTTTGTCTGTAAAATTACTGAAGAGATGGTGTGATCACCACTTGTCATCGTGCCTGTAAAATTACTGAAGAGATGGTGTGTGATCACCACTTGTGTCTGTAAAATTACTGAAGAGATGGTGTGTGTTCACCACTTGTCATTGTGTCTGTAAAATTACTGAAGAGATGGTGTGTGATCACCACTTGTCATCGTGTCTGTAAAATTACTGAAGAGATGGTGTGTGATCACCACTTGTCATTGTGTCTGTAAAATTACTGAAAAGATGGTGTGTGATCACCACTTGTCATTGTGTCTGTAAAATGACTGAAGAGATGGTGTGTGATCACCACTTGTCATTGTGTCTGTAAAATTACTGAAGAGATGGTGTGATCACCACTTGTCATTGTCTGTAAAATTACTGAAGAGATGGTGTGTTCACCACTTGTCATTGTGTCTGTAAAATTGCTGAAGAGATGGTGTGTGATCACCACTTGTCATTGTGTCTGTAAAATTACTGAAGAGATGGTGTGTGATCACCACTTGTGTCTGTAAAATTACTGAAGAGATGGTGTGTTCACCAATTGTCATCGTGTCTGTAAAATTACTGAAGAGATGGTTTGTGATCACCACTTGTCATTGTGTCTGTAAAATTACTGAAGAGATGGTGTGTTCACCACTTGTCATCGTGTCTGTAAAATTACTGAAGAGATGGTGTGTGATCACCACTTGTCATTGTGTCTGTAAAATTACTGAAGAGATGGTGTGTTCACCACTTGTCATCGTGTCTGTAAAATAACTGAAGAGATGTTGTGTGATCACCACTTGTCATTGTGTCTGTAAAATTACTGAAGAGATGGTGTGTGATCACCACTTGTCATTGTGTCTGTAAAATGACTGAAGAGATGGTGTGTGATCACCACTTGTCATTGTGTCTGTAAAATTACTGAAGAGATGGTGTGTGATCACCACTTGTGTCTGTAAAATTACTGAAGAGATGGTGTGTGATCACCACTTGTCATTGTGTCTGTAAAATTACTGAAGAGATGGTGTGTGATCACCACTTGTGTCTGTAAAATTACTGAAGAGATGGTGTGTGATCACCACTTGTGTCTGTGAAATTACTGAAGAGATGGTGTGTGATCACCACTTGTCATTGTGTCTGTAAAATTACTGAAGAGATGGTGTGTGATCACCACTTGTGTCTGTAAAATTACTGAAGAGATGGTGTGTGATCACCACTTGTCATTGTGTCTCTAAAATTACTGAAGAGATGGTGTGATCACCACTTTTGTCTGTAAAATTACTGAAGAGATGGTGTGATCACCACTTGTCATCGTGCCTGTAAAATTACTGAAGAGATGGTGTGTGATCACCACTTGTGTCTGTAAAATTACTGAAGAGATGGTTTGTGATCACCACTTGTCATTGTGTCTGTAAAATTACTGAAGAGATGGTGTGTGATCACCACTTGTCATTGTGTCTGTAAAATTACTGAAGAGATGGTGTGTGATCACCACTTGTCATTGTGTCTGTAAAATTGCTGAAGAGATGGTGTGTGATCACCACTTGTCATTGTGTCTGTAAAATTGCTGAAGAGATGGTGTGTGATCACCACTTGTCATTGTGTCTGTAAAATTACTGAAGAGATGGTGTGTGATCACCACTTGTCATTGTGTCTGTAAAATTACTGAAGAGATGGTGTGTTCACCACTTGTCATCGTGTCTGTAAAATAACTGAAGAGATGGTGTGTGATCACCACTTGTCATTGTGTCTCTAAAATTACTGAAGAGATGGTGTGATCACCACTTTTGTCTGTAAAATTACTGAAGAGATGGTGTGATCACCACTTGTCATCGTGCCTGTAAAATTACTGAAGAGATGGTGTGTGATCACCACTTGTGTCTGTAAAATTACTGAAGAGATGGTGTGTGTTCACCACTTGTCATTGTGTCTGTAAAATTACTGAAGAGATGGTGTGTGATCACCACTTGTCATCGTGTCTGTAAAATTACTGAAGAGATGGTGTGTGATCACCACTTGTCATTGTGTCTGTAAAATTACTGAAAAGATGGTGTGTGATCACCACTTGTCATTGTGTCTGTAAAATGACTGAAGAGATGGTGTGTGATCACCACTTGTCATTGTGTCTGTAAAATTACTGAAGAGATGGTGTGATCACCACTTGTCATCGTCTGTAAAATTACTGAAGAGATGGTGTGTTCACCACTTGTCATTGTGTCTGTAAAATTGCTGAAGAGATGGTGTGTGATCACCACTTGTCATTGTGTCTGTAAAATTACTGAAGAGATGGTGTGTGATCACCACTTGTGTCTGTAAAATTACTGAAGAGATGGTGTGTTCACCAATTGTCATCGTGTCTGTAAAATTACTGAAGAGATGGTTTGTGATCACCACTTGTCATTGTGTCTGTAAAATTACTGAAGAGATGGTGTGTTCACCACTTGTCATCGTGTCTGTAAAATTACTGAAGAGATGGTGTGTGATCACCACTTGTCATTGTGTCTGTAAAATTACTGAAGAGATGGTGTGTTCACCACTTGTCATCGTGTCTGTAAAATTACTGAAGAGATGGTGTGATCACCACTTGTCATTGTGTCTATAAAATTACTGAAGAGATGGTGTGTGATCACCACTTGTCATCGTGTCTGTAAAATTACTGAAGAGATGGTGTGTGATCACCACTTGTCATTGTGTCTGTAAAATTACTGAAGAGATGGTGTGTGATCACCACTTGTCATTGTGTCTGTAAAATTGCTGAAGAGATGGTGTGTGATCACCACTTGTCATTGTGTCTGTAAAATTGCTGAAGAGATGGTGTGTGATCACCACTTGTCATTGTGTCTGTAAAATTACTGAAGAGATGGTGTGTGATCACCACTTGTCATCGTGTCTGTAAAATTACTGAAGAGATGGTGTGTGATCACCACTTGTCATTGTGTCTGTAAAATTACTGAAGAGATGGTGTGTGATCACCACTTGTCATTGTGTCTGTAAAATTACTGAAGAGATGGTGTGTGTGACCACTACTTGCGTCTTTATTTGTGTCTCTGAAATTACTATAAGAGATGTTGTGCATGTGATTCCAAGAAATGTATGAATATCGAACACTTGTTTTCTGTATTTAATATATTTATTCACTTCAATGCAAAGTAAAACAAAATGCATGCTATTTATATTTGATACATCAGACTACAAGTCATGTCCTACAGTAAAAATGATTATACAAACATTTGACATCTCTTGTGTTTATTATGAAAACAAAATATGGTTCAAAATAAAAGCTTTTGTACAAATACAATTATGAGAAACTCATTTCAGTTTTTTCGGTATCTTATTAAAAGTTGGCAAGGCTATGATGTGAACTGCTTTATCTTATAAATCTGGTTTAAGATAAAACAAACAAGAGGCCAGAGGGCCTGTATCGGTCAACTGAATACAGTTGTATCAAAATCATCCTAGACAAATTGACATGTTCCCGTTACTCCTTAAGGAGGAGGATTTTGACGAATAAACTTCATTTCCCCCATCAGGCTCTATCCCTCTAGATCTGGCCCCCAAGGGGATCAGTCCCAAGATTTTTAATACAACTGAATCCAATTCACCCATTAAGGCTCGATCAAATTTGGGCATTCCTCAAAGAGTGGTATTTAAAGAATTTACTGTATTTTCCTTTTGGGTCCCACTTCTAAGGGAGGGTTGGACCACTGTTATATAAATTTTTGAAACTATCACCAACCCCAACCAAATTTCAACTAGAAGTTGTCTGAATTAAAATCTTGACAGATGATAAGACGTAAGGATGGCGAACGGATGACGGATGCTGCACCATGGCACAAATACAATGATACAATAAAATACATTTGCTTTTGTATATCAATCTACAGTGTAATTAAAATGCAGATCCTTATTCTCACTCCGCTATATTGAATCATAAGGAGTCATGTTCTGGTGACCTTTGTAGCCTTTCATTCACACTCTATAAGCTACATTGTAGTTGAATTGTCAAAACATTCACATCAGCTTGTGTTGTAGCGAAATGAATTTTGTTGTAGACGAAGGATCCGGACTCGCCACACATACAGGAGTGGAGCATATGCAGGCATTTCCACCAACCAATATTGACTTCCAAGATTCTGGAAGCAATTATCTGATCAGCTGATGCAAAAGTTCACCAGAACTTGACCCCTTATGGGAAGCTGTCAGATTCTATGTTAGCGGAGAGTAACAAAGCCACAATTACGATCTGCATTTTAATCAGATTGTTCGCACAAAAGATGTGTATTCTTAACCTAAGAAATTGTCATCAGGAAAAAAACCAAAAAAAAACCTTGTCATCAGAAAAAAATAATAATAAAAAAACATTGTCATCAGAAAAAACAATAAAAACCAACATTGTCATCAGGAGAAAAAAGCTTCAGCTCTTGTCTTTCAATACACATTATGCTGACACCAAGAGGTCTTAGAGACCTGTAGCTTTACCTGCTTATACACAATCTTGTACAGATGTTTAGCCCATTGAACTGCTGAGAGACCAATCATATTGGTCAACATATAGATGTGCATCAGGATAAAACTTGTACTTTTGATGATCCACTCATATACACTTGTGCTTATGGTCTTCATTGAATAATTAACAAGCTAATTCGTGGAATTTATGTCCCCCGCTTCAGGGCCACTTGGGGGGAAAGATCATGTGCGAAATTTGGCAATGGAAATTGGCTGAGCCGTTTATGCATTAAACATTTGACTGTCTTATGAGGAAATTAGAGCAAATAATATCGTGTGTGAAGTCATTTTTGTACATAATACTGGTTTCGGGCAAGGGAAAGGGCATAATGAATTATATGGAAAGTTAAAAATTGATCAGAAAACGTGTAATATTTGTAAAATATTATTTCCTCTTGTGACACCTTACAAAATGTGAATGGAATACAAAGATGTATTATGAGGGAATTGAATAGAAATTGAAAATGTATATATTGGTTATATATTGTATTGTACATGTACTATGAAATAAAGTGTACTGATTGAAATAATAATATGATATTGTACCAAATTTAAAGTAGATTAAATAAATAAAAAACATAAGAGTTCTGGCATTTTGTACATGATGCCTATATTTCATGATAAAAAGGGGGATAACTCCGTAAAATACGCGCGGAATTTCACGAAAATCGAACTCATTCGAGATACTTGAATAATAAGTATCCTCAACAAGTTTGATGAAAATCGAATTATTCCTTCAAAAGATAGAGCACGGAAAGCAATTTTTTGTACATAATGCTTTCATTTGGCAATGAAAGGGACAAAACTCTGTCGGATTCCAAAGAAAGTTGAGATACGACATCCAAACCCGTAATATATGTTAAACATCATTACCTTATATAATATTCTACAGAATTTAAAGTGAATTAAATAAACAAGAGGCCCAGGGGCCTCAACGGTCATCTGACTATAAAGATCTATATCATTTGTGTTTGTTTTTGCCAAGTTGTTCAAAGATATCTACATACATGTTTATAACCCCTGTGACCTTGAAAGTATAAGTGAAGGTCTATATGAGGAATCTTTGCACCAATCTGTCCCAGGTACCCATTGGCCAAATATCAGCACCTAGGGCCTTTTGGTAAGCGAGAAGACGTTTGTTAAAAGATTTTTACATGTTTTACCCTTGCGACCTTGAAAGTAGGTCAAGGTCATTCATACAAGGAAACTTTGTAGCACTCCATTAGAGGTACCTACTGGCTAAATATCAACACCCAGGGCCTTTAAGTTGTTGAGGAGAAGATTGTTAAAGGTATTTTTACATGTTTGACCCCTATGACCTTGAAAGTAGGTTGAGGTCCATTGTATGAGGAAAGTTTGTAGCACTCTATCCCAGGTACCTACTAGCCAAATACCATATTACTCTGGGGGATTTGATAGCGAGAAGAAGATTGTTAAAAGATTTTACATATTTGACCTCTGTGACCTTGAAAGTGGGTCAAGATCATTCATATGAGGACACTTGATAGCACACTATGCCAGGTACCTACCAGCCAAATATCAGCACCCAGGGCCTTTTGGTTATTGAGAAGAAGATTGTTGAAGATTTTTACATATTTGACCCCTGTGACCTTGAAAGTGGGTCAAGATCATTCATATGAGGAAACTTGATAGCACACTATGCCAAGTACCTACCAGCCAAATATCAGCACCCAGGGCCTTTTGGTTATTGAGAAGAAGATTGTTAAAGATTTTTACATATTTGACCCCTGTGACCTTGAAAGTAGGTCAAGGTCATTCATATGCGGAAACTTTGTAGCACTCCATGCCAGGTACCTACTGGCCAAATATCAGGACCCTGGGGCTTATGGAACTTGAGAAGAAGATTCTTAAAACTTTTTACCCATTATAGCCCCAGTGAACCTTTGACCCCGTCCAGCGCTTAAAGTTGAACTTTGACCTAAACACAATATATCAGAAAAAGATTTGCATTGCCAGTCTACATATAATATATGCAAGTATCATCGGTCTAGATCATTCGGTTCATTAGATAATGTTGTGTAGATATTTTAACATATTTGACCCCTGTGACCTTGAAAGTAGGTCAAGGTCATTTATATGAGAAAACTTTAGAGTACTCCATCCCTGGTACCTACTGGCCAAATATCAGAACCCTGGGCCTTATGGAACTTGAGAAGAAGATTCTTAAAGCTTTTTACCTATTATAACCCATGTTAACCTTTGACCCCGTCCAGCACTCAAAGTTGACCTTTGACCTAAACACAATATATTAGAAAAAGATTCGCATTGCTGGTCTACATATCATACAAAAATATCATTGCTCTAGATCATTTAGTTCTTTAGATAATGTTGTGTAGATTTTTTAACATATTTGACCCCTGTGACCTTGAAAGTAGGTCAAGGTCATTTATATGAGGAAACTTTAGAACACTCTATCCCAGGTTCCTACTGGCCAAATATCAGAACCCTGGGCCTTATGGAACTTGAGAAGAAGATTCTTAAAGCTTTTTACCTATTATAACCCATGTTAACCTTTGACCCCGTCCAGCACTCAAAGTTGACCTTTGACCTAAACACAATATATTAGAAAAAGATTCGCATTGCTGGTCTACATATCATACAAAAATATCATTGCTCTAGATCATTTAGTTCTTTAGATAATGTTGTGTAGATTTTTTAACATATTTGACCCCTGTGACCTTGAAAGTAGGTCAAGGTCATTTATATGAGGAAACTTTAGAACACTCTATCCCAGGTTCCTACTGGCCAAATATCAGAACCCTGGGCCTTATGGAACTTGAGAAGAAGATTCTTAAAGCTTTTTACCTATTATAACCCATGTTAACCTTTGACCCCGTCCAGCACTCAAAGTTGACCTTTGACCTAAACACAATATATTAGAAAAAGATTCGCATTGCTGGTCTACATATCATACAAAAATATCATTGCTCTAGATCATTTAGTTCTTTAGATAATGTTGTGTAGATTTTTTAACATATTTGACCCCTGTGACCTTGAAAGTAGGTCAAGGTCATTTATATGAGGAAACTTTAGAACACTCTATCCCAGGTTCCTACTGGCCAAATATCAGAACCCTGGGCCTTATGGAACTTGAGAAGAAGATTCTTAAAGCTTTTTACCTATTATAACCCATGTTAACCTTTGACCCCGTCCAGCACTCAAAGTTGACCTTTGACCTAAACACAATATATTAGAAAAAGATTCGCATTGCTGGTCTACATATCATACAAAAATATCATTGCTCTAGATCATTTAGTTCTTTAGATAATGTTGTGTAAATTTTTTAACATATTTGACCCCTGTGACCTTGAAAGTAGGTCAAGGTCATTTATATGAGGAAACTTTAGAACACTCTATCCCAGGTACCTACTGGCCAAATATGATCACCCATGGCCTATTGGTTAGTGAGGAAAAGATTGTCAAACGCTTTTTTACATATTTGACCCCTGTGACCTTGAAAGTTAGTCAAGGTCATCGATATGGGGAAACTTTGTAGCACTCTATCCCAGGTGCCTACTGGCCAAATATCATTACCCTAGACCTTTTGGTTACTGAGAAGAAGATTGTTAAAGGTTTTTACATATTTGACCCCTGTGACCTTGAAAACAGGTCAAGGTCATTGAAATGAGGAAACTTTGTAGCACTCAATCCCAGGTGCCTACTGGCCAAATATCAGCACCTAGAGCCTTTTGGTTACTAAGAAGAAGATTGTTAAAGGAAAAGTTTACGGACGGCGGACGGCGGACGGCGGACGGCGGACGGCGCACGACGACGGACGAAGCATGATGGCAATAGGTCATCTTGACCCTTCGGGTCAGATGACCTAAAAACATAAGAGTTATGGCATTTTGTACATGATGCCTATATTTGGTGATAAAAGGGGGATAACTCCATAAAATATGCGCGGAATTTCACGAAAATCGAACTCATCCGAGGTACTTGGATGATAAGTATCCTGACCAAGTTTAATGAAAATCGGATTATTCCTTCAAAAGATAGAGCACGGAAACGAAGTGTGACAGACAGATGGACAGAGGGACGGACGGAGGGACGGACGGAGGGACGGACAGACGGACGGACGGACGGACAAACCCAAATCAATATCCCCCGTTCCTCCGGAAGCGGGGGACAATAAAAATACACATTTAAAAAGTTAAACATGAATAACAACATGACTCACCCATACCTCTGTAAGTTCAACATTGTAAAGGATTAAATCACTACTTCAACAAATATCAATGGTATGGCTAGTGAAGTTTTGACAATGCATTGGTCATTCTTCAACCTTAAGTGTTTGTGAAACACTTTAAAAAACAAAAAAAAAACACTTTTAAAACAAGAGATCCCATAGGGATCTTGGCGCTCATCATCAATGATTTTTCATTTGTTTTTAAAGAGTCTTTTTTCTTTCATTTACCTATTTAATCTTATGCACTTGGAAAATTTCTCTTTAAAATTAATAATGGTTGAAACAAGATCTCTTGTCAAAAGTTTTGTTTTTCTATTCAGTTAAATTATCCAAATTTGAAAAAATAACCAGTTCCTGAATGAAAAGGGCACAACAAGGCATGCACCCACAGGAACCTTAAGTCAACATCCAAGTCCAAGATGGCTGCTTTTCAGCTATTTTTTCCTGATCTGTCCAAAAATCAAAAGGCCACAACTAGGTACCAATGGTAACATACATATGAAATTTGAGAAAGATCCATTAAATTTTTTTCAAGATATGGCGTGACAAACATTCAATGGTAAAATCCAAGATGGTCGCCTTTAAGCCATTTGTTATTCTGAAAAGTTCCAAAATCAAAAGGGAACAACTAGGGATTGTGGGGAACCTACAAAATTATGAAATTTGAGAAAAAGCCATTCAAAACTTCTCAGGAAACAACGATAACAAACTTTCATGTCAAAATCCAAGATCCAAGAAGAGAGTGGATCCTTCCACACAAACAAATGTTATTCCAGTTGATCCAGAAATTCTACTGAAACCACCTGTTCGTTCTCTGTTTCCTCCGCCAGTTCTTTTTTTTTATGATATCTAAGTTTGTAAGATATGTACCCCGACACCTTTGACTTCAGACGTTTCTTGATCTTGGGTTCATCAAGATTCTTGTTCAAAATAAGTTCTTTCATCTGTTAAAAAAAAAAGAAGAATATAATAGCTTTAATCAGCAGCACTTCATTTTTTGGTGAAAGAAACAGCAGTAGGTTAAACTGCATATACAAACAGTCAACTGCTTTAACTTATACATGTAGATGTATAATTATACATGTAGATGTATAATTATACATGTAGATGTATAATTACCCGTATATATATAATTATTTATAAATAGTTTTGATTGTCAAGATACAAATTGAAAGTCAGCATGTAAACAAAAAGAATAAGATTACTTATAAGAAGGAAAAATAAACCCTCGTGTGACATTTATTCTTTAGAATTAAAATAGAAATTCAACACATGTGTTTACATTGGGTTTTTTGTCGACTGTGCTATTGACCCATTATCATTGGGTAAGTTAGGACATTGCTTTTTCATGATATTGAATTCTAATTTTTGAATTAAAAAAAAATTTAACAACTTTTATTTTGTTAAATTCCAACCAGAACTTTAGTAAAATCTCTCTCAACTGGAAATAAAACTAATCAGCTAAGATGGCAGCTGTACGTTTGTTCAGCCTCAAAAGGAAATTGTTTCTAGTACACCTGCCTGAAAGTGGAGAAATTTATAATTTGAGTTTTTTTCCAGCATCTGAGTTCTGCTTTCTGACCCTTGGTCATGGGCAAGACCTGAGCAATCTTTTTGACATTTAATAATGAATATTAACCCAAAAAATTTGACTCTTTCTGTAATGAAAATGGTAAAATTTGTATTTCCCTTTTTATAAACTTCAGTTAAAACTATAGACATGTCAACATGCCATGAATGGCCCATCTAATAACGAAGGAGAATGAAGCATTTGAGTATTATTGACTTTCTAATATGTGTTCTCAACTTTTCACACTCCTGCTTAGTATGACCATTGATGAATTCCACAGCTTAAATGTACATGTGAAGCAAACAAAGGGAAATTACATATTTAAATTTCTGATATTATTAATCCGAAGTTTAGAAATATGTAAGTGATGAGCATAGAATACCACTTATCATGATATGCATAATTTAGGTTAAGTTGATTTTTTTATATCAATACTGAAAAAAAAAGTATTTTAAAGATTTATAACATATTTGAGTCAATTGATCTTGAAAGTAGGTCAAGGTCATTCATTCAGACCTGTTAATCTTTTCCCGGGACAATGTGTAGTGAATGTTTCAAAAATGTGTAGTTTTTGCAGTTTATGTGTAGTGTTCAACACATCTGTTGCGGACATGCGAAGCGACAATTGGGATTAGGTTTGGAGGGGTTGATCCCTCCTCCGGAATGAAATCTAGAATCAGATCGGTTTATTTTGGTTATCATATAGTAGTGTAATAAGACTCATTTATATATACATGTATGTGAAATGTACCCTGTGTATTTTAATATCATATCATTTATTCAATAAACATTTGCAACAACATTGTAAGCAGGCTTCCAATAACAAAACAAGTTAATGTAAATAATAATATAAATGTTATTTTTATCTCATTTTAGGCGTAGAGTTGGAACGATAAAAATAGGAAATTTACGATTTTGCATGACGACGTGCCTTTTACAATTTTAGAATCCAGAAACTCACTTTGAATGATGCATTGATCAATTTGATGTTATCCAACTACAACCAACTGGTCATCCTTGCCCAAAGATAATATATTCTGGCTATTTGCCATCAACAGATTAGTTTCGCACACATCGTTTTACCAGCAGTATCAATTTTAAGATCTGCTGTAGATCTAAAAAGTCCCGTGGTCATGTATGTTTTGTTTTTGCTTCGTTTTTCTGCTTGTGTTTGGAGTTCATGTTATCAATAGTACTAGTCCAGTCGCCCGCTTTGAAGAACATGAAATTTTCTCCATTCTCGCGGTTTGAGGAAACTCCGTTCATTAGTTTATACCGTTATGGAAGGTTTGGGTCGGTTTTTTTTAGTATCGTTCTATCATCAATATCATTGCTTTTCTGCTTTGCCGTAACAACAAACTGTCAGCGTCAAGCAAGCGAGGTGTTCACGCGCATTCGAAGATGACAACAATGACTATGCGCAGGTGCGTTCGATTAGGGAAATTTATACAGCGTCAAATTCATAGTTTTTCCAACCGATGCGTAGTTGCGTAATTGGGGTGTGAAATTTGTAGTAATTACGCCAAATGTGTAGGGGTTAACAGGTCTGTTCATTTGAACAAACTTGGTAGCCCTTCATCCCTGCATGCTACAGGCCAAACATTAGTAACCTGGGCCTTTAGATTATTCAGAAGAAGTTGCTAGAAGGTTTTAACATATTTGACCCCTGTGATCCTGAAAGTAGGTCAAGGTCATTCATTGTGACAAACTTGCATTGGTAGCTCTTCATCCCAGCATGATATATGTATAATATCAGCACCCTGGGCCTTTCAGTTATTGAGAAGAAGTTGTTTAAAGGGAAAGTTTACACACTGCGGACAGCACACAGTGCACAATGGCAATAGGTCATCCTGACTCTTCGGATCAGATGACCTAAAAATCAGGACGGAATTACAGTCAAGGGTAAAACTATGCCCCTTGTCTTTTCAAGGTGATACCTATTGTTGGAAGTCCACAGTACACTTCTCTATCGTTCGTACACTGTGGGCTAAAACAGACAGTTAATCTCGTTTTCTTACTACAATAGTAGCCAATAATAAAGGTTCTTTCATCCGTGGCCACATCCGACCAGGATATCTCGTTTTTAGCTATACGATATAAACCAACATGGCGGAGGATTAACTATCTGATATAGCCCACAGTATACATACAACGGAGAAATGTACTGTGGGTTTCCGACGATGGTTGATATCATAAAAACTTGATATCATTCAAAACATTGAGTGTACTGAGGGGTAATAAAATAATTCCTATCCAGACTGGTATTAAATTAAGCACTGTTAAAGAAGGCTCTTATTCATGCATTTGGTACATACCTTTGTGACAATTTGCAAATATTGTCCTCTTTTGATCGTAGTAGCATTGAGTTCGTCAACAGATTTTCGTATAACCATCTACAAAAAACAGAACAATAAGTTATCATCTTGCTATCAGACAGAACACACTACACATCACTAGAACTGTTATACAAATGTACATTGTACCCCCACACATGCTGGTAGCTTGCTGCTTATCATACAGATTTAGTGACCCTAAAATTGAAATGGCGGTGAACAACTATATAATACATCTTTTTATTAAACAAGAATTACGCGTAATTATATGTCTCGCCTTTCCCACTTTGCCGAAAATATTTAAGTCCCAACATAAAAATTAGTATGACAAAATATATACAGCAAGATTATATCTGTAACATAGCCAAGTTTCAATTTAATCACATATCAATAACACTATAAATAGTGGATACTAACGTAAATTCTCAAAATTCCCATGTTTTTTCCCCAAAATTTCCTCCAATTTTCAGTAAGGTCTTTAGTATGATAATATTAGTAACTACCCCAAGTTTAAATTGAATCCGATATCAGTCACACTATAAAAAGTGGACTTTAACGCAAATTCTCAAAATTCCCATGTTTTTGCTCCAAAACAGCGAAACCTGCAAATAAATTTCCTCCAAATCCCATTACGGTGTACAGTATGATAATATCAGAAACTACTGTAAGTTTCAATTGAATCTGATATCAGTGACACTATAAAAAGTGGACTTTAACACAAATTCTCAAAATTCCAATGTTTTTGACCCAAAACAGCAAAACCTGTGTATAAATTTCCTCCAAATTTCACTAAGATGTTCAGTATAATGATGTTAGTAACTATATAAAATTTCAATTCAATCAGTTATCAATAACAATATAAAAAGTGGACTGGAACGCAAAATCTCAAAATTCCCATGTTTTTGTCCCAAAACACCAAATTCTGTAATACGATTTCATTAAATTGAGGTAAGGTATTAAGTATGATGGTTTGAACAATGTGACCAACTTTCAATTCATTTGGATAATTATAACACTGTGAAAAGTGGACTTTAACGCAAATGTTGACACCGCCGCTGCTGCCAGAGAAGTAACACCTAAGTCTAGGTTTCTCGACTATCGTCGAGGCGAGACAAAAATTATTTTAAACACAACCAATACATTTTTTGTGACGTTTACGATATGTACCCTGTCACGAGCTTCATCAGTCAAGTGACCAGTAAATTGTATGCACACAAAATGTGTAAATTGTGTATGAGTTGGTAATGACAAATTGGTCATTTCGTCTATGCTGTTTGGTGTAATGTACAATGGCGGACGTTTTTTACCGAAATGACTCAATTCAGCTACGCTTTGTTAACTTGGTCATTATTTGGTGATAGATGTCATTTTGAACATTGGAATGTTTGAGGTTAATAGGCCCAAACGAACTCAAATGGAAGCTTAATCACATGGAAACTGATAGCTAGGCCCAAAGATCTCAATTTATCACACAAAAATCTTAGCTTGAATGTCAATTCTATATATATATATTAACTGTGACCATGCATGACCTTTGACCTTCAGACTAGTGTTGGAAAATCAGCTAAAGATTTCAATCGATCATCGGTTGGAATCAGTTCGTCTGACCCATTCCATAATCGATTAAGTAATCGGCTACATAAACTTTACAAATTTTGGATACTTTTAGGTATTTTGCTCTCAGCGACACTGGATTTGACATGGACCATGTTGTGAATTGGTCTCCATAACAGTGCATGACACTCTATACAATAGAAAAAGAATTTCAAAATTGTAAATTGTTATAAAATTTGTTATTTAAGAGCGCTTATGCATTAATAAACTATTGTAAGTTTGGTTATTTTGAACAAAATACTTTGTTCCATATATGTCTGATTAATCGATTATTAGAAATTATAATCGATGAGCTCATCAAAAGAGTGTCAATTACTGATTAATTGATTATATCCGATCATCGTGCCATCACTACTTCAGACCTGAAGAGCAATCCTAGGCAAGGACTCTCAATAAGCTAGGGAGCACTGTATGTTAAGTTCGAGTTTGATAGGGGCAGTAACTCTTCCAAATACAATATGTATAGTCAAATCATACAGATGTTCAGGAAAATGCAATGCAGTTGAAAGATGTAAAAACATTGACCTTGACTTTTTAAGTAATGACCTTACTGTAAGGATGTTAAATATGTGCTTGACCTTTGATCTGATGAGCCTTAGTTTTGGTCAGTTAATTGTTACAGGAAGAAATAGACATTACAAATTTGCCCTTTGGCTGAAGGTCACAACCTAATGAAAGTACACAGCACATCAGCTATGGGTGATACAAA
Organism: Mimachlamys varia; assembly: GCA_947623455.1. Taxonomy (NCBI): domain Eukaryota; kingdom Metazoa; phylum Mollusca; class Bivalvia; order Pectinida; family Pectinidae; genus Mimachlamys; species Mimachlamys varia. The sequence continues at coordinate 46,332,731 of OX392534.1, read as the reverse complement.
TATCTTAAATGGTTTGAAAATTATGGACTGGACAAGAAAACATTAGAAAAACCAACAGCAGAAGAACTGCTATGGCCAGTCACTATGTGTTGTCAACGCCATATGCATGTATTCCTGCGCGTCACTTCTGGCCTAAACAGACAGTTACATGTACTTTGTTCAACAGAATGTCGGTCGTTGTTATATGTGTATACATACAAAGTTTATTATACATCCTGAAGTAAGTGTAGTGGTCACAAGTGTTTTGAATGTCTGTCAAAAGCAATCAGGAGCTCATTTCTGTCAAGAAAATCAATAAATATTGACCTACATTTTGGGATGGTTTTCCGGTACGTGGATTTGCTACCCGGATAATACTTGTAACCAGGTACTCGGTTATCTGTTCCAGCCCTAGTTTATATTTAGCTATTTATTGTGGTAACAGACTATTTCACTTGTGAGATACAGTGAAACCCCAAATACACAAATTCGTTGGGACCTGATTTTTAGTTCGAGGAATCCATGACATTTGAGTAATCAGAAGTTGGTTGAATACATAAAAACTCTGTCAGGACCAAACAAATTGTTCAACAAATGAGGGATAATAGAGTAAACCGGGTTCCAGTAAGCAGGGTACTTACCGTATCAATATGCTTCAGCAAACAGAATAGTTTTGTATAAATTACCACAGTAAAAAAAACTGTACATACACTCAAGAAATTCCTTTCATCCTTGACTGTTTCGGCTTTTTCTGGTGGTAATTTCATGATGTCCTTAAAAGGCAGGAACATTGAATCTTCACTGATTACCTGTGGGGTCAGGAGAGGAATCATAGACTCACGCTTGTGACCTCTTAGGCCTGTAATGAAATAAAGAAAATGTATCATTCAATCCAAATTATTCCTTACCGGCATAGTCGTGCATAAGTTTCTTAAAAATTTGATAACCGGTACCTGTATATTTTTCATGAAAAGTCAACAAATTTTATATCACATTTCCCTGGAACATAGAATCTAACTGCACATCTTTGATAAATGTTCAACTCAAATCTTGTTTTGACATACACTGTACAATGTAGGGATTGCCATCACATTGCATCAGGTAGATAAGCTTTATTAAAAAACCTACTAATAATTATTAATTATGAACTACATACATGCATATATACATACATAAAAATAGAAATGATCATTGTTTTTTCTTCTAAACTGTAGGCAAAATATAACAAGATTCAGTTTAAACTTAAAAGCACCTTATATTACATGTACATGTATATATCAACACCGAGGACCCTTAATTTGTTTCTTTTGTTGTTCAGGAGAAGTTGCTTAATGTTTTAACATCTGACCCTTTTGACCATGAATATAGGTTCAAATCAGTTATTTGAATAAACATACTACAGCTGTGGTAACGCACAATGCACCAAAAAATGTCTGCATTCATGCATATATGGTGCATACATTGATCTCATCATAAATATAACGGAATGAAAAAATACGGGACTCTCTTGTCGAAATACTATATGAATTTGCATCATGTTGCTTGGGATTATGTTAATTTTTTTACAATAAACAGTAACCAATATTACAAATTTACAATGACCATGAGACAGTCAAGAGCAGGTTTAGCTCCCAGGTAACAGAACAAGTAAATAACATGCCAGAGTTTTACCTTCATGTCCTGTTTCCGGCGATCCGCTACTACAGCCATTACTGAGCGACCATTATGAAAACTAACTGGACGCTTATAATTAGTAATTTGAACCTCCCTCCCCACCACTTTACCTGTGTTTTCACACCTAGGTGATGGTTGCAAGTGCCCCAGGCAACACTGACTGAACATTCGAAAGTAAATAGTGTAGGTTAGTTTCTCACCTAATTGAGTCCTTGCGACTTTCGAGCCATCAATGCTACCTTCCTTATCAATGGACTCCATGCTTTCTCTCCTGGAAACCTGACCCTTGTCTTGCTCTTTGTGTGTACTTCTGTTTTGATCAGTAACTATGCTCTTGGTCCTACTGATATCTAAATGTTTTTCACTGTGCATTTTCTTTTTATGAGATCTCACCGCATGTTTTGATGTAAATAATTGTAAACATGCATCACACTGGAACAGTAGCACTGTATCTAATTTGTTGTCATGTTTCTTTGCCAAATGATTTTTCATGTTGATCTCACTCTGGAACTCTCTTTTACACACTGGACATTTGTGCGGAAAATTTGATATTTTTTTCGTTCCATCAGCTGGGGGGCATCCATACTTCTTCCAACGCCCCGCGTCTAAAGGACCATCATTGTGACTTGTTGATGGATTTGATCCTTCGGAGGAAGAGGTTTCAAGAGATACATTTTCATGAACTCTTTCAGCACCATTATGATGCTCCTCAACATGTTGTTTAAATAATCGAGTATCAACGAATCTCTTTCCACAAGTCTGACACTGTCTCCTGCATTTCGCATGGTTCAACAGTGTACTCTTAGTTGCAAATTTTTTATAACATATCTTGCACTGCAGCGTTTTAGGTTTGTGCACGAACATGTGATAATACAGACGCGTTTTGTTTTGAAAACCTTTCCCACAAACGTCGCAAACTACTGTTCTTTCATTTATCGAAGTTCCAGGATGAATAAACTTGTGAGTTTTTAGTCCTGCCGCAGAATCGAAGGTTTTGCAACAAATGTCACAGCAAAAAGTGTCTGCTTTTTTGGCTGAGTGTGTTTTCAAATGTTTAGTTAGATTTGAAAAACCATTACAGTTATGTCCACATATATCACACATGTATTTTTCGACATGGACTGTTCTTTTGTGAAGAGACATTTCACAAATAGGCAATTCTTGACCGCAAATATCACAAGGTTTTGTCCCATGTATTTTATCTATATGGTTCTGAAGTCTTCGTTCTGTTGTAAACTTCCAATTGCACTGTTCACATTCGAATTCAATTCTGCCATCTTTGCCATGAATTTCCTTGTGCTTTTGTAAAGCAGATTCACTCTGAAAACGGTGTCCACAGACTGAACAGGTGTAATTGCAAATCTTTTCAGAGGGACATTTGTGCTCTTCATCTATTTCTTTAAATACTTTGCCACAAATTTTGCAATTATGTCCAATTTCTTTCCTATGGATATTTACATGTGATGTTAAAAACTTCAATGATGAAAACCTTTTCCCACATATCTCGCATCCGAAACGGTCATACTCTTCTTCGTCTTTCATATGAATGTCCATGTGTCTACGTAGTTTGCTGGAAGTTTTATATCTTTCTTCACATTGACAACACCTGAACTCAAAAGAACCTTTCTCATAGACATGAACAAGTTTATGGCACTCCAATAACAGTTTTCCTTCAACCCTCACACCACAAATATCACATACGTGTGATGTATGGTATTTATTAGTATGTTTCTCTGGTGTTTCTTTATACTTCAATCCACAAATCTCACAGGAATTAATGACATGGAAATTATTAATATGTCTTTGAAGAACTCCCTTGGTTTTGAAGGTCATGTCACAAATTTCACACTTTCCAATTGACTCTGGCCTGTTGTGAATACTCATGTGCACATGTAAATTTGATTTATATGAAAAACAACGTCCACACACCTTACATTTGATAGATTTTTGGTGGAGTCTCATGTGATGTTGAAGGCTAGACTGTAAATGGTATCTCTTACCACAAACATCACAGCTGAAATTCTTAGTTCCCTTTGACACTCTTATATGATATAGCATGTGTCTTCTAAGTCCTTCCGCTCCATAGTAATATTTCGCACACACATCACATTGCTGTTTTTCCTGATGTTTAGCCCTGTGGTATTTCAGTTTACCTTTTGGAAACATTTCACCACAAATATTACATGGTTTCATTGTGTGAACATTATTGACATGATGATTCAGAAAAAACTTTGAATGAAATGTAATATCACATTTCTCACAATGATATTCTTCACTTGCGTTTTCTGCTGTGTTGTGCGTTTTGAAATGTTTATCTAAAGAACTTTGTAGAGTGAAGACTCTACTGCAGAAACTGCAACTAAACCCTTTTTTCTCTGTTTCGTGAAATTTCATGTGTTTTTCAAGTATCTGTTTTTGTTTAAAGCTTCTTCCACATTCATCACAAGAAAATGTAAATTCTTCCACTATATCTTCAACTGTGCGAGGAATATGCCCCTTACGCATATGCTTCGCCAAATACTCAATTTCTATGAATGTTTTTCCACAAATGTCACATCTGTAGGGACTGTCATCCTCCTTATGAATCTCAAGATGTGTTTGAAAGCTGTCAAATGTTTCGTAGATTTCTCCACATGTACCACAACAGAAGTCACGTGACTTTATCTCATGCTCATGAGCAAGTTGATGGTAATCCAGCAAAACTTTTCCTTCGAAATTCTGTCCACAACTGTCACATAAGTGTTTCACATGAAAGTTAGTGGTATGTTTTTGGAGTAAAAATTCTGTTTTGAACGTCTTATCACAGTGTTCACATTTCCCAACAGATTCCGGTCTTTTGTGAATTTTCATATGACACCTTAAGTTGCCCCTCAATGAAAAACAGCGACCACATATGTCACATTTGATTGTCTTTTTGTGGAGAATGGAGTGATTCTTCAGACTTATTTGTGATGGATATTTCTTACCACAAACCTCACATCCAAACTTCTTGATTAAGGAACTCCTTGCATGGTACTGCATATGTCGCCTCATGCCTTCAACTCCAGAATAATACTTCCCACACACGTCACATTTCTGTTTATCTTCGTGTGTAGCCTTGTGATATTTCAGTTTGCCCTTTGGAAATATTTCACCACAAATATTACATGGTTTCATTGTATGTACGGAGTTGATGTGGCGTTCCAGTTTTGTCTTTATAAGAAATACTTCATTGCATTTCTCACACTGATGTCCTCTCCTTGCTGTGCTGTGCCTTTTAAGATGCTTATCTAAAGAACTTTGTAGGGTGAATCCTCTACTGCAGGTACTGCAATTAAACTCTCTTTTCTTTGTGTGAAAGTTCATGTGTTTTTCAAGGGAATCACTTTCTCTAAATCTTTTTCCACATACGTCACAAGAATATGTTTTTAATCCTTCCTGTATATCGTCTGCAGTGTGATGATCATGAGCGTGCCCCTTACTCATATGTCTCCCCAAATGCTCAAGTGCGATAAATGTTTTTCCACAAATGTCACATCTGTAGGGCCTGTCATCCTCCTTATGAATCTCAAGATGTGTTTGAAAGCTGTCAACAGTTTTGTAGATTTCTCCACATGTATCACAACAGAAGTCACGTGACTTCATCTCATGCTCATGAGCAAGTTCGTGACAATGAAGATACTCTTTCCCTTGAAAATCCTGTCCACAGCTGTCACACGAGTGCAGCACATGAAAGTTAGTGGTATGTCTTTGGAGTAAAAATTTTGTTTTAAATTTCCTATCACAATGCTTACATTTCCCGACAGATTCTGGTCTTTTGTGAGTTTTCATATGACACCTTAAGTTGCCCCTGAATGAAAAACAGCGACCACATATGTCACATTTGATTGTCTTTTTGTGGAGAATGGAGTGATTCTTCAGACTTATTTGTGATGGATATTTCTTACCACAAACTTCACACATAAACTTCTTGATTAAGTTGCTCCTTGCATGGTACTGCATATGTCGCCTCATTCCTTCAACTCCAGAATAATACTTCCCACACACGTCACATTTCTGTTTGTCTTCGTGTGTTGCCTTGTGATATTTCAGTTTGCTTTTCGGAAATTTTTCACCACAAATATTACATGGTTCCATTGTATGGACAGTATTGATGTGAAAATCCAGTATTGCCTTTGTAAGGAATACTTCATCACATTTCTCACACAGATTTTCTTCATTTGCTTTTTCTGCTGTGCTGTGCCTTTTTAGATGTTTATCTAAAGAAGTTTGGTTGCTGAAGCCTCTATTGCACATACTGCAACTAAACTCTTTTTTCTTGGTTTCATGCAATTTCATATGTTTTTCAAGGGAGTCAATTTCTTTATATCTTTTTCCACATACATCACAAGGAAATGTTTTTAAATGTTCTTCCTGTACAGTATCTTTACTAGTGTGAGAGTTCCCTCTATTCATATGCTTCCTCAACTGGTCAATTTCAATGAATTGTTTCCCACAAATGTCACATCTGTATGGCCTGTCGTCCTTCTTATGAATCTCAAGATGTGTTTGAAAGCTGTCAACAGTTTTGTAGATTTCTCCACATGTATCACAACGGAAATCCTGTGACTTCATCTCATGCTCATGAGCAAGTTGATGGTAATCCAGCAAAACTTTTCCTTGAAATTGTTGTCCACAGCTGTCACACGAGTGCAGCACATGAAAGTTAGTGGTATGTTTTTGGAGTAAAAATTCTGTTTTAAGTTTCTTATCACACTGTTTACATTTCCCAACTGATTCTGACCTTTTGTGAATTTTCATATGATACTTTAAGTTGCCTTTTACTGAAAAACAGCGACCACATATGTCACATTTGATTGTTTTCTTGTGGAGAATGGAGTGATTCTTCAGACTTATTTGTGATGGATATTTCTTACCACAAACTTCACATCCAAACTTCTTGATTAAGGAACTCCTTGCATGATATTGCATATGTCGCCTGATGCCTTCAACTCCAGAATAATACTTCCCACACACGTCACATTTCTGTTTGTCTTCGTGTGTTGTAGCCTTATGAGATTTAAGTTTGCCTTTTGGAAATAGTTCACCACAAATAGGACAGGGTTCTATTGTATGGACAATATCGATGTGACGATCCCTACTAGCTTTTGTAGAAAATTTTGCATCACATTTCTTGCACTGAAGTTCTTCAAATGCTGTGCTGTGCCTTTTTAGATGTTTATCTAAAGAAGTTTGTTTGCTGAAACCTTTACTGCAGATACTGCAACTAAACTCACTTTTCTTTGTGTGAAAGTCCATGTGTTTTTCAAGGGAGTCAATTTCTTTATATCTTTTTCCACATACATCACAAGGAAATGTTTTTAATTCTTCCTCTTTACTGGTGTGAGAGTTCCCTTTATTCATATGCTTCCTCAACTGGTCAATTTCAATGTATTGTCTCCCACAAATGTCACATCTGTAGGGCCTGTCGTCCTCCTTATGAATCTCAAGATGTGTTTGAAAGCTGTCAACAGTTTTGTAGATTTCTCCACATGTATCACAGCAGAAGTCATGTGACTTTATCTCATGCTCATGAGCAAGTCTATGGTATTCCATCATTCGCTTTCCCATAAACTTCTTTCCGCAAGTTTCACAAGTATAGGTGTTATGAAATGAATCCATATGCTTCTTGAGAACAACATCTGTTCTGAATTTTTTATCACACAGTTTACAGTAACCAACTGATTCTGGTCTATTGTGAATTTTCATATGTCTCCGTAAATAGCACTTTTGAGAATAGATGCGTCCACAGATTATGCATTCGTTTGACTTTTGGTGGATTTTCATATGAATTCTTAGATTATCATGGGACGTGAAGTTCTTGCTACAAAGTTCACAACTGAACTTGCCAATATGAGAGTCCTGCAGATGTTGCGTATGATTTTCCAAATGCTTTTGCATTTCATCAAATTGAGCAAATGTTTTGCCACACTGATCACATTTATATTGCTCTCGTGACAGTGCATTGGTTTTCCTTGCCAAGCTTCGTCCACATTTGCCAGAATTTGTGTTGTATTCTCTGTCTAAATTGGTTTGTGTTGCACATTCATCACCATTGTTTTTTTCTACCTCTTTTTCACATCTCTGTCCCTCATCATCAAAGTTTTCCTCATCTATTTCCATTTTGAGTAAGAATGACTTCTGGTCATGCTCTATTAGTTCCATGTCTGACAATCCAAATTCAGTTCTTTCATGAGTGGCAGATTGTTCTTTGTCCAAGGAATGACCTTTTGGTGTTCTCTTTCCATCTGATGCATTCCCCCAAACTTCTAAATCCAGAGGCTCAAGTTTCACGAAAGGAAGGCTATGGTGATTCGGAATGATATTCCGAACAAAATAACTGTCGTTGAAATTTTCTGCACTGCCTACACTAGTAGATGCCCTCACTGAGCTTGGTGTGTAGGATGTGGTACAGTCTGTCGACTTTGGGCTCAATATCTTTTCTTTTTTAGGAGAAGTAATTGTACCATCGTCGTCTTGAGAATAATTCCTTGTATTATCCTGGAGATGTCTGTCTGAATGATTACACTGATCCATTTTACTTGTGATGGGACCTTCCCCAGCATGTCCTTCATCAAACTGGTGAGTGTCCATATTGTCACAGTTCATTTTAGATATCAATATACCTTGGTAGTCAAGGAAACCTTAAGGCGTTCCCTTGTTTTAAAATGCAAATATCAACCCATTTCAATGTCAAGATATGTACAGGTTTGATCCAGTTCCAGAATGTTTTTTCAGAAGTGTTCCATTCACAACCACTTTCAGTTTCAGTTCAGAATGCTTTTTGTCCTACCAATTCTTGCATTCCCGAAGAAAGTTATTCCTCTACGGAAGTTGGTTGGTCGTGTCCTGAAACAATAAAGGGTATTTTTCAAAAACTTGATCAATACAGTGCAATTTCTCTAAACCGATCATGCATGGGATAAATAATTTTGCCGGTTTAGAAAGGGCGCACAGAGAAATAAACCAAACTGACCAATTAGCCAATCAGGATCCGGATATAATTGATCACATGATGTTTTTACATTACTAATGTATCCATGTTCAATACATTATGTTATATATTAATATATATGCTGGCCCCAGTTTCATCAACGTTCCTTAACTTAAAAATCTCCATAGGAAAGCATTACAGAATTTAAGGGAAATATCCTTAGCTAAGGAACTTCCCTTAAGTTCTGTAATGCTTTCCTATGGAGATGTTTAGGTTAAAGATATTTCCTGAAGTTAAGGAATGTTGATGAAACTGGGGCCTGGTTGTTTACATTCAATATTTAGTGAATACATGCAGCATCTATAATTAAAGATAAGAAATAAACCATAAGTTAACTTACTAGTAAATGTAATACTAAAATGTTTGCAAACCTACATTGTATGCCCTATATTATTTCACTTAACAATTACTGCCGTCATCGGTACCAAATACTAACCTATATCTACATCCCGCATGTCGCTACACTTCGGTCAATATAGTTTCGTTTTACACAAAATGGTCAAAGCTTTTGAGAGTGTGTCAACATATGTGTGGGAACAAATTATATATTGATCAGTTGATGCTGGCTTATCAACATTGCCTTAGACATAACATGTACATGACAATAATGGCCTTATTATTTATTGTATTGTCTGCTGCAAAATAACTCCTTCACATCTAGTCTCATTCAAACTAGATGTGTCGAAAGCTCAAACATAAGCAGGAATCATACCCCTGATGAGGTCCGATCTTTTTCACTTTTTGCTATTATTGGACCCCGATTTATATATATTTATTTTTGAAATAAATAAGCTACAGTTCCCGAAATTAGCTGCAAACACTTGCTTTTGTCGATCAAAAATGCCACACCGCTATAATGGAGCAGGGTGATTTGTCATGGTTTTGCCTTCATCGTTTTGATTATATACAAGCATTTGCTTAAATTCACAATACCCTCCTCTCAGAAAAGATGCAAATTGATAATTATCTATCACATGTGACACATGCCTATGTCAGCTGACAATCACAAGTGTTGGTTTGTGGTTGGCTGGCCAGACCTCCTGTCATGTGAGGTGCAGATGCCAGTTTACAGAAGTTTCTGTGTAAATTTTAACCACTCTGGGCACAAAATTCACTCAGAATTTAGAGAGATCACCATTTAATTCAGTATCAAGAGGCGATCAGTTTTCAGAATGATTGGTTTTAGAAAGTTGCACTGTATACACTTTCAGACCAATGTTTTTCAAATTCATTTGAACAAAATTTAAGTGAAATAGCAAATACTCTGGCCCTCTTGCTTTTATTGCGGAGAAAATCTTAAAAATAAATATTTCAATATATTTTGACCCCTGTGACCTTGGAAGAATAATGTAGGTACTGTAGATAGAGGACATTCATTTGAAGAAATCTTTGTAGTAGCCTTTAGAGCTTTCATCCCAGCATGTCACATACACTGACCCCATATTTAACAAATCTGACCTCTGTCTTTGACCTTGAAATTCAGTGGTTAAGGTCATTCATTCAAACAAACTTGCATTTTGGTAGCCCTTCATTTCTGCATGCTACTGTCAGAATATGATGATCTACTTAAAGCTTCCCCTCTTTTATTGAGAAGATGTCTACAAATTTCATCTATTTGACCTTGAAAGTAAACAGAGGTAGAGAATATTCACTTGAACATACGGGGCAGCCCAGCATGCCACTGACCAAATATCATTACCAGGATTATTCATGTACGTACTTACCTCTAGTCTTGGGATATATCAAGGAAAGAATTGTTGGAAGAAAAAAACCCACGAGTGACGGATGCCAGACTATCACATAAGCTCACTTGCCCTTCAGGAAGGTGATCTAATTCTTGTTTATCTTAACGTTTAGCTCATGTCCACCCCAAACCAGTGTTCATATGATTTCTCAGCCATTTATAACAATTAATTAATTCTCTTCTACATAGAACATATGCAGAGTATTTCCTGTGGTCATTTGTGGTCTCCTTACAACTTACCCAGCTGTCAATCAGCTTCTGCTATGTCCTATCCTCAGCCTAGAATGGATTTTTTGGTCAATTGGATGATCTCTATATCTGATGGGAAGAAAAGAAACAATCAAACTCTATCTTAGCTGTACGCCAAATTCTATCTTAATATTCCTGGAACATATAATTTTACATCAAAAGCTTTACTTGGTAATTCAAACTTACTTAGAATTGTAATTTAATCTATCTACATTATACTCAACATAGAAAATGAACAAAATGCATACATATCTATATATATATATCCTATATAAACTGTTGGGGGGGGGGGGGGGGGGGAGAAGTGAAATCTGGGATGCAATTCACAATTTCGACTTCATCTCAGGAGACCTAAAAATCCATCACGTGTGTTGAATAAATTGAATTTTAACAAATGTGTATCCTTCGTAACTATTGGTGTCCATATAACCTTGTTAAGCAGTATGCTAATATATTGACATAGGACAGCTTTATTTTTTTAAATAACAATAGTGGACTAACTAGCTACAGAAAGTGATTTATAATGTACAATTCAGTTCGTCGCTTTTAATTAGATCCAGCTACATTGTATATAGCTATAGCAAGCATGTACAGAAGTGGGGTAAAGAAAATCTTTGATCTTGTTTCACTATCTAAAGCTGCTAAAGCCCTGATACAAATGAAACATGCGAGCAGATGACAGCTTTTTAATAATAATAATTTTTTTTATGACTATAATCAATCAGCTTGAATGAACATCAAATTATTCACATTACTACAGCAATGTACAGGTTAACCAACTGTAGTTCTTCACTAATTGTATAATAACATAATACACGGTCGAAACATCACACGATTGGATTCTCATTTCAAAACAGAAATCATCTATTCAGGGTTCTCATTAAATCCAGTTGCCGGCAAAAGTAGCCTGTTATTCACCAACTCTGAACCAGCTTTTTTTTCAGAATTTTATATATGTCAACACTACCGAATGTGAAAATTAAACCGGCTATTCTTTCGCAGTCAACCAATTATTGCAAAACTTAGTGAGAACACTGGTCTATTCCAGTGTTATGAACATTATCCCATGACATGAACAACTGACAGACCTTAATGATTATATTTTTAAATAATAGAAAAACATTGTTTTTAGTTGATTAGTATCTAGTGACTATGTCAATGTGAAATTGTTTACAAACATGTTGTGTTTGTATAATGGACACCAATTAATGCTTGTATAAAGTCTTCATAAATTAACAAAACAAAGGTGATTGTTGCAGCTCCTTTGCAATCTTCAAAGGACATGGGTATGCAGCCTTGCGATTGGTCAGGATTTTTTACCTGAGCATGCCTTCAGTTTTGCCATGACATACACTGTAATCCAGGGGTGTTAATTAAATATTAAATATAATCCTTAATGAAAATTAAGGAAAGATTAGAATAATTTTAGAATAAAATAAAGCAAGGACAGTTTTGTTTACCATTGATCCATGTGTTACCCTGTCACTTACAAAATATTTTGATTATATATACCTGAATGCATGGACACCAAGACTAACATTGAAAATGTCAATCATATTGGCCAACACATATAGATTTTTTACCAAATTCCCTCATTCATAACGCATAACATAAGAGGCCACAGCATATGGTCAACCTTTTTCATTGAATATGATTTTGCTGAATGTTACTTCTTATTTACGATGCACTATTTCTTTGATGCAGACTGCACATAAAATCTAAGGGATTTGAAATTGGCTTGAAAAACCTACTTAAGTGATTGACGATTCACTCACAATTGATTTTGATTAAAACACATATTTATTGTTCTCCCAAAACTTACACATATCTACATGATGCTGAATATACAAAATCATACACTTTCATCAAAATTGGTTTTCTATATATTATAATATATATTTAAGAATAGGAGAGATGAAAAGAATAGAAAAGAAAATGGATTGAGCGCATCTATTAGCATGTGATTGAAGCACTTCTCCAACTGACTTTTTCAACATGGCTTTAGTGGCAACATGGATATAAGTTTGTACAGGGGCTTTCAAAAGGAGCGAAATGATACAGAACTTGGTTTTATTCCATTTGTAAAACATTGTATATTATACTATATATTTCTGTTTAGGACTCACACAACTACAAATGTAAATTGTCCAATCAAAAAGTGTTTCACACGTTTGTATTCCTTATGTAAAATTTGTTTCAACTAATTACTGGGCCACTAAGGAAGTTTAACGAGGAACTGATGACATATATTTGCATAAATGAAATTTAGTACAGATACTTAACTTTTGACAAAGTTATACTTTTAATATGTTTCCATGTCTGTGTGCGGATGTACACAGGGTCAAACACTGAAACAGTATGGGGGCAGTCCTGTTTAGGGTCACCAGTTTTGCATGTTAACTTCCGGGTGTCAACTTCTGGTCATTGGGACAGCCCAGTTTGCCAGTAAACATCTTGGGAAACTCATTTTGTAGCCTTTGTAAAGTATGTATCTATGAATCTAGACAGTTGTCAGTAGTATTGCTAGCTCTGTCACAATACTGGAAAACTGTACCACGATTTATATTGCAATACAGAGTGACTGTATCACAATACATACCACAATATATTGATTTGACGAACAGACACTCTCGTTTCAATTGACTTTGTTTGTTTTGTCTTGACAAAAATGCCCCCATCATATGCAACTTTTGTTGCCTTTTTATTTGGCATACAACCATAGCCAATATGCTTGTCGTTGTATTTTGACAATGTAAATGAGACGCTTCAGAAAAAGGATGGGGCTCATGAAAGTTCAACCATTTAGCTGATTCAGACTATCGAAAAGAGAAAGTACTTAGTAGAATGAGGGTTTGTTTTACTGTTTTTCTTGGAATTTATGCAAAATATTGAAGGAAATAAGGCAAGATTGAATGTACATGTAAGTACTCAAAAATTGCTTCCAAATTAAGGATATTAGATATTTAATTATAGGTTCCATAAATTCTCACTGTAAATTGACATTATATTATATATCATATATATGTAAAAATAGAAGGCAACACCTCCAATGACAAATAAACATTGTTGTAGTGACCACATTTAATGAGAACATCCTCTTGTAGTGTAGTATCCGCCATGTTTTCTTGGATTGAAACCTTCCAAACCACACCATGGGGTGGTTTGATTGGTTTAACAAACCAGATTTAGGCACAGGGGTTTAATTTGTAAGAAATGTTTATGATTAAAATAAAAAAAAAAGTAAAGCTGTGATCAGCATATATAAATGCTGATCACGGCTATATTTGTATGTGTATATGCTGATTACGGTTATATTTTCTATTTTTATCATAAACATTCATTACAATTCCCTGTGCTTTAGGTTACCAGCAACAAACATAAAACCGGTTTCAGTTTAAACCTAGTTTGAAACTGGTTTATCAAACAAATGGAAAGTTTACGGAACCGGTGTGAAACCAAAACTGATTTCTGGAAAAGAAATTCATCCAAAGTCTAGTGTTAGGGTCAGAGGAAACTCGGGCTACGTTTTGTGAAACAACAATAAAGAATAATTTAGTTATCTCCCCTTCGCTTCAAACTATGACGTCTCGCATTTGCTTTGCAGTGACAAAGGCCTACTTTCAGACTCCATGATACAGCATCACACAGTATGACATTTTCATATTGCTAAAATTCTAGTTACCTAAAGTATGTGGTAAGCCGTCGATACTTCAAACAGCAGATGCGAAGCACCAGTGCATGGACTCGTCCGCATGGATTGGCCGCACCGGAAACAGTAACCTGGCGCGCGTTAGGTCTACTCCTATATTTCCGCGCTCGTAAGAAGCAGCCGCACTTTCGTACTCTATATGCGGCCGCTGGTTATACGTAGGTGGCACAGGGACCTGATAATTTGTTACAGCTAGTTTTGGACCTAAAATATGGCGTTTAGAGTAATTTTACACATTTAGGGAGTTAAGATCAATTTCCGATAAAAAAAAATGCCTCCTCAATGGTCATAAAATCTATCTGGAAAGCTTTCCACCCTTTAGCTTTTATGACCATTAAGGAGGCATTTTTATCAATAATTGATCTGACCCCCCCCCCCAACCCCCTCCCGAATGTGTAAAATTACTCTACAAGCTGTAACAAATTCTCAGGTCCCTGTGGTAGGTGGTACACGGTTTTGAACGACTCTAGCCGTGGTTTTGTGCAACGAAAAATGAAAATTTGATATTTGGTAAAAAAATTGTGTTATGGGAATATTAATCGAATTAATATGTCATTAATTCTTTGGATGTTGGGCAATTTTATCTGCATACACTTTCACAGGGGGCCTAATTATAATTGGCCAGATCCCTCACTAGCAGGGGTCAAGCTTGCTTTTACAACTCTAGATCACGGACTTAGATTATCTAAGTCCGTGCTCTAGATGGAACAAGTGGTCCGCTGGCATCTGGAACACGTGTGAGCAGGGTCAGGTTACATAAAGGTTGCCTCACCCACAGGGGCTAGGCACGGACTTACATAATATGTATGTCACTATGAAATAATTGTCAGATAATTTTTTTACCTTTCTCGAATATAGCCCCTCCCACTACTATATATCTGAAAATTATTTCATAGTGACATAGGTCCGTGCCTTACCCCTGTGGCCTCACCCTTATCAGTAGCAGATGACCTAATGTGGTTATTTGCTAGGCCCTGTAGATTGACCAAAGGGATGAAACCATCCCAGCTTCGGGAGCTACAAAAGCAGGACACTGGTCAGCGTGTCCGATCGCGAGACCAGAAAGATGTAACTGAAGCTGAAAATATCCCTGACTGCAGTAGGCAAAATGAAGGTCAAGAGTTTTCCGACGAGGACCGTGTAAGAGTTTGAGGGAGAGCATATATGAAACTGTCAGTCCACCATCAAACTATGATGCAGTAAGGAAAACTTTTTTTCCGGTAACAAGCACCGACAGTGTTGTGAGTTCGGAGGAAAGAGTTGCGGCACACATGGAAACAGCTAGTGGCGACCAAGTGCGCCTTAATAACATGCCCTGGCTATCGTTTTGAGAGTTTTACGTCATCACACGTGGCCTTACGACACCTTCGTTGGACGCCCTGACTATCGCGCGTGGCCTGGTTTTCTTGCATTGATACGAAATTCAAGCGAAATTAGACATATTAAGCTTGTCAATATGTGGCGGATCCAGAAAATTAAAATTTTGAGGGATGTAGCATTCTACCAGGGACGTATATGTGATACGTCCCTGATTCTACCTATATCCCAGTACTTTTTGTTTTTTACTTGGGATATTATCAAAAATTCTTCTTCTTTTTAAGGAAATAAATTCTATAAAATTTCAGTATGTGACTCCTATCGGGAATTAGGTTCCGACCCAAAGTGATTTTGCTCCCTTGCCCCCTTTTCAAAGACAAGACTCTCCAACTGAGGTTATATCTGGCAAACTTATCTGTGATATTTTTTTTCTAAATAGAATGAAGTTAATAAGTTGAAGTTCAAAATATTTCCATAGGTAGTTGGTTACCTGAGAATAAGGCACTTTCAAAAAACAGGCTATAGCTTTACCTGTAATTAGTACCTATTGTTCTCACCCTGTAACAACACTAGTTGTGCTCTATATGTTGGCTGAGTGGGCTGTATGCAAGGCAAAGGTACCTGTGTCTATATATATACTATAGTCTATAGACACAGTTACCTTGCATACATGTTACTTTTACACAGGTAAGTTACCTAGTATGGAACAGACTATAATTGGTTTGCCATTGTTCTCCTATATCAACACTTTCCTTTGTTATATAAAAAGTGGGGAACGCGGGAACCCCTGCTGAGTGGCCGAGGGAAGCCGACACCGGGGGGGGGGGGGGGGGGGGGGGTAGCATTATCACACTTGGATCCAAATAACCAAAGGCTGTGGCCTTGGGCGCTATGCTACCATGCTAGTTAGTCATGGGGCAATTATTACCTGTACTGGCTATTACAACACAGATAAGTAAGTAATTGTTACGGTGGTGAGCCAAACTAAGCGTTCATATGTATATAGGCACCGTAGTACAAGGACTCCTCAACCTCCTGTTGTAAATATTGTATATTTTATACGTACCTTGACCATGTGTAAGACCACAGGCTTAGCATCTAAGTCCGTGGTAAGACGAGCTTTAAGCTCAACATGTTATCAAGCTTAAATAAAGTCTATTATTATAATTAACCTAAACTGCTTACATTCTTATATAAGGTCCGCCGAATATCGACCTCACTGTGGTCAAACGGCACTATAGGTTACGGAAATAGCGATCGCCGAAGCGAGAGATAAATAAACAAGTTGATGGGCACTGCCAGTCAACGTAAAATTTGGTGGATTATAATCACTGCCAGTGTTGTTTAATTAGTCAAAATGGATACAATATAACTGAAAATAACTGTTCGCTAAGATATACTTCCAAATGAAAAATCATAAAATTGTTCGAATATGTGTCATTTGTAGCTTTTAAAATGACCTGTCATTACCCTTGTCAATATCAATACAGTCATATTATTCTACTTAACTTGAACTCAATAGAGCTGCTACACATCTTAAATGTTATTTTCAATGAACTTTTCATGGAGCGCGGAAGTGAAATTATTCGAATCCTGTTTATTTTTTTTTAAGTTTATGGGTTTATGACCGCAATGGATCTTGAGACAAATTCAAATCAAACTGCAAAGAGGTTTATACACATGAACCTCGTCAGAAAAGGATTCGGTCGTTAAAGTTGATTCATGAAATAATATTATATACGTATATAGTCATTACTTTTCGTTCGACGTCTACAAGTTCTAACCAACGAGTACAGTCACAGTTTCGCATACATGCACGTTAGGTTGCTTACACCCAGACATGCGTAGCAACTATCGATAAATGATTAATAATTGAAGTTTTGACCACAGACCTAGTTGAAAAAGACTGTTGTGTATAATGAGCAATATAGGGGACCGAAGAAGTGTTCTAAATTGCTTTGTATTTGAAAGGGAATTACACTTCACATATATATTGTGTTCTTTCAATGTTTCGATGATGGCAGGAGCATGTGAATGGTTTGTTTGTTAAGATCAGCATCTTTGGTGGCATTATATAAGAAATTGTTTGTCTGTGTCCTGCTGTCTTCAAAAGCATCTGTAACGGGGTTTTTAGTCCCCTGCCGATGAAACTTAATACAATGCAAGCTTATGTAGTAATACTATAGTATTATTGATTGGTTATTTCTGTATTGGCCTAGTTATTGGTCCAAGGCCTGCTATATTGGCCTGAGGCGAAGCCGAAGGCCAATATAGCAGGCCGAGGACCAATAACTCGGCCAATACAGAAATAACCAATCAATAATGACTTTATTAATTAACTCTATGACAAATGAAGAAAATAATTAAGAACACAAAGTGATCGACTAAAACACTTTATTCAATTCGTCCGTATATCAGGCAAACATCTATCATACACATATATTTGTTCCTTTACCTGAATTTGACTTCCTTCAAGTCGTCATTATCTATGAAGTTTACCCGTCTGGAATTCTCCTCTGTCCAATATTCATACTCGAGGAGATCAGAAACTAAACTTTCCATCATTTCCTCACCGCTTTTTATGCGCTTTCTTTTCGGCAATGTCGGCCCGTCAATCTTTGAAGATTTCACGGCAGGCTGCAGTATGACGTTTATGACGTCATTTCCAAACGACGTTTCGCGCCAAATCTTGTATTGGCCGACTTTTTCTGTATTGGCCGACTTTTTCCTGTATTGGCCGACTTTTTAATATGTATTGCCCGGGCCGATTTTCCCGTATTTCTGCAATATCATGCTAGTTAATTAATAAAGAGTGGGATTGAGTTTGAGGTCAAAAGGTCAACTACGAAGGTCACTGTTACGAAAATTGATATTTTCGTCAAATCTTGGTTTCCAGACTTTAACTTTAGAAAGGATTGATGGATTTGCTTGAAACTTCATACACTATTTGCTTATAAGGTATCACAGGGTTGGATCGTAGTACACAATTTGCAACTTTACAGAACTATAGTTTAATTTTACTTCAAAATTCATAAAATAAAGGGGTTTTACGCACCTGACCCTTCTGCTTTTACATTAGTTTAGAAATTTTGGATTCCCACCTTTTGGCCCCTGGCACCACTGAAGAGTCCTAGGAGGACGAAACAGCTGTATGATACAGTTTAATTCATTTTTTTCGGCATACTGTATCTATTAATAAATTTAAAAGTGAAGCATATGTGTGTGCTACGTCATCTTTTAGGGTTGAAAGGTCAACTATAAAGGCCACTGATAATTTTGATAAATCTTGGTTTCCAGATAATAATTTCTGAAAGAATTATAGATTTGGTTGAAATTCATACAGTGTTAGCTTATAAGGAAATACGGGGTGGGGTTGAGTTTAGAACCACATGTTTAATTTGTTGTCGACGTCAGAGAAATTTGGCGCGATCTCAAATATAGTTGTTGCAGCTGTCATCTTGGATAATCAGCCTCGCTTCGGCGATCGCTATTTCCGGAATCTATACAGTGTCATTCGACCGTGCAGTGGACCTAAGATACTGTAATTTTGGCAACTTTCAGTATGCCAGATACAGATAGTTATTTTATTCACTTAAAAACTTATCGAGCTACAGAATTATTTGTCGCTTTCAGAGATGAACGAGAAGACATACATGGGAAAGCGACATCAGCACAGAAAACATTGTCAACACCCATATGTTACTTCGACTCGAAAAAAGGGAACTACAATCTAGCTATCTAAATATGCTCTTGTAAATTCTGTATATATGTTTTCGCTTCAAATACCAACCAACGAAATGAGAACCCCATAAATATACATTAAATTATAAATTACATAAAGTATATATATTAAACACGGTACAATTATGACAGGGAATTCACATTATGTATAACAATATGCACCATGTCTTTGTTATCAATAAATGTGTATTTTTAGGGTTAATATGTATCAGGGTCTTTTTACAGAATTAATTTACAAGGTGACGGTAGATAAATGTTAATACGAAAGTACTTATTTTTTTTTATTTTACGTCAGCACAAAAATGCAAACAATTTTAAGATGCAATTATTTTAGTTGTGGTACGGAACATTCCCATCGGACATGTAGATTTGCCTAAGAAAAGCCGGACTTTCAATAGTATTTCTGTGTCGATCTCAGCATGGGATCATTCGGGAATTTGAAGAAGGAAACCTCGCTTCCGTATTAATAAGGTACATCGCAACGGCTCTGTAAGATACAGTATATATGGTGTTAACATGTACATTTAATTATTATCAGAGATAATTTGACAGGGTGCAAGAATGCAACATACTGGAACAGTTTATGTGACAATATGGAATGAAAATACCTCTAACAAAGCCGAGTTTTCTCCTTTCTCTGGCCCAGACACCATATCTGGTTAATTACTGGTGTTGGGGCCAGAGCATAGGGACACGTTGCAATAGTAAAGTATGTATAAAATGTATGGTTTATATCCCCCCCCCCACCTCACACACACACAGAAACATATACATACATTGCCACTGTAACGTGTTCCTGTGACCAGAGGAAACTCGGGCCAGCTACATATCTCCTTTGAAAAAATGAAATAGATCTCTTGTCAGGAGTTTTGTTTTTCTGATAAGTTCTAAAATTAAAGAATTATGCATCTTGTATTTCTTAAAAATATAACCATAATTTATACTGTCATAGTCAAAACATGGTTGTCTGACAGCATTACAAATTGCGGGATTACACGGCCATATTGTCTTCCAGATCAGCTCCACCGTGTATGACCGAATCCGGAAATAGCTACTTTTGAAGCGAGACATGTTCGCCGCAAGACAACTGAGCTCAAAACCTGGACAATGCATAACTTTAGGCCAAGGGGAACCTGCATATGACATTTGAGAAGGATCCGTCCAGTCAAGAAATAGCGATCACAAGAACTGTTTAAGGACGGAAGGACGACGAACTACGGACGCAGGGTGATTTGAACAGCCCACCATCGGGTTAGCTTCATTCCCATACACACCAGGTACAGATCTGGACAGAGGCTGACCTCTGGAAATCTGACACCATGTAGCCGTTCCTGACTGAAACTAAATTACTGACTTTATTGTTAGTTCACGTTATTTCGTTCTTACGAATGATTTCTTCTGAGGTTTCAGTCACGTTCAAGTCTCGTTTTAATCTCCTTTAAATGACTTTTTATGGTATGTTGAAGAAGTTATGATCAATTTTGAAAGCATGTATGCATCTGGAAGTTGTGTCAAAAATGTAGGTGTTATTTGCTTGTAGAACTCTTTTACATGAAAAATAGATAAATAAAAACTCGGCTGCCACTTTGGAGAAGCGTATTTCTGTGTATTTTTTTGCACTTCGCGAAATGTTGATATGTTGTTATTTTACCTCCGAAATTGTGGATTTTTAGCTCTGCCTTTTAGTTCGGTTTGCCGTGGAATATTTCTGTACATCATGTGCCGTTTCAACCTAAAGCGTTAATGTAGTCCCAGTGGTGTCTCCTGGCCTGTATATCGCCATAATCGTAAACCTGACACCGTTTTCACCAACCTTCCTTAGCTTCATGGAATTCTTTAGCTACACGATCTCCATAGAGAAGCGTCCGTCATCAAGATTTTACTTCAAACGACCTCTTAACAATTATCAACAGCCCAACAGGGACTGGTATTGGGCCTGCCGAATGATAGGATGAAGGGCTACACAGTTTGTTCAAATGAATGACCTTGACCTATTTCAATGTCACTGAGGCCAAGTGCCTTAAAATCATCGAACAACTCCTCAACAAGAGGTTCATTGGGCATGAATCGATTATCTGTTATCAATCTTTAAAGTGAGGTATAATACAGAAACCGGCAAAATATCAAGATTCTGAAATCAAAATAATCCATTGCAAGACTTTCACATATACCTTAAAGTGGGTCAAGGTCATTAATTACTTGATATTTTTCATTTAAGCGTACTACAGGTCCATATCAATTTTTGGTTATTATTGGTATAAGCCGTTTGAAGATTTAAATACATTTCACCTCTGCGATATTGGAAGTGGGTTAAGGTGATTTATTTTGAAGACTTTTAGCCATTCATCCCATCATATTGCAGTCCCAATATCAGTACTCGGGTTGTTTTGATTATTGAAAAGAAGTTGTTTGAAGATTTTAGGACATTCGACCTCTATGACCTTGAAAATGGGTCAAGGTCATTTGTTAAAAAATAGTAGCCGTTCACCCCAGCATGCTATAGGCCTGCTATCATGTTAAATGCCTGATAATTTGTGTTGATATCTAGTGCTTTTTGGTTATTTAAGAGGATTCGAGGAAGTTGCTTGAAGATTTTCAGAAATTTGAACCATTTGACTTAAGTTGGCAATGTCATTCTTTTGAACAAACTTATTAGCTCTTTTCCCTAGCACTATATAACCCTAATATCAGTGACTCAGGCTTTCCGGTTATTTAAAAGAAGCTGCTTCAAGATTTCAAGATGAGGAGCGAAAAACATAAATCGTCACAACAGCTCACCATGTTAGTAACGTTGTGGTTCACTATTTACCTTTTAAATAGTCTACATTTATTTCCTTGATGGGTATGAGGAAGACAATAGTCTGATCTCGAGATAATGTACCCATTATGATCCACGGTAACATAGTTTAAGGACACATAATTTAAATCAGACTTACGAGAAAATCACAACATAGCCAAAATTGCATGGGGAAATCTATAAAATAACTTTTTTCACGTAATCCGCATTTCGTCATGGTAAACATGAAATATTCAATGATAAATACAAGACCTGAAGTGCGACACATAAAAACACAAACAAATATTTATTAACGCATATTTACTGTATAACATTATTTGTATAAATATTCTTTATAAAAAAAACTGCATGCATAGTTTTGATTTACTTGTATTAAACAAATATACATGTTCAGCAAACTCAAGATTTCCACAGAAGTGGATGTTTCACATTTGTGGTCAACAGTTACAATTTTTTTACAAGACAGATGCTCCTTTTAATTAAAACTTTTCATGTAAAAAGTAAATGTGGGCATAACTCTGGAAAAAAGGGACATACTGGTAATTACACGAACCATAGCGACTTAAGGGAGCTCTAGTTATCGCACGGACACATTTAATGGCAGGGACATACTGGTAATTACACGAACCATAGCGACTTAAGGGAGCTCTAGTTATCGCACGGACACATTTAATGGCAGGGACATACTGGTAATTACACGAACCATAGCGACTTAAGGGATCTCTAGTTATCGCACGGACACATTTAATGGCAGGGACATACTGGTAATTACACGAACCATAGCGACTTAAGGGAGCTCTAGTTATCGCACGGACACATTTAATGGCAGGGACATACTGGTAATTACACGAACCATAGCGACTTAAGGGATCTCTAGTTATCGCACGGACACATTTAATGGCAGGGACATACTGGTAATTACACGAACCATAGCGACTTAAGGGATCTCTAGTTATCGCACGGACACATTTAATGGCAGGGACATACTGGTAATTGCACGAACCACAGCGACTTAAGGGATCTCTAGTTATCGCACGGACACATTTAATGGCAGGGACATACTGGTCATTACACGAACCACAGCGACTTAAGGGATCTCTAGTTATCGCACGGACACATTTAATGGCAGGGACATACTGGTCATTACACGAACCATAGCGACTTAAGGGATCTCTAGTTATCGCACGGACACATTTAATGGCAGGGACATACTGGTAATTGCACGAACCACAGCGACTTAAGGGATCTCTAGTTATCGCATGGACACATTTAATGGCAGGGACATACTAGTAATTGCACGAACCATAGCGACTTAAGGGATCTCTAGTTATCGCACGGACACATTTTATGGCAGGGATATACTAGTAATTACCTGAACCATGGAGGCTTAAGGGGTCTCTATACATGATGAATTAAAGTTTTTTTCGCTTCTGAAATTTCAATGAAAAAATCTATATATCGTATAGCTCGTTATTTTCGTGGGGATGCTATTTTCGCTTGCTCGCGGAGCATATACTTGATCATAGAATTTTAATCTGTAAAATAATATGACATGCGTAAATATTAACCGCGATATAAGTGCCAGTAATAGCGGGGTATACGTGTATATAGGCTATCTAAAAAATAAAACAATTCATGATAAATTGTAGGTCTCACAGTTGATAATTTTGCAACGACAGCGATAAATAGATATTCTCATATCTTGAGATCGCAAAATGTTAATCCGTGTTAATTTAATGTCCTCATTTTGAGGAAACATCGCGAAAATTTAGACCAGCGAAAATTACCTGCTATACGCTAATGTCATTATAGTCTGGAATTCACTTGTACGACATTGTCTTTTCTTGTAAAGGACTCACACAACTAAATAATTTACTATATGTTATTACTAAGCTTTTGAGCTAATAACTTTAATATTTGAAGTACAACACTTGTGAAAACTGCCTAAATTCACAGATACATACATGACAAAGGCTTCAAGGGGCATTTTACGGGGAGTTTACTGGCATATTAGCTTGCTACAGGCGTCTGCTTCGGACAACCGGAAATTTACATGTCAAACCAGTGAAATGGGACCGGAACACCCTCTGACTTTTGACCCCATATCAATCCGCCATCAAAAAACAAAATCTACCAAAAGTATATATTTTTGTAAAGTTAAATATCTACAGATTTCATTCAATGCAGAATAAGTCAACAATTACCTATTTAAATTACTCAGAATCACTGTACTTAGCCGGAACAAATTTTCAGTAGGGACTACAAACGTATGAAACACTTCGTGATAGGCTGATTTAGTTGTGTGAGTCCTTTAAAGGGCACTAAACCTTTCAGATGTTGAAATAAAGTTACTATTTGAAAGTATATACATTTCCGAGTAAAATGGTGAAGTTTGGTTGAAATTGAATAAAAAATTATGAAGAAAACCCAAGTTATTGCACCTAATGTACATTTGCTATTCAGAGCTAGCACCAAAAATTTCTCGTTTGTTTTGCATAACATTTACCTCTAGCACCTCAGTTAAGCACACCCTTAGCAATTTCATATTTTGCACAAAGATCAAATACGCTTACCGCTCAAGTGTTTTTGAAAAGAAATCTTGTTACCTCAGTTTCTGTTAATTTTAAAGTCTCTGCAGTAATTAATTTTTATTTTAAGTATTTTTTTATTTAATTTTAACAATTAAACACACTTAGAATTCACACACAACTTCAAACTTCTACAGAACACATGAGTAATAAAAGGTTATCAGATATCCACCTTAACTGTTTATCTATCAATTACACCAGCTTACATTTAGCACTTCTAGCTCCCCGGGGTGCCTCCATTTTACAGGGAGAATATTGGGGGTAGGGGAGATATAATGCTATAAACGGCTTATTGTATGAGTAAACAAAGTACACAAACACATTAAATCAATAAACAAGATGTTGAACAAGGTATATATTGTGACAGGAATAAAGTAATATCTACAATTTACTGAAAATATGGAATATAAGTTTGATTTAGCCACCAAAACATGTACGTGACACATACACATATATAAAGTCACATGTGCAATATTTATACAAGCTTATTTATGATTGTTCTAGTTATTGCTTTCTTCTGACTATAAAACACACATACATTTTGAATTTGCATGAAGGAAGAAGCCTGAGAATGACTGGGCGGAGTTGGAACGGGTGTGTGTGTGTGTGGGGGGGGGGGGGGGGGGGTGAAGACAGCACACTAGATCTTTGTTCTATCAAAATTTGGATGCTTAAACCTGGTACACATATCAGTTAAGTTTTATTAACACGCGCGCAGATTAATTATCACAGTAAATTGAACCAAACTTAATTAAAAACGTGAGTATGAGGGTCAGTCCAACAATACATGCTTGAACACAGGGCCATGTTTAGCGAGATTTTAAATAATTTTGAAGTTTTTTTGTGAAATTAAATATTTTTACACACTGAAAAATGTGTAAACACTCAATGACAGTGGCTGTCTTTGAAAAAGAAATATCCGGAAGCACAGAAAATGTTCCATAGGTCAAGCACATGGCTAGTTCCATTAAAGGACTCACACAACTAAATAATTTACTATATGTTATTACTAAGCTTTTGAGCTAATAACTTTAATATTTGAAGTACAACACTTGTGAAAACTGCCTAAATTCACAGATACATACATGACAAAGGCTTCAAGGGGCATTTTACGGGGAGTTTACTGGCATATTAGCTTGCTACAGGCGTCTGCTTCGGACAACCGGAAATTTACATGTCAAACCAGTGAAATGGGACCGGAACACCCTCTGACTTTTGACCCCATATCAATCCGCCATCAAAAAACAAAATCTACCAAAAGTATATATTTTTGTAAAGTTAAATATCTACAGATTTCATTCAATGCAGAATAAGTCAACAATTACCTATTTAAATTACTCAGAATCACTGTACTTAGCCGGAACAAATTTTCAGTAGGGACTACAAACGTATGAAACACTTCGTGATAGGCTGATTTAGTTGTGTGAGTCCTAAAGTGAAATTCTCTAAAGAAAAAACACAACAGGCCCAATGGCCTTAGCGGTCACCTTAGTAATGTTATATGTATGATAGCTCAATTGCAATGGTGAAATCAACATGTGAGCAAAGTGAAATACAGCATTTGTCATAATGTTATCGTAAAAGGAAAAAAATTCTAAACAATTTAACAATTTATTTTACGATTGAGGACGAATCTGACCAAGTAGGAATGGTTTCCTCCAACAAATGGACGAAATATTCTCAAAATTATTATTTTCTTGTACAAACTACAGCTGTATAGTAAAGTGTACCCCCTTCCCGAGTGGGGGGGGGGGGATAAATAGCCTGGGGTACTGAAATCCACAAAATAGCCTCTGTAGCCCCTGATGACCTTTCCATCCATGCTTGGAAATGGTCTGTAGCACCTCTGAGGCTGGAGAAGATTATGAAATTTTGGATAATTTTCTGTTTGTGGCCCCGCCACAGCGCTTTGGGTTGAGGCAAGAATCCCAATTTTGATACATTCTTTTTCCAAAGATGATTATGACCAAGTAAGAATAATTTCCTATTTAAAATGGACAAAATATATCCAAAAGTGTTATTTCCTTGTTTAAACTATCCTAAATTCTACCCCCTTCACAAGGGGGAATAAATAGTCCGGGGCACTGACAATTACAAAATTAACAAAGAGCCTGACAATCTTTCAAAGCTCAGGTGACCTTACTGGTAAATGTATAAATGTAATACAGACAGCATAATGACACAGACAATTTGAAAACCTGTTCTCATGGATACAATCTACATTCATGTACGCTATGCCCACTTCTGTACATGGGGTGTTACCTCACAATTCATAAATTGAAACAAACCAAATAATTGGGTACATGGATACTATAAACATTCGTCATTTCATTCCAAAGGTAAAAACTAAACAGTACATCAACAATGATATCAAAACTTACCAGCACCGCATGCGTTTAGGACTCCCACAACTAAATAATTTACTATATGTTATTACTAAGCTTTCGAGCTAATAACTTTAATATTTGAAGTACAACACTTGTGAAAACTGCCTAAATTCACAGATACATACATGACAAAGGCTTCAAGGGGCATTTAATGAGGAGTTTACTGGCATATTAGCTTGCTACAGGCGTCTGCTTCGGACAACCGGAAATTTACATGTCAAACCAGTGAAATGGGACCGGAACACCCTCTGACTTTTGACCCCATATCAATCCGCCATCACATATCGAAATCTACCAAAAGTATATATTTTTGTAAAGTTAAATATCTACAGATTTCATTCAATGCAGAATATGTCAACAATTACCTATTTAAATTACCCAGAATCACTGTACTTAGCCGGAACAAATTTTCAGTAGGGACTACAAACGTATGAAACACTTCGTGATAGGCTGATTTAGTTGTGTGAGTCCTTTAAAGGGCCCTAAACCTTTCAGATGTTGAAATAAAGTTTACTAACTGAAAGTATATACATTTCCGAGTAAAATGGTGAAGTTTGGTTGAAATTGAATAAAAAATTATGAAGAAAACCCTAGTTATTGCACCTAATGTACACTTGCTATTCAGAGCTAGCACCAGAAATTTCTCGTTTCTTTTGCATAACATTTACCTCTAGCACCTCAGTTAAGCACGCACTTAGCAATTTCATATTTTGCACAAAGATCAAATACGCTTACCGCTCAAATGTTTTTGAAAGGAAATCTTGTTACCTCAGTTTCTGTTAATTTTAAAGTCTCTGCAGTAATTAATTTTTATTTTAAGTATTTTTTTATTTAATTTTAACAATTAAACACACTTAGAATTCACACACAACTTCAAACTTCTACAGAAAACATGAGTCATAAACGGTTATCAGATATCCACCTTAACTGTTTATCTATCAATTACACTAGCTTACATTTAGCACTTCTAGCTCCCCGGGGTGCCTCCATTTTACAGGGAGAATATTGGGGGTAGGGGAGATATAATGCTATAAACGGCTTATTGTATGAGTAAACAAAGTACACAAACGCATTAAATCAATAAACAAGATGTTGAACAAGGTATATATTGTGACAGGAATAAAATAATATCTACAATTTACTGAAAATATGGAATATAAGTTGGATTTAGCCACCAAAACATGTACGTGACACATACACATATATAAACTCACATGTGCAATATTTATACAAGCTTGTTATGTGATTGTTCTAGTTATTGCTTTCTTAGGATTATAAAACACGCATACATTTATAATTTGCATGAAGGAAGAAGCCTGAGAATGACTGGGCAGAGTTGGAACGGGGTTTGGGGGGGGGGGGGGGTGAAGACAGCACACTAGATCTTTGTTCTATCAAAATTTGGATGCTAAAACCTGGTACACATATCAGTTAAGTTTTATTAACACGCACGCAGATTAATTATCACAGTTAATTGAACCAAACTTAATTAAAAACGTGAGTATGATGGTCAGTCCAACAATACAGGCTTCAACACAGGGCCATGTTTTGCCAGATTTTAAATAATTTTGAAGTTTTTTTGTCAAATTAAATATTTTTACACACTGAAAAATGTGCAAACACTCAATTACAGTGGTTGTCTTTGAAAAAAAAAATATCCGGAAGCACAGAAAATGTTATATAGGTCAAGCACATGGCTAGTTCAATTAAAGGACTCACACAACTAAATAATTTACTATATGTTATTACTAAGCTTTCGAGCTAATAACTTTAATATTTGAAGTACAACACTTGTGAAAACTGCCTAAATTCACAGATACATACATGACAAAGGCTTCAAGGGGCATTTAATGAGGAGTTTACTGGCATATTAGCTTGCCACAGGCGTCTGCTTCGGACAACCGGAAATTTACATGTCAAACCAGTGAAATGGGACCGGAACACCCTCTGACTTTTGACCCCATATCAATCCGCCATCACATATCGAAATCTACCAAAAGTATATATATTTGTAAAGTTAAATATCTACAGATTTCATTCAATGCAGAATATGTCAACAATTACCTATTTAAATTACCCAGAATCACTGTACTTAGCCGGAACAAATTTTCAGTAGGGACTACAAACGTATGAAACACTTCGTGATAGGCTGATTTAGTTGTGTGAGTCCTTTAAAGAGATATTGAAAACACGTATATAAACTTTTTACTCGTGCACTTGAAAAAATAAAAAAGTGTTTTCTAAAAAAATTAACTACATTTGTCAAACAGATTGTATTCCTCACCTAAGGCATCATCATCGAGAAAGAAAAAACAATCTGTTCTGGCCTTTCAAAACATTATGACACAAAGAGGTCTTAGAGACCTGTAGCTTCACTTACTTATACACTATCGGGTACAAATATTTTGCTCATTAAACTGCAGAGCGAAAACCAATCATATTTTGCAATCTAGTTAAATTGGATATAGCCATGCTTTCTAACAAAGTCAGTTCAGATACACTCATATTCAATGCTTATGATCTTCAAAGAATGATTAAATTTTCAAATGTTAATCATCAAAACAACATGACTAACTCATAACTTGATAAGTTAATTATTGTAAGGATTAAATCACCACTTCAGCAAAGATCAACGCTATGACTAGTGAAGTTTTGACAATGAGTCCTTATTCAACCTTCAGTTTGTGTTTGCAAAACATTTATTTCAAAACAAAAAGACAAAAAAAAAAAAATCAAGAATATTAAAACATGTTGTTTCGAAGACAGATATTTTGCCAACCCTCAAAAATTTGGAAAAGGTGATATCAAATTCTCTTGAAGATAGTTCTTTCGCTCTTTGATTATTCAGTTTTCTTCCGCCGCCCTTTGTAACAAATGTAGATCGATACTTTTTTCTTTAGATATCGCTCGATCTTGATATCATCAAGATTCTTGTTCAAAATAAGTTCTTTCATCTGTAAAAAAAATAACATAATAACTTAAAACATCAACATTTCATTTTTTTCTGTAAGAGAAACAGATTCACAGCAAACAAAAAGCCAAATGACCTAAGCGGTCAACCTATTTATAGAATTATCTAGAAACAGTTTTGATTGTTCAGATGTTAAAAGAATATCAGTATGTTAGCAAAACAATACATGAATTATAAATCCTAAATGAAATTATTTATTTAGTTTTTGCTATTAAAATCTGCAATGTTATTTTGCTGATTATCAGTTCTGATGACATTCAATTTCAAATTTATCACAACTGCCTGTTATTCCAACTAAGTATGAATGTATTATTTCTTACTGAAAATGGACAAATATTGGAGGATACTTTGAAAAAGGACAACGAAAGCAAGGATGGAATAAACTGAAGAAGATATAGTACGAATGATTGAATTCCTAGTTGACAATATCTTTATTGTGTTCGGACTGTTGGCATTCCAATGGGAACAAACTGTGCCCCGCTTTTGGCTGGCTTTTTTTCTGCTTTTCATACGAGGCTGAATTTGTCGAGAGGCTTATCAGGACGGGTAACAAAAACCTTACCAAATCTTTCAATTTCACTTTAAGGTATATCGACGATGTGCTGTCTATAAACAACAAGAAGTTTGCTGAACTAGTCGATCGTATATACCCTACTGAATTTGAGATTAAAGACACAACAGACTCTCCTACTGCAACTTCCTACCTCGATCTTTACTTAAACTATGATAAACACGGACAGCTTACTACTAAGCTTTATGATAAACGTTTCTGATCGTGAATGTTCCCTTTCTTGATAGTAACATCCCTGCTTCTCCATCATATGGTGTTTACATGTCGCAATTGGTTCGTTATTCTATGGCTTGCTCTGGATATCGAGATTTTCGTAATAGATGTCAGCTACTGACGAACAAACTTATGGCACAGGGATTCGGGAGGTGCAGGTTGATGAAGACTATGGTCAAGTTTTATGGTCCCCATCTTGGTCTCATTGATAAATATTCTGTATCTTTATGTGCAATGAAGATGGGTCGTTTTTGAGTATGTTAATGTGCTCCCTTGTTGTTATTTGACAATGATGACTCAGTTCTCATTTTGAGATTTCAAAGTTACCCCACTTATAAGTCACCACGCATGGAACCAATATTGCAGTATCGCAATAAATCAAGAGGGTGACTTAAACCAACATGAATTAAGCGTAATTATATGTGTCGCTTGTCATTAGCATATGCATTTTACTCAGGTGCGCCAGGAGATATTTGAAGAGACAAAAATAGTTGAAATGTTAGTAAAGAGTGTTATAAATACATTCACCCACACATCCAACGATACACCTATAAGTTTGGCTGCTCTAGGTTTTATACTTTGTGAGAACACTGATGTTTCTTCAAAGTCAAGAAGTTTGAGGTAATTAACCCACAAATACAAAAATACTAGTAAACAGCGTAATGTATTCAGGTAAACATCCCACGATAACCCTTTAAACTGAATTTGATTGCTCTAGTTCTAATATGCAATAGCTTAACAGCCTAATATGCAAGAGCTAAAAGCAAAACTTAAACGATGTATTTTTTGCAAGAAATTTGATATTTTTACCTCAAAAATGCATAAATCAATGAAATATTTTAGTGTAGTAGATCTAGACTCTTCTTCCCATGCTACATCATTGAGTTTAGTCTAGGGCTAGCGTTGTCAAAAAGTGGTGGCGGCATAAGCCCACTTGTGATGAGGAGATTTGCGAGAGATGGTTGTTTGTTGATATTCGGAAAATATACATGGACGTATTACTCTTGGATGAGACAGTTTGTGAGAAATTGAAATCAGAGAAGGTCATAGTCTACATACGTCTCTTGTTCTGGCTTTTCATAACATACCTTTGTGACAACTTGTAGATATTGTCCTCTTTTGATCGTAGTAACATCG
Source organism: Mimachlamys varia (assembly GCA_947623455.1). Classification (NCBI taxonomy): domain Eukaryota; kingdom Metazoa; phylum Mollusca; class Bivalvia; order Pectinida; family Pectinidae; genus Mimachlamys; species Mimachlamys varia. Next base: position 46,300,642 of record OX392534.1, on the reverse strand, counting down.
AGTTCGTCAACAGATTTTCGTATGACCATCTACAATAAAACAGAACGTTGTAAGCAAACTATCAATCAGAACACACTACACACCACTAGAACGGTATTGTAGGAAAAAGATTAACCCTACAAATGCTGGCCGTTTTATGCAAAACAACTTCGGAAGAAAACTCTGTGTTATAACAATCTGGCAAATTTTATTCAAACATCAATTTACTGTTCAGAATATACAAGAGGCCCAGAGGGCCTGTAATGCTCACCTGGTTCAAAATATTTTTTGTACACATTTTCAGCAAAAATATGCGATATACGTTATTCAGTTTCAGAGAAGAAGTTGTTTATATCAATATAGCCAAATATACCCCTTTGGCCCCGCCCCCCAGGCCCCTTGGGGGCTAGACCCACCATCTGTAGAATTTTGAATCTCCACACCATAGTAATGCTACCAACAAAATATAAGCAATATATATTGCTCAGTTTCAGAAAAGAAGTTGTTTATATCAATATAGCCAAATTTACCCCCTGGCCCCACCCCCCAGGCCCCTTAGGGGTCAGACCCACTATTTGTACAATTTTGAATCCCCACCCCATAGTGATGCTACCAGCCAAATATGAGTGATATACATTGTACAGTTTCAGAAAAGAAGATGTTTTTTATCAATATAGCCAAATTGGCCACTTTTGGCCCCACCCCCCAGGCCCCTTGGGGGTCAGACCCACCATTTGTACAATTTTGAATCCTCACCCCATAGTAATGCTACCAGCCAAATATAAGCAATATACATTGCTCAGTTTCAGAAAAGAAGTTGTTTATATCAATATAGCCAAATTTACCTCTTGGCCCCACCCCCCAGGCCCCTTAGGGGTCAGACCCACCATTTGTACAATTTTGAATCCCCACCCCATAGTGATGCTACCAGCCAAATATGAGTGATATACATTGTACGGTTTCAGAAAAGAAAATGTTTTTTATCAATATAGCCAAATTGACCCCTTTTGACCCCGCCCCCCAGGCCCCTGGGGTCAGCCCAACCATTTGTACAATTTTGAGTCCCCACCCAATAGGAATGCTTCTGACCAAATTTGGTTGAATTCCAACAAGTGGTTATTAAGAAGAAGTCAATTGTTGACGGACGGACGACGGACGGACGCCACGGTATGGCATAAGCTCACCCTGGTCCTTTGGACCAGGTGAGCTAATTAAAAGTGTGTCGCAAACCCCAGGGCCAAATCAAAAACCATGATTGTGATCATCTCTTTATGCCCAGTAATTGTATGTATAGTTTTGGGGTGGGGATCTCAACCGTGTAAAAGTTATGACTCAGGGGTCAAATTAAAAGTGTGTGGCAGACCCCAGGGCCAAATCAAAAACCATGATTGTGATCATCTCTTAATGCCCAGTAATTGTATGTTTAGTTTCGGGGTGGGGATCTCGACCATTCAAAAGTTACGACTCAGTAGTCAATTTGCAAGGGTGTGGCAGACCCTTGGATCAAATATGAAATCATGATTGTGATTGTCTCTTAATGCCGAGCAATTGTATATATAGTTTTGGGGTGGGGATCTCAACTGTTTAAAAGTTATGACTCCGAAGTCAATTTACAAGGGCGTGGCAAACCCTGGGGTCAAAACATAAACCATGATTGTGATCATCTGATAATGCCCAGCAATTGTATATATAGTTTTGGGGTGGGGATCTCAACCGTTTAAAAGTTATGACTCAGGGGTCAAATTAAAAGGGTGTGGCAGACCCCAGGGCCAAATCAAAAACCATGATTGTGATCATCTCTTAATGCCCAGTAATTGTATATATAGTTTTGGGGTGGGGATCTCAACCGTTTAAAAGTTATGACTCAGGGGTCAAATTAAAAGGGTGTGGCAGACCCCAGGGCCAAATCAAAAACCATGATTGTGATTATCTCTTAATTCCTAGTAATTGTATATGTAGTTTTGGGGTGGGGATCTCAACCATTTAAAAGTTATGACTCAGGAGTCAAGTTTCAAGGGCGTGGCAGACCCTGGAGTCAAATATAAAATCATAATTGTGATTGTCTCTTAATGCCCAGCAATTGTATATATAGTTTTGGGGTGGGGATCTCAGCCGTTTAAAAGTTATGAGTCAGGAGTCAAGTTGCAAGGGCGTGGCAGACCCTGGGGTCATATCTAAATCCATGATTGTGATCGAGGTTACCAAAACATTTGTATAAATTTGAATTCAAGCAACCTTTGGATTCTACCACTAGAATATAGATGTCATACATTGCTTAGTTTCAGGAAAGAGATCATTTATACCAATATTGTCTAATGTGCCCCTTTTGGCCCCACCCCTCAGGCCCCTCCGTGATCATAATCATATAATTTTGAAACCTAATCCCATAGTGATGATACCAGGCAAATATGAATAATATCCATTGCTTGGTTTCAGAGAAAAATCATTTTTATCATTATAGCCAAATTGACTCCTTTCGGCCCCGCCCCTCAGGCCCCTGGGGGATCAGCCCCACCATTTATACAATTTTGAATCCACACCCCATGGTAATGCTACCAGGCAAATATAAGCGATATACATTACTGGGTTTCAGAGAAGAAATCGTTTATATCAATATAGCCAAGTTGACCCCTTTTGACCCCGCCCCCCAGGCCCCTTGGGGGTCAGCCCCACCATTTGTACAATTTTGAATCCCCACTCAATAGTGATGCTACCAGCCAAATATGAGCGATATATATTACTGGGTTTCAGAGAAGATGTCGTTTATATCAATATAGCCAACTTACCCTTTTGGCCCCGCCCCCCAGGCCCCTGGGGGGTCAGCCCCACCATTTGTACAATTTTGAATCCCCAACCCATAGTAATACTACCAGCCAAATATGAGCAATATACATTGCTCGGTTTCAGAGAAGAAGTCGTTTATATCAAATAGCCAAATTGACCCCTTTTGGCCCCGCCCCCCAGGCCCCTGGGGGGTCAGCCCAACCATTTGTACAATTTTGAGTCCCCACCCCATAGGGATGCTTCTGACCAAATTTGGTCAAATTCCGATCAGTGGTTATAAAGAAGAAGTCAATTGTTGACGGACGGACGACGGACGACGGACGGACGACGGACGACGGACGCCACGGTATCGCATAAGCTCACCTTGGTCCTTTGGACCAGGTGAGCTAATAATTATGTACTTCCCACTGAATTTCAATTTAAGATTTCAACACTTGATTAAAAAAGTAGTGGCCCTTTATCCAAAATTTAAAATCTGAAATATCACGAGTGAGTTCCCGTTTATGCAAGATGATACCAAGGTCAAGGTCTTTTTTTTTTACAGAAATGGGTATAGTTTTAAGAAATTATGTCGCAACTTCACAAAAAGCAAAAGGGCACAACTACATACATGTATAAGTATAATTTGGATGTAATACGCAAAGTTTGAAAAAAATATTGCTTCAGTACTTTATTAGATCAACTTGACACAATATCCAACAGAATGTCTACAAAAAGGAGCATACCTCTTTACAAATGATGTCAAAAGTTTAAGAAAGGTTAAAGGGCACAACTTAAACAAGGCGGTGACAAACTGTAACTATCATATTAAAGGATAATGACTGTTGGTCAAGCATAATGCAGTGACTTCGTGGGAAACTCCTGCACATTCTTTGATAGGATTCATCCTGCACATTCTTGATGATTTCCTCCTGCAGGTTCGGTTCTTTTTTCAGAAATACAGCTTTTAAAGACCAAATATACGTTACTTTCGGCAAAACTTGAAGCTAAAATCAAGCCTAATAAATTATTATATTTATAGATTTAGTAAAGAGTAACTGATATCAGCAATATTCAAGATGAGTTCTTACACGGTTACCGGTACAGCAGCAGTTGAAACTAGGTATACGTAAACACGCGTCCATTTTTAACCGTCTTCTAACTTGTTGTTGAAGTGAACCCCGCCTGAATAATTTTCAATTCTTTGGATTTTTCTGTCCAGAGTTTCTTGTTAGTTACCGCTCAGGTTTACTTCATTTCAGACTTATTTTTGCATGGTTATCAACTGGATTTATTTTTCAGAATTTTTTAGAATCACGAAAATATCCTGAAGTTACGTATATTGGGCCTTTAAACATAAAAATTAAACTATCAAATTAAAGATGAAGAGTTTTTGGCCATCTTGATTTTTAGTAAAAAAAAAAAAAAAAAAAAAACCGATAAGCATAACTACGGACCATAGGGAATCATTATATTAAAAATCCCTACAGTCCTTCCTGAGAAATAATACTAATAATTTAATGATCGTTTAAGGATTGGTGGAATAACCGACCAGGGAGGATTTGGACGCTGGGCGATTTGAACAGCACACAGTATTATGATATTGGCAAAAAAAAATCGCTGAAATATCTGAAACACCTATAAAAAATATAATGTATGAAGGCCATTTGGTATAAATAAACAAGTTCTATATATCTGTACATGGCAATAAAGTACTGTAAAGCATATCTTATAGGAAAAAGCATTTTTAAACGAAACTCCAATAATTTCATATCTACCAAGATGAAAAGATGTAAAATTGACATACATGTAAGAAATTCCTGTGATCCTTGATTGCTTCGCGTTTTTCAGACGGTAATGTCATCGTCTCCTTTTGAGACAGGAACATGGAATCTTCACTGATAACCCTTGGGGTTAGAAAAGGAACCATTGACTCGCGTTTGTGTCCTCTTTTGCCTGCAATTGAACAGAGAAAGTAGAATCCTGCAAATCAAATAATTCTTTATTGGCAAAGTTATATGTAAATATACTGTACATTGTGTATGTGGCAGTTTCTTATAGACTAAGCTATACCCCCCCCCCCCTTAAAAGACAGATATACCCGGCCCCCTCCCCCTCAAAAAGTAATTGATTGTCCTCACGTTAATAAAACCTAACCATACAAGTGGTAAATATTCCAAAAAACATCGACCATCATGAACTTCCATATATGTGAGACTGCAATCTTGTTTTGCCATGGTGAAATATAGATGTGGACTTCACAAGGTAGATAAATTTCGTTAAAAACTGAAGACAGAGTTAACATGCAACCTGTTACTACTAAGACTAAATTTGGGTTTTCATATGTTTTTTTCGTGAAAATAATCTTTTTAAATAAAATATATACTGTTGATGGCATAGGTCAAAATTACAAAGAGACTTCCTTTAGAGTTTTTTTGCTTCGAAAATTCCCCATTTTATACGCATTAAAAAGCAAGACAAACAGACGAAAAGCAGGTAGCTACATTTACAATGAAAATCAATTTGAACAATATATCGTCTACATGTACAAATATCAAGTTTGGTTAGTAATATATCATATGGCTTAATTGTATTCATAATAAAGTTTTCCCAATACGTAACAAATTAAAGCAGATATTGTATGGGTAAATTCCTTACCTAATTGAATCCTTCTGAATGTCTTGTCGCTGCGCGAGTTCTGATCCGTAACTTTATTGTCCGTCCCGCTGACATCGGTACGTTTTCCATCGTGCATCCTTCTTTTATGAGCAATCAATGCAATGTTTGATGCAAGTATTTTAAAGCATGTTTCGCACTTAAACTGTTGTACATTTAATTTGTTGTGATGTCTCATTTTCATATGCTTTTCCATGTTGAACTCACTCTGGAAACTTCTTCTACACAACTGGCATTTGTATGAACACTCCTGTTGTCTTTCCCGATCTCTATAACTCATCCAGAGCGATCTGTCTTTACGATTAGCATTGTGACTTGTTGTTGGATTAGATCCTTCGGAGGAAGAGGTTTCAAGGGATACATCTTCATGCACTCTTTCATCACCATTATGATGCTGATCCACATGTTGTTTATATAATTGTGTATCAACAAATCTCTTTCCACAAGCCTTACACTCTCTTCTGCATTTCTTATGGTTTAATAGTGCATTTTTAGTTGCAAACTGTTTACGACATATATTACAATGAAGCCATTTAGGTTTGTGGGTGCTATCAATTTTGTTTCTTCTTTCAAAACTTTCCCCCCGCATATTGCACATCTCTGAGTTTTTTGTTTTTAGAGCTCTAGTATGAATAGACCTGTGCAGTCGTAGTCCAATGGCAGTACTGAGGGTTTTGCAACAAATGTTACAGCGAAAATTGTTTGTCTTTTTTGTTGAGTGCGTTTGTAAATGTATTTTTAGATTTGAAAGACCAGAACAGTTACATCCACATATATCACAAATGTACTTTTCGGCGTGAATTGTTCTTTTGTGAAGAGCCATTTCATTAAAAGGCAATTCTTGACCACAAATATCACAAGTGGTTATCTTGTGTGCTTTGTCTATATGGTTTTGAAATCTCCCTTCTGTCGAAAACTTCCGATCACATTGTTCACACTTGAGTTCAACTTTGACAGGCATGCAATGTCGTTCCTTGTGCCTGTTTAAACTAAACGCATTACGGAAACAGCGCCCACATACTTCACATATAAATTCAGTTTTCTGTTCAGACGGACAGTTGTGCTCTTCATCTGCGTCTTTAAAGCTTTTACCACAAAGTTTACAATAATGTCCAATATCTTTCCTATGAATATTTACATGTAACGTTAAATACCTCAATGTTGAAAACCTTTTCCCACATACCTCGCATCCGAACCGGCCAGACACTTCTTTGTTTTTTATATGGATGTCGATGTGTCTACGTAGCTTGCTGGACGTGATGTAACTGTTTTCACATTGGTGGCACTGAAAGTCACGTGAACCTTTCTCATAGACATGAACAAGTTTATGGCACTCCAATAACAGTTTTCCTTCAACCTTGACACCACAAATATCACATACGTGTGATGTATGGTGTTTGTTATTATGTTTCTCCAATGTTTCTTTAAACTTCAATCCACAAATCTCACAGCATTTAGCTACATGGAAGTTATTCATATGTCTTTGAAGAACACCCTCTGTTTTGAAGGCCCTGTCACAAATTTCACACTTTCCAATCGACAGTGGTCTCTTGTGAATAATCATGTGCGCATGTAAATTTGCTTTATGTGCAAAACAACGTCCACACACCTTACATTTGATAGATTTTTTGTGGAGCATCATGTGTTGTTGAAGGCTAGACTGTAAATGGTATCTCTTACCACAAACATCACAGCTGAAATTCTTAGTTCCCTTTGACATTCGTATATGATATAACATATGTCTTCTTATTCCTTCCATCCCAGAATAATATTTTCCACAAACGTCACATTGCTGTTTATCCTCGTGCGAAGCCTTGTGATATTTCAGTTTGCCTTTTGGAAATATTTCACCACAAATGTTACATGGTTTCATTATATGTACACGATTCAAGTGGTGTTGAAGACTGAAGTTTGTTGGGAATGTTCCATTGCATTTCTCGCACTGATGTTCTTCACTTGCTGTGTTGTGCTTTTCAAAATGTTTATCTAAAGAACTTTGCTTTGAGAAACTTTTACTGCAGATACTGCAACTAAACAATCTTTTCTTTGTTTCGTGAAATTTCATGTGCTTTTCAAACACCTGTTTTTGTTTAAAGCTTCTTCCACATACTTCACAAGAAAATGTGTTTAATTCTTCCACTATATCGTAAGTTGCGTCCTGAGTGTGACCCTTTCTCATATGTCTTCTCAGCATCTCGATTTCTATAAATTTCCTCCCACAAATGTCACATCTGTAGGGACTCTCCTCGTCCTTATGAATCTCAAGATGTGTTCGAAAGCTATCGACTGTTTTGTAGATTTCTCCACATGTATCACAACAGAAGTCATGTGACTCAATTTCATGCTCATGAGCACATTTGTGGAAATCCAGTAACTCTTTTCCTTGAAAGTTCTGTCCACAACTGTCACATAAGTGCGTTACATGAAATTTAGTGGTATGCTTTTGAAGTAAAAGATCTGTTTGAAATGTCTTATTACAGTGTTCACATTTCCCAACAGATTCTGATCTTTTGTGAATTTTCATATGATGCTTTAAATTACCCCTTAATGAAAAGCAGCGACCACATATGTCACATTTGATTGTCTTTTTGTGGACCATAGAGTGATTCTTTAGACCTTTTTGTGACGAGTATTTCTTACCACAAACCTCACACATAAACCTCTTGATTACGGCGGTCCTGGCATGAAATAGCATATGTCGCCTGATGCCTTCAATTCCAGAATAATATTTTCCACACACGTCACATTGCTGTTTATCCTCGTGTGAAGCCTTGTGAAATCTCAGTTTGCTTTTCGGAAATATTTCACCACAAATATTACATGGTTTCTTTGAATGAGCAAGATCCAAGTGCCGTTTTAGACTGAAGTTTGTTGGAAATATTTCGTTGCATTTCTCACACTGATGTTCTTCACTTGCTGTACTGTGCATTTTAAAATGCTTATCTAAAGAACTTTGTTTTGTGAAACTTCTACTGCAAATATTGCAACTAAGCTGGCTCGTTTCGTGAAATTTGATATGTTTTTCAAATATCTCCTTTTGCTTGAAGCTTTTCCCGCAAACGTCACAAGAAAATGTTTTAAATTCTTCCTTTATATCTTCATCCGGGTGAGAGTGCCTTATATGCCTCCTCAGAATTTTAGTTGCGACGTATGTTCTCCCACAAATGTCACATCTGTAGGGATTAACCTCATCCTTATGAATCTCAAGATGTGTTCGGAAGCTGTCAACTGTTTTGTAGATTTCTCCACATGTTACACAACAAAAGTCACGTGACTTTATCTCATGCTCATGAGCAAGTTCGTGACAATGAAGATACTCTTTCCCTTGAAACTGTTGTCCACAGCTGTCACACGAGTGCATCACATGAAACTTAGAGGCATGCTTTTGAAGTACATGTTCTGTTTTGAAGATCTTATCACAAGGTTTACATTTGAGAATCGATTCCGGTCTTTTGTGGATTTTCATATGATTCCTTAAGTTACCCTTTAATGAAAAACAGCGACCGCATATGTCACATTTTATTGCCTTTTTGTGGATCATAGAGTGACTTGTCAGACTTATTTGTGATGGATATTTCTTACCACAAACCTCACATTCAAATTTCTTGATTAAGGCGTCCCTGGCATGATATTGCATATGTCGTCTGAAGCCTTCAGCTCCAGAACAGTATTTGCCACACACGTCACATTGCTGTTTATCCTCGTGTGTTTCCATGTGATATTTCAGTTTGCCTTTTGGAAATATTTCACCACAAATATTACATGGTTCCATAGTATGTACCAAACTGAGGTGATTTTTCAGAGTGCCTTTTCTGAGGAATATTTCACCGCATTCCACACACTGAAGTTCTTTAGTCGATGTGCTATGACTTTCAAAATGTGTATCTAAAGAACTTTTATAGGTGAAACTTCTACTACAGATACTGCAACTTAACTGATTTTTCTTCGTATGGATGTTAGTATGTTTTTTAAGAGAATTTCTTTGTTGGTATCTTTTTCCACTCTCATCACAAGAAAATGTATTTATTTTTTCCGGCATATCACTACTTAGGTGAGTGTTCCTCTCTATCATATGCCTCCTCAGCTGATCAATTGCGATGAATGTTCGCCCACAAATGTCACATCTGTAGGGCCTGTCGTCCTCCTTATGAATCTCAAGATGTGTTCGAAAGCTGTCAACTGTTTTGTAGATTTCCCCACAGGTATCGCAACGGAAATCACGTGACCTAATTTCATGCTCATGAGCACGTTGATGGCAATGAAGGTACACTTTCCCTTGAAACTGTTGTCCACAGCTGTCACACGAGTGCAGCACATGAAAGTTAGTGGTATGTCTTTGAAGTAGATATTCTGTTTTGAAAGTCTTATCACAAGGCGTACACTTTAAAATTGATTCTGACCTTTTGTGAATTTTCATATGATGCTTTAAGTTACCTCTTAAAGAAAAACAGCGGCCACATATGTTACATTTGATTGTCTTTTTGTGTACAATAAAATGATTCTTCAGACTTATTTGTGATGAGTATTTCTTACCACAAACCTCACATCCAAACTTCTTGATTAAGGCGTCCCTAGCATGATATTGCATATGTCGCCTCATGCCTTCAACTCCAGAATAATACTTCCCACACACGTCACATTTCTGTTTGTCTTCGTGTGTAGCCTTGTGATATTTCAGTTTGCCTTTCGAAAATATTTCACCACAAATATTACATGGCTCCATAGTATGTACCAAATTAAGATGATTAGTCAAACTACTCTTTGTAAGGAATGTTTCATCACATTTCTCACACTGACGTTCTTGAGCTGGTGTGCTATGAGTTTCAAAATGTTTATCTAAAGAACCTTTATAGCTGAAACCTTTACTGCAGACACTGCAATTAAACTGACTTTTCTTCGTATGAATGTTCGTATGTTTTTCAAGGGAATCTTCGCATGCATAAATGTGTCCTTTCTGAATATGCCGCCTCAAATAATCAATTTTGATGAATGTTCGCCCACAAATGTCACACCTGTAGGGGTTGCCGTCGTCCTCGTGAATCTCAAGATGTGTTCGAAAGCTGTCATATGTTTTGTAGATTTCTCCACATATTTCACAACAAAAGTCTTGTGACATAATCTCATGTTCATGAGCACGTTTATGGTAATTAAGGTACACTTTCCCTTGAAATTGTTGTCCACAGCTGTCACACGAGTGCACCACATGGAAGCTGGTGGTATGTTTTTGGAGTAAATGTTCTGTTTTGAAGGTCCTATCACACGGCTGACACTTTCGAATTGATTCTGAATGATTGTGAATTTGCATATGCCTCCAAAGGGAAGAACGGAAAGAAAAATAGCGATCACATATGCTGCATTTGAGAGACTTAGCATGGAGTTTTGAGTGATTCTTAAGACCTTCCTGTGAAAGAAATTTCTTACCACAAACCTCACAAACAAACTTTTTGACTGCTAAGGCATTTCTCGAATGATATTGCATATGGAGTTTTAAAACTGCAACTCCTGAAAAACTTTTTCCACACACTTCACATCGTAACTTTTTTTCGTGCTCAGCTTTGTGCCGTTTCAGTTTCTGTTTTATAAATTCTTTGCCGCAAACATCACATGGTTTTGTTGTATGTACACTATCAACGTGTCTTTTCAGAACAAATTCTGAATGGAAAGTTCGGTCACATTTTACACAATTATGTTCAAAAATGCTGTGGGTTTCATAATGTCTATCTAAACTACTTTGTTTTGTGAAAGCTCGATTGCATATTTCACACATCAAAAGTGTTGTGGTGTGGGTTTTCATGTGTCTTTCAAGAAACTCGGGATCTTTGCAACTCTTTCCACAGACATCGCAGTTTAAGTTTGAGTCAGTGTATTTACCAGTATGATAATTCACTGCTTGTAAATGACTTCCTAATCCTTTCACGGTATTACTTGATCTTCCACAAATACCGCAAACATATGGCTTGCTCACCTCCTTGTGCTTCTCCAGATGTTTGCGAAAGCTGTCCTCGGAACTGTGATTTTCTCCACACATTTCACAAATAAATTCTCTAGATTTATTCTCGTGCTCGTGAGCAAGTTTGTGGTATTCCAACATTCGTTTCCCAATAAATTTTGTTCCACAAATTTCGCAAGCATACATGCTATGAATTGAATCCATATGACCAAATGATTGTGGTCTATTGTGAATTTCCATATGTTTCAGTAAATAGGACAAGCTTCGCCCGCATTTTCCACAATTTGTGTTGTTTTCTCTGTCTAAATTGGTTAGTGTTGCACATTCATCACACTCTTTTTCACATCTCTGTCCATCATCATCAAAATTTCCTTCGTCCATTTCCATTTTGAGTAAAAAATTCTTCTGGTCACGCTCTCTTAGTTCCAAGTCCGACAATCCAAATTCAGTTCTTTCATGAGTGGCAGATAGTTCTCGGTCGAAGGAATGACCTTTTGGTGTTCTCTTTCCATCTGATGATGCATTCCCCCAACCCTCTAAATCAAGAGGTTCTAATTTCACAAAAGGAAGGCTATGATGATTTGGAATGATATTCCGAACAAAATGACTGTTGCTGAATGTACTGTCTACACTAGTAGATGTCCTCCCTGAACTTGGTGTGTTGGATGTGGTACAGTCTGTCGACATTTGGCTCAATATCTCTTCAGTTTTAGGGGAAGTAATTGTACCATTGTCGTCTTGAGGATACCTCTTTGTATTATCCTGGAGATGCCTGTCTGAATGAGTAGACTGATTCATTTTACGAATGATGGGAATTCCCCCAGCATGTTGTTCAGCAAACTGGTGATTGTCCATATTGAAGTCCATTTTTAGATTTGATATAGTCAAGGACACCTTAAGGGGTTCCCTTGCTAAAATACAAGTATCAACTCATTTTAATGTCAAGATATGTACAGATCTGTTCCAGTTCCAGAATTTAACTTCAGAAGTGTTCCATTTACAATCATTTTCAGCTCATAATGTTTTCTGTCCTGTAATTTCTTATATTCCTGATCATGAAGAAAGTTATTCCTCTAGGGACCTGTTGGTTGTGTCCTGAAATAATAAAGGGTATTTATCAACAACATATTCATACATGCATTAACAAGATGCTAAAAGGGTCTACGTACATTGCTCAACGGGTATTAATTCTCACTCATTACTTTACTAAAGTGGACTAAAATCTGTTATTGCTAGTGATTCAAAAAAACATTGTTAAACAATTTATATGACAAACCTCATATCAGGTTATTTTAGCGAGTGTCTAATTTTTGCTATGTTCGCACGGCACTCCTTAGCGGAAAATAAAATACTACAGATGAGGATACAGTACAATTTCAAAACATTAGGTGTAATATAGTTGGTACCTCAAAGCATGATCTTATTTAACTTAAGTTACCCTACAACGGCATATTGCCGTGCTACTGTATCCCCAAGGGGGGACTGTGCTACAGAAAATTGCAGAAAATTTAGCCAATTTGGCCCTTTTGCATTCCTCCCCAATGCCCAGGGGGTGGACCAGAGTTTATATTCTTCTAACATCAAGCAGTCATGTCCTGGTTATTATTCCAACCAAGTTTCAATTATCTCCAACTGAAAATGAACAAAAGATATCCATAAGTGTCATTTTCCTTTATAAACTATAGTAAACTTCACCCTCCCCAGGGGAAAACCTGAAGTCTGGGAGACTTGAATTTGAAATTCATAATTTTGATACGTTAAGACCTTTCCAATGGTGAATAGCATGTGATTCCAGCATATTTGGGTCTGGAGAAGAAAATTTTTGAAATTTTAACTAATTTGACACTTTTGGCCCTCCCTCAAGCCCCTAGGGGACCATATAATTCACCATGTTGGTGCAACTTTGGCTCGGGAAGGTTCCTGCCAAATTTCATTCAAATTGGTTCAGGGATGTTTGAGAAGAAGCCGAAATGTATTTGTTTACGGAAGGATGACGGACAATGGACCGCGGACACCGACGGACGAAAGGGGATTAGAATAGGTCACTCGAGACTTTGTCTCAGGTGACCTTAAATGTATACTTTTGGTAGATTTTGATATGCGATGGGGAATTGATACCAGGTCAAAAGTCATAGGGTATTTCCGTCCCATTTCACTGGTTTGATATGTAAATTTTCGGTTGGCGAGCCTGTGGCAAGCTAAAATGCCACAAAATTCCTTATAAAATGCTCTTTGAAGCTTTTGCCATGTATGTATCTTACTATCTGTGAATCTAACATTTTTCAGTAGTGTTGAACTTCAAATATTAAAGTTATTAGCTGGAAAGCTTAATAATATCATATAATAAATTATCAAGTTGTGTGGTTCCTTTGATAGAACTAGCCATATGCTCAATGAACTTGACCTCTCAAACATGTTCTGTACTTCCAGATGTTTTTTTAAAGACAGTCACATTCATTGGTTAATTAATTCTTAGCACATTTTTTCAGTAACTTCAAAATTAGCTAAAATCTTTCTAAACATGGCCCTCCCAGAGTGGAAGCCTGTAGTGTTGGACTGACCCTTATACTCATGTTTTAAATATGAAGTTTGGTTCAATTAACTGTGATAATTGATCTGCATGTGTTAGTAGTACTTTACTGATATGTGTACCCGGTTTTAGCAACCGGGTCTTCTTGATAGAACAGAGATCTAGTGTGTTGCCTTGCATAACAAGCAACCCCCACCCCATTCACCCCCACCAGTTCCTTTAATTCTGCCCAGTCATTCTAAGGCCACTTTCTTCATACAAATTACAAATGTATATTTGTTTTTATAGTCAGAAGATATCAATGCCCAGAACAATTACACAGAACAGACTTGTACAAAAGCTGCATATGTCAGTTTATACAGTGTGTATGTGTCACTTATAGGTTATGGTGGTTAATCTAACTTTAAATTCCATATTTTCAATAGATTGTAGATATTTCTTTATTTCTGACACAATATATACCTTGCTCAACATCTTGTTTATTGATTTAATGTGTTAGTGTTCTATGTCCTACTAAGCAACATATCATTTACAGACTTAATATCTCTCAAGTCATTCAGACATGATTTCGGTCTGTTTCATTAAGTTCTGCACCCCCGGTGCCCATGGATACTGTACATCAATTTATATTTATTGAAAATAGGTTAAATTGTCTGTTTCAATCAAATTTTGCTATTTTCTCTAAAAAAATTTCAACTGAATCAGCATAATGATTAATCTAGTAAAGTCAATCATGTCAATCATGATTTTTTACAAAGTAACAGATGCAGAAAATGATTTTTGACTTCTAAGAGTCTGTAACAGGTGTAGTGGAGTATAAAAATGATTCCAAGTCCAGTTGTAGGTGGAGATGAAGTTTTATTATGTGGAGAGTATACCGATGTTCATGGTACGCCCTCCGGAAACCGACGCTTTTACATCTGAATAGTACCTGTATTTATACCGAATAACTGCAACGTGTCATATTCTGATGGGATACAACTTATCTTATGAAGTTGAATAACAGATAGCTGAATGGTAGATTGGGTATAACTTATGTAAGAAATGTTTATATATCTAAGGGCCTATATAACTTATGTAAGAATTGTTTACCGGTTTATCTTACAGAACATTTGACCACGGTCGAAACACAGATAACCTACTTGTTATATGAAAGTTACTACTGAAATATCGAATCTTACTCTATATATTAGCTGTGAATCTTTAAGTTCTCGAATCGATATAAAGTTTGCAAATAAATATATTCAATATTTTTTCCTTGAAATTATATTACATAAAAACATTTAATGGTTCATTTCGTCCCTTTGTATTAATTTGATTTCAAATTGGTTATAATTTGATATCATCCAATAAAAGAAAGGGCTGTATAATGAGGGTTCAATTCGTCCCTTTGTACTGAATCTAATGTCATGTATGATGTTCAGCAGAACAACTGTAGAATTATTGATAAATATACTGTGAATTTAAACTGTAACAGTAGCATACTAGGTATCGTATTAGCTTATAATGAAAGAAATATGTTACTAGATATAGATGTGTACAATATAATGTTGACCTCAAATGCAATATAAATAATACAAGTTATACAAAGAAAGAAAAAAAATGTGACAAATGTATGATATCAAGACTAAAAGTATTGTTAAACGGAAGTTGTCCTAAAAGAGAAAAAAAAAACATTACCAGGCATTAAATTAAATAGAGTATTCTCTGAAATGTTCAACATAATAAGTCTTGTCCTATAAAGTAAAACTAGACGATATTTGATAACTCGTCCATACAAGTCCTTAAATGGTAAAACGAACGTCTGTAATGAGATGATTTGGCAAAGTTCAAACTTAAACACAGTTCCAATATTTTTGGTAATTTTAAATGAATAATAGAAAGTCACAAAAGTTCCTTGAAAATGTTGTTGTGGATTAATTTCCGGGCGTAGAAACAGTTTATTTAAACACAGTTCCAATTTTTTTGTTTAATTTAAATGAATAATAAAAAGTCACTGTTCAACATAAGCTGTGGCGTAGAGATGATATAGATGAAGCTTGCGTCTGATGTACAACCATCTTTTCTAACAAGCATGATATTCTCGCACAGAAAGGCTGAGATAAATTAATATGAAATGTCACAAAAGTTCCTTAAAAAATGTGTTGTCGATGAATTTCCGGACGAAGAAACAGTTAATTATAGAAGAAATTCTTCTTAAAATCCGTAGTAGTACATCACAATGATGACGTTCTGGTAAAAGTTGAATCTCTTCTGTCCTGGCATTATACTGCATCAGGTATTTATCGCCGTAGTCTCGCATCTTGTAAATAGGTAATGATGAATGTACGGTATTAGGGAACATATAAACATTTTCTTCCTGGCATTAAACTGCATCAGGTGTTTCCTAATCCGTAGTAAATGTAGTGTAGAAATATGCCGCTTGAGTACGGAGATTAAAAACATTATACTGAGCGTGCGTTATCACGTCTCATACTCCGCCTCCGACATATTATGTAGAGTAATAATATATAACTTGTATAAATAAAGTCTCTTCTGGAAGAGGGATGTAAAGCAGGAACTCTGTGGAAATGATGATGAATAATAAACGCCACAATGATGTAGAACAGTTCATCTCAAAGCTCTTCCTCAACTGTTGGAGGGGGCATGATGCTCGCCAGCCTTGGATAGAGTTGAGCCTGGTACATTGGTGGGATCAATGGCTGTGCAAGGTGAACGTCGGTAACTTGTGTTGGTGCCATATTCACTTTCGAACCATGATCAGTGTTAAGTTTTGTTGATCTTTTTTTCTCTCTTTTATTTTGAAAACATTTGTACCAAATACGAAATATAACTAATAATAATATGATTGAACCAATAGCAGAAAGAATAGGAATGAAGTATTGTTGATAATCCCAAAGATTACTTTCAACTGGTTTGATTGAGGAAAGTTCTTGAATTAAGGAATCCATTGAAATTTTTTCCATTTTCTGTAAATGATTGGGAATAATAACACTTGAATAATTAGGAAATTTGTTTTGAAAAGGCTTCCATAAAGAACTTATTGAAATGTTTAAAACATGTTGTGGTATAAGAGACATATTTAGGGGACGAGTCACTGAAGATTTGCTAAAAGATGCCGTTAAAGTTAGTTGATCACTGGATGCTGAACATAAAGTTGGGACATTCATTATTTGAAGAGGGGGTTTTACAACTCGATATTCGTTTTTACCAGAAGCATGACATACAATGAAAAATCGCATTTCCATGTTAGATGTAATGGCCCAAGAACCATTAGCAATATGGTATGCTAAAGGAAGTTGTAGACCAGGAACAACTACAGTAACACAATATTTATTAATATTTAACTTGTTGTCTATGAACAGAGCAACAATACAATGGGTACTTAAATTAATTGGGTATATAGGTGATGTGAGTGGACATAAGTTATAAAATGGGTGAGTACAAGTACTAATGTCGTCTTCAGAAAGAAGAAGATATTTTGACCTTTCTGGGTTAACCGCTATGGCAGAAGACTCTAATTGATATTTAGCAACAAGTTTACACGAAATACATTCTTGAGGATTTGACGGCACCAACTTGTAACAGGTGTAGTGGAGTATAAAAATGATTCCAAGTCCAGTTGTAGGTGGAGATGAAGTTTTATTATGTGGAGAGTATACCGATGTTCATGGTACGCCCTCCGGAAACCGACGCTTTTACATCTGAATAGTACCTGTATTTATACCGAATAACTGCAACGTGTCATATTCTGATGGGATACAACTTATCTTATGAAGTTGAATAACAGATAGCTGAATGGTAGATTGGGTATAACTTATGTAAGAAATGTTTATATATCTAAGGGCCTATATAACTTATGTAAGAATTGTTTACCGGTTTATCTTACAGAACATTTGACCACGGTCGAAACACAGATAACCTACTTGTTATATGAAAGTTACTACTGAAATATCGAATCTTACTCTATATATTAGCTGTGAATCTTTAAGTTCTCGAATCGATATAAAGTTTGCAAATAAATATATTCAATATTTTTTCCTTGAAATTATATTACATAAAAACATTTAATGGTTCAAGTCACTGTCATTTCTCGGTGAAGAAAAAGGAAGCAAACGTTACTTTGGTATCATTTGTCTGATATTTCAGTATTTCTGACATTTTCAAAGTGTTTGTTGGCTAGGGAACATTGTGTCTGTTGCCAGAGTGTTATTGTGATGGGATTCCTGGTGGCCATTTTGATCTCAGTAAGTATTGATGATGTCATGCATACCCATTGATGACGTCACAGTTTTGATGACATCACAGTAACTATGACGTCATAAAATAAGGCAAAAATATAACATAACATTATCGCTAAACTGTTTTTTTTTTAATATGCATATAATCTCAAAGCATCCAATTTCGCCCAAAATGGAATTTTATTAAAAAAACTAAAAACTTATTGAAGTTTTCATTTTTCAGATAGTTTGAGGGCAGAATTGGTAAAAATTCACCTGTCTACTCAGTAACTATTCAAGGGAGAAAGGAAACGGATACATCATTTTGTTCATTGTGTCATTTTCCAGACATCTTAAAGGTTTTGATTAAATTTTAAGGAATAGAAAGTGAAGTATAGGGTAGCAGTGTATAACACCGATGATATTATGCATATCAGAATCTAAAAACAAAAAGAGTAAAATGGGCTTAAGCATGATAAAGTGGACTTTGTGGACTTCACATTTGTAAAAAAAAAAAAAAGAAAAAAAATTTGGTCCGAGATATTTTGGCCTTTTAGAAATGGATGTCTACACACAAAAAGCTAGCATTACAGGAAGTGAAATGAGGCACATGAGGAAATATAGCAAAAAAACCTAAACAAACAACATATGCTGAAACACAGATAATTCTGCAACCAAGTATGTAATCTTTAGTTCAAGATAGAATTTAAGAAAAAAAATTTAAAATTCCTATTGGCGGGGGTCAAATTTTAGGTAAGATATCATGTTTTTTTTAGCATTTTTCAGTATTTTTTGATGTGGTAAACATGGTTTTCACACAAGTGACATACATAGAAAATATAAGTTTATACACTTCTCATTCCTTTCTATGGGTTGTAAATACAATGCTGTTTGCAAATATATATATATATATAAACTTTAAGTGTAAATTGCACACCCTGTGTTTATGTTTCTCGGACATGGGCATTGTTTTCCAGATATCTGTTAATATTCTGTAATCTGCTATCAGACACCTGTAGCCAGCTGAAATGCCACGGAATTCCCCATAAAACGCCCATTGAAGCCTTTGCCATCTATGTATCTGTGAATCTAGACAGTTGTCACAATATTAAAGCTCCAAAGCTTAGTAATAACATATAGTAAACTATTTAGTTGTGTGAGTCCTTAAAACCCGAGTCAGACGGACCCGGATTTCCGTAATTAAAAAAAAAAAATTAGTTGTGTGAGACCTTAATGTTACCCTGATTCCATGGAACTTCCAAACATAAAAGAATTAAAGTAATAAGACAAATTTTCTTGAAAAAAATAAGGTCTAATCTGCCAGTACAAAAATATGAATTTCAAGGTAATATAACAAACTTATGTATTAAGCTCCTATATTAACAACAAGAGGCCCATGGGCCTTAACGGTCACCTGATGTTTGACATGAAAGAGAAATATGGGAATGTTGAGATGAATATTTATAACAATACATTGTAGCATATCTGGGAGTGGAAAAAATGAATTTTTGAAATTATGTCAATTTGACCCTTTTAGGCCCCACCCCTCAGGGGTCAGTCAGTGTCAATATGTGCGTACTACTCAAAAGTCATGTCATATTGATAATTTCAATCAAATTTGCATCATTTCTTATGGCAATTAAACAAATAATGCCAAAAAGTGTTTTTTTCTGACAATATACTATAGTAAACTTAACCCCCTCCACAGGGGGAGATGCAAGACCCCAGAGTCATGAAATTCACAATTTTGGTAAAGAACCTTAAAACCATCTATGAAGAGTATTTGATTCCAGCATATCTGGGAGAAGAGAAGAAGATTTTTGAAATTTTTGTCAATTTGACCCTTTTTGGCCCCGCCCTCCAGCCCCTGGGGGTCAACTAGGGCCAACATGTACATACCATCAAAGTGTCATCACATGCTGATAATTTTATAAAAGTTAGAATGAATTCCAATACAAATCCAACAAATAATAGTCAAAAATGTGATTTCCCAATATACACTATAGTAAAGTTTACCCCCTCCCCAGGGGCAAACATGAGACCTCAGGGTCATGAAATTTACAACTTTGGTAAAGAACCTTAAGACCCTTCCATCTATGAAGAGTATTTGATTCTACCATATCTGAGAGTAGAGTAGAAGATTTTTGAAATTTTTGTCAATTTTACCCTTTTTGGCCCCGCCCACCAGCCCCTGGGGGTCAACTAGGGCCAACATGTACATACCATCAAAGTGTCATCCCATGCTGATAATTTGATACAAGTTAGAATGAATTCCAATAAAAAATCCAAAAAATAATAGTCAAAAATGTGATTTCCCTATATACACTATAGTAAAGTTTACCCCCTCCCCAGGGGCAAATGTGAGACCCCAGGGTCATGAAATTCACCATTTTGGTAAAGCCCCTTCAGATCCTTCCATCTATGAAGAGTATTTGATTCTACCATATCTAAGAGTAGAGGAGAAGATTTTTGAAATTTTTGTAAATTTTACCCTTTTTGGCCCCGCCCCGCAGGCCCCTGGGGGTCAACTAGGGCCAACATGTACATACCATCAAAGTGTCATCCCATGCTGATAATTTGATACAAGTTAGAATGAATTCCAGTACAAATCCAACAAATAATATTCAAAAATGTGATTTCCCTATATACACTATAGTAAAGTTTACCCCCTCCCCAGGGACAAACACGAGACCCCAGGGTAATGAAATTCACAATTTTGGTAAAGAACCTTAAGACCCTTCCATCTATGAAGAGTATTTGATTCTACCATATCTGAGAGTAGAGAAGAAGATTTTTGAAATTTTTGTCAATTTTACCCTTTTTGGCCCCGCCCTGCAGGCCCCTGGGGGTCAACTAGGGCCAACATGTACATACCATCAAAGTGTCATCCCATGCTGATAATCTGATACAAGTTAGAATGAATTCCAATACAAATCCAACAAATAATAGTCAAAAATGTGATTTCCCTATATAATCTATAGTAAAGTTTACCCCCTTCCCAGGGGCAAACATGAGACCGCAGGGTCATAAAATTCACCATTTTTTTGTAAAGCACCTTAAGACCCTTCCTTCTATGAAGAGTATTTGATTCTACCATATCTAAGAGTAAAGGAGAAGATTTTTGAATTTTTGTAAATTTTACCCTTTTGGCCCCGCCCTGCAGGCCCCTGGGGGTCAACTAGGGCCAACATGTACATACCATCAAAGTGTCATCCCATGCTGATAATTTGATACAAGTTAGAATGAATTCCAATACAAATCCAACAAATAATATTCAAAAATGTGATTTCCCTATATACACAATAGTAAAGTTTACCCCCTCCCCAGGGGCAAACACGAGACCCCAGGGTAATGAAATTCACAATTTTGGTAAAGAACCTTAAGACCCTTCCATCTATGAAGAGTATTTGATTCTACCATATCTGAGAGTAGAGTAGAAGATTTTTGAATTTTTTGTCAATTTGACCCTTTTTGGCCCCGCCCACCAGCCCCTGGGGGTCAACTAGGGCCAACATGTACATACCATCAAAGTGTCATCCAATGCTGACAATTTGATACAAGTTAGAATGAATTCCAATAAAAAATCCAAAAAATAATAGTCAAAAATGTGATTTCCCTATATACACTATAGTAAAGTTTACCCCCTCCCCAGGGGCAAACGTGAGACCCCAGGGTCATGAAATTCACCATTTTCGTAAAGCCCCTTCAGATCCTTCCATCTATGAAGAGTATTTGATTCTACCATATCTAAGAGTAGAGGAGAAGATTTTTGAATTTTTGTAAATTTTACCCTTTTTGGCCCCGCCCTGCAGGCCCCTGGGGGTCAACTAGGGCCAACATGTACATACCATCAAAGTGTCATCCCATGCTGATAATTTGATACAAGTTAGAATGAATTCCAATACAAATCCAACAAATAATATTCAAAAATGTGATTTCCCTATATACACAATAGTAAAGTTTACCCTCTCCCCAGGGGCAAACACGAGACCCCAGGGTAATGAAATTCACAATTTTTGGTAAAGAACCTTAAGACCCTTCCATCTATGAAGAGTATTTGATTCTACCATATCTGAGAGTAGAGAAGAAGATTTTTGAAATTTTTGTCAATTTTACCCTTTTTGGCCCCGCCCCGCAGGCCCCTGGGGGTCAACTAGGGCCAACATGTACATACCATCAAAGTGTCATCCCATGCTGATAATTTGATACAAGTTAGAATGAATTCCAATACAAATCCAACAAATAATATTCAAAAATGTGATTTCCCTATATAATCTATAGTAAAGTTTATCCCCTTCCCAGGGGCAAACATGAGACCGCAGGGTAATAAAATTCACCATTTTTTGTAAAGCACCTTAAGACCCTTCCATCTATGAAGAGTATTTGATTCTACCATATCTGAGAGTAGAGAAGAAGATTTTTGAAATTTTTGTCAATTTTACCCTTTTTGGCCCCGCCCACCAGCCCCTGGGGGTCAACTAGGGCCAAGATGTACATACCATCAAAGTGTCATCCCATGCTGATAATTTGATACAAGTTAGAATGAATTCCAATACAAATCCAACAAATAATAGTCAAAAATGTGATTTCCCTATATAATCTATAGTAAAGTTTACCCCCTTCCCAGGGGCAAACATGAGACCCCAGGGTCATAAAATTCACAATTTTGGTAAAGCACCTTAAGACCCTTCCATCTATGAAGAGTATTTGATTCTACCATATCTAAGAGTAGAGGAGAAGATTTTTGAAATTTTTGTAAATTTTACCCTTTTTGGCCCCGCCCCGCATGCCCCTTTGGGATGGGGACCATATATTCACAATTTTAGTTGAACTTTAGCCATAGAAGCTCCCTGCTAAATTTCATTGAATTTGGTTCAGTGGTTTTGGAGAAGAAGTCGAAAATGTAAAAAGTTTACGGACGCACGACGACGGACAAAAGGCGATTAGAATAGGTCACTTGAGACTTTGTCTCAGGTGACCTAAAAACTTGAAACATTAATATCACTTTTCTAATCACTAATCAGGGATCTATTTAGACCTTATTTTACTACCGTTGATGGGTAGTTTCCCTTTATCTTTCCCCTCAGAATTGTGTTATAATTACTGAAATATTGTATTTTCCCTCAAATTTTTTGTCGATTTCAACCCAAAATTCTTTAGATATGTTTTTGCTGATTGTGTGTGCTTTCAAGTTTAAAAAGTGTAACTGAGTGATTTTTTTTTTTAAAGTCCCCTTTGAAGAGCTTATTTTCCCCTCAAGTCAAAAAGGGGTAGTTTCCCCTTATTCCAAGTTTAATCCCTCACTATGTTTGGATAATTTCTAAAACTTTTGTCAAATATTTCTATTTTGATTATGGTAGCAATGTTGAAATAAGTATAATATCCATAGATTTTGTTTTCTGTCAATGTTGCCTCAAGTAGAATCTGTAAGCCATTTAAGCCATCTTCAGGAGAAATGTATTTATTATAAGTTTATTTAAAGAAACAATTTGAAAGGTTTTTTGGACAAAAGTTGATGTTTTCCTGCACTTTATTATCAATATTAAAGAAATCCTAATTGTCTCACCAACAAATAACATTCATAGGAGACATACATTTACAACTTTACAGACATCTATGAGCACTTCACGAGCATGCGTAGACCTGCCTCTTAGATGTAATCAAAAATACTGGAAGTACTGAAGGAGGCATTACTCAGATGTTTGGATATTTTTGAAAAGAATGAAATGTGGAAGGTGCAGTTTTTAAAATGCACACTGGCTGTAACAAATGTTCAGGTCCCTGTGTTCACTGTGTCAGACTTTACAACACCACCCTGATCAGCCAGTTTCTACGATTTACATTAAAGGGACAATAATGCATTTAGTTATAATAACATTAGGTGCACTGATTAAAGAATAATGTATCTGGTATTATTGAAGAGAAGTAAAGTATAACTGTGGCTTAGTTGTTGGACATAGTTATCGGTATTCAAAATTTCCATACCTGAGGTGAGATGAACGCACAGCAAGTATTGAGATTAGAAACACTATTGTTAATTTCAGATAATGTGTTATTACACTGTTTGCAAGCCACCGAAAAAAAAAATCAAAGTAATCTAATTACTGAAAACAAACATTTTTGTGAAGTTCACATAATTTTAAAATATTAAAGTTGAAGATATAATAAATTCATTGTTTCGTACTGATGAATGAGCCTACCTTTGTCACATGTGTCTGAGTGTTTGCCAGATATTTCCTGCTTTAGCCAATATAAAACAAACTAATTAAAATGTTGGTGATTACGATATTCTCCCTACAACTTACCCTGTCAATGGTCATTTCTGGTCTCCCTACAACTTACCCTATCAACGGTCATTTGTGGTCTCCCTACAACTTACCCTATCAACGGTCATTTGTGGTCCCCCTACAACTTACCCTGTCAATGGTCATTTGTGGTCTCCCTACAACTTACCCTGTCAATGGTCATTGGTACCGGTGGTCTCCCTACAACTTACCCTATCAACAGTCATTTGTGGTCTCCCTACAACTTACCCTGTCAACGGTCATTTGTGGTCTCCCTACAGTTTACCCTGTCAAGGGTCATTTTTGGTCTCCCTACAACTTACCCTGTCAATGGTCATTTGTGGTCTCCCTACAACTTACCCTGTCAATGGTCATTTGTGGTCTCCCTACAACTTGGTTTGAACAGTATTTTATTCCCAATTATTTACAATACAAGATACAATATATACAGCATTTGATTAAATGGGATTTGGCAAGTTTACTCTTATATTAAGCCATCTCCCTACAACTTACCCTGTCAGCCAGCTCCTGTTGATGTCCTATATCCTGACTCTGTTATGAGACTTTCATCAATTGGATCTCCAGATCTGATGGAAAGAGAAGAAACAATGTAAATCAATCTACTGTACATATACAGTATCTATAAGCAAAACACTATCTCACATCATGACATTCCTATTTGAGTAGAACACAAAAATATGTAAAAATCAAATGTAAACTTTTACATGTGAACAGGCTTTAAATTGTAAATCTTCCACAAACACTGATACTATAGACATGGAGTTATCATTACTGTTTTATCAAAGTATATATATCTGTTTATTGTGGTCGCAATGCTAAAAGACTTTACATATATCCGAGAGCAGACTCACTCTATACCAAACTGTTGTTTTTACGTTACACTGTTGTAAGAAAATGATGAAAATTCCCAAATCTTTTTGTTCTCTTAATTAATTTGGGACTGGTCCTAGTATTAAATACAGTTGTACAGTATGGTACAGTATGTGACACTATATATTACCTCAGGCAGAGCTTCAGCTGATTTTGCATTGACATGGGTCATTGGGCCCATCTAGCCAAGAAAACAGGGTGCCATTTTCCAAAACCATGGGCTAGCATTTTTATGACTGTACGCATGCATATATGATAGATAAAGATATGTTCTAGATCTTTAACCTTTAATACTTGAGTTTTATAAAAAGAAACATTTTCCTTCACTCTAAACCAAGGAAGATAGTCCTTTTTTGCACTCCCACAAATGCATGCACAGACCTTGCAAAGTCAAACTTCACCAGCTTTGACCCACTCAAACATACACATAAATTTAAATTGTTAATAGGTCCCTAATGGAATGCTTGCCTGTTTATAATTAGCGGCCGCTATATAATTCTGAACACTACTGGATCTTTCAGTCGGACAGCTGCAGCTGTACTGAAAGATGGCGGAAAGGCAGCCATCTTTGATTTAGGCATTGAAAGATTGTTAACTAATTGACAACTACTAGAGGGATTTTCTCATATTTCATATGTAGGTTCCTTGGACTCTACTGTCATGCCCTTTTGATTTTGTAACTGATCAGAAAAACAAAATGGCTGAAAAACAGGCATTTAGGATTTTGACATAGAAAGATTGAAATCACTATAGAATGAAATGAAACGAAAAGTTTAAATTGCGACATTACATCCGTTTTCATTTGTAACAGGAAAGAAAACAGTGTGCTTCCACCGGGAATCGAATCCTCGATCTTCAAGTTCCTAGTCGGATGCTCTACCACACAGCTCAAGGGAAATTCCCTTTAGCTCGAAGCCAGAAGGCGACCTAATCCTAATTCCTATGTATAATTAAAATCTTCCACACTATTCCTCCTCCCTTTTTAAATGTATTCACCCCCGAACACCACATCCCAGATTCTAACTCCACTGTCACCACAGGGAGGGCCACGGATACCATTTATAACAGGAAAGAGAATAGTGTGCTTCCACCGGAGATCAACCCTCGATCACTAGGTTATATATATAACAACCCTCGATCACTAGGTTATATATATAACAACCCTTGATCACTAGGTTATATATATAAACAATATACATTTATATCCTAATTATAATATTGTTATGGGAGTTACCCCCACCCCCTCACCCCAACCCCTTCCCTGTTCATACCCTATGATATTCCATTATTTGTACATATAATTTGTTAATACATCTATATTTTATTACCTTACAATAACATACATTTTATTATTGAAACAAACCAGTATATGTCTCTGCCAATGCTCCCGTAATTAATTGTCATCTTGCATTTCCATCTGGATATCGGGTGTGATTTTTTGCTTTGTTTTATTTTGTGTCCAACACACTAATACCGTTTATTTAAGTGCATATATTAAAACAAACACATTCGCTTCCCTATAAATGGCTCAATATTCATTTGTACTAAAAATTGATATTTTAGTTAAATTGTTAAAGCACTGTACTAAATTGTACATGTAGCTTGAAATACAACTCATCAATCTAAACAACTCGCGGGTTATTGGGTTTACTCTAAATACTTAATCCCTATTCTGAAACTTTTTGATATCGAAACTTAGTAACCCATACAACAACATGAGCACCGCAAGCGGAGGCATGATACGCCCGTCGTACCCTATCAGAAGTATAATGGTATGGAAACACAAAGAAAGTTCTGACACTTTCTACATAATATCCGAAAACTGCATCAGATACAAATTCCTAAAGGGCCATAACTCTAGTAAATGTTGTTGAATTAAACTGTCATTCCGGAAAATTCAACTTCATGTCATAATGATTAAACCTAGCAAGTTTGAAAGATATCGGTCGAAAACAGAAGGAGAAGATCTCCGGACAAAAGAACAGTTTACAACAGAAATGCATTTTCTACATAAAGCCTATATTTTGCAATAATGCAATTATGCAACGCTGTTATGCGAAAAGTTGAAATAACTCAACAAAACCCGTAATATATGTTAAATATTATACATATTCCAAGTACCATACAAAAAGGTGCAGTTTCAAAACTGCCCACGCTTACATTTCCTTCATACTTCACATGTCAATTACCTGTGACAAATCAATCATCCAAATATATTTCTTAATTTATTTCATTACCTGGGAGTCTTAGGATTGCACCTTGTCGAAGTCCTTATAACACAAGATGGGTACCCCAACATTTTTCTTTTCTAAATCACTATCTTATTTCAAATTTAGATTTTACCTAGTGGAATGCAATAAGGGGACCATAAAGATTATTATAATACCATATTGGCATATACCTATGTAATGAAATGATTGTTTTTGTAAACTTAATTTGAAAATTTCTCCAAAAATTAAACAAAAACCGACACAAATGTCAAGTTCGCTTCAATATTTATATATGTTATGGTATGTGTCAAGCTATGATTTTTATTCAAAATAAGGGCATATATATCCTCTCTACGTGAAAAAAGTTTCGTGCAATTTGGAAACCGGTAAAATAGTTTTTGAAACTGAAATAATGAATGTGGTCAAATTTTTTACACATGTCAGTTTTATTCAAAAATGTCTTAAAGTTTCACTGAAATACTTCGTCACCAGGTAAAGATAAAAGTCATGAAATAATCATTTATTATCATCAGTATACGCCTCAGAAAGTGTAAATTTTTGCTTTGTTGGTTGGAAAATAATTTTCAAGCAAGAAGTATCCCACATTTTCCATCCCCACTGTTGTACAAGAAGTGCTACTACTAATGCATATGTTAGTTTCGCACTTGTATGTAATATTAAGTATGAATTGATAAGGTAAATACTACACAGTTCGATTAAACATCATAAAGAACTCTTTTTCAGAATCGGGCTTTGAAACTTTATCTGGAGGGGTGAATAATTGTGGCCGGTAACTGTATATTTCAGCATAAGGTATAAAACAAGGTGTTCCACTCCCTCATTTCTATTACTGTCCGCATCAAGACAGCACAGGAAAGTGATTAAATGTTAACACCAATGAATTGTTTATGAATTGATTAATTTACTTGTGCATTTGTTGTAATTGTATATTTTGCAATATAATTATTTTACTGTTTTTCACAAAAATTGAAACCAATAGTTTT
Source organism: Mimachlamys varia (assembly GCA_947623455.1). NCBI lineage: Eukaryota > Metazoa > Mollusca > Bivalvia > Pectinida > Pectinidae > Mimachlamys > Mimachlamys varia. Next base: position 46,272,135 of record OX392534.1, on the reverse strand, counting down.
TATGCAATAAGGGGTTTCTGGTGAACCTGTTTTTCAAACTGTGATGGAAGGTAAATGTGTTGGGATAAACTGTTCTTTTAGATTCAAAGACAAGGCTAAGGCTAAAAGCTACTCTGCCAGAAACGCATTGGCACCTGAATATGAATGGTTGCTGGAAATGTTGAAATTAGATGGGGTAGATGTTACAAGTTTTGGTGAAGCCAAGCTATGTTACAAATGCTTCAAAAAATATGATAGACAGTGATGATAAAGTATGTTAAGTTTCATTTGGATCACTCATGAAAGGTGGTAGTAGTTCACTGTACAAAATATACCACAAAGAAAGGCGGCCATTTTTTCAGCCATCTTAGATTTTTCAAAAACAAAATCATGTCATGCACTACCACTCATCATGATGAAAAAGTATGCCAAGATTCACTGAGATCCATCAGGCTACATGTATGTAGAAGTAGTTCCCACAACAAAATATAAACAGTAGCGCCATTTTGTCGGCCATTTTGAATTTTTTTAAACCAAAAACATGTAATGCACTACTACTCATCACAATGATAGATTACTTCAAATGTCATTGGGATCCACCGAGACATGTAGAAATAGTTCAATAAACAACTGTTAACAAATGTGAGACCTGACATGACCAACCGACCAGACAACATGCGCGATTCCTATATATCCCCCTCCCTCCAGCCCTAACCGTCACTTTGTGAAGCGGGTCATTATAACAGGGTCACTGCTGGTGTAAAAGAGCCACATAATGTAGTAATACAGGTCTTTGTACCCAAAGGGGTTAAACCTTTAAGATTTGAACAAAGAAGTAGTCTCAGATGTGCAACATAAGGCCCATTTTGGTCTCTTGCTAGGATTTGCAAAAGAGAGACCTTTTCACTGACAGGTGACTCACTTCAATTTATTTTGGTATGTAATACTAGATTACATAACATGGCAAGCTTTAAATCGGCGCATCTAGATATAACCGACAAAATGTTTCAGTCAACATGGTGTATTTTCATTTTTCAAGAATCTGCATTTTTGAAACTCTGCAGCTTAAAATTATATGTTACCGGTTGTAAAATGTCTTCAAATTCCTTATGCATTAACAACAGATATATGGCCTAATTTATAGTTGAAATTATACCTTGACAACAACTGAAACATATTTAAAATGAAAACTGAAATTTGGTAAAAATACATTTTTTGGTCGATTTTGGGAGAAAACATAATATTTTTAATTTTTTTTTCATTTTTACTCAAAACAAATGGGGGTATGCATCGGCCTAAACTGATAGGTATTATTTAACAGGTTTTTCTGAAAATTAAAATTTATAAAACATGAAATATTGATAGTGTGGCAGAAGTTAACTGGAAGATACCCCTTTTTCCGGTCAGGACATGAAAAAAGTCAGCCCTGCTCAATTCTGAGTATGTGAATGGAATTGAAAAGTCCAGTAATATCACAGATGCACTTCAGGCAATAACCAAATGCAGTATCAAAAAATTCTAAGCGTGGGCATATCCCTATGGAAATTCATCATAGGCTGAAACTCCACCTTTTAGAGGAATTGAAGAAAAAGCAAAAAAGTTCTGACATTTTTTACATAAGGTCTGAAATTGCATCAGATACGAAGTTCCAAAGGGCCATAACTCTAGTAAAATATTGTTGAAACAAACTGTCATTCAGGAAAATTCAACTTCATGTCATGATGATTAAGGGTAGCAAGTTTGAAAGATATCGGTTGAAAACTGTAGGAGAAGATCTCCGGACAAAACAACAGTTTACAACAGAAATGCATTTTCTACATAAAGCCTATATTTTGCAATTGCAATTATGCAACGCTGTTATGCGAAAAGTTGAAATAACTCAACAAAACCCGTAATATATGTTAAATATTATAGATATTCGAAGTACCATACAAAATTTTAGAGGAATTGAAGAAAAAGCAAATAAGATTTGACATTTTTTACATAAGGTCTGAAATTGCATCAGATACGAAGTTCCAAAGGGCCATAACTCTAGTAAATATTGTTGAAACAAACTGTAATTCAGGAAAACACAACTTCATGTCATGATGATTAAGCCTTGCAAGTTTGAAAGATATCGGTTGAAAACTGTAGAAGATCTCCGGACAAAACAACAGTTTACAACAGAAATGCATTTTCTACATAATGCCTATATCTATGAAATGCCGTTACGCAAAAAGTTGAAATTACTGAACAAAAGCCGTAATATATGTTAAATATTATAGATATTCGAAGTACCATACCAAATTTTAAAGGAATTAAACTAAAGAAAACACAAAAAAGTTCTGACGTTTTCTAAATAATGCCCGAAATTGCATCCAAAAGGGCCATATCTCTAGTGAATATTCTCGAATCAAATTGTCTTTCAGGAAAACACAACTTCATGTTATGGTGGTTAAGCCTAGCAAGTTTGAAAGAAATCAGTTGAAAACTGTAGGAGAAGATCTCCGGACAAACAAAAGTTTACGACGGACAACGCCATACCATAATACGTCTCGTCATTTTTGACGGGCGTATAAAAACATTTCAATAGCTGTCGAAATATACATACTTTTGTTTGAAGTTTTAGCATTTCAGTACTTTGATTTTCTTTGGAGCTGAACTCTAATTTTTATCAATATTTAACATAATAGTGTGAAGCTTAGGTCATTTACATATAGGCATTTAAGGGCTATTGGAAGTATACAGATCACCATCTTTGGGTGATGTGACAAAAATGTTTTCAAACAAACAATTAACTACACTGATTACTTGAATTTTTTCCTTATTTCTAGCAAAACAGGACAGAACTGTATTGGAATTAAACTTTTTACAAAAAAAACTTGGAAACAACCAAAATTGTTTATCGTGGATCCAGTTGAGGGAATGTCACTGTACAAACGATATAAACACAAATAAAAAAAAACTTCTAATATTTTTTTTAGTAGGTTTATGTGTACAAGAGGTGCATTGATTAGGTTGCCTTACAAGCATGAGCTGTAGGGAATTTCCCTTTAACTCATCGGTAGAGCATCAGGCTGGAGAGCCAATAGTTCAAAGGGTTCTGACTCTCTGACCCGCTGACAGGCTGGTGTATATAATATGAAACATTTTCAATCACATGTAAAATAGGTAGCAATGGAAAGAACAGATATTTTTCTTCTAACCTACGCCTTTACTCAAGTCACAGGAGGTCGCTAACTAACTGTCGCCATCCATTTCTAAAAAAATAACCAGTTTCCTGACGCCTAACGTCAAGTGATCAGAAACAGATATGTCAATGAGAAATTCTCGCGGGATCTCGCGACACGCGGCCATTTTCAAGCAGAAGTGAGTAAACTGGTTATTTTTTAGAAATGAGTGGCAACAGTTAGGTTACGACCTCGAGCTCCTGTGACTTGATTAAATGAAGGTGTAGGTTAGTAGAAATATATCTGACCTTTCCATTGCTACATTGTACCTATTTTACATGTGATCGAAAATGTTTCATATTATAAAACACAGCTTAAACAGTGACCCGTGGATGGGTTGGTAAAATTTCCACTTTTTAACTAATGAGGAATTCTGTCTTTCGCACCCGCCTGTCGTCAAAATATTTAGCGGTCAGAGAGTCATAACCCTTCGGACTAGAGAGCCAATTGCAAGGGTCCCGGCTCCACCACCCATTCCAAGTTGAACGCAGATTTTCCTCTGTGACTATAGGCCTACTTGTGGAGCTAAACACGTAAACAAGCCATTGACATATATGCGACTCAGTGCATATGTACTGAAAGTGAAAGGTAAACATTACTTTTTTACCGTTTTTAACCAAGAATCATCCAATATGACTGTTCCTTATCAGACCAGGTCGTTTATATAATATAACCCGACTATTTTTAATTCAATATTATTATATGCAATATCTACAAAATACCTAACACACATGTTCAAAACCAGAACACCTGTGATTAGTTTCAGTGTGTATTACAGTTATCTCCCCTAATATCCTAGTGCAATTGCTATGCGTATCACAGGCCTGCTACTGACTACATAATGCATCATGATACTTTCATATTGATGATTATTTTAGTTACCAAAGTAGTTTGCAAGCCGTCGATGGTGCAAAGCAGTAGGCCTATATGTTACAACTTGATACTGTCCCTCGAGCGCATTCCATTGTATGTCCGCACCGGAAGCAGGAAGTACAATTGTAATATCTACATCGATACGCGTACCGCCGTCATATGGTCACGTGTCACAGGTGCAAATCGTTGTCTGATGGTGAGTCAAATACTAGCTATAAGCACGGACTTAGATAGCATAATATCTAATATAATTCCGTGCTATAAGTACTAGTGGAACTACGGAATTAGATTACCACTGTAGCGATATCTAGCTACATGTAATTTCAATGTTCTGTGCTGTTATGTTGGAGAAAACGAAGCAAACAAAGAAACTTAGAGTTGTGTCTACATGGTTGTTGCCAGTGTTATGTGTTTTTATAATTTGAATGATTAATTTTCCATTGATTGTATCACGGACTTAGATAGCAATCTAAGTCCGTGATTGTATGCAGAATATTAATGCGGCTTTCTGATTGGTTGAGATTTTCTTTTCATACAAGTCTCTATGAAAATATCCGAAAATGGCGCGAAAATGTAACGTCACAATATACGTCAATTGACGTTGCGTATTGATTTGTTAAAAAATCCGTTGTAAGATCAGTCAAATTGTGCATAAACATGATTTGAATGTGAAAATAAGTTTCAAAAATTAATTATAAGTGTTGATGCCAATTATTTTTTAGTTTCATAGGGTTATGAAAACCAGGGACGTATATATGTGAGACATATACGTCCCTGTGAAAACATTTTTCTTGCAAACTTATGTAAGAATCCACGGATTCATACAGTTTTCTATCTTATATTTTTCATACCTCAATGTCACTAAAAAAGATGTCATCAGTGCTTAATTGAAATTAAACTTGATATACAAAGGCCAACATGTTCGCTACTAGGCCTAGTTCTTTACATTTTAGAGCTTAGTAGAACTAGTGGCTTTATATACAGGAACCTGAGATTTTGTTACTGCTAGCTTTGGGCCTAAAATAGGATGTTTAGAGTAATTTAACCTTTTTTTTGGTGGTGGGGGGGGGGGGGGTGTTAAGATCAATTTTCGATAAAAATGCCCCCCCCCCCCCCTCAATGGCTCAATGGTCATAAAAGCTAACGCGCACCATAGCATTCGTAGCCAACTGCAGGCATACTACCGTATGCGCAGTCAAGATGAGGACAATTCTTGTATATTTGTCAGGTTTTGTTTCAGGCCTTATTTCCATCAGTCAATAGTTTTGATTTTGTCAGGCGTGTAGCTGTCATGTAGGCACATGAGCCAGGTCTACACATAATTTAAAACATTTAATATGATTCAAATTAAATGATGTAAGATCCTTGTTTTGTTCAAACAATGCCTATTTTAAAGGCCCAATATACGTAACTTTCGGCAAAACTTGAAGCGAAAATCAAGCCTAATAACTTTTTAAATTTATAGATTTAGTTAAGATTAACTGATATCAGCAATATTCAAGATGAATTCTTTCGCGGTTACCGGTACAGCAGCAGCAGCAGCTGAAACTCGGTATTTGTAAACACGCGTCCATTTTGAACTGTCTTCTAACTTCGGCTTGTTGTTGAAGTGGGCCCCACCTGAAGTATTTTGAATTATTTGGATTTTTCTGTCAACAGTTTCTTGTAAGTTACCGCTCAGGTTTACTTCGTTATAGGCTTATTTTTGCATGGTTATCAACTGGATTTTTTTAAAAAAATTTCAGAATCAAGAAAAATTTCCTAAAGTTACTTATATTGGGCCTTTATGATAAAAAAATCATTAGAAAACAAAAACTCAAATGAAATAAACACCATATCCAATAACATCGTCGGAAGCCCACGGTACACTTCTCTGACACAGGAACCTGAGAATTTGTTACAGCTAGTTTTGGCCCTAAAATAGGGTGTTTAGAGTAATTTTACACATTTGGGGGGTTAAGATCAATTTTCGATAAAAATGCCCCCTCAGTAGTCATAAAAGCTGACTACTGACGGGGCATTTTTATCGAAAATTGATCTTAACCCCCCAAATGTGTAAAATAACTCTAAACACCCTATTTTAGGTCCAAAACTAGCTGTAACAAATTCTCAGGTCCCCGCGTTCTCTGACGCTTACATACGGTATGCAAGCGTAAGAGAAGTGTACCATGGGTTTCCTGACGATGTTCCAATAACCACTCGTTGTGTAACAAGAAAATAATAACTATATAGGGTTTTGATAAAAAGAACAATGCTCAACCTGCAATAATAAGCGTGTTAATAGATGTGTCATGTCTGTACCGTATTATACGTTAAACCCGTATATATGTGTCATCTCTGTACCGTATTATACGTGAAACCCGTATGTATATGTCATCTATGTACCGTATTATACGTTAAACCGTATATATGTGTCATCTTTGTACCGTATTATACGTTAACCCGTATATATGTGTCATGTCTGTACCGTATTATACGTTAAACCCGTATATATGTGTCATCTCTGTACCGTATTATACGTTAAACCCGTATATATGTGTCAACTCTGTACCGTATTATACGTTAAACCCGTATATATGTGTCATCTATGTACCGTATTATACGTTAACCCGTATATATGTGTCATCTCTGTACCGTATTATACGTTAAACCGTATATATGTGTCATGTCTGTACCGTATTATACGTTAACCCGTATGTATATGTCATCTATGTACCGTATTATACGTTAAACCGTATATATGTGTCATCTCTGTACCGTATTATACGTTAAACCCGTATATATGTGTCATCTATGTACCGTATTATACGTTAACCCGTATATATGTGTCATGTCTGTACCGTATTATACGTTAAACCCGTATATATGTGTCAACTCTGTACCGTATAATACGTTAAACCCGTATATATGTGTCAACTCTGTACCGTATTATACGTTAACCCGTATATATGTGTCATGTCTGTACCGTATTATACGTTAAACCCGTATATATGTGTCATCTCTGTACCGTATTATACGTTAAACCGTATATATGTGTTAACTCTGTACCGTATTATACGTTAAACCCGTATATATGTGTCATCTCTGTACCGTATTATACGTTATACCTGTATATATGTGTTAACTCTGTACCGTATTATACGTTAAACCCGTATATATGTGTCATCTCTGTACCGTATTATACGTTAAACCCGTATATATGTGTCATCTCTGTACCGTATTATACGTTATACCTGTATATATGTGTCATCTCTGTACCGTATTATACGTTAAACCCGTATATATGTGTCATCTCTGTACCGTATTATACGTTATACCTGTATATATGTGTCATCTCTGTACCGTATTATACGTTAAACCCGTATATATGTGTCATATCTCTGTACCGTATTATACGTTAAACCCGTATATATGTGTCATCTATGTACCGTATTATACGTTAAACCGTATATATGTGTCATATCTCTGTACCGTATTTTACGTTAAACCCGTATATATGTGTCATCTATGTACCGTATTATACGTTAAACCGTATATATATGTCGTCTCTGTACCGTATTATGCGTTAAACCCGTATGTATGTGTCATCTCTGTACCGTATTATACGTTAAACCCGTATATATGTGTCATCTCTGTACCGTATTATACGTTAAACCCGTATATATGTGTCAACTCTGTACCGTATTATACGTTAAACCCGTATATATGTGTCAACTCTGTACCGTATTATACGTTAAACCCGTATATATGTGTCATCTCTGTACCGTATTATACGTTAAACCCGTATATATGTGTCAACTCTGTACCGTATAATACGTTAAACCCGTATATATGTGTCATATCTCTGTACCGTATTATACGTTAACCCGTATATATGTGTCATCTCTGTACCGTATTATACGTTAAACCGTATATATGTGTTAACTCTGTACCGTATTATACGTTAAACCCGTATATATGTGTCATCTCTGTACCGTATTATACGTTTAACCCGTATATATGTGTCAACTCTGTACCGTATTATACGTTAAACCCGTATATATGTGTTATCTCTGTACCGTATTATACGTTAAACCCATATATATGTGTCATCTCTGTACCGTATTATACGTTAAACCCATATATATGTGTTATCTCTGTACCGTATTATACGTTAAACCCATATATATGTGTCATCTCTGTACCGTATTATACGTTATACCCGTATATATGTGTGATGTCTGTACCGTATTATACGTCAAACCCATATATATGTGTTATCTCTGTACCGTATTATACGTTAAACCCGTATATATGTGTGATGTCTGTACCGTATTATACGTTAAACCCATATATATGTGTTATCTCTGTACCGTATTATACGTTAAACCCGTATATATGTGTGATGTCTGTACCGTATTATACGTTATACCCGTATATATGTGTTATCTCTGTACCGTATTATACGTTAAACCCGTATATATGTGTCATCTCTGTACCGTATTATACGTTATACCCGTATATATGTGTGATGTCTGTACCGTATTATACGTTATACCCGTATATATGTGTGATGTCTGTACCGTATTATACGTTATACCCGTATATATGTGTGATATCTATACCGTATTATACGTTAAACCCGTATATATGTGTGATATCTGTACCGTATTATACGTTAAACCCGTTTATATGTGTGATATCTGTACCGTATTATACGTTATACCCGTATATATGTGTGATGTCTGTACCGTATTATACGTTATACCCGTATATATGTGTGATATCTGTACCGTATTATACGTTATACCCGTATATATGTGTGATATCTGTACCGTATTATACGTTAAACCCGTATATATGTGTGATATCTGTACCGTATTATACGTAAACCCGTATATATGTGTGATGTCTGTACCGTATTATACGTTATACCCGTATATATGTGTGATATCTGTACCGTATTATACGTAAACCCGTATATATGTGTCATCTCTGTACCGTATTATACGTTAAACCCGTATATATGTGTCATCTCTGTACCGTATTATACGTTAAACCCGTATATTTGTGTCATCTCTGTACCGTATTATACGTTAAACCCGTATATATGTATCATGTCTGTACCGTATTATACTTTATACCCGTATTTATGTGTCGTGTCTGTACCGTAGTATATATTCACAATCTCCAACATGCAGCAGCTGTTTTTACGAGGACAACACACGCATGTTCCCATTAGTACTGTTTATTATATACACGTAAGAGTATTACTGATACTGATACTGTATAAACACGTTTATGACTGTATACATTCTGTTTATAGCTATAACAAGTATAAACTCATATTCTACAGGACACCGACCGTGCTACCTGTATCTAAGTACACGTATCCCATATACATGGCCATTATGAGATAACAGTCATACATTTAAAACGGTTGTAGAATTTCATAATGAACTACTCCAACCTATGGACGGGAATATTCAAATGTTTCTTTAGTGGTGAATTAGATGATATCGTGCTAATTTACATGTATAACATTTACCACCAACAGCACGTGTCATTTTGCTTGAGAAATCTACACAACCAGCCCACCAGTTCTGTACCGTAGGCAAAATGGTGAAAAGCAAGGTTTGGACGGTTAAATCGGCGTTTGATGGCAAAGTGCAAACGTCCAACTTTGAACTTATTGAGGAGGAGGTCTCGGACAACCTTAAGGATGGTGGTATGGTTGATTTCATTTTCATTTTCCAACTGTTTAACACAATTTACATTTTAAAATGTTAAGACCGTAAAAATACATATATGCGAGTGCTCTCTTCTTTCTAAATGTTGTGCACACATTGGTATGTGATGTCCTCTTCCTTTGTTTTTACACGAATTTGTGGAAGAGCTAATCAGGACAGGTAATAAAAACCTTGCCAAATCTTTTAATTTCACCTTCAGATATATTGACGATGTGTTGTCTAAAAACAACAAGAAGTCTGCTGACCACGTCGATCGTATATACCTTCTTAATTTAAATTAAGGACACATCATGCTTTTCCAGATCAGCTGCTTACTTCTATCTCTACTTAAACTTACTAATAAGCTATACGATAAACGTGACGATTTCAATTTTTCGATGGTGATCTTTCCTTTATTGATAGCAAAATCCCTGCCTCTCTAACCTCATCCTAGATTTCAGGTGTACGATCACCTTCGCTCTCTAAACCCCTGAAATATGTCATGGAAAAACGGAAGGCTCTGTGTGGGCCACTTTGTTGATGAGACAAGAAGACTGGTCCGATCCTGTGATGTACATCAAAACAATCTCGTCGTCACATAACGGTACCAATTGAAAGGCTTTGAAGTCGGTGCCGATTCTTTTGTAACGTTCAAAGGACATGCACGGAGACTAGCGACTGGTCAGGTTTTTTTTTTACCTGAGTGTGCCTGATATATTCCAGTGGTGGAGAGAGCATAGGTGATCATAACCCCTGGATATCGAGGATGCTCCAACCTATGGCGTTAACATGTCGCAGTTGATTCGTTATTCTAGGGCTTACTTTGAATATCGAGATTTTCGTGATAAGATGTCGACTCCTGACAAACAAACTTACGGCACAGGGATTCGATATATGCAGGTTGATGAAGATTATGGACAAGTTTTATGGTCGCCATCTTGGTCTCATTGAGGAATATTTTGTATCCTTATGTAATATGAAGAGGGACGTTTTTGAGTATGCTCAGTAGTGTTCTTACTTTTGAATGATGAATTTTGTTCTCACTTTGAGGACTTGACATTTACTTTGATGTTGCCAAGATTTACATGGCGTGTGTCGCCGATAAAGAAGACGGCGCTTACTCTTCAGAAACAACTAGTATTATTCTCCTGTACTTTTACAAGGATCTCCGTGTAAATCTTTCTTTTTGTTCATATTTTGTCTCTTGTTTAATCGACTTTGAATTATAATTCTGTTGACGCTTCGGTATTCTCTGGTTTTTTCCATCACATAATGGTGCTTGACGTCTTTCCCACACAGTATAGTGTGACGTCTTTCCCACACAGTATAGTGTGACGTCTTTCCCACACAGTATTGTGTGACGTCTTTCCCACACAGTATTGTGTGACGTCTTTCCCACACAGTATAGTGTGACGTCTTTCCCACACAGTATAGTGTGACGTCTTTCCCACACAGTATAGTGTGACGTCTTTCCCACACAGTATAGTGTGACGTCTTTCCCACACAGTATTGTGTGACGTCTTTCCCACAGAGTATAGTGTGACGTCTTTCCTACACAGTGGTGCGTGACGTTTTTCGTTTCTAGTATCTCGTTTTAACGGCATAGTATCCCGTTACCAAGACCTATATCGTTACAAAGAGTTTGTTAATCGTTTTAACGAGTTAGTATCTCGTTATAACGATTTAGTATCTCGTTAAAACGACCGAGTTAGTTTCTCGTTATAACGACTTAGTAACCCGTTATAACGAGATAAACATATTCTTTGGATGTCCCCCATCACTTTCGTTTACAATATTCTCCACACAAATTTAACTGATTTTGTAAATCATTACTTCAGTTTCTAATTTATTTCTGAGAGATTCTATGCCTTGAATATAATTTTTGTATAAAATAATTTTCAACATCTTCTAGTTACAAACAAGAGAAGAAAACTATTCTCCCTTGTCTTTATTCTCTATTACAACGTAAAGGGGTTGGTTCTTGACCCAATAATCTTAGACCTGACCTTGTAAGTTAATTTCAGACTTAATTTCTTGATATATATTATATGTAATATTGTCCATCTTCCCTTTAACTCAATTGACTTATAATTTGTTCCATAAATTGAATTTCTCCTCACTTTATCAAAAGCTTTTTCAAAATCAATGTATTTGCAATTAGGTATTTATTTCACATTTCTAAGGAAAAATCAGGGAATGAAATAATGAAATATCACCCAGTAATTCTTTTGAAAGTCAGCTTGATTTTCAGATATAATGCTACATTGTACATCGTTCTTCCTGCAATACAATGTCCCGGTATCTACACAGGCAGCCAAATTACGGTAGGTACATCACAGGGTCGGACTAGTCTTCTTGCCTCATCAAGAAAGTGGCGCAAACTGAAGGTCAAAGTTGATTACTGGAATAAGTTAGGAAGTAAAAACCAAACATTGGGAAGTTGTAAAGTACATACCGTTTATGGTTTACTGACATTTAAAGTGAATTAATTATCAATTGTTTCAATATTGGTACTTAACATATTTTACTATAGTAATTAGTATTTGGATAACCGGTATTAAAACCGAAATAAAAGAGTTTGACATAGAGATCAATCAACAATACAATGTATAAGTATTATCATTAAAGCATAATTTCTTTCATAGTCGAAACAATATCGGTCAAATTGGACAAACAAATCTAACGTTTTATTTAAAGAATAATTGAAACTAAGAACTTGAATTCATCTTGAACCAAATAATAATTCATTCCTACCAATTTCCAGGAAACCAACCCTTATCTGAGCGTTTGCCATTATGGAATAAATAAAGTTGTTTCTTACAATCTGAAGGTCAAAGTTGATTACTGGAATATGTTAGGAAGTAAAAACCAATTATTGGGAAGTTGTAAAGTACATACCGTTAATGGTTTACTGACATTTAAAATGAATTAATTATCAATTGTTTCAATATTGGTACTTAACATATTTTACTATAGTAATTAGTATTTGGATAACCGGTACTGTGACAACAACAACTAAAAGCTATGTTTTGTTTATCAAATTTTATTTTAATCTTGTTTATTACAAATTACAATTGTAGATATATCTTTTATTTTAGGATTATAGTTGAACTTGGAAATAAATGAACCAGCTTAAGTTAAACTTGTTAATGTCCAGGTAAATGCAGATTATGTTAATTTAAAGAAGTTGGCTGAGTGGGAATACAACTTTTCAATTAATGTTTGTATTTCATATTTTGTCGTGTTTCACATGTTGTGTACAATTGTCAAATGACGGTCTACGTTGTGCTATGTCAAGGGTTGTTGTCTTGATATGAATGACCACAGGTGAAATCATTTTTAGCTCACCTGGCCCGAAGGGCCAAGTGAGCTTATGTGATGGTGCAGCGTCCGTCGTCCGTCCGTCCGTCCGTCCTGCGTCCGTCAACTTTTTCCTTTAAACGACTTCTTCTAAAATACTGAAAGGCACAGGGACATGAAATTTGGCTGGTAGATATCTTGGAAGGAGCTGAACAAAGTTTGCGAAAAAAATCACTTTGACCTAATTTCAAGGTCACCGGGGTCAAAAATGTCGAAACCTTCAAACAACTTCTTCTAAAATACCGTCAGGCATAGAGACTTCATATTTGACCAGAAGCTTCCTTGGATGGAGCCAAATAAAGTTTGCGAAAAGAAATGACCTTGACCTATATTCAAGGTCACAGTGAGGTAAAATCTATTTTAAACTTTAAACGACTTCTTCTGAAATACGAAATGCCCTAGAAACATGGTATTTGGCTGAAAGGTTCCTTGGATGAAGCCCGACAAAGTTTGCGAAAAGAAATGACCATGACCTATATTCAAGGTCACAGGGGTCAAATCTGTTAAAACCTTTAAACGACTTCTTCTGAAATACTAAAAGACCTAGAAGCATGATATTTGGCTGAAAGGTTCCTTGGATGAAGCCCGACAAAGTTTGCGAAAAGAAATGACCTTGACCTATATTCAAGGTCATAAGGGTCAAATCTGTTAAGACCTTAAAACGACTTCTTCTGAAATACCGAAAGCCCTAGAAGCATGACATTTGGCTGAAATGTTTCTTGGATGAAGCCCGACAAAGTTTGCGAAAAGAAATGACCTTGACTTATATTCAAGGTCACAGGGGTCAAATCTGTTAAAACCTTCAAACGACTTCTTCTGAAATACAAAAAGCCCTGGAAGCATGATATTTGGCTGAAAGGTTCCTTGGATGAAGCCCGACAAAGTCTAAGAAAAGAAATGACCTTGACCTATATTCAAGGTCACAGGAGTCAAATCTGTTGAAACCTTCAAACGACTTATCCTGAAATACCAAAAGCCCCAGAAGCATGATATTTGGCTGAAAGGTTCCTTGGATGAAGCCCGACCAAGTTTGTGAAAAGAAATGACCTTGACTTATATTCAAGGTCACAGGGGTCAAATCTGTTAAAACCTTCAAACGACTTCTTCTGAAATACAAAAAGCCCTGGAAGCATGATATTTGGCTGAAAGTTTCCTTTGATGAAGCCCAACAAAGTTTGCGAAAAGAAATGACCTCGACCTATATTCAAGGTCACAGGGGTCAAATCTGTTAAAACCTTTAAACGACTTCTTCTGAAATACCAAAAGCCCTAGAAGCATGATATTTTGGCTGAAAGGTTCCTTGGATGAAGCCCGACAAAATTTGCGAAAAGAAATGACCTTGACCTATATTCAAGGTCACAGGGGTCAAATCTGTTAAAACATTCAAACGACTTCTTCTGAAGTACCAAAAGACCTAGAAGCATGACATTTGGCTGAAAGGTTTCTTGGATGAAGCCTGACAAAGTTTGCGAAAAGAAATGAACTTGATCTTTATTTGCCTAGAGACATGATATTTGGCTGGTAGCGTCCTGGGATGAAGCCAAACAAAATTTGAAAATGAAAATGATGTTGTCTTATAAGGTCACAGAGGTAAAATATGTTTAAATCTTAAGATGTTCTTCTAAATGTCTTACATTAAAAAATTTTAACGGAATTTGAAGTTACACTATAATATAAGTCAGAGATTGATACCAGGTGAGCGATGCAGGCCCATTGGGCCTCTTGTTCTTACCTGTATATGCACCGATAATCTGAAAAGCTTAAAGTAAATCCTTGAATTAAATACTATATACGCAACTTACACCTCATCCTGACGTGTAGCCCTGTTACAATGTAATAAAAACACCTTAATGTAATAAAAAAAAACCTTGATGTAAGAAGTATTACACTAACAGTGGCGACTGCAACGCTTAGTGTTATAAAGTTCATTTTATTACAGTAAGCTTTGCAGCTGCTACGCTTAGTATAATAAATATAATTTATTACACAAAGCGTTAGTGTGTTTAAATTACCGTTAATTATGTAACAATTATTTATATTGTGCAGGAGATGTTTCGCCAATCATAAAATGTAAATATCATCCGATTCTAATGGAAATGGTTAATTAAAAACCTAAATGACACGACATGGTAACGTCCAGTATGATATACCTGTCGTTCCACTGGCTCGGCCTTTTAGCATGCAAATCATGCGTTCAACAAATGATCTCGACGTCCAGACACAAAACGCACAGGGACATGGTATAGGCTATAATGATAATATTTAGTGATACATACCTATTCAATATATATTATGGTCTAATAAGTAATATCGACGGTATGATCCACTATATGTACTGGATCCTAACAAACAAATGTTTGTTGGATGCGTATTACTAGAAATAGATATATGACCGTGGAAGTAATAGCTACAGTACGGACAAATAAATTGTCAAATTTTCAAGGCTATCTGCCCCTTTATCAAGACAAATAAAATACACGTAACATCACATAAACAGAATATACATAAATATATACATATACATAATTATGTGATGTAACGTGTATTTTATGTGTCTTGATAAAGGGGCGGATAGCCTTGAAAAATTGACAATTTATTTGTCCGTACTGTCGCTATTACTTCCACGATCATAGTCAATATAATTATATAGGTATTTATCACTAAATTTTATCATATAGTCTATATACGTCCCTGTGCACAACGTGACAATCCCAAATCTATTTTAGTACAAACATGTGTATATATATATTTTATATAGTTAAATATTAATTACCATTGATCGATTACTTTCTATATCTCGCCGATCTTTCACACTTTCTTACATTGCATTAATTACACGAGGACAGTTAAATAGATAACGCGAACACGCATGGAATTTGGTATTGGGTATATGAATCACCCTTCAATGGGTCGTGTAGTGTTTGGTTTGGTTTATTTTGTTTTACGTCCTATTAACAGCCAGGGTCATTTAAGGACGTGCCAGGTTTTGGGGGGTGGAGGAAAGCTGGAGTACCCAGAGAAAAACCACCGACCTACGGTCAGTTCCTGGCATCTGCCCCACGTGGGATTCGAACTCGCAACCCAGAGGTGGAGGGCTAGCAGTATAATGTCGGGACACCTTAACCACTCGGCCACCGCGGCCCCCTCGTATAGTGTCATGTACTGGATCTTACGAAGTGTTCTAGCATACCCGTATACGTTTTGTTTACGTTTATCCTAGCGTGTCCCAGTTTTGTTGTCATACTCCTGTTCTCGCTATCAGGCAGTTATTACTAGTATGCTGTCATATAAATACAGTATACTGTACGAATAAATATAATGGTTGTCATTTATGAATCTGAAGATGATGGTTAGCCTTGTAAGTGTACCTGATGCCTATTCTCCTTGTTCGAGTTGCAAGGGTCTGATGCACAAACAAATTTGTTACATTTTCCGTTGCCTCAGGGTCTCCATGTTGTTTAAAGTTTACCCAACCGGTTCTATTTAATTCTGTCTAGTTTGGTTTATTTTGTTTTACGTCCTATTAACAGCCAGGGTCATTTAAGGACGTGCTAGGTTTTGGGGGTAGAGGAAAGCCGGAGTTCCCGGAGAAAAAACACCGACCCACGGTCAGTACCTGGCAACAGCCCCACGTGGGATTCGAACTCGCAACCCAGAGGTGGAGGGCTAGTTGTAGAATGTCGGAACACCTTAACCACTCGGCCACCGCTACATCAATTCTGAGTTAGAGTCATGGGCTTCCTGACCCTCAGGCATGATGTATAGTGTATAATGGAGGCACAGTCAAAGCTATAGTGCACAATGGTGTCGTGTTAGAGACTTAATGCGATGTTACAAATACACACTTCTACATATATGTACACTTAACGTTGAAGAAACAAACTTAAGTTTCCTTAAACAAATTAAAGAGTACCGAAGCGGCGAGAAAACCATATTCCGAACTCAAAATGAATTAAACTAGGGACGGAACATGAACAGAAGGAAGACTTACACGGAGGCCCGTAAGAAGCACAAGAGAAGAAGACCATGCGTTCCGGAATAGCAAGAGTAACTTGCTTCATCAAGATCCGCCAAGTACATCTAGGTCACCTCCCAGTAAATGTCGATTCCTCAAAGTGAGAACTGTGGTATCGTTCTTAATCACAACTAGCAGGCATGCTCATAAGTAATTGCAAAAACGCCCATATTCATATCATACAGGTATGTTTGTTTCTCAATGAGACCAGGACAGCGACCATAAACATTGCACATGGTCCCGATGCCGTAAGTTTGTTCGTCTACCACGAAAATCTTAATATTAAGAGTAAGCCCTAGAATAACGAATTAACTGCGACATGTAAACACCATAGGTTGGAGAAGTAGGAATGCCACTATAAGAAAATCGAAAGATCGAAATTATCATGTTTATCATATAGCTTAGTAGTAATCTGCCAATGTTAGTCATAGTATAACTGTTATGGTTAAGGTTTAGAAGGGTACATGCGATCGACTAAGTCAGCAAACGTTTTGTTATTATAATAGACAACACATCGTCAATATACCTGAATGTTAGATTAAAAGAATTCAGGTATCGGTAACCAGATGAAAGAATGTTAACACATATGACGCATGTTCTTGCTGTTCGTTTCTCCCCATTTTTGATTCAAGAACTCGTCCCTGTTGAATGTTTTAACTGTTTTAGTCGGCCCTCCACTTCTTTTATGCTGTATCTATCAAGTACTTTAGGATAATGTATATACAATGTACAATAATAACATTCATGTTTGTTTTTCCCCAGAATATGTGATCGAGGCCCTGCACTGGACAGTTGATCCGTATATGAGGTACATGTAACGTTAATATGAAGTAATTTCAAGAAATTGTTTAAAGAATCTAAGTACCTTTATTAATCTTATCAAAATGCACGGATTGATTGCAGACAGGTGTACCTTAGTTTGAAAAGTATATCATATTTTATTTCAAAAGTTATACATCATTTGTTCAAATAAACAAAGTATATTGGGGATAGGTAAACAAGACGAAAGATTTTATTAATTGTTGTCTGTACCCTGACAAGATACGTCAAAGAATTATGAAAATACGGTTGTGAACAAGGAGCTAACTCATTTATGTTCCTAATGAGACTTACTCTACCCTTATGACAAATTGTCTTGAAAAAATCTTCAAATGATCGTCCTTTTAACTAAATAAAAACCTTCACTGGAGGAATTTACCCTATATTTAGCAATGTGTTCATATTAAGATAGTCTCTGAGGCATTTCTTACAATTAAGGAACATTCTTGAAAAGCAACCTACGTATACTGTTTATAAAACGAATAATGTAATATATGAACCAATGCTACCGATAGAGGTAACAGACTTAAATACATTACCTCGCCACGCTATTCAGGATTGGAACTATGAGTTAAATATCATCCTTTTCACAGGACAGACGAAATGGGGCGTGTTGAGCCAGGACAGTGCATGGTGGGGGAACAAATCGCCAAGTAAGATCCCAAACCTTATACATGTTCTCCAGTCAGACGATGCTCCTTAGTTCCCGGTAGACATTTCATTGAAGACTATTATGTTAACTGCCATAAAAATGTAAAAACAAAAGTGTTGTTTCATCTCCTATGATGACTTCGGAGAAATATTCGGAATGGGATTGCTTTCAAGTACAATGTCAGCAAGAAAGATCTGGATGGCTATTCCTACATGTAATTTTACCCCGTTCCCCATTAATATAAATGATCTCAAGCTTATTCTGCATTTGAATATTCGATGCTTATTTCATTTTTACATTACTGTACATTAGATAACATGCTCAGACTTCCCTAAATTTGTTTATTCAATAAACCGGGTTTTACAATACGACATAGATTAAATTATACAAAGAATTTATCCTTTTTATCATTTTGTTATTATGTATTGATAAAATCATCTAAACTTTTGCTTACGATATATGCAGAGTGCTTATTAATGGTAACGTATTCGTATTTCACACAAAATGTCGCATAGTTCTGTGCCTAACCTGTTATGGTTATTTCCAGGGTGATCGCCAGTAAAAATTCCTCTCATCCGGTGGGAAGTCTCGTTCGAGTGTACGCGGGATGGCGTACTCACACACTTATCACCAACGAATTAAAACAGGGAGTAGGACGTATGCCGGAACTTGGTGATCTCCCTTTATCTTTGACTCTCGGTGTTATGGGAATGCCAGGGTAAGACACTAATAGTTATGATGTGTTATATATATATATATATTCTCTACTAGACTATCCCCAAACCGGTATAAAAGGAGTAAAATACATCATAACTGACACCCGAGTTAATCCATTAAGATAATAAATACATTTCGTTCCATGTAGTCCAAGATGATCAAAAAATTTCATTCGTTTTTCGTACCAGATTTACCGCACTGACTTACCGTAAATGTAGTTCATCTGTTAGTCTATGACTAAAGCACATTAGGTCGACGTCCGAATGAAGATTCTGCTTTTCAAAAGTTAACTGCCAAATTTGACGGACCGTTTGAGTGGTGGCAGTGCCGCTGTCTGGTGAACTTCTGTGGCGTTTGACGGGATCGCATGTATGGTGGCTGTGCCGCTGTCTGGTGAACTTCTGTGGCGTTTGACATATCGTTTGAGTTATGGTAGAGCCACTGTCGAGGTGAACTTCTGTGACGTTTGACGGGATCGCTTGTGTGGTGGTAGAGCCACTGTCGAGGTGAACTTCTGTGACGTTTGACATATCGTTTGAGTTATGGTAGAGCCACTGACGAGGTGAACTTCTGTGACGTTTGACATATCGTTTGAGTTATGGTAGAGCCACTGTCTAGGTAAACCTCTGTGACGTTTGACGGGATCGCTTGTGTGGTGGTAGAGCCACTGTCGAGGTGAACTTCTGTGACGTTTGACATATCGTTTGAGGTATGGTAGAGCCACTGTCGAGGTGAACTTCTGTGACGTTTGACATATCGTTTGAGTTATGGTAGAGCCACTGTCGAGGTGAACTTCTGTGACGTTTGACGGGATCGCTTGTGTGGTGGTAGAGCCGCTGTCTGGTGAACTTCTGTGACGTTTGACGGGATCGCTTGTGTGGTGGTAGAGCCACTGTCGAGGTGAACTTCTGTGACGTTTGACTTATCGTTTAAGTTATGGTAGAGCCACTGTCTAGGTAAACCTCTGTGACGTTTGACGGGATCATTTGTGTGGTGGTAGAGCCACTGTCGAGGTGAACTTCTGTGACGTTTGACGGATCGTGTTGGTGTTTAATTAAAGGACACTGAAAGCCGGAATTATAGTTTTACATGTTACGCTATATATGATTCGAAAGCAACATTCAACATGATGTTTTGTTCGCTGCAGAATGACGGCTTATTTTGGTTTTCTGGAGGTTTGTCAGCCAAAAGAAGGAGACACGGTACTTGTCAATGGTGCTGCCGGGGCAGTCGGTAGTCTTGTCGGACAAATCGCAAAAATAAAGGTAAGCTATCCTTTTCCAATATATATCCACCTTTGTTAATGGCAATGACTGAAAATGATGATTGCGCTTCCGTATTTTGTTTCTTGTTTAACATGGGATACAATTTGGCCAGACCATTCCTCGCTGTCTGCGATGTGCTGTGATCATTTTACGGGGATCCTAGGGTGTTTCTGAAGTATATATAATGTAATTTGTAAACAGGGGTGCAAAATGGCTTAATTGATGATTTTTTCTGGTTCAGAAAGATATGTCTATGACCATTGACCAACTATGATCAACACGGGCAATATACTACTAGACTGTATGATAAACGTGACGATTTCGATTTTCCGATCGTGAACTTTCCCTTTCCTCATAATAACATCCCTGCTTCTCCATCCTATGGTGTTTACATGTCGCAGTTGATTCGTTATTCTGGGGCTTGCTCTGAATATTGAGATTTTCGTGATAGGTGTGAACTGCTGACGATTTGCGGCACAGGAATTCGATAGATGCAGGTTGATGAAGACAATGGGCAAGTTTAGGTCGCCTTCCAAATCTCATCGAGAAATATTCTGTATCTTTAAGTAATATGATGATGGACGTTTTTGAGTCTGCTTATTAGTGTGTTTACTTGTGATTGACAATGATGACTCGGTTCTTATTTTGAGGATTGATGCTTGCATGGATGTGACCAAGATTTACATGACGGGTGTCGTCGATGAAGCAGAAGACTTTTACTTTTCCGAAACACCATGTCTTATTCTCTTGTGCTTTTACGAGAGTCTCCATGTAAATCGTGCATTTGTTCATATTTTGCCACTAGTTTAATCGATTATGAGTTCGGATTATGGTTTTGTTGACGCTTTAGTATTCTCTGATTTTGTTTTTAATTCCCTAGCTTTTTTTTGGAGGGATGTCAGGGTTGCGGTGTTTTAGGATCATCCCTCTTACATCATGTTACCGTACATGGGAGACCTTTTCCCCTTCATTCACACTTCATTCCATGCATTTCTTTTCTCTAACTTCAAATCAATCATTCTTTCATTCTCTTTCATTCTAATCATAACAAAAATATTTTAGTCAGACAATATTTCAAATTTTAGAAAACACAACCTTTCGCATGAAAAACTGTAACAGTGACTTTGATCTTTGACATCCTCTGACATGAAAAGCAATATTTATTAAGGAGTTCAATTGATTTGTGCGTCATGATTTTAAGAACGTAAGGTTTATATACTAAGTGGAGGGCATTTTGTGAAGGTACAGGGTCTCAGCACACCAAATTGCATCTTCTGCAAAATAGAGATGTTTAAATAATGTCTTGTCTTGGCTGTGTGAATTGGCGCATTAGTAACTGACTGAGTGAAATGCGATTTGCTTTGTGTAACAGGGTTGCAAAGTGGTAGGATGTGCTGGAACTGACGATAAATGTAAATGGCTGAAGGAGTTGGGTTTTGACGAGGTCTTCAACTACAAGAAGGTTAATCTATCCGAGGCTTTGAAAACGGCAGCACCAGATGGATTTGATTGTTTTTTTGACAATGTGAGTATGCAATTGTTTTTGATTTAAGCGTTAAATTTTCGATTAGAACAACACATTTTTATTTCACAAAATTATGTTATCAAAGCTATTACTACTGATATTAATCACTTTTGTTGACATGCAAATGGCTACATGCCTGCAGTATACTGCTAATATTGTTAATGTTTTAATTGGTTTGTAGGTAGGAGCCGATTTTACTACCACAGCACTGAAACACATGAAGGAGTTTGGCCGAGTGTCCATTTGTGGACAGATATCCTCCTACAATGACAAGACACCTCCAACAGGTATAGGCACTTTCTCATTAGTTCATTTACGCAGTTGCGTTTGTTCAGTTTTAATTTCACCATATTTCATTTGCAAAAACATTAAACATTAAAGCAACAACATCGAGTGGGAAAATTTATTATTAACATTTTTACAGAGTTTAGATATAAATATATAAATAAAGGGAATCAACTCCGCAAAAGTAGATTGTATAATTGTCATGTGAGAAAGTATTTAGAACTAGTGACTATCCCATTTTAACTCTCGTTAGTTATTCTTCAAAAATAACAAACATTGCTAGCTAAACATTGTGTACCTTTTTTACCTGGTACCTTTTGGAAAATAACTAACTGGAATAAATAAGATACCACATGCCGTATGATTTCATACTAGTGTAGTTATAGCCTTAAATGCTTTCTAGGTGAATACCCTTTCATGCTTATCCTTACGAAACAACTTAAGATTGAGGGATTCATCGTAATGCGGTGGTATCCAAGATGGGCAGAGGGAGAAAAGGCAATGGCACAGTGGATCAGCGAGGTAAGTGTTATAAATGGTTGTCTCACGAAAGAGAGACTTGCTTCTTTACATGACGGAAAGTATGTGCAAGATTTGTGCCAATGATGGACGAACGTTGTAGAATTAAAATATATATTTTATGAGTAGAGGATTAGCTTTATAAGGGTGTTTACGGGATTGTTTTCATTTCGTCATATTGGGCCGCCATCGAGTTCTACTAAATCGACCATTTGAGCGCAGAGAATCGCACAACGGGTGCGAACGATTCTTGATGAATTGCTTAACTATGCGCACTATTTATTGCCGATCTACGATCGTATGCATTATGAATGGACGTGTAGACGTGGGAGTGTTTTGGGGGATAACGTGATGTATGTCAAAAAGAGGGTGTCTTGAAATGAAGTAAATTTATGATTAATAGCCTTGTGGTCACAAGGAGGGTAACATTCAAAATTAATTATATCTAATATTAAGGAACATGTGAGAGTTTGATTATTTTGTTTTATAGAAACCATTCTTCCTTGTTACTCCAGTTTGTTCACAGTAAAGATAACGAATCAGTATTTGAACAGATATATAATACAGTGTGTTTTTTTCTGCAGGGAAAAATCAAGTACAGAGAAACTATATATGATGGATTTGAGACGATGCCAGAAGCGTTCGTTGGACTGTTCGATGGTGCCAACACAGGAAAGGCGATAATCTCAGCTTAACCTAGTGATTCTATATAGGCCATAGTTACAGTGATGTCAGCAATACATAAACATAATCCCACAACACATGACAACATGAGCGTGTTGACTGAATCTTAATAAGATTAGAAATCTCAGCAGTTCCGAGATAGTTTTATATTTTTGACCATATGTAAGACGAGTCTTTGACTCAATATGTTATCAAATCTAAATAGTGTAAGAAGTGGCTGTCTGTTCAATTGCTTTAGGTTATTATGTACATCATGAAGGCAAGCTTGACTCTAACTATTTCTATTGAAATATCTATATATCATTAAAGACTGAATAAATGATAATATGAAATTTCAAGCATTAGTATATTATAATCAATTAGAATAAGTGAGACAACATATAATTTGTGAGGTTCCCAATTCAGGGATTGCTGGTTCTTGTTTTTATTTTTGTTGTGGAGATATTCGATTTTCAAATAGCACTTAAATCCATACAAGATGTTTACCGGGAGTAAAATAAACATTCCAAACAACCATCACGAGTTTTCAACCCTTTTCCCGGACAACATTTAAACAGTATATGTAGAAAATCAAATATTTCACTTGGTCTTCCGACGATTAAATTGTCATATACAATGACGTGACATATGAAAGATGTCGATACAAAGCAAGGACACCTGAAAAAAGAAATAACGTGGAGTGGAGAGATGTATTAGATAAGTCGGGAAAAGTTCAACTACATTTGTACATAGTCTACTGGAGAGATGATGTTCAGCTGAATAACGAAATGACGTCCAGGGTGGAAAGTTTTATTAGATAAGTCCGCAATAGTTAAACCTACATTTATAAATAGTCTATTGGAGAGATGAAGTTTACCTGAATAACGAAATGACGCCCAGAGTGGGTTGCCAATACTAGAAGATTTATCAAATGAGTTAGAAATAATGAATTGTAGAAGTGATCTTGCAGAATCAAAATGCCGTCTGAATGAATTTCTTTTGGTTATTTCTTGCAATCATGCAGCAAATTGCATTGTATTAATTTACGAAAATTGCTTACATATATGTATATAAAAGCGAAGAAGTTGTTGTCGTTTGATGGTGGTATACAGGAATCCATATTCCACGCCTAAATCTTTAGAATATGTTTGATCGACGAAGCAGAAGATACTTACTCTTCCGGAACACCTGGTCTTATTCTCTTTTGCTTTTACGAGAGTATCCATGTAAATCTTTCCTTTGTTCCTATTTTGCCGCTAGTTTATCGATTTTGAGTTCGGATTATGGTTTTGTTGACGCTTTGGTATTCTCTGATTTTTAGCTCACCTGGTCCAAAGGACCAGGGGGCTGAGGGTGGGGGCCATAAATAATTATTTAGCTATATTGATATTAGCGACTTCTTTTCCATAACCACTGATTTGCAATTCAGCCTTATTTGGCAGGAAGTATCCCTAGGTTCTCAGGATTCAAAATTGTACTCATGGTGGGACTGACCCCCAGGGGGCTTAGGGGTGGGGACATAAAGAATTATTTAGCTATATTGATATTAGCGACTTCTTCTCCATAACCACTGATTGGAAATCAAACTTATTTGGCAGGAAGAATCCATAGGTGCTCAGGATTCAAAATTGTACTTAAGGTTGGACTGGCCCCCTAGGGGGCTGAGGGCGGGGCCAAAAAGGGTTATTTAGCTATATCATGGTTAAAGCGACTACATCTTCATAACCACTGATTGCAATTGAGCCTTATTTGGCAGGAAGCATCCCTAGGTGCTCAGGATTCAAAATTGTACTTAAGGTTGGACTGGCCCCCTAGGAGCTGAGGAAGGGGCCAAAAAGGGTTATTTAGATATATTGATATTAGCGACATCCTCTCCATAACCACTGATTGGAAATCAACCTTATTTGGCAGGAAGCATCCCTAGGTGTTCATGATTCCGAATGGTGGAACTGACCCCCCCCCCCCCCAAGGGGGCTGAAGGGTAGGGCCAGAAAGAAAATATTTTATCATGATTACCTAGATACTAATGTATCTAAGCGAGCGATACAGGCCCTCTGGGCCTTTTGTTTCATGGATGTAAATGCATCTTATTAAGAAATATGACGTCTTAAAGAACCTAACGTTGGCTTACAATTCATACATATCATTTATGATAATTAGTACAATTTGTAAATATTTTAGGGAGACCAGCGGAGCACGAACGCTAGACCTCTAGATCATGGAACCAGGACGTTACCACCAGACCAAAAGGTCCGGACCAGTTGACTTGGTTCGTAATTTCCTGATATTGTTAAGCAATGTCGTCTCTCCTCGTAACATGCCCTTCCTTAAAGGGATTTGATCCTCTATCAAATCACATAGAATAATTAGAGACAATCACTGGAATCCTGAACGAGCCCCTATTTTGTTACGAAACGAGGCGTCTTATAGAACCTAACGTAGGCATAAAACAATTAAATCGTGAACCAGGGCTTGTAATGCTATTTCAGAAATTATCATTTGTGATAATTAGTACAAATTGTACATGAAAAACATCCCGACCTGGAAAATAAATAACATTTTGCAAGAAAGAGGAGAACTGAAACTAGGAGACGAATGGGGCGTGAACCCGAGACGTCTAGGTTATGGAGCTAGGACGTTACAACCAGGCCAAAAGATCCGGACCAGTTGACCTGGTTCGTAGTTTCCTGATATTGTTATACAAGGTCGTCTATCCACGTAACATCCCCCGCCTTGCATCTTCAATAAATCAAAGAACCCAAACTTACGATAATGTACAACATAAGGAACCACCCCCTGTACCTCCTGAGACTACCAAAGCGTCAATAAAACTATAATCGGAGCTAAACATCGATTAAATTTGGCGCAAAACATGAGCAAATACATTTTTATGTAAAGATTATTTTACACAACCAAAAGATGTTTTTATGTGACGTTTCGATGAACAATATGTACCCTGTCACATTCATCAGACTAATGGCCAACAAAGCGTATACATACAACAGGTGTCAAATTTGTGCGAGTTGATAAATGACTTATTGGTCATTTCGTCTACGTTGTTAGGCGAATGTACAAAAGTAAAGTTATTGTACCGAAACGACTAGATTCAACGCTTTGTTTATGACTTTGTCATAGATGAGCGAGAGGCTGTGCCCCCTCATCTCGATTTAGAACCGGCCCACTACGGCGTATCCAGATGGCTTCTTTGATCTGCCGCCTCAGCAGATTGCTCTCTCTGTGTAACACTGGAGTTTTCAATAATTGCTCAGTATGGAATGGTCGGTTTGTTAATCTGAGACTCCGCCTGCTTCTTTTCTGATCTGGTGAATTGCTTTCCTTCTTGTGTGTCAATATCTTTCCTGTGTACATCAAGACGAACATCAAAACCTCCTTTCGTCCCTCCAATATATCATGATTTGCAGTTTTGGCATCCGCTCTTGAACACGCATTCTGCAACGTTTTCTTTCGGTGTTTTATCCTTAGGATGCACAAGAATATTCCGAAGTGTTTTGTGGGGCTTCATTGTTGTCGCTATGCCATGACTGCGATAAATCCTCTGGATGGCTTCGGATATGCCTTTGATATACCGGATGATCACTTTCCAACCTGAAGAAAATGTTTGCAAATTTGTTTTTTAAGAAATGAGCAAATATAATATTTAAACGGATACTCTTGAGGCAGTACAAGAGAACAACACCAGGTGTTTCAGAAGAGTAAGAGTCTTTTGCTTCATCAACGACACCCGACATGCAAATCTCGCTCGCATCCAAGTAAATGTCACGCAATGAAAGTGAGAACTGGGGCATTATTCTCAATCACAAGTAGACATTCTAATATGCATTTTAAAATACGTTTCAATAATATCTCTCCATCATATTAAGAAGGCGACCATAGGTTTTCTCTTTGGTCCCTGTGCCTTAAGGAAATTATTTTCGGGTGTTTTCCAAGATTCTTATCAAAATGTGTATTATTGATATTTCATGCGGTTTTTTTCCGATTGTCCAACGTTTTATGCAACGCGCTCGTACCCTTCGTAGTCTGTTTTAGTACACCATATGATGACATCTAGGAAGGCTATTGGATAACTTCACAGCTGTCGTTTGTAAAATGGCACGTTTCGGAATAGAAGATGCTGATATTTCCACAGAGGCCAAGCAATTTAAATTGTATTCTATTTTAAACTGATATTCATGTGATGTACTAAATCTATTATATCCTTCCCCTCGGAAGCGGTTCTCTTATAGTGTTGTCTGGGGAGGTATACCTCTATACCTCCCCCCCCCCCCAGACAACACGACAAGAGCAGAGATCCCTCAGGGAAGGGCCATAACAGATTAATATTATCATCCGTATTATTGTAGTTGTAGCGTCCAAGTGGCCAGCCTTGTAGTATAACATCATGTAGTGCCTGTTGTATTCTTTAATATAAACTTGATTAATTTTATAACAATATAAAACAAGTTATTCAACTTATATTAACTTTTCCTGTTTCCTCGGATGTTACCGAGTTGTTATGGTGGGTGGAAACAGGAGTACCCGCAGAAAACCCACACGGAGTCGGGCAGGTGACCTCGTATTTTTTCCCGTCTGGTTGAGGAATAGAACACTGGTTGCCTTGATAAAAGGCAAGTGCGCTATACACTGCAGCAAACTGTCACCCCAATATTCTTTGTTGAAGTCAGGGTCGGACATATTCCTTGGACTGGACGGAACTAACAAACTTACATATTAGAAATAAAATTAGTAACAGGTTACTCAATCAATCCTCTGGTAAATGGAGATCAGATGATTAACAGTAACAAACGTATTACAGTTTCGAACATATTATGTCTGAAATGTATTAACAGCACAGGTATGTATGTAAAATGTATTTATTAATTCGCATGGTAGTTTTCTCTTTAATTTAAAGCTTAACGCAGGAAATAGTTGCATGCAATTATAAACCTGAGCAAATACGGAAAATTATATAGTCATCGCATGTCGGAATGCAGAAAGACGAGATTCAATTACAGCTACCCATACTAGAACTATTATGCGGTGACATTATTGTTCAGTCGGCATACTTTTTAAGACATACTTGCTCATTCAAGTGTGTAATCTTCAGCTCACCTTTACACCTCGCATGTAAAATCGCGTTCTTTATCTCACAGCTAATGTTTCACAGCTTTGTAGTCTCTTTCTGTTGAAGTCTGTTTTTTATATTTGTTATGACGTAGGCGGCATATATTTGTCGGTATTTACAATTAAGTGAAAACCGACACTATTGTGTAGTCTCTGCACACTGGTTGCACAACTAAATATCTTATAATGGTCGTATTTATAGATACGTAGAGTCTGTATGTTCGATACAAACAACACTACATCGTAAACAAAATGGTGAAAAGCAAGGTTTGGACGGTTAAATCAGCATTTGATGGCAAAGTGCAAACGTCCAACTTCGAACTTATTGAGGAGGAGGTCTCAGACAACCTTAAAGATGGTGGTATGGTTGATTTATTTGCATTTTATTATTGCTAAAAACAATTTACATTATACAATCTCCAAGGCGTGAATTATATGTTACGGGAGATCTTGTTATCTTGTAATCTTGTAAATTTACGTAATGTTGTGTTATGTGATATCGTCCACACATCGTAAGTCATTTTATAATGCATTGAATAATATTTGTTTTAATATAACAATAACCGCATTAATTTTGATAGGGATGTTCTAGAAGTATTGTCTTTATTTTACATGCGTCGCAACGGTTTGTACAACTGTCAAATAGCGGTATGAACTACGTGTACCGTTCTATCGGGTGCAAAAGGGATAAGTGACGACATCATATATTTACCTTTGTGTTTGTATTACTAAAGTTTATGAACATTTGTGAATAGCATTTGACTTTGTACCCCTTAGTATGTAAGTTATGAGATCGACAACATGCGACGGTTAAACAAAACGGTAGTCGAAAGCCTACCGAGTTTAAGCTCTAGTTTACCATCAATTGATCTCCGAATTGACCGCTCTATTGTAAGGTATACACAAAAACGCCTTATATAAACGTACAAGACCGATAATGAATATAGTTATGAGGAACATTTTACAGTTAAATGCGATATCTTTTTGATGGCAGTTTAATTTGTTTTGCTAGGTCAAACGTACAACTGTCAATGGTCCAGTTATACGCCATCAACCCTTACAATGCATACAGGGTTTAACTAAACATAGTATCATGAGAATAAATTGGTAGTCTTGGTTTTTAATGTTTTCTGTTGTATCTGTTTCTAAATACTTCAACTGGTGATATATTCGAAACTCATCTATTAACAACTTTATTTGGAAATATTTCCATCATTCTCCCAATTCTTGCATCTCTCCTATGTTCACCAAATCTCTCTTAACAATTCTTCGAGTATCTGCTTCATAGACATCACAGTTGGCGATTAATTCACCAAAGTCAGCGAAAACCACATACTAACCGACATCGGATAATGAGGCTCTCTTCCAATCTGCCATGTACTAAACATTTAAAAAAAAAAAATTTTTGAAAGCACCAACGGATACAATATTGTCCTCATATGACTAAACTAACTGTACTTAACCTTTAATAACTGTCCTATCATGCCGGTAACATTTGGATTATTGATATTGTACTAGTTATTTGTTTTGTTCTCGCTATGAGACGTCTTATTTATACAGCGGATGCCATTAATGAAGCTTAGGATGATTCTTAGTCTAAGCAAATAATTGATGACGTAAGACACACTCATGCTGCACCTATTAAATTTTAAATAAGTATTAGATAAAAAACGCCGAAAAAATGAATTAAACTGCATCTTAAAGATGTTTCGTCCTTCTGGGCTCGTTAGTGATTCTTTCTCATTGAGCGTTTTTCCGGGCTAGGGTCTTCGTGTGATTGTTACTTTTAGCCTGACACTCACGTGAACTTTTGCTTTTTTCTTATCATAATTTCAATAACATTGAATGCACAGTCTGTCTAATAAAGCTTACATGAGCGCAATGCATGTATAATTCTCAAGCATAAATTCTGTGCTCAAACCATTTCAAACCACTTCCATATATCTGCCTTAATTATGTAATACAGCAAAAAATTCAAACGTAAATATTAAAAGCAGTATCAGACTTAAATGGCATCTTCATTGTTTCTTTTTTCATATTATTGACAGCATATGATTATATATATTGATTTATCTCGAATAAAAATCCACCAGAACCTGAGTTGACAAGCATGGTTTTATTAATACGGGCCCCACTCCGCTTTTACGACGACGAAGTTTACAATTAGTGTGCTTCCTTGTTGTGATGACAATGATGACTCGGCTCTTATTTTAGGGATTGATGCTTACTTGGATGTGACCAAGATTTACATGACGGGTGTCGTCAATAAAGCAAAAGACGCTTACTCTTTCGGAACACCTGGTCTTATTCTCTTG
Source organism: Mimachlamys varia (assembly GCA_947623455.1). Taxonomy (NCBI): domain Eukaryota; kingdom Metazoa; phylum Mollusca; class Bivalvia; order Pectinida; family Pectinidae; genus Mimachlamys; species Mimachlamys varia. Next base: position 46,241,110 of record OX392534.1, on the reverse strand, counting down.
TGCTTTTACGAGAGTCTCCATGTAAATCTTTCCTTTGTTCCTATTTTGCCTCTAGTGTAATCGATTTTGAGTTCGGATTATAGTTTTGTAGACGCTTTTGTATTCTCTGATTTAAAAAAAACTTAAACAATGTAGATCGTCCTCTAACGCTCGTATTGCATATCAGGATGTAGGCAGAATCCATGTGATGTCTTCAAAGTGAGAAGCAGGACAGTCTCAATAGCACAACAAACATCTGAAAAATATAATCGAATACGTCGAGTCGTACGTCACAAGATATTATTTTGTTAGAAATAACCATTTTTGTATGTAACTATAACCCGGGATCATTTGTGTTTTACAGAATATCTGATTGAGGCTCTGCACTGGACTGTTGATCCATACATGAGGTATTGGTAACGTAGATATAACGTATTTGCATGAAACTACAACTGCCTTTTATTGTTTATAACCTGATTTTATATTAATATCATTGGCAATCGGTCAGTTATAGACAAATCGTACCTTGATAATTTTCCAAAGAACAACGGAAAATGTGAAAATATAAGCAAGTAATAGATGCTACACAACGAGGGGTTATTGAATATGGAATTTATTTCACTCGAGTTAATTATAATCATCGAAAGTGAAATAAATTCCATATCCAACAACCACGAGACGTGTGACCCGTTTCTACCACAATATTATTAAGTCGGCATTGGCAGTGGTTTCTGGGGTGAACCGCGGACTGTTTGCGTGAAAACACATCATCTCGTATATATTCCCGCCAAGTTGTAACGACGTCAACAATCGATGTCGACGTCAACAATCCGCACGTGGCATTGAACCACATGATTTCCGGTCAAAGTTCAACTTCTCAACCAATCTAAAGTCCAGAAGGTCATATTCCACAAGTAGTATATTACATATACTTATCCAACAATCAGCACGATTATATAATGATCTGGGAGTGGAATAATACAGGATATTGTGGTAGAAACAAATTTGTCTTTGTTCATGTTGGAAAACTTTATCACCATTTTTTAACCAAGAAATATATTTTGTTGATATTTAACTCTTAAATCTTTTAAAAGGTTAAGTGAAATGGGGCTAGTTTCGCCAGGAGAATGCATGAAGGGAGAACAGATCGCAAAGTAAGAACCCTAAACTTTTCTTGATGCGCGTTTGTCTTTTTTGAGTAGAAATGCTCATATTTACATTTATTACGAAAAACATTTAAAAAAAAGTAAACCAAACTGTTTTTCAACTTTAATGATACATGCAGGATGTTATGTTTGAATATTGTATTGATGGGTACACAACTTTTAATTTATATATCCGTGTTTCCGCAATGTTGCATAGATTCACATTATGTTAAGCTCATGTTGCATTCCTGAAGGCAACGCGTATCCTGATGTTACATTCATATATGATATGTTTTTTAAGTGATACAAATATTTTATGTGCAAAGTGTTCCTCCTGTCTTACATTTTGTTCCTAGTTTAATCGATTTTACATGTAAGTTCGGATTATTTTCTGCTGACAAACAAACTAAAAACACAAGGATTCGAGAGATGCAGGTTGATCAGAACTATGGGCAAGTTTTATGGTCGCCATCTTTGCCTCATTGAGAAATATTCTGTTTCTTTAAGTGATATGAAGATGGACGTTTTTGAGTATACTTATTAGTGTGTTTACATGTGGTGATTGGCAATGATACTCGGTTCTCGTTTTGAGAACTTGATGTTTACTTGGATGTGACAAAGAGTTACATGGCGGGTGTCGTCGATGAAGCAGAAGACGCTTACTATTCCGGAATACCAGGTCTTATTCTCTTGTGCTTTTACGAGAGTCTCCATATAAATCTTTTTTTGTTCCTATTTTGCCTCTAGCTTAATCGATTCGGAGTTCGGATTATGGTTTTGTTGACGCTTTGATATTCTTATTTTCCTTATGATAATGTCAATAAATGTTATGCAAATTTGGGCATGGTGTAAATAATAATCCCTTATTCTAATTTGCAATAAGCGAAGCGAACCAAGTTCTGTGTCTAGCCTGCGGTAAACAAACACAGGGATTCGAGAGACGAAGGTTGATCAGAACTATGGGCACATTTTATGGTCGCGAGCTTTATCCCATTGAGACATATTCTGTATCTTTGGGTGATATGAAGATGGATGTTTTTGAGTATGCTCATTAGTGTGCTTACTTGTTGTGATTGACATTGACGACTCGGTTCTTGATGTTTACTTGGATGTGACCAAGATTTACATGACGGGTGTCGTCGATGAAACATAATTCGTTTCCTCTTCCGGAACACATGGTCATGTTCTCTTGTACTTTTACTAGGGTCTCTATGCAGATATTTCCTTTTTCCCTGTTTTGCCTTAAGCTAAGTCAAGTTTGAGTTGATTATAGTTTTGTTGACGCTTCGGTATTGTCTATTTTTTCAGAGTGATCGCCAGTAAAAATTCCTCTCATCCGGTGGGGAGTCTCGTTCGAGTGTACGCGGGATGGCGTACCCACACACTTATCACCAACGACGCGGAACAGCAAGTAGGACGCATGCCGGAACTTGGTGATCTCCCTTTGTCTTTGACACTCGGAGTTATGGGAATGCCAGGGTAAGTCACTTATCGCTGTAATGTATTGTGTACATAGCAAAGTAGAAAGACTAATTAAAGGGAGTAGTGGTGACACATACGTAGGTTATGCCTTTTCGCATAAGATTTACAAGAACGTAAACGTAAATTATATGCTACCCTCACAACTGCAAATTCAAAAACGTATCACCTGCACGCATCGTCTGTTACTTACTTTGTTTTAAATGGCTGCTAGCAGTATCCATGTCGAGTGTCGAAACGTCAGTGTTTACACAGATAATATGGCAATGCAAAGACAGAAGGTTATTTAATTGATGAAGTGATTTCTTCCTCGTCCGAAACAAGATCCTGCTTGTTATACATTTAGGGGAGGTGTCGATTCGAGACCGTCAGCATGAACGCTTGGTAAACTTCTGCAGCGTTTGATGGGATCGCTTTAGTTGTAGAGTGTTACCGTTTTGGTGAGCGTCTGTGACGTTTGTGTTATGGTAGAGCCACTGTCTAGGTGAACTTCTGTGACGTTTGACAGATCATTTGAATGGTGGCAGTGCCACTGTGGTAGCTGTGTACGGTAGATCTAGAGATTAATGGGAAAAAAGACCAATGCCTGAGAATTGTCAACACCGAGATTTAACCGTACACTGCATAGATGTAAATGTATACATTTTTGTAAATTGTATATCATTTCCAATTCAAAAAAAGGACTATAAAGTGTATACACTGATGTATCCTATGTATGGCACTTGTGTGAAAACCATGGTTACCACATCAAAAATTACCGAAAAATGCAAAATATCACTGTTTTTGACACAAAATTTGACCTATGCAGATAGGAATTTTTTTCTTAAGTTCTATCTAAAATTAAAGCTTACTAACTTGGTTGCAGAATTATATCTGTCCCAGCATAGGTCGTACGCTTAGATTTTCCGCTATTTTCCCTCATGTGCTGTTGTCGAAATTTCACTTCCTGTAAAGCTAGCTTTTCCTGTGTAGACACCCATTTCGGAAGGGTCAAAATTTTAATCTCTAACCAAAATAAAATTTTTCTCTTTTTACAAATGTGAAGTCAACAAAGTCCACTTTATCATACTTAAGCCAATTTTACTCCTTATTTTTTTTTTAGATTTTCATAGGCATGCTATTATAGGGGTTATTCATTGTACAAAAATATCACCCATGGCCACAAAAGCCTTCTGTACACTGCTACCTGTGTAGGTGAACTTCAGTGACGTTTAACGGGATCATTTGAGTGGTGGCAGTGCCACTGTCTAGGTGAACTTCTGTGATGTTCGTCGGATCGTGTTTAATTAAAAAATTCCAAAATATTTTATAATCTCGAGGACACTGGAAGCCGGAATGATAGTTTTACAAGTTACACTATTAACAGGATCTTTTGTTTGCTGCAGAATGGCGGCTTATTTCGGATTTCTGGAGATTTGTCAGCCAAAGGAAGGAGACACGGTACTTGTCAATGGTGCTGCCGGGGCAGTCGGTAGTCTTGTCGGACAAATCGCCAAAATAAAGGTAAGCTATTCTTTTCTAACTATACCCCCCTGTGTTTATGGCTATAACTGAACAATGATGATTGTTCTTCCCACTGTTGTATATTGATTCCTGTTTAACAAGGTCTCAAGGCTGCGAGACTATTCCACGTTGTCTGCGTTGCGGTGTGTTGTTGCAACATTTCAATTAGTCAGACCATTTTACGGGGATCGTATGGTGTTTCTGCAGTATATAAAATGTAGTTTGTGAACAGGAGTGCAAAACAGCTTACTTTATAGTTGTGTAATTTCACGGGGAGAATATTCCAGGTTTTTTTATTGGGATTTATTCATGGGTATAGAATTTCGCGCTCGGTCGGGATTATCTGTGCTCTTATTGTAACTAGTCTTAAAAGTTTGTTATATTTCACGGGTATTTAATTTGCTGGAATTTATTTGATAATTTGATATTTATTTAATAAAGCGAAATTAAATCTCCGCGAATAAAGACAACTATACAGTACTTAATTAGTGCATCTGTTTTTACAAGAACTTAAAGTTGATATACTCGTACTACAAGTGGGGGCATTTTGTGAAGGAAGAAGGTCCCAGCACACCCAATTGTATCCTCAACAAAATAGAGATGTTTAAATACATGTAACGATTTGTCTTGGCGGTACGAATTGGCGCAATATTAACGTATTAAGTGAAGTGAGTTTTACTTTGTGTTAACAGCGTTCTTTTTCAATAGCACGGCGGCAAAGGTGCGATCCCAAGGATTCCAGGTAGCTCTTACCCGGAAGGCCTTGCATTTGTCGATATGTAGTGTTTGAGCCGGCAGTTATGGTGGGACCCTGTGCAACACTGACGTTTTACCTGTCGTTGCTGCGCTGTCTGACACTGTTGCCATATAGACGAGATAATTCACTCTTTCTATATTAACACCATTCGATTTTACAACAGGGTTGCAAAGTGGTAGGATGTGCTGGAACTGACGACAAATGTACATGGCTGAAGGAGCTAGGTTTTGACGAGGTCTTCAACTACAAGAAGGTTGATCTATCCGAGGTTTTGAAAGCGGCCGCCCCAGATGGATTTGATTGTTTTTTTGATAATGTGAGTATGCAATTGTTTTGAATTTAAGCGTTCAGTTTCCAATTAGAGAAACACAGGTTAATTTCATAAAAGTATGATATTAAAGGTATTACTACTGATAGGAATCACTTTTGTTGACCCGGATGTTCGTGAAAATCGTTACATACATGCAGTTGTTAATAAGGACTATGTTCTGGATTTATTTGATATGGCGGAGGCGTTTTTACCACAATTTTACTAATTACTGTAAAATGCATTGCTAAAATGGACTGCAAAGTATATTTTGTGATGGAGAATCGTTAATTTCAACCAGATTTTTGTGGTTTGGTGGTTTTTTCAGATATTTCGCAGAATACTGTGAAAGATAACAAAAACAATGCAAATCATTGTTTGTTTCTTTAATATACACAGAATGATAGACCAGCCTTCGTTTTTTGAATAAATCTTTCTTTCACTTGAAAACCAAAGAAGAAGAACAAGAACGGCAACTAAGGCACAGTCTGAACATCGATCACATCTGGATCAAATTTTAGAAATTTCAATTGCCAATCGTCAAAAGAATGTGGATCGCCACATAGTCAAATCAAATATCTTACCGTATGCGGTACGACCAGTTATTACATTATGTCAGATCTCTCAAATCAAATATCTTACCGTAGCATGTAGCGAAATATACTCCTTTACCAACCATTTTGAACGATTTACGTTTCTAGATACACCTGACATAGAAACATGGTAAGATTAGCAATTAAATTTGAATCAAACTTGCAATAAGTTAAATGTTGCTATTATAGGCTATACCTGTTGTTCGATAATAAATAAGGGAATACTGAAGCGTTAACAAAATCATAATCCAAGCTCAAAATCGATTAAACCAGGGGCAAAATATGAACAAAGGAAAGATTTACATGGAGACCCTTATAAAAGTACCAGAGAATAAGACCAGGTTTTCCGGAAGATTAAGCGTCTTCTGCTTCATCGACGACACCCGCCATGCACATCGATCCTTTTTCTTTTTGAAACAAAATTTGTTGAAATAGAAATGTTACTTGATTAATCGTCACAAAGCAAAAATCGCCATCTCCTATCACGATAAATTATTTGTAATGATTGCCAGTATTCCTTTTTGGGCGAATGTACAACACTTGAAAAAATGTTCATCGGCACTTCCGGCGATGTCTTTTTTTAGGTAAATTAATGTTTTGAAAGAATTGTCAGCAGAGTTGACTTGTGTTGTATAAATTCTGAAGGGTTTCATATATATTAAACACTTAAGCATGACTTGGACAGTACATACTCACTGATTATACCGAAGTGTTCCCGGCTTTGCACCTGTGAAACATCGCTAGCGTAAAGTGTTGCCATTATAAACCTTTGTTGTAGTTGAGGCAAATCGGTATCAAAATACTTTTCTCTTAACTTATTTAGTAATAAGATAACCCAATCGTTAGTATCAATTACTTTTTGTCGCTGTTATTATTTTAATTATTTACATTTATTTGACACAAAACATACATTTACATTTCAAAAGTACGATCCTTATATTAAATAATACCTATTTATTGCCTCCACGAGGTAAAGGTAACTACTTTTACATGTACCTGAACTGAAAACAGCATGCAATGGACGACATTTTAAGAGGGGGTACCTGTGTAATTCTTCCTGATACTCTGATTTACAGACTGAGATTGAAATTTTAGCACTGGGCTTTCATTATATGAACATTGCAGTAACTTTTTAATAATTTTTAAATGTTTTAAATATTTATATGAAAAACATTTGGGGACTCCCATTTGGATATTATTTACTGAATATCTTTTTGTAAGTGCAGATTTGTTTTTTGTTTTTCGGGGCTGAACTGCACTTTTATATCAATATTACACACAATGGCATAAAACCTTCATTTGTATATCATTTTTTGAAAGGAAAATGAATCTTTCAATATAAAAACTGTCAACCAGGTAACAACCACTTAGCTGCACTTAGTCCGAAATATATCTGTTGTTCGGATACGTCCTTGTTTTCATGGTGTTGTAGGTAGGAGCTGATTTCACTGCTACAGCTCTGAAACACATGAAGGAGTTTGGCCGAGTGGCAATGTGCGGACATATCTCCTCGTACAACAAACAGACACCTCCTACAGGTATACGGACTTTACAAAGTTAAGAAGGTCATCTTCATTTACGCATATGCGCAGTTGTGTTTGTTAGATTTTAATTTTGCCATATCTCATTTACAAAACACTGGACATTATTAAAACAACAACCCCCAGTGGTGAAAGAAAGGGTGCCAATTTGGGCCGTTCTGTGGCCTTTCTGTGGTCTTTTCGTGGTTTTTGAGTGATAAGGCTAATATTGTGTAAGAGGATAATTTAAGGTCAGGTGCTTATAGTGTTATGTTCAAAACATCTGTTTTTGTTTGGGCTTATTGAAAATTGGGGGGGGGGGGGGGGGGGGGGTCAAAGTGGGGAGGGCGTAAAATTAAAAATTTGTTGTGAATTGTAATAACATGTTTAGTTTTTGGCTTTATTAATATAGATGAACTTTATTGATTTTACAACAATTATGAAACAAGTTATGCAACTTAATCACTCTTGTTTGCCCGGATGTTAGCGCGCGACAAATTTTGAACTGCAAGGTTGTCTGTCCGTTTGGCTGTTAAGTCTTACGGTAAACCATATAGATGAATGATATGCTTTTACAAAATATAAAATTAAATAAAGTCAGTACACGTCTAGTTTTCAGGAGAAAATAACTGTATTTTGAATGGTTATTTATGTAGTAGGAGGGGTCAGGAGATGAGAGTTTGCACCACAATTGACTTCGCGTTGTGTAATTTTAATTGTGGTACAAAATGTACCGGACTCGTGACATAAAACTGGTGGGCAACTGTCACATTCTAAACCCACCTTCCGGTTCTTTTCCCTTTGATTAGTCGAAGTGTTAGGAAAGACCCACAACAACTTTACAGTAAAAGTTCTACAGGGTTGTTATGAATTCAGACGAGTTTGGTTTCATTAACATAAACAACATAACAAAACAACAAAGTTCCTATTAAATCAGATGTAATGCCTGAAGTAATATAGAATGTAACAAGTATAGAAATGGTAACAAAATGTGTACTTGGGCCAATAATTGGACCAGTATGGAATTAGCTGATTAATAACCATGTAATATGAACCAATCACTTGATGTGTAACTTTTATTTTATCAAGTTGAAGTCAATTTATCATGTTATTATGTATCAACGGTTGGGTTATATACTAGTATAATACTATCATATGGTTGTACGTGTATTTTCGCTTTCAAGGTGAATACCCTTTCATGCTTACCTGTATCAAACAACTGAAGATTGAGGGATTCGTCGTAATGCGGTGGTATCCAAGATGGGCGGAGGGAGAAACGGCAATGGCACAGTGGATCAGGGAGGTAAGTGTTATAATGGAGACGAATATTGCGCGATACCAATTCATACTTTATGAATAGAGGATTGGCTTTAAAATATAGTGAACGGGATTGCTTTCATTTTGGAATGCTGAACCGTCATAAAGTTCTAACAAATCGCCCATTTGTAAGAAGAGAAGCACATTAAGGGTGCGAACGATTCTTAAATTGCACGGCTACGCGCACTATGTATTGGCAATGCACGGTCTGTATGTGACTATGTATGTACCTGGTTGTGGGTGTGGGGATGTTTTAGAGGATAACCTGATATCTATCAAAACGTGAATGTCCTGGAAAGAAGCAGATTTAAACTTATGTTAAATAGCCTGGAGTTTACCGATATAGTACAGGTTGTTGAATGAGAGAGTTTCATTATTTTTTTCATTTGTACAAACCTTTCTTCTTTTTTACTCCAGTTTGTTCACAGAAAAGATAACGAATCGGTATTGATACGGATATGTAATGCAGCGTTTTTATTTCTGCAGGGAAAAATCAAATACAGAGAAACTATATATAATGGATTTGAGAAGATGCCAGAAGCGTTTGTTGGATTGTTCGATGGCGCCAACACCGGAAAGGCGATAATCTCAGCATAACCTGGTGATAATATAGTCAACGGTGATGTCAGCAATTCATAAACATAATCCCACAACACATGACAACATAGACGTGTTGACTGAAGATGGAATCTTAACAGGATCCGAAATCCCAGCAGTTCTGAGACCGTTTCATATACTTAGACGAGTCATTGACTCAATGTATTTTCAAGTCTAAGAAGTATTATAATCGTAGTAGTTGTATCTCAAATTTAGGTTATAAATGTATATATCATGAAGGCAATTTTGATTATAACTATCCCAGTTTAAATATCTATACATCTGTATATCATGTATTACCGAATAAAAGAAAATATGAAATTTCAATCATTAATATAATAGATACATGTTAATTAGAATTATCAGTGATAAGGGAAGACAATTTATAATGTTGAGGTTCCCCATCCAGTTATGGCTGGTTCTCGTTTTTATCTAATTTGAAAGAGATTTTCAAATAGAACTAGTATCAAGACATAATGTTTATCGGGAGTAGAATAAACATTCCAAACAACCATAACGAGATTTTCAACCCTTTTCTCCGACAACATTTAAACAGTGTATTTATAAAACCAAAACATTCACTTGGTCCTCTGATGATTAAATTGTCATAGACAATGACGTCACAAATGGAAGATGCCGTTACAAAGCAATGTAATCCGAATAAAGAAATAACCCCAGAGTGTAGAGGTATATTAGATAAGTCGGAAATAGTAAAACTACATTTGTACATAGTCTATGACTGAAAGTTACATGGTGGGTGTCGTTGTTGAAGCAGAAAACGCTTACCTCTGAAACACCTGGTCTTAGTGAAATATTTGGTTTTCTAGATATACTGTTTAGTAATGTTAACCCAAATAAAGAAATAACGTCCATATTGGGTTATCAATGCTAGAAGATTTATCAAATGAGTTGGAAATAATGAAAGGTAGAAGTGATCATGCAACAAATGACATTGTATAAATGTACGAGAATATCTTACATCTGTAAAAGAGAAGAAGTTGTTGTTATTTGATAATATACAAGAATCCAATTCAATTTCTGAATTTGTAGAATATGTTTGCTGGATGTAAATGTGTCGATAAAACTATAATCCAAGCTAAAAATCGATTAACTGGGGACAAAACATGAGCAAATATAATATTTAATCGGAAACACTTGAAACAGTACAAGAAACTAAGACCAGGTGTTTCAGAGGTAAGCGTTTTCCGCTTCAATAGCGACACCCACCATGTAACTTTCAGTCAAATCCAAGTAAATGTCACACCCTGAACATGAGATTGAGGCATTGTTCTCAATCAAAACAAGTAGACATTCTAATAAGCATGTTAAAATATGCATCTTACAAGGATACAGATTATCTCTCAATTAGACCAAGAAGGCGACCATAGTTTTTGCTTACAGTCTTCATCAACCTGTATCTCTCAGATCTCGTATGTGTGTTCATCAGTAGCCATCACGACTGTCGACTTAAAATATTGTGGTAGGAACAGGTCACACGACTCGTGGTTGTTTGATATAGAATAAATTATACTCGAGTTACTTTTTTTTTTAAAGTTTCAAAAGACACGATCATTATTTTCTAAAAGTTCAAAAAGACACGAGCTTTGTTACTTTTGAAAAATAATGCAAGTAAATGTCACACCCTGAACATGAGATTGAGGCATTGTTCTCAATCAAAACAAGTAGACATTCTAATAAGCATGTTAAAATATGCATCTTACAAGGATACAGATTATCTCTCAATTAGACCAAGAAGGCGACCATAGTTTTTGCTTACAGTCTTCATCAACCTGTATCTCTCAGATCTCGTATGTTTGTTCATCAGTAGCCATCACGACTGTCGACTTAAAATATTGTGGTAGGAACAGGTCACACGACTCGTGGTTGTTTGATATAGAATAAATTATACTCGAGTTACTTTTTTTTTTAAAGTTTCAAAAGAAACGATCATTATTTTCTTAAAGTTCAAAAAGACACGAGCTTTGTTACTTTTGAAAAATAATGCAAGTAAATGTCACACCCTGAACATGAGATTGAGGCATTGTTCTCAATCAAAACAGGTAGACATTCTAATAAGCATGTTAAAATATGCATCTTACAAGGATACAGAATATCTCTCAATTAGACCAAGAAGGCGACCATAGTTTTTGCTTACAGTCTTCATCAACCTGTATCTCTCAGATCTCGTATGTTTGTTCATCAGTAGCCATCACGACTGTCGACTTAAAATATTGTGGTAGGAACAGGTCACACGACTCGTGGTTGTTTGATATAGAATAAATTATACTCGAGTTACTTCTTTTTTAAAAGTTTCAAAAGACACGAGCATTATTTTCTAAAAGTTCAAAAAGACACGAGCTTTGTTACTTTTGAAAAATAATGTACTCGAATTAAATAAATTCCATATCCAACAACCACCGGTTGGGTAACCTCTATAACTGTGATATGTACACGCATTAACACTATTCTGGAAGTGGCGCGGTTGAACGTCGCAATATGACACTGCCATTGTTTGCATTACTGTCATAGAATTTCGAATGTGTATTAATGAAATAAGACGTTCTTCACCATCCGTTTATTGTATAATTTGAATCCCATATGTGATCTACGTTTTAAGATGCTGAAAGAACCAAACAATGACTGTCATCGAATAGTTATCGTTTTGAAGCGTGAACGAGCCATATATGAAACAGAAGTCAAGGGGGATTACATTGGGTATACGCCAACATATATGCATTCAGAGTTTACTAAGATGGAGAAGAAAGATGTGTAGATATTTTACAGTGCCGTCCTGTAACCGTTACACTTTAAAGGTCTGTCCTGTAATCGTCACACTAGATCGCCCTGTCCTGTAACACACTTTAGACAGACAGCACTTTTATGTGAATATAGAATACGAAAGTCAAAGTACGAAAGATATTTTGCCATGAATCGCTACATATAGAGCGAAATGACTTTTAAACTATTTCAGAACAGCGACTCATGTAGCAGGAAAATATGCAAGTGTGTTTGCTAACAGCCTTATTACAATATGTAGCATTGATATTTCATGTGGTTTTTCTGATTGTCCAACGTATTTTGTAACGTGTCCATACCATTTGTAGTCTGTTATAGTATCGTCCGTATTACTGTAGTTGTAGTGTCCGAGTGGTCAGCCTTGTAGTATGACATCAAGTAGTGCCTGTTGTATTCTTTAATATAAACTTTTTTCATTTTATAACAATTATAAAATAATTTATCAAACTTATTTTACCGAGTTCTTGTGGGTGGAAACAGGTGTACCCGGGGAAAACCCACGGGGTCGGCTTTTGTTTAAGTCAGTGTCAGACATATTTCTTAGACTGGACGGAACTGACAAACTTATATTCCTAAAGATACATGTTATTCGAGCAATCCTCTGGTAGGTGACGTAACACCCACATATGCTGCACCTTTAATATTTATTTAAGGATTAAAGTTTCTTTCTGGTGGTTTTATCAAAGGATAAAGTTCAGTAGGATATCGATAGTTGGAATGGAACGCGAAGCGTTCCATGGTGTTTTTATCAAAGGATAAAGTTCAGTAGGATATCGATAGTTGGAATGGAACGCGAAGCGTTCCATGAAACAACTATCGATATCCTACTGAACTTTATCCTTTGATAAAACCACCAGAAAGAAACTTTAATCCTTATATTTACTGTCCAGACCTTATATTCCAACGTGTAATTATTTCTTTAATCAGATATTATGATACTTACTGCGATGAAATCAAACAGTATCGTTTGGTTTGGGTAGACTGTTGAAACAGCCGCCTTATGAGGTGACGAACTCCCGCGAAATTTCAGTCAACAAGTAAACAAAAAAGTTCCAAAAGATTACATCTTTTTATTGTTATTTTTTCACATAAGTTCATATATAAACAAACCATACTGTCTTTGTTACTGTTATTGTATTTTAAAAAACCAATTAAAATGCTTCTTATTTAATTCTGCAATAAATTAACACATACTACGCGGCAGGATATTGATCGAGTCTGGAAAGTAGTGACGCGGCCTCGTGTTCAAATCGTAACGGAGTGTATTACTGCGCGCTGCGCCAATAGGCGCGTGATCCACTGATTTTATCGGAAAACAAAGTTCAGTAGGCATTCGTAGAAATGTATAGGCAATATACTATCAATTCCAAACAGACTGTAAATATTTATAGATACAGTATCCCGAAAAATTATTTTAACTGCATAATACTGTTGTTTCGTCCTTCTCGGACTCTTCAATGATGCTAGGGGCCAAAAGGTGGGAATCTAAAGTTTCTAAACTAATGTAGAAGCAGAAGGATCAGGCTCGTAAAACCTCTTTAATTCAAGAATCTAGAAGTACATTTGTAAATGAAACGTGTCCTGTATAATTTCAAATCATGTACTACAAAAATGTGTATATCATGTACCGTGCCACTACTCAAATGAGATCAATGTGACATTGTTGTTCAGTCGACAAAATTTTAAAACATTCTTACTCATTCGAGTGTGTTATCTTCAGGTTACCTCGCATGTAAAAACTGCGTTCTATATTTAATAGCTCATGTTTCACAGCTTTGTATTTTGTATTGTTAAAGTCTGTTTTTATATTTGTTATGACTTTGGCGACATATCTTAGTCGGTATTTACAATAAAGTGAAAAAACAATACTATTATGTAGTCTCTGCACACTGGTTGCAAAACTAAATATCTTATTTCGGTCGTATTTATAGATAAGTTGTTGGTCTAAGGCAGGAAAACATGTGACTCGGTTATCAGATTTGGAAACTGGTTCCTGGTATTCCGGTCGAGCATCCGATTGATCTGTTAACTGTTGACTACCCTTTAAAGTACCTTAACATGTAGACATAACCCTGGACAAGGGCTTTTAGCTGAATGTCATAGTGCTATAAGTGACGAAATTAAACCATGTAGTTTTGTCATATTTGCTGTTAGTTCCGTGCATCAAGATTGTTCCATCTGCGAACCCCCTTAAAAGCCCAATATACGTAACTTTCGGCAAAACGTGAAGCGAAAATCAAGCCTAGTAATTTATTATATCTATAGATTTAGTTAAGATTAACTGATATCAGCAATATTCAAGATGAATTCCTCGCGGTTAAAGGTACACCAGCAGTTGTAACACGCTATTTGTAACACGCGTCCATTTCGAACCGTCTTCTACCTTCGGTTTGTTGTTGAAGTGGGCCCCACCTGAATTATTTTCAATTCTTTGGAATTTTTTGTCAAGAGTTTCTTGTTAGTTACCGCTCAGGTTTACTTGGTTTTAGGCTTATTTTGCATGGTAATCAACTGGATATTTTTTCATAATTTTTTCAGAATCACGAAAATTTCCCTGAAGTTACGTATGTTGGGCCTTTAAAGTGTCGCCTTCTAGCAAATTGGTTTATTGATTTGATTTTGTTGTTGGTACAGATATTATTATGGCATTTCCGGGTCCTCTTTACACCAGAAAATGTCGAAGATTGCAATCAATTAGATAATAATTTTAATAATAATAACATTTGATATAGCGCCCTATCTAACTAACATAAGCCACTATAAAGCGCTTTACAGTGCATAGATATATACAATTCTTATACAATCAATACAATTAACACATACATCTCTATCATATACAATTCGAAGGAGTTCGCAGAGGCTGCCTTATCAGGCGCTAACTACATGTACTTGTCCTATACCACCTGGCTAATTTCTCCCTATGTGTGTGTTTGTATGCGTGTGTGCTGGAGAGCAATTGTGTTCTGTTTGTAGTGTTTCCAACAGCATCTTTTATAGTGCCACCTCACTTGAATGCTACAGCACAGATACTGCAACATCCACCCCAGACCGTTTTATACTCCACCTGGGTTAATGAGTTGTGTGGACAGGAGAAAAACCTTTCTCTGAATGTTCCATACGTATGAAGATCTTTGGGATCGAAACCCGGCCGCTTGCATGGGAGGCCAGAGTGTTAACCACCTGAACGATCCGCCCGTAATTGAACATTGCTATGGTGGAGGCAGAGACGCTTGATAGGGACCGTGCAGACAAACTCATGATTGATGTGTGATGTTTTAGGTTTATTTTATTTTAATTAATAAGATGGTCTCTCAGATGATGTGACGTGAGTGTATTATGGAATGCGTGCGTATTCGGGAGAATGCGATAGTGTTGTGTAAGGTTCTTGCGATAGTTTGGATGTTTTGCCGTTTAAGAGTGCTGCCACAGTAAAGTCTACTCATGAAGGCCCACGTAGAACACCCCACTCTTCCCATTATACTACCAACGTGTGAACAAGTGGTTCCATTCCGATAATGATGAGCGTCAGGAAACAACACTCCAAGCCATCTTTACAGGGGCGACCTCCAAGCTAAAGGCCGAAAATGAGGCGGTGTCAAGGGAGACATCAGGAAGAAAACAGCAGTTTAAGAAAGGAAAGATAAGATCCCAAATTATGTTATCTCTTACGAATCATGCCGTGGGGACAGCAGATACAATTCTGACGTCCTATATGTAGGACATAATGGTCAAGGGTGAACAGGGAGGACGGAGAACAGGGAGGACTTCTACATAAAACAGACGTGTTACGGACTGTTTCTGGTAGTTTCAGCTACTGATTAAGGCCTGAGCAATTCTCTCATATGTTGATTTGACTATGGAGGGATAGTAAAATATTGAACTAATTTGTAATGTTTGATTTTGTATTGTGGAATCCTCCTGAGAGTTATGTTATACTATATTTCACATGACACCGTACGCAGTATTTAGTACCTGTATACCCTCGTGTTGATAAGATAACAGACATACCTTTAACTCGAGGGTGGGCAGGTTTCAGCGTTACACATAAAGACCCCTACTACCTATAAAACGTGTTGTCTCACTAGTACTGTTGAGTCTGTAAGTTAGTTATAACCAGCATCACGTCGTTAACAACATGGTGAAAAGCAAGGTTTGGACGGTTAAATCGGCGTTTGATGGCAAAGTGCAAACGTCTAACTTCGAACTTGTTGAGGAGGAGGTGTCAGACAACCTTAAGGATGGTGGTATGGTTTAAGTTTTGCATTTTCTAATTGTAAAAACAATGTACAAGAAACAATCTCCAGAGCGTGAATTATATGTCACGGGAGATCTTGTTAACTTACGTTATGTTGTGTTATGTTATATCGTCCACACACCGTGTCCTTATAAATCATTCAATTATATTTGTTTAATACCGCATGGTTTTTGAAACTTGATATTATAGGGGTATTGTTTTTACTATACATGTTTCGCAAGGTGTGTACAACCTTCAAATCAAGGTATGAGCTACGTTAACCATGATATCGGGTGTATTTGGATAAGTAACAACTTGTGAAAATCATATCATACTTTGTTTTGTTTAGCTAACGTTTATAAACATGTGTGAATAGCATTTCACTTTGAGCCTCTTAGTATACAAATCATGGGATCGACAACATCGTTAGGCTTACTACACAGTGACAGTCCAAAGTCTACATGGGCTTAAGCTCTTGTTTGTCATTTATCGGTTCCCTTGATTGACCGGTCTGTGCTGTAAGGTCTATACATATTTATAGACAGATTTACTACAGCAGGATTTGACAGTTTTACAACAAATGAAACCAATAGCATGAGAACATCGCGCGGCTTCGTAATTTTTTTTTAATCCAGCAAACTAGCTTTAATCATACCCTGATATCTTACAACATTGCAAATAACAGATCGAGGTACAGCCATATTGGTTTCTCCATCACAAAATGTACTTTGTGGTCTATTTTGGTCACGTTTTATAAATATTTAGTTAAATAACAAGTTTTGGTAAAACACCTCCGTCATATTGAATTGTCCTGTGCCTAGTCCTTAACACCAAATGGACATACGCAATGACATATATTTAAATGCTCAGTAAATAGCAATTCCTTTTGGGTGACGATTTAGATTTTTAAATGTACATACAACAGCCGTCTATGTGACGCGTCATCAAGTTTTGTGATGATAGTATTACCTAGGTACTAGTGCATACAAACCATGCAACACTGAAATGATAAACATAACTTAACGTTTATAATACTTTATATCTTCTCATGTTATATAATTGCACGCAACTATTTCCTGCGTTTAGTTTTAAATTGACAAGTAAAATACCATGCGAATTAATTAATGCATGCATTTTTATGATGCTAATAAATTTTAGACAGAAGATTTTCCAAAATATATTTGTAGTCATACTTTTAATGTATCCCATTCTATTATTTGAGCTGGTTATACTATTGAAATTTGTCTATGAATAACTGTTTTGCGAAAATATTGACATCCTCTACCGGAAACCTACTTGGCTTTCATGTTTTTGCCGAATCTTCCTACCAAATCTTTCGAAGTCTTGTACATAGACAGTACATATAGCATAGACTTTCTTAGTATTTTATTTTTAATTTTTCTTATTTTAAATGTGTCAACAATGGCGTGTATAACTGTCAAATCACGGTATGAGATACGTGTACAATCTTATTGGTTGCATTTATTAAACTATGTTTTTGCATTACTAAAATTTAACATGTGTGCATAACATTTCAGTTTGTACCCCTTAGAACGTTAGTAAATGGATCGACAACTTGTAACGGCTAAACAAACAAAGTGACAGTCCAAAGCCTACCCGAGTTTAAGCTCTAGGTAACCATCGATCGATCTCCGGATTTACCTCTTTAAAGTTTAAGGTCTATAAATATTTATGGACAAGCAAACTACAGCAGGTTTTGACACCTTTACGACAAATGAAACTAATGACATTCGATCATATCGTTGCAATGTGAACTAAACCCTTCCATATAATTAACAGACAAACAAAAAACTGAAAAACGCGAAAAGACTATCCTTATCTTTTTCAGTGAAACGCAATTTCCTTTTGGATGGCAATTTTATTTTGTTTTGCTAGTTCAAACTGCTGTCCATGGTGTACAAACATGTTATCAATCCTTACAATGCATGCAGGTATTAACTAAACATTGTATCCTGAGAATAATTTGATAGTCATGTTTGTTTTTGTTGTGTTTAGGTGTTTTTTTCTCTAAGCTTTAATTGGTGCAATTGAAATTCATCTATAAACAACTTTATTATGAAAATACTGACATTCTTCTCTTGATTCTTGCATCCCTCCTAGGTCCGCCGAATCTCTCTTCAGTTAACAGGTCTTAGAATATCTGCTTCATAGACATAGGCATTTCATTCAGTAAAGTCAGCGAAAACCACATGTAATCCGATAACTGATCATGTTTAGGCTCTATCTAATTCTGTCATATACTTAACCTTTAATAACTATCCTAGCATGTCGGTAACATTTTGATTTAGTTATTTGTTTTGTTCTCGCTATGAGACGTCTTATTTGTCCACGATTTAAACAGCAGTTGTCGTTTATAAAGCTCAGGATGATGCTTATTCTTCACAAGAAACTGATCCGTTCTCATTCTCATTGAACGTTTTCAACTTTTTTTAACATACCTTATTTTTTATAAGGCTGTAATTTATACTGTCCAATAAAGCTTATAAATGCAACATAAGTTCTGTACCCGTATTCATAAAACCATTTGCATTATAAAGCATTAATTCTATGCTCAAACAAACTTTCTTGTAACACCCTAAATCATGTAACACGGTCAAAACCTTATGTGACAAGCTATTATTTTGTTGCTATGTATATATAACTATAACGCTTGGTCGTTTTTTTACAGAATATCTGATTGAGGCTCTGCACTGGACTGTTGATCCATACATGAGGTATTTGTAACGTAGATATAACGTATCTTTATATTTGAATTAAACTGCATCAGCAGCTACATTTATTATGTAGCAATTACTTTAATTTTTTTTAAAACTTCATATAATAGTTATAACATATACAGACATTGACAATTGGTCATTTATAGACAAATCTTACCTTGATAATTTTCAAAAATCAACAGATAGTGTACATATATCAACAAGTTACAAACTTATCTCCATCATGATGGAAAACGTATCTCCATTTCTTAACTAAGAACATATATATTTTAACATATAATTCTCTTTTTTTTTTCACAGGACAGGTGAATTAGGGCGGGTCTCACCAGGAGAAGGTATGAAGGGAGAACAGATCGCAAAGTAAGACCCCTAACTTTTTTCTTGATGTGCGATTGTCTTTTCATAGTGGAAATGTTAATTCACCTAAATGACAACAATTATTTTAATATACGAACTGTTGGTTGTTTTTGTTTGTTGATTAAATTGATAGGTCAGTAATCACTGTACACAACTTAATAAAATCATATATCCGAACTATAAAACCCTCATTTTATCCAAATCTATTAAGATGTTTTTCAAGGGTTTCCGTGTAATTTTTTTAA
This sequence comes from Mimachlamys varia, assembly GCA_947623455.1. Classification (NCBI taxonomy): domain Eukaryota; kingdom Metazoa; phylum Mollusca; class Bivalvia; order Pectinida; family Pectinidae; genus Mimachlamys; species Mimachlamys varia. Next base: position 46,221,543 of record OX392534.1, on the reverse strand, counting down.
AAACTTGATTCCTATTTTGCCCCTAGTTTAATCGGTTTTGAGTTCGGATTGTGATTCAAATGACGCTTCAGTATTCTCTCTCTTTCCCTATTTTTATTTTCGCATTCATATATGTTATTTGTTTCATTTCATCAAATATATGTATTTCTCATGCAAATTTATATACTGGTACATGTTATGTACATTTTCCCCAAAATAGTTTTATGCTAATGTGTGCATGGTCTTCTTTAATAATTACTTATTCTAATCTGGAATAAGCAAACAGAACCAAGTTCTGTGTATAACCCGCGGTGCTTATTTTCAGGGTGATAGCCAGTAAAAATTCTTCTCATCCGGTTGGAAGCCTCGTTCGAGTGTTCGCGGGATGGCGTACTCACACACTTATCACCAACGACGCGGAACAGCGAGTAGGACGCATGCCGGAACTTGGTGATCTCCCTTCATCTTTGACTCTCGGTGTTATGGGAATGCCAGGGTAAGTCACTAATTATACTGTGTTGTATAGCAAAAAAAGAAAGGCTAAGCCAAGGTAGCAGAATACCTGGCAGTTGATAGATTAGCAATTGGTTAAATAACAAGTGACACAAACGCTCTTCACGCCTTTTCGCAACAGATCTACTGCAAGACTTACCAAAACGTAAACGAACATTTTATGTTACCTCGTCACAACTGCGAATTCACATTTATCACCAATACGCAATTTATTACGCACAGTCTGTCATTTACTATTTTTTTAAATGGCTGCTAGCACGATCCGTGTCGAGTGTCGAAACGTCAATGTTTACACAGACAATATGGAAATGCAAAGAAAGAATGGTATTTAATTGATTAAGTGATTTGGTAGACGTCCGAGACAAGATCCTGCTTGTTATACATTTAGGGGAGGTGTATAATTTGAGGCCGTTAGCATGAACGCTTGGTAAACTTCTGCAACGTTAGATGGGATCGCTTTAGTTATGGAGCGTTACTATTTTGGTGAACATTTGAGGGGATCGTTTTAGTTGTGGTAGTGTCACTGTCATGGTGAGTTCTGTATCGATTGACGGGATCGTTTAAGTGTTGTAGTACCACTGTCTTGTTCGGAGTTTGTGAAGGTTGACAGGATCGTTTAAGTAATGGTAGTGTCACTGTCTAGGTGAACTTCTGTGATATTTGACGGATCGGTTGAGTGGTGGTAGAGCCACTGTCTAGATGAACTTCTGTGATGTTTGACGGATCGTTTGAGTGGTGGCAGTGCCGCTGTCTGGTGAACTTCTGTGACGTTTGACGGATCGTTTGACTGGTGGTAGAGCCACTGTCTAGGTGAACTTCTGTGACGTTTGACGGATCCTTTAAGTGGTGGTAGTGTCACTGTCTGGTGAACTTCTGTGACGTTTGACGGATCGTTTGAGTGGTGGTAGTGTCACTGTCTAGGTGAACTTATGTGACGTTTGACGGATCGTTTTAATGGGTTTTTTTTGTGGACTGTCTCACTCTTGATTGGTGTTTTAAACTACTCCCTTAACAGAGATTTAAGAAACGTGAAATTTACTAAAATACTAACGATGCTGACTGTGTGTTGACCGGTGAACTAGAAACATCCCTGTTTTTCTTATTCATTAATACCCTGACTACAATGAATGCCAGCGTGCTATGACGCTGTTTCAACAAATATAATGCTAAAACGCAGTGCTAGACACAAGAAGTTCAAGTGTTGCACAGCAAGTTTCCTGAAGACAAATTGATAAAATAACATTGAATTGACTATATTGATACTGGATATAGTTTAACAATTGAGACAAGTGTTTGTGTTCTAAATCTCACCTGAAAGTGATATTATTAGGTTTCTATCTTTGGTGTAAATATCTTTTAAAAAACCTTTGCCAAAAAGCAGTAGTTTTTGTCAATTAAATAAGAAGCAGGCTTTCTTATTAATTGAATATTGCAATTTCTGTATGACATACTATCAACGAGGACCCATGCCAATAGGAATCCTGTTAATTGTCCACTTACTACTGCAGTGTTTCTACTTATACGATACGCTCTTTTTACATCAAAGGTGTCTCCATCATTTTCAATATTTTCTTCTATTATATTATCAGAATGCAGGGATAATAATTTAATATGTTTTATGATTTGGAAGCGAAATAAAACGGGATGTTTTATTTGCTGCAGAATGACGGCTTATTTCGGATTTCTGGAGATTTGCCAGCCAAAGGAAGGAGACACGGTACTTGTCAATGGTGCTGCCGGGGCAGTCGGTAGTCTTGTCGGACAAATCGCCAAAATAAAGGTAAACTATTCTTTTTCAACAAACATTTATTGGTCAGTTAGATTGGTCAACTTATCTGTATAGTGTTATAGTGAAGTCTGTTTTACAATAAACACAATTCCGTGATAATCTGACACATTGGACATCGATAGTGTGTATCAGAAAAGTATATTTCCGCTTATTTAAAAGATACTCTTGTCGTCTTAACGCGATTTTCGTACTGTACTTCAGGTCCAACCCTCCATGAGCGCTTAAATAAGAGAACGTCAATCTACATCGTAAATGTACATGCAGTATATGGAAGGGATATATATATTATTTTATTATTTATTATTATATTTGCTTACTACCACACATAATCTTCGCCACTGAGATTCGACTACTGATCTATTTATTAGGCAGCAGGAGGCATATCAATATAATTAATACTTAGCTTAGTAACATATATTTAGAATACTTTCCACATTTTATCTCTGTATAAAGCTCGATAAGATGATTGGAGTAACATTTTTTAAGTACCCGCTACCAGCAGGCAAATTCAGCTTAGGTGCAAAGTGGCAAAGTCTGAAATACAAGTAGGTTTTAAACGGAAGCTAGTACCAACTGACGCAATGGCATTATTTATGTGGAATGTCCATTAATTAATAAAAATATAATTTTTGTTTTACAGGGGTGCAAAGTGGTGGGATGTGCCGGAACTGATGACAAATGTAAATGGCTGAAGGAGTTAGGTTTTGATGAGGTCTTCAACTACAAGAAGGTGGACCTATCCGAGGCTTTAACGGCTGCCGCACCAGATGGATTTGATTGTTTTTTTGATAATGTGAGTGTTTATTTGTTCAAAACGTAAATGTTTATGTTGAATTTGAGGGTCACGTTTATTCAATTAAATGCTATTATTGCTTGTGTTCATATTACACATTATTCCAGGTCACCGCTTGGACACACGGATGGCTTGTGTCTGACTTTAGACATATATTTAAGATTAAAACTGTCTAGAAATACCCGAATTTGAGTTAGGATTATGTTGCTAATGACGCTTTTGTATTCTCTGATGATTTTTTTCTGTATGTACTACCAACGTTTTATTTCTTAATAATTGATCTTGCAGCTAAGTGAAATAATATCGCCATGTTCACGGTATGCATAAATACATTGAATTGTTTTAGTGTTGCGATAGACTTTTGGCATTATTGTTACTTCTGTTATAGATTGATTTATTTTAGAAACAGTATACAACTTACACTTATATTTATTACTCTCGTTTATTCGGATGGAAGCACAGTGGATGTTTGTACTGTTGTAAGAAGCAGACTTGGCCGGAGTGGCTACTTTTGTGTTGTAGTGGCGTCTAATGTTGTGATACTTGTGTAATTATATTGTAGATTGGGGCCGATTTCACTGCTACAGCACTGAATCACAAGAAGCTGTTTGTAATTGTGTTGTAGATAGGAGCTGATTTCACCGCTACAGCACTGAATCACATGAAGCAGTTTGTAATTATGTTGTAGATAGGGGCGGATTTCACCGCTACAGCACTGAAACACATGAAGCAGACTTGGCCGGAATGGCTACTTTTGTGTTGTAGTGGCGTCTAATGTTGTGATACTTGTGTAATTGTGTTGTAGATAGGGGCGGATTTCACCGCTACAGCACTGAATCACATGAAGCTGTTTGGCCGAGTGTCCATTTGTGGACAGATTTCCTCGTACAACAACAAAGCGCCACCATCAGGTAAAAGTGATATGTTTTGCTCGGTATACCAGGTCATCTTCATTTAGTCCTGTGTATCTGTGTATTCAAGTAAATTAAAATTGCACCAGTGTTAAAAGGAAAATATTTCGTGCTAGATAAACCATATCATGATCATATCAATTTGGTAGGTCTGAACAATTGAAATTCTTTTCACAAACTACCATTGGGAAAATCTGGATGGAGGAACAACGATTTGTTGCAAAATAACCTTCTATATTACAGAAAGCTAGCAGACTATGCAGGTCTGATCGAATAAAACTCATGTCAAATGAAACACAATGTCAGTAACACAAAATCCAAGGTTAGGCTCAGCGATAGGCATCAAGAATAAGAGAACCAGCTGGGTAATAGGTTTATCTTCTATCGGGAGTTACCTTATCGTCAGGTTAAGTGCTGACAAAACAACGCTGCATTTTACGATTCGTTGTTTACCAACAACGTGTACTAATATGGGGTGATTTGTCGGACTTTTCTAAATAATAAAATATTGACTGCGTTGTGGCATACTTGAGGAAATATTTACTTACACTGTCCATTAAATAAAAATAAGTAACTAAGGAATTCCCCTTCAGATGAAGCCCTCTGTGCGAGCTCTCAATAATATTTGTTTTCAACGTATTTCGTAAATTCGACATCCATAGATAGAAGTATGTGCGAAATCAAACAGACCATGCTCCATTTGTTTACATGACTGTACAAGTGTTCGCACCAGAGGGTGCGGTATTTCGTGCTATATTTGACGTTGCTATATTTGACACGGGCTTTCCCAATGATTAAACTTACCACACTGTACATTGGATACATGTATATAATTATCGAGAACGGGTTCTTTTGTGTGAATGTATGTATTTTTATTCTACTTGAATTAAAAAATGCTGGTTGATTAAATTACCCCTTTAAATCAATGTCTAAAGGCATCCTATCCTGTTTCAATTATATGATATTTTGGATGATTCATGATTGTATTGTCATTTTCAAGGTGAATACCCTTTCATGAAAATCCTTGGCAAACAGCTGAAGATTGAGGGATTCATCGTAATGCGGTGGTATCCTAGATGGGCGGAGGGAGAGAAGGCGATGGCACAGTGGATCCGGGAGGTACGTATTGTGATTGTCGGATGAATTACAGAAATACTTCGTCTGTTTAACCTAAAGTTGTCTCTGTATCATACGCCACGCGACCGGGGTTCGATTTCCCGTTTGGACGTGAAAAGATATTGGGTCACCTGTCTGACCACGTGGGGTTTGTTCCGGGCAATCAGGTTTCCTCCCTCGAAAAGACATTCGGGCCAACAAGAGAGATTGCAAAAATTTGATAACTTGTTGTAAAATAATAAAAAAAATTAAGGAGTAAGCAATAGTAAGAACAAACGTTGTATGTGTTCAACATGGGCAAATAGTGGAAAAACTCACCCTGATTGAGATGAGAGATGGTCCTTTGAATTTAAAATGTCTAACAAAATTTGAAATGAAAGTTACTGACGAAATTGACAGTAGACATGGTCCCTTTATCTTTAGACTGGATTCGATAACAAACTGTAGTGTAGAGGTAGGGACAGGGGTGGTCGGAGTGGGGTTGGGGGAGCCGGGAGAAGTTTCATGATTGTCTTTAATTGTACCAAGTTTTAAATTGACCAAAAAATAACATATTTGTTTTGTCTTTGTTTGCAGGGAAAAATCAAGTACAAAGAAACAATCTATAAAGGATTTGAGAATATGCCTAAAGCTTTCGTCGGACTGTTTGATGGAGCCAACACTGGAAAAGCGATTATCTCAGCATAACCTGATGATTCTACTGCCCATATTCTATGACGTTATTTCACCATTGACATGATCATTAAAAACATATAATATGTTTGTTAACGTCAGTGACTTCTATAAGAATCGGATGTCCGTGCACTTGTCATTTACTTTTCAATTATAGACAATGAACATGATATAGACTTGTGATATTTCAGTATTATCTCTGTCGAAACATTTTGAATCAATATGAATTGAAGATGGGGTGTCAAATATATTGTAGAATAGCATAATCTACCTTTTGTGATATACACACATGATGTTAAAATTGCATAATCAATATGTTGTTAGATTAAATTGACCAATTAACACTTTGATGGTGTACCTCGATTACTATAAAAGTCAATCTTTTCCCGAGTGAAATGTTTTGCTTTGTCAGCCTCCACTCTCTATGCAATGTGGAAACTTTCAGTCTTGCTGTTTTGTATTGTGTACCTAATATGAAACTTCGTAGAGTTTGAATAGTGTTTAATACATGCATATTCGCGTGTCGATATATTCGCTGAGATTTAATGCAAGTGAAATAAACGAAATTTTCTAAACCGCGAACAATTCTACTTTTACAATTGGCTGTAAAACATTGCAGAAAGTACCGGATGCTTTTTGGTTTCGATTAATCTTGGCAGTTTAAACGTCTATTAATGGGTTCTGTACAAAGAAGAGAATAAGTAACTGCCAAAACGGGTTTAATATAGTGCTAACTGAACACCAAAGTACTGAAATGGATGTAACGCTACAACTCCAACTTTGAGAGAAAAACGTCAGGGAATACCGAAGTGTCAACGAATCATATTTCGAACACAGAATTGATTAAACTAGGGGCAAAATATGAACAGACGAAATATTTTCATGGCGACCATTGTAAAATACTAGAGAATATGACCAGGTGTTCCGGAAGAGTAAGTGTTTTCTGCTCCATCAACGACATCCACCACGTAAATCTTCATCCAAGTAATGGTCAATTAAGTTCTCAAAGGTCTAAAAGTGAACACGTCATTCTCAATCACAACAAGTAAGCACACTAATGAGCATACTTAAAAACGTCAATCTCCATATCACATAGGGATAAAAAATATTTCCCAATGAGACCAAAAAGGCGACCAAAAACTGTCTCATCAACCGGTATCTCTCGAATTCCGGACTGTGTTGTAAGTTTGTTTGTCAGCAGTCTTGTTAAATAAAAAAAATCTCGATATTTTGAGCACGCCTTAGAATAACGAATCAACTGCGATATGTTAAGACCATAGGTTGAGGAAGCAGGGATGTAACTACCAAGAAATGGACAGTTTACGATCGTAAAAACTAAAACGCCACCTTTATCGTGAAGCCTAAAAGTAAGCTCTCTTTGTTGTTCATCAACAACAAAGAGAGCTTACTTTTAGGCTTCACGATAAAGGTGGCGTTTTAGTTTTTACGTAGAGAGTTAATTATGAAGATTTTAATAACGGATTTTGTAAGCTTACGGATTATAACCTTTGAATGTAATTAAGGGTATTTTGGTCGTGCGAATCGATTTAGCAATCAGAGTAATATCGTTTTAGCAATATTTGTTCAGATAATTAGTTATTGCGTACAAAATACCGTTCATATTCTTCAGTGTCGATATTTATTGCGAGGAAATATTACGGAATTTAAATATAATGATTAATGAGTTATCAAATGATGCTATCTTCATTACATCCGAATATGAAGATTGTTACAAAAGAACTAAACCCCCAGTTATATAAATATGATAATATATACTACTTATTTCGTCAATAATGACAGAAGTTAAACGGGAAGTAGGTTTCAATAACTGCATTATGAAATAGCAATTAATACAAATGTGAGTAATGGAATATCGATACAATAATTTCATGATTTATAATATAAATCATTTTCTTTGTATAAATAATCACATAGTCAATGTCGGCCGTGTGAAGCGAACATGTCATTGTTTTGAAAATATGATATTATATCCTTGCAAAAGCACAAGAAAATAAGACCAGGTAACCGGAAGAGTAAGCGTCTTCTGCTTCATCGACGACACCCGCTATGTAAATCTTTGTCACAAATATGTGGTATGAGGCAATGACATAGCAATTATGTCATTGACGAAGATATGTTTATCAGACAGCGATCTTTCCCATAATCAAATGAAAGGAACTATTGTGTATTATACACACATTGTCCTGTGAGCTAAAACGCAATGTTAAATTCAGACCGGGTGCATTGTGCACAATACGCAGTTACATAATACTTGTTAACCATGTGTACCTTTAAAAGGGGGTCGGTAGTCATTGTTGTTATATATAATGACCTTTACCACAATTAACTCGTGTTACATCACTATTTCAGTAGAGATCGTAAACAAAATGGTGAAAAGCAAAGTTTGGACCCTTAAATCGGCGTTTGATGGCAAAGTTCAAACGTCCAACTTCGAACTTATTGAGGAGGAGGTCTCAGACAACCTTAAGGATGATGGTATGGTTGATTTTTATTTGCATTTTGCGACTTATTTACATTGTTAAATCTCAAGAGCGTGAATCCTATGCCAGAGGAGATATTGTTAACTTACGAAATGTTGTGGTATATGATCTCTTCCCTACACCACACGGTACTATGTGTTACTCCATATATTTGATTAAATGTATTTTTTCCTTTAATTTCAACAAATCAACTTTAAAATATTGATATACATGGGAAGGTTTAAGGTACTGTTTACTTTTGGTGTGTGTGTACAACTGTGGAACCACAGCCTATCTACATTAAAATATCCAATGTTTGTGTATTTAGTAATATACTTATCTAAACGTTACGATTGGTTGTGAAATACGTTTTTATTTGTTTGTGTTCATCTCTTCGCCCAAATGTACCCCTTTACTAGGGTTTAACCTAAATTGTATGGCGCAGTCTTAAGCTTCGTTAACTTCGACCAAAATGGCGTATAAGTGACGCCTTGCTGCACAACGGTGAATAATTGCTATCTATCTGAGTATTTCATGTATTGTCTTGGAACGGTAAGGCATGCATTGCGTGTTTCGTTTGTTTGGACGGCCTCCCGGTGTATGCGATATTTGTGTCTGTTTTGAGTACGTGTGTATTTGGGAGGCTGCAGTATTTTGTTTTGAAACGTCTAAACACGTAATTGTTTCTTCAATAGTTTTCTTCTGACCGTAAAACATCGTATATGAAGTACCCAGATAGAAAGCGAATTTACTTATAATCCGAATCTTAATATACCTTAAGTCATCAAAACAAAAGTTGTGCAGCGAGGCGTCGCCTGTCCGCCATGCTTAAGACAGAATTAAACGATTTAGGTTGAATACCATGTTAAGTATGCATATCATGGTATTGACAATATCGTCAGGCTAACTAAGCTCTAGTTAATCATATAGCAAGACACCGAATTGACCTTTCCATATTAAAATGTGATGAATATTTATGGAAAATTAGCAACAGCAGGTTTGGTAGTTGTACGACAAGTGAAATCAATGACATTCGAACGTATCGCAATGTTTAGTAAAGTTTTTGTTATCTCATCTAGCCAACTAACTATAATATAACCGTGGTATTTTGCAACACCGCATGCTTCCTATCAATGCAAAGACCAATTGGGAATATTGTTTTGAAATAACTAACTTTTTATTGAACTGCAATCTTCCTTTTTTCGATTTGTTTTATAAGTAACTGTATTATGAAAATATTGACATCTTTCTCAGATACGCGTCTTCCTGTTTTGTTTTCATTCCTCAGGTATTTGCCGACTTCCTCTAATGAGTCTGTCATTATCGCCTACATACAAATTACTGTAGAATTTGCTGCACAAAAGACAGTAAGGAACACATGTAAAAAAATTAAAGAATACCAAAGCGTCAACAAAACTTAATTCAAAATCAATTAAACTAGAGGGAAAATATGAACAAAGGAAAGATTTACATGGAAACCCTCGTAAAGGTGCCAGAGAATAAGGCCAGGGCCCGTATTCATGAAACTGTTCTCATGCTCAAGCATGAATTTCGTGCTCAAGCCTTATTTCTTGTTCTGGCTATAACTTATTTAAGGATGTACACCTCTGAGAAGTCAATATTTTCCTGCATCAAACTTTTTTTCTCATATACATTTTTGGATAAGGGAGTTCAAGGCCAAGTTCAAATATATCAATATGACATAATAAGCAATTTTAAGTGAAATTTGTAGTTTTGACTAATTGCGGGACATCTTCATACAATATCTTCCGAATTTGTGATCCGAAATGAATGAAAGTTTGCAGAAATGACAAAATTAGTGTTTTCTTTTAAGTTATGGAAGTAAAATTTCTCTAACTTAATATTTTTACTCAGGAAAGCAATTTGAGTTACCCCTACCCCGTATTTTTTAATGAGAAAATTATCATTTTTTCACCATTTTTTGCAGATTAACCGCTTAATAAAAAAAGTTTTGATATCAAACTTTTTTGAATATTTAGCGTATGAAAAGAAAATGGGTTTCTCTTTCTAAAACCATCATAAAAATGGGGGGTTAGTGTGCTTAATTTTTGGTCCCTGTAGTATTTGTGTTATTTTTCACAGTTTTGGGTTCAAAAATAAAAACTGCTCCAGTTACACTAAATATATGAAAAAAATACTCAAATTTTATAATTATCCACTTTGTAGCATAATATTTCTATAAAATTGAACATTATAAAGTTGTACAGCAAAAATTAGCTTGCTATAATTAAAAATGGCTAAACACTGATGTTTTAAAGAGAGCGATATAGCATCAAAAAGGTGAAATTTTGGCTTTTCGTGAAGTGCATAAAATAGACAGAAATATGCATATTCAAAATGGCCGCCAAATTGGTAATTTTTTAAAATTCATGTAAAAAAAAGTTCTACAAGCAACAGACACTTATATTTTTGACACAATTTTCAGATGCATATTTTATATTAAAATTGATAATAATTTTTTCAATATAACAAAAAATCTTTAAATGAGACAGAAACGAGACTTGAACGTGACTGAAACCTCAGAAGTGTACATCCTTAAAACATCTAACTTTGTCAAAGTTTTGGAAAAAAGTTGAAGAGACATGAAGCCAAAAACTGTTTTTAAAATCTACATAGAACGGTTTCATGAATACGGGCCCTGGTGTTCCGAAAGAGTAAGTGTCTTCATCGACAACACCCGCCATGCTAATCTTGTCACAGCAAAGTAAACATCGAGTTTTCAAAATGAGAACCGAGTATCATTGTCAATCACAGCAAGCAAGCACACTAATGAGCATACTCAAAAACGTCCATCTTCAAATCACACATACAATATATGTATCCCTCGAATCCCTTTGCCGTAAGTTTATTCATCAGCAGCAGACATCCATCACGAAAATCTCGATATTCAGAGAAATCCCTAGAATACCGATTTAACTGCTATGATGGAGAACAGGGATCTTACTCTCAAGAAAGGGAAAGTTCACGATCGGAAATTTGAAATCGTCACGTTAGTCATACAGCTTAGTAATGCGGAAGTCCAACCTTTATATAAGAAAAAAAGACAGATAAGATAAAAGAGACTAAAGCCCAGGTTAGTATACTTCCATCCATATCCAAGATCTACGAACGCACACTTTAAGACCAACTCAGTAATATTTTTGAGCTTATTTTTGATATTTTTTTTATGTGTTTTCAGAAATGGACGTCAAACTCTACTGCTCAAAATTATAGAACACTAGGATTTAGATGAAAATAAGTATGTAGCAGCTATTTTGATGGACCCCTCTAAAGCTTTCGACTATTTACCTCATGAAATTCTTATTGCTTAATTATCGGCCTATGTTTTGGAATCCTCAGTCATACTTGTGGAAATTTATCTCTCAAACAGACACAAGGGACTAAAATCCAAGACTCATTTATCAGCTGGAGCAACATCACAAAAGGAGTAGCACAGGGCTCAATTCTCGGTCCCCTCCTATTCAGTATTTTCATAAACAACATAAAAACTGTAAACTCTACAACTCTGCCGACGACAACACTCTTTCACACGCAGCATCAAACTTTTAGGCGTGGATATTGATTTCAAACATGTTTTTCGACCTCCACATCAAAACTATCCGCCAAAAAAACTCATAGCAAATAAATGACTCTACAGATTAAGAATCACATCAACAAACTAAGCAACATTACAATCTTTCACACTTTCATCCTGTCGCACTTCAACTTCTGTCCACACTCTTGGCACTTCTGCTCAGAATTAACTGTAAAAAAATGATAAGAATACAGTTTAAGGCGCTCAGATTTATATATGACCAATGTACAAGCTCATACGACAACCTCCTAGCTAAAGCACAAATACCTCAACTAACAAATCAGAAGAATGAGACAAATGGCCTTGGAAACATATTAAATATATACAAAACCAAACCGCAATTTCTCCACAATATACTCACTACAAAACAAAACTTTTAGAACCACAACAAATTGCAGACATGTCCTCAAAGTGAGAACCGGAGTATTCTTAAGAAGACAGCAAACATGTAGATTACCATACTTACTTTGAAGACATGTTGTGACTCGGATGTGACCCTAACTTACCGAGTCTGTATAAGACTCATCCTATCCTGGAAAAACTGGTCTTATTTGTTTTGAATGTGAGTATACATTTTTCTCCTTTATCATTTAATGCGTCAACTATTAAATCAGTCCATTCTATGGGATACATTACATGTATTTCACATCACATGAACATTTTAATGTTTCGTAATAATAATGCAGGTTATTTTTTCCAGCATATCTGATTGAAGCGCTTCACTGGACTGGATCCATACATGAGGTATCTGAAATGTATATATGTCGTATTTCTATTTTCATGAAACTGAAACAGCAGCTAGTAACGGCTTTCAACTTGTTATAACTTTATCGTATAGTTGTTTTAGACAGCGAATGATTATAGCCAATTGTAATATTTAATTTATATACACATCGTAACTAGATTTTCCCCAAAGAACATATACAGATAAAGGCAGGTAACTTATTTATTTATGTTAAAGATCGAAAACTTGATAACTATTTCTCAAAACGAATCTTACTTAATATTGTCATTTTAACTAAAATACAAATCGTGATTTAGGATCCTCTCATTTATCATGCAATGCGTACATTATTTCAAATAAACACTTTCACAGTTAAACATTTTTTATTGTTAATATCCTAATCTCTTTTATTTTCATAGGACAAACGCAGTGTTTCAAGCTCGTGTAGGACAAGGCATAATGGGAGAAAGGATAGGAAAGTAAGATCCCAAACCCTTTTCTTGGTGTGTCATTCCATTGTAGAAATGCTTATAGTCATCTTAATTACGTGACAAAGTCTCTTTTTTGTGATGAACTTGGATACGAAATGCGGCGTATTATTATTTGGTGATTGTATTTCAGCACTTATAGCCGGTCAGCGATTATATCTGAACCGTTTAACCCTAGTTCATCCTAATCTGCATAGCTACAAATTATGTTCAGCTCATTCTTTATTTGTTAAGGGTTATCCTTATTCTTAACATTCTGTATCCTTGTATAAAATGAAGTTGGACTTTTTGGAATATGTTCAGTCGTATACCTACTTGTTATGAAGAAAGAAGCGTCAGTTGTCAATTTACATTGCGGGTGTCATCGATGATGCCTAAGACGCTAACTCTTCCGGAACACATGTCTTATTCTCTTTTACTTTTTCAAGAGTTTCCATGTAAATCTATTCTTTCTTCATATTTTGCTCTTGGTTTAATCGATTTTGAGTTCTGATTACGGTTTTGTTGACGCTTTAGTATTCTCTGATTTCCTTTCGATAAGTTACATACTTAAGCATGTTATGCACATTTCTCGAAATATTTGTATGCTAATTTGTGCTTGGTCTTTATTATTACTTATTCTAATCTGAAATAAGCACACTTAACTAAGTTCTGTGTCTAACCAGCGGTGCTTATTTTCAGGGTGATAGCCAGTAAAAATTCTTCTCATCCGATGGGGAGCCTCGTTCGAGTGTACGCTGGATGGCGTACTCACACACTTATCACCAACGACGCGGAACAGCGAGTAGGACGCATGCCGGAACTTGGTGATCTCCCTTCATCTTTAACCCTCGGAGTTATGGGAATGCCAGGGTAAGTAACAAAATGTATTGCGTTTTGTTGAGAGATATATCAAGTGTTATGTCCCTGGTAACGGTTATTTTCCTGGGGTCGATATATCTCAACACAGGGGGGAGGGGCGACAGGTTTTAGTATACCTATATAAACAACATATTTGTGTAATAAAAAACAATTCTTTATCTAATTAAAGTGAAATATAATATTTGAGTCAAAGGATTTACTTTTGAATATTAACCGTTAAATTAACAACACACCCTGGTTTTGGTATATACATTTCCGAAATATCTACGACCGAAGCCCTCCCAAACGACTACACTTTCCCTGTTTTGTTAAGCGGCTAAACAGACGTCACCATGGTTATTCCCCTGAGGGGAAGGGGAAAGTACGTCCCTCAGGTTACTCACCAGCAACGTCAAATTCCATGATAAACATGTATTCGATTTATGAAATGTCAGTTGACTAGCTGATTTTAAACAAAAATTTTTAACAAAAGTCAGATATATAGTTGTGTACTTAGCAAAATAGTAAGGCTAATATATCTACATCTCCTTATGCAGTCTACTATCATATTGGATAATTAGTAGCATGCATAACAATTGATAAAATGGATTATTTTTTTCATGTCCTGTTTATCACCGATCATCAGGTAAAGAACTGTTGGCACGATCCATTTGTAATGTCGAAACGTCACCGTTACACACACAATATGGCAATGTAAAGAAAGAAGGATATTTAATTGTGTAAAGTGATTTGGTAGACGTCCAAAGCAAGATCCTGCTTGTGATATATTCGTGGGAAGTGTACAATTTTGCCCATAATCATCATTTTTGATGGAGGGTGTATTATAAAAGAAAAAGAAGAATTCGAGGGCGACACATGCCTGAATGAAAACATCTGCGACGTTTAACGGGGTCATTGTATTGGCGGCAGTGTTAACGTCAAGCTCTTGGTTGATGATTATGGCTGTAGCTTACAAGACGTACTTGGTCTATTGTCTGGAAAATCATTTAGCAAAAACAATAGGAGAAAACCAAAGCGTCAACAAAACTATAATCCGACCTCAAAATGGATTAAACTAGAGGCAAAATAGGAACAAAAGAAAGATTAACATGGAGACTCCCGTAAAAGAACAAGAGAATAAGACCATGTGATTTGGAACAGAAAGCGTCTTCTGCTTCATCGACGACACCCGCCATTTAAATCCTGATCACATCCAAGTAAGCATCAATCCTCAAAAAGAAAACCGAGTCACCATTGTCCAGCACAACAAATGTCAATCTTCAAATCACACATATATACAAAATATTTATTAATGCGATCAAAATGGCGACCATAAGACTTGCCCATATTCTCCATCAACCTACCTCTCTCGAATCCCTGTGCCGTAAGTTTGTTCGTCAGCAGTTGACATCTTTCATGAAAATATCGATATTCAGAGCAAGCCCTAGAATAAAGAATTAACTGTGACATGTAAACACCATAGGATTGAGAAACAGGGATGTTACTATCAAGAAAGGGAAGTTCACGATAGGAAAATCAAATCGTCACGTTTATCATACAGCTTAGTAGTAAGTTGCCCGTGTTGGTAATAGTTTAAGTAAAGATCGAGGTGAGACGCTAATGTAGGAGAGTCTAATGTGTCTTAAGTTCAGAATGGTATATACGATCGACATAGTCAGTAAACGTCTTGTTGTTTATAGACAACACTTCATCGATAAACCTGAAAGTGAAATTGAAAGATCTGGCAAGGTGTTTTTAACCCTTACTGATAAGCCCTTCGACAAATTCAGCCTCGTATGAAAACAAAAAATGTCAGCCACAAGTGGGGCACAGTTAGTTCCCATTGGAATGCCAACAGCAAAGATTTTCAGCAACCATGCTTGCAGAAGCTGTCATATGCATTGGCCAGTGCATAGGCAACACTCTGCAAACCTTATTCGTTTATACAAGGGTGCCATGAATGCCGGAACGCTGTGGCGCTGCTTCAACGAATAAGGTGGTCATACAAATGTAAGCTGTACTTAAACTCCTTTATACATGAGAATTTTGATTTTGAACCTACGTCTAAGAAAATAAATTTTGTATATTAATGAAAAGAATCAATACCTATATTGTTTTACAATTGAGACAAGTGCATGTTTTTAATTCTCAACTGAAAGTGGCATTTAGATTTCTGTTTTTAGTAAATTTATATTGTCAAGCATTTCTAAAAAGAAGCTGTTTTATCAACCTTAGAACATTAAATAAAATACTTACTTATTTCTCAGATATGGCGAAATTGGTTTTGACGTGATCATGACGAAGACTCATGTCTTGCTATGCATCATCTTTATTGCCCTCTGACCTGTGCAGTGTTGGTTTAGGTGGTACGATAGCATTTTGTTCCAATGTCAACATTGACATTGTTTACAAAAAAAAAATCTGTTATCGGTACCAGGGAGCTGGATATTCGTTTTACATGTAATATGACTCGAACGCGAAACTTAACAGAATATTTTTTCTGCAGAATGACGGCTTATTTCGGATTTCTGGAGATTTGCCAGCCAAAGGAAGGAGACACGGTACTTGTCAATGGTGCTGCCGGAGCAGTGGGTAGTCTTGTTGGACAAATCGCCAAAATAAAGGCAAGCTACGTTGTGTTGTCAGTACAATGATGAAACAGAGGTGAAATATGGCGAGATGTCGAAGCGTTGCACGAGGATAAACCTTTGTAAGGGTGGGGGGGGGGGTGCTACATAAAGCACATCGGTGCTTTTTTCAAGCCTATAAATCACCTTTTCGTTTCTGTGTCATAGAAGTAACTTGATCAATTGCTGGTGTGTATCATGGCTACCAAGAGACTAGCTTTTGACATGTAAATTGCCCAGGTGTTACTGCAAGAAAACAATAAGCTCATTAGCCCGAGTTTCCTCGGGCCCCGACACTATATCTAGTTTGGGCCAACACCAGACACCTGTCTGTCAAGTCTGATGTAAGGGCCAGAGGAAACGCGGGCTATTAGCTCATGTGGATCACATATATTACACAAAACAGCCACGCCGTTATGTGTATAAGTGCATATAGCATATACAATTAAAAATAGTCATTGTGTTTGCGCTTGAAATGCAAATTATAGGGACATAGGGTATTAGCGAAATGCAAATTTCAGGGACATAGGCTAGTAGCGTGTTTCTGAACTTGCTGAAGTGTTAGTTTAGAAAATAAAAATGAAAGATTAAAAAACTGTTAGGTGCAATGTTGGAACCCTACAACTGGAACGTATTTTGCTTAGTCCCAGCACACTACATTATATCGCTAACAATGTTGTCTCATTTTTGCTTATGTCCTACTTTAAGCATGTTATAATGACTTGACCTATGTTTATGCTCGATAAGTGTAAGAAGATACATAGACATGACTGAACACTGTTTCACGTGTACAGTGTGATTGGTCTGTTAGAATGGTCCCCCAATTTTGATAGTATGGCTTGTTTCACAATAAGCATTGCATGGTGATCACACCTATACATTGTCGCTGTTGAAGTACGCCTGGATAATTATAGTGCGTATCACAAAAGTGCTACATGTTTAAACATTATTCTTTCCGTCTTTGCGAGCATTTACGATTGCTCTTTTTAGTCTAAACCTCGGTAGAGCGCAAAAATAGAGTTCGCTTATTCAAATAAACACACAGAATACAAGAGAGAATTATTTATCATAGTTTCCTACAACACAAAACTTTTGCTGCATCGATTCTATTGTTTCACTTCTTCATCATGTCTATATGACAAGTCCTGATATGTTAAATATAAATACTTTCAGCAACACCTATTATGAATATAGTTTTTAGTACCTGCTAACATCAGGGCAATTAAGCTTCAGTGCAACGACGCAAATTATAAGGCAGTTATCTGAAATAGTAGAGTTTTAACTGGAATGCCAGCTGATGCGATGGCATATTATGTACGTTATTTTATAAAATATGATTTTTGTTTTACAGGGATGCAAAGTGGTAGGATGTGCTGGAACTGACGACAATTGTAAATGGCTGAAGGAGTAAGGCTTTGATGAGGTCTTCAACTACAAGAAGGTTGATCTATCCGAGGCTTTAAAGGCGGCCGCACCAGACGGGTTTGATTGTTTTTTCGACAATGTGAGTGATCATTGGTTCAAAATGTAAGTGTTCAAGTTGAATGTGAGGTTCACGTTAATTCAATTAAGTGTTATTAGGCCGTCCAAATGTCAATACATGTGTTTATAACATAATGTTCTGTCTGAAGGATGTATTCTTTTGAGGTTTCAGTCACGTTTAAGTCTCGTTTTAATCTCATTAAAAAATTTTAGGTTACATTGAAGAAAGTATGATCGATTTTACTAGCATCTATGTATCTGAAAATTGAGTAAAAAATTTAGGTGTATGTTGCTTGTTGAATATGTTTACGTGAATTTTATTATTTCGGCGGCCATTTTTGC
The DNA here is from genome assembly GCA_947623455.1 of Mimachlamys varia. NCBI lineage: Eukaryota > Metazoa > Mollusca > Bivalvia > Pectinida > Pectinidae > Mimachlamys > Mimachlamys varia. The sequence goes on along the minus strand of OX392534.1, from coordinate 46,203,192 downwards.
AAATGCGTTTTTCTGTTTAATTGTTGCACTTCGCTAGATCGATCTCTTAAAAACATCAGCGTTTCACCATTTTAAATTATAGAAAGATCGTTTTTGCTGTACAACTTTATAATGATTAATATGATATATACAGTTGGCAGCAAAATAGATAATACTATAATTTTTGTATTTTTTCGTATATCTAGTGAAACACTTTATATTTAATCCAAAACAGAGAAAAATTACATAGTTAATA